>CM017328.1:8082993-8226541 GCA_006937295.1 Carpinus fangiana | reverse complement strand
GTAAGCACGCCAAAATTTTAAAATCCCTAAGTTTTTTTTTTTTTTTTTGCGACATTTTACTCTTTGAGTCAATCGAAATGACAATAAAATTCCTGGCATCAAAATTTTTTAATAGCCGTTAGTCTGGGTCAAAATGTACTGTTTTACCTTATTAAAATATATATATTTTAATTTAAATCTAAAAATTTAAAAAATTAAAAGCATTAAAAAAAGAAGAACAAGGGGTGGCCGAACCCCTTGTTTTTTGTTTTGTTTTTTTTTTTAAAAAAAAAAAATTTCAAATTTCAAATTTTTAGATTTAAATTTTAAAATAAATTAAAAAATTAATATTTTAATAAGGTAAAACGGTGCGTTTTGACCAAGACTAATGGTTGTTAAAAAATTTTGACGGTAGAGATTTTATTGTCATTTTGATTGACTCATGGAGTAAATTGTCAAAAAAAAAAAACTTAGATTTTAAAATTTTGGCGTGCTTATCCAAGGTGTTTATATGTAATTTCCCAAAACAAAAATTTTATATAAAAAATAAAAAAGAAATTAATGAAAAAACTAAACCTACAACTTATAAAAACTAATAAAAAAAAAAAAGCAATGATAGCTAAGCCACCCCTATTAGCTAAAGGGGATGATTTGACCATCCTTGTGGGACACATGTGTGGTTCAGCACCCCATACCAAGCGAATAGGGGTGGTCGAGACAACCCCCTTGGCCAAATCAAGGGGGGCCACCCTAAACCCATTGGGGTCGTGTTTCGGCCATCTCTTTCTCTCTCTCTTTCTTTATTTGAAGTTATAGGTTTAGTTTAATTTAGTTTTTTATTTTTTTAAGTTTAGGTTTAGTTTTTGGTTTTTTCTTTTAATTTATTTTTTATTTTGGATATGAAATTTTTGTTTTAAGTTTTAGTTTGTTTTTTTTTTTTTTTTCCTTCTTAATTTTGTAAATAAAGCTTTTTGTTATATTTTATTTCTTATGTTTAAACACTTTACCCCAGGGCATTTATGTTTATACTTTAACCCAAGGGTATTTTTGAAAGTTTTAGTTGAAAAAAGATCACGTGGCGCTACGCATGTGACTTGGTTTTCGTCCAAATAGACGGATTTGATGAACATATGATTTTTTTGCCAAAGTTAGACAAATTGGTTGACTCATCTTCGATTTTTGAACGTTGGGTACTAAAACGCAGTCGCGTGGATTAAGAGAGTAAAATGTATTTTCTCATTATTTAGGATAAAGCTCGCTTAACCCCTTTGAACTATCACCCAATGACAATTTATCCTATAAACTATCAATTGCAATAATTTACCTTCCAAACTATCAAAACAATAACAATGTAACTCACAATGCTAGCAGAATGATGAAATTACTTCTATAAAATTTTTAATAAGACAAAAATACCCTTAAAAATTTGAAAAAAAAATAAAATTTAGTATTTTAATTTTAATTTTAGTAAGGGTAATTTTGTCATTTTGTTAAAATTTGGGATATAATATTGTCATTGTATTGATAGTTTGGTAGGTAAATTGTCACAATTAATAGTTTAAAGATAAATTATCATTAGGATGTTAAATTAAGGGGATTAAATGGAATTTACCTCCTCTTTTTTTTTTTTTTTTGAACATAGACTTTACCCATTTTTTATTTGCAGCAAACGACATTGTCAATTTAAGGCAAAAAGTGGTTTGACGCCGTTTGTTTTTAGTTAGATTTTGAATTATTTCTTGTCGATATCGATATTGATCGGGTCAAGTCAGATTGATATGAAACAGTTTTCGTGTTCATTTACGACATGGTGAGAGCCTGAGAGGGAAGATTCAGATGAAGCGAATTGAGAATGCGATGGCGTCGTCGTAGCACTTTTTCTTCAGGACCTCCGGTACCACACATATGCCGGGGTGCAACCCTGCTCCGGCGAAGCGGAGAGGCCAAAGTCCGAGATCGTTCTCGCCGAGCAACGGGTTCTCAGGCTTGAGGTGGAAAAGTAGAAGAAAAATCCACTGTAAAGTGCTTGCTTGCCTTCCCTGATGGACTTGTTATCAATGGGCGTGGTCCAAATTGGTACGCAGAGTGCATGTCACGGTGTCAAGCGGGTGAACACACAGCCTAAATCGATGACGTGGTTTTCTACTTCGAATCTGGTCCTTTCATTTTGTTTAACAGCATACAAGCCGGATCATTGACTAGTTGCCAGCCATGGGCGACTTCCGTATTTTTATTTTCTTCGATATTCATTTGATTTGAAAAAGGGAAGTTTGTGTAGCGAAAGCAGGGAATCACCATGAAAAGCGTCGTCAGTCAGGTAGCCGTCGTCGGTAGTGGAAGTGAGCGTTCAAACCCACTCTTTCTTATATATATATATATATATCACTTCTCAGAGAAATTCGAATTATAAATAAATAAATAAAATGACAAAAATGGTGGGCAGTTTCAGGAGCGGTATGCGCTTCAAGTCTTGCCAGGAATGGGGTGTCCGTCACCATTTTCGAGTCCGCTAGAGGTCCTGGTGGCCGCATGTCCCAGCGAAGGTTCCTTTTTCTCTTTCTTTTCTTTTACTTTCTCAATATAAAAGGGTCATTTTGATTTTGCAATGGTTTGAAAATTTGGAAACAGAGAAGTTGCTGAAGATGGGAAGGAGCTGGTGTTCGACCACGGTGTTCCCTATTTCAGTGTCAGCAATGCTGAGGTGTTGGGTCTGGTTCGTGAGTGGGAATCAAGAGGCCTTGTTGCTGAGTGGAAAGAGAATTTCGGGTCTTTTGATTGTATCTCCAACAAATTTGTTGACATACAACAGGTTTACTCCTATTCCTTGTATGTTTTCAATGTTCAGTTGAGTTGTTCTATGTTTTTCACCCCTCAAAACTAATTGCCTCCCCTCCTCCCTTAAAATATGTGTGTAAATTGATTGAATGGCACCAATTTTGTTTCAGTTTCTTCTGGGCACTAATTCTACTAGTATGGCTTTGTGGGTATTTGTGCTCCATGGTTTCCTGTTCTTCTCAGAAAATGAAAATAGAATAAAGATGAAAGTGATTTTCTTTTGGCTGATTTAAATTGAAATTTGTTGAAGAATATTTGATACTAATTTCAAGAGACATCGTATTTAATTCCCCCCTTTTTATGGATATTCAAGCTGATGTATTTACTATTTCTCTGATTAACACCAATATTGTTTAGGAAGGATTAACCAAGAAATATGTGGGTGTGCCAGGCATGAATGCCATATGCAGAGCATTATGCCACGAGCCTGGTATGCATTAACCCTACTGCTTCTCTTTTGGAACGTATATCATTCAATATTAAATGTGAACCTACAAATTTGCTTAATTTTTGTTTCACTTTTCTGTAGGAGTGGATAGTAAATTTGGGGTGGGTGTTGGAAGGTTGGAGTGGTTAGAGGATGAGAATTTATGGTCTTTGGTGGGTTTGGATGGACAAAATCTTGGTCGCTTTCAGGGGGTGGTTGCATCAGACAAAAATATAGTTTCTCCAAGGTTTACAAATGTAACAGGACGACCACCACCTCTTGGTATAATATCTTTCCTTCAATTGTTTTGTTGTGTACAATACTTTATATTTGCGTCCAGGCTTGACCTTGCCATGTGTGAAAATCTATCAATCTTTCCTTTTTCTCTTTTTTTTTTTAATGACCAAGGTCTATACTATTAGAAATGGTTTTTGATGAAGCTTCTCGTTTCTGGTGCTCAAAAGATAATCTACCCTTATTTGATCTGGTGTGAAAGATTGCTGATCTTGTCCCCATGTTGAACCATGAAACATATGGTAGTCTTAATCCCACAACAAATACATAATGGTGATCATTCAATTTGTGGCTTTTCTTGTAAGAAATTTGACTGTGAATATGAAGGAAAAAGAACCTAACTGATATAAGCCACGGCAAGCGAAATTGCTCACATAGTATGATTAAATGAAATAAGAGTTCCGTGCACTTGCTAACCACTTATTTTGTGCTTGACCAATACCTATCATGTGATAATCTTTTTGATGTTTTGACCATATATCTTTCTGCAATCTTTCTTGACCACCATAGTGGAAAATTTAGCTGGATAATTAGCATGTCAATGTATGTAACACCCCCCCCCCCCCCCCGGGCTCATTAGGACTAGGTTTGTTAACTAATGCCTTAGAGGCGTAAAGGAACATAAGGAGATCAAAAGCATTAAATACAACTAAATGACTGTTTTAAACATTAAATGCGGAAACGTAAGGCCAACAAGAAAATCTTGAGGTCAATACAAATTAAACAAACTTAATGTCAGAAAGATCATCATGGTGGCCCAAGGTACAACTAATTTTTATTTTTATTTTTGGATAAGTAATCAAGATATCATTAAAAGTGTAAGGTGTCCCTAGGTACATAGGGAATATACAAGAGAAGCCGCCTAAATAGTAAAAGAAAGAACATGAAAAATCACGAAAACTAATCATCAAAGGGGAAACAAAAATAGCTGTCCAAAGATATAGGGTGTTGAAAAAGAAAGACTTAAATCTCCTCCAAGGTTCTCAAAACTGCTTGGATCATGCATATGAAAAACATACGCAGTGGAAAATAATTGGTTGTGACTTCAAGAATAACAAGGCTAGATTATAAAAATAATACACAAGTACACATTACTTATTTATAATTTTGGCCTCTCCTAGGCATATTGGGATATATGAATGTTCTTGATTTTCTCCTTGCATGTTGATGATGAACACGGCTAGCACTTGTTCTTGGGGATTTGTTTGAACCTTCAAGTCTTCTTTTTGATGATTGATTATGATTGTGAGTGTAGGCCCACAAACTATTCTCAATTACTTTGAGAATAAACTAGAAACATAAAGTATGAGCATGTGAGAGTATAAACTTTGATATTGTTTTAGCTCTCTATATTTTTCTATATCTCTGAATATTTTCCACACACCTTTATGCTTCTCTAGGGTCCTCTATTTATTGATTTAGGTTTACTTGGAGAGGTGGTAATATAGAGAGAGTTCTAGAACCCTAGAATTACTAGGATTCGGCCAAGGGGGGTTTAGCCCCCTTGGCACCACACGGCCATGGGAGAAATAATTTTCCAATGCGTTAGCCTATTCTCACTTTAACCCATGCATGGGCTTGGATTTTATCCCTTTAGCCCCAATCCTTCTTTTATTTGGACTATGCCTACTGCCTAGGAATTAAATTCCTTAGCCCAATCATCTCCAAATAATGGCTACTTGAGAATCTAATTCTTTAGCCCATGTTTTTATAAAATAAAACACGCTTTATGAATATAAATCCTAGGGCCAAGTTTTATAAAATAAAAACCAACCTTAATAAATAAATACATGTGGCCCAAAAAACAACTGGTCAAATTATATTAGCTCAAAGAGGGACCAAACGGACAAAAAAGAAGAAGAAGCTCTAATAGGCCCGTAACACTTGTCATTTCATTACTTGTCATAGGTTACTATTAATTACAATTAATTCCACCAAACGATTGTAACTGCATTATGATTTGTATTTTTTAATTTAATCAATTAATCCGTGAGACATACTTATTTAATACATATTACTCCTCCATTGAATATTCCGTAGTCGAATCGAAGTCAATAAATTGTCACTTTAATTCACTGCCTCTTATTCTTTTACTCTTTGTACTCTGTAAAATTTCATCTCACTATATACATAAAAATTTATGATTGTAGTAAATGGCTCATTTCTTGATGCATCAAAGTGACTTACACTCTGGGTTCTTGATTTTCTTAGGATTTAGAGTAACTTTTATGACTTATAAGCAATTGTGCACGTATATCATTCTTATGACAATGTAAAATAATTGTGGCTCCTTTGTCCCCTTTATTATTTGTGGTGGTGATGGAGGTGTAGGGAGAGGAAAAAGAGACATGAAGTATGTAGGTAAATTGGAAATGGTGCTCTTCATAAGGGTAAGCCTACTACCCTCAAACAAATACAAGATTTTCCAACTAGCCAACCGACATTCAATCTTCTCAACAACACTGTCCCAAGTATGCTTGGCCTTATGGAAAACCCCAAACGGATCCCCCTGTCCTAATTCATGTGAGCTACTAGAGAAATCAGATGGAGATCCATTAATGAGAATGGAAAACCACATTGTAGCTATGCAATGCTCTATCCAATCTTGCCATCTCTCTCCATAGCCACCTCACTGTAATTATAGCTTAAAAAGTTTTACAATTCCATTCTAGAAGGTCTCCAGCTGGTGACTGTTAGGTGTCTTGTGGTTATTCTCTCTTCTCCGTGTAATCTCTTATCAAGTTTTTAGCTTTTATCATTTTATTCTGTTTTGTATCCCTCTTTTTACTCTTATCTTTTTCTTTTATTTTCTTCTTTATTCTGCCGCTTAAGCAAGATGTTGAAATTGTTCACTTTTAAACCCTGTTATGTGGTACAAGACAACAGGAAGCAGGCTTTATGTGTATGCCACGTTTGAGCAGTTGGAAAAAAATTTTGGCCCAAAAAGCTTATATGAAACCTTAAGTTCACGAGAACTTGAGCCATTAAGTTCCCTACATCTAGTATTAGAACTCATTTAGATATTTCAATGGGAGAATTAATCAACCCAGCTTTTGGGCATGTAAGCATCTGGACTGGGCTCAAAACAGTTGGCACTTTTAATGCAAGTTCCTGCCATACTAAACTATCAGAATACATGATCCTGACCCGAAATAAAACTGTAGAATATACGCTAGATTATGCTATTGTAGCAGGGTTAAAAAACTTTGAGCTCACACTAGATAATGCTGGTAAACTTTGTGTTGCATTCTGCACTATAAGTTATTTGTGACAAATGGTTTCATTTGGAAGACAAACTCCTGGAATGGTTTTTCTAGGAGACCTAGCAACTTTGGTTTTTTCAACTAAATATTCTGCAATGAGCAGAAAAGAATGATTGTAAGCCTATCAAGTTTATTTCTTTTTCTAGTTTCCACTGTTATTGTCGGTTTTGGTGTTGTGATTGTTGGTAAAGCATACTTCATCCTAACTAGTTATGCAGATCTGAATTTGGTTCCAGAGTTCGCAGTGAAGTTGCAAGATATTCCTGTTATACCCTGTTTTGCTTTCATGCTAGCATTTGGAGAGCCTCTTTCTGCAGTAAGATATTAATTATGCATCTCTAAGTTATGTATTCTCTGCAAGTCCTGATTCATCAAAATTTACATGACTGATTTGATTTATGCAATTATGCTTCTTTTCCCCTTCTCCTTTGGATAATTGGGTTTTCACTTGATGAGTTCTTACTATCGTTGATTCTCTTTAAAAACCTTTTTTGGTGGCCACGGTGCCTTACAGAGGTTTGTTTGTTTGGTTTTTTTTTAATGGTTCAGATTCCTATAAAAGGCTTCAAAATAATAAACTCAGAAGTTTTAAGCTGGGCTTATTGTGACAGTAGCAAGCCAGGGCGTTCTGCCAGTAGGTATATGCTTGTATGCTGCCTTAACACATTCATAAAAAGATGTGATCAAGTTTTAAGGTATGTTTCCATTATTGATTATTTTCTACCATCTTGTGCTCAATCTGCACAGTGAACAATGGGTTTTGCATTCAACAACGGAGTATGCAAATAGCATTATTGCTCAAACTGGACTTCTAAAGCCCTCAGAAGCGACACTGACAAGAGTGGCTGAAGAACTTTTCCATGAATTTCAGAGCACCGGACTTAATATTCCTCTGCCCTTTTTTAAGAAGGCTCATAGATGGTCAGTACATAGATTAAAGTTCTAAGGTTTACTGTTAATTGTCAGATCACAAATACAAGTATCAATATTAATCATAGTACTAAAAGTTTTCATGTCAGCACATTCACTTTAATATCGTTGTGGGTCTTAGAGTAGTGTTATAAAATGATAGTCCAGGATCAATTTCGAAACCACACTCTTTTTTCATGCTGAACAGAAAAAAAGAAGCCTGTCTACCCCTGGCCTAGCTTGATTGTGATTGCACAGGTAAGTCCTAATTATATGGTGTATTCATCTTTCTCCAGATCTAGAATCTTTGCCTTACATTAAATTCTAGTTGATTCTATGGGATATTGAGGATCCAAGCCTTACAAAGTACGGCAAAATATTTTCTAGCCTGCAACTTAGTTGTGACATTTAATGTCTTTCAGAATTCTATGGGGTTGCATTTGGGTTGGAGACTTTGGAGGGAGGGATTTGAATTTCAGGGTAGAGTTGAATTTCTCCTATATAAAAGGTTTAAAATGTATAGATTTGTTAATATTAACGAAATCCACAGATGGATGAGAGACGTGTAAATATGTTGATGGAAATGATTATGGAGTGGAGTTATTGCAAAATTGTCCAAAAGATATCATTAAAGAAAGAACTTCTCACTCTCTTGCAATCAATTCTTTCCTTTGGACATTCCCAAGCCTTTATTTGTTTCTGAAGCTAATTAAAACAATTTGAAGCGTTGATGTTAAAGTCCAAATCATCTTAAAAATCCTGAATCTGACTACAACGTGTAGAGGGTGACATATAGTAGAATTTCTCTTGAAACTAGAGGTCTTACTATATTGTAAGAATTTCTCTTACAGTATGTGGATGAAACAGTCATGGTGCCATACTTGTCTCTTGGCTTACTGGCTGCCAGAGCTTATTCTATATTTTCATTTATCTCATGGTGCTCATGCTTGGGTCCTTTCTCCTGGCATTGGATGTCCACTTTGCTGATAGAAGTTCTCTTTTGATAAGAATTTGGGCATCGAATCCCTTTGGGTGCAAACAATTTCTCGGAGCTAGCCCGCTGGCAAAGCCGGAGTATTACCTAATTTGCTTGGAGGAGACGCTTTACACGGGTCCGAAGTTTACCTGATAGGGGTGGGTGCACGAAGTGGCCTACCTTAGATGGGTTCCTTGTTATTAAAAAAAAGAAAAAAAAAAAAGAAAAAAAGAAAAAGAAAAAGGATTTGGGCATGGGGTAGCTTAAATAGGGTACTATTTAACAAACAAACTAGAAATGCAGTGCCACTGTGAATGTTCAAATTGCATTCCATTTTCATGACTATTTCATTGAAGAGAAATCTGCAGGAGTTGTTATAGGTTTTTTACTACCCTTCTCTTCCATGAATCTCTTCTTTCTACTATGGACGGTATCTTCAGGTGGAATTGAATAGGGTGAATTTGTATGTGAGGTAAAGCCCATCAACTGAAAGCTGCCTGTCATGACATCCTCTTCCACAGGCAGTTTTAAAAACTTAAATGCAAATGAGAATGTGGCAACACCATAGGTTGGCTCACTGATGTTTTTCTTTTTTATTTGTTCTTTCTGTCAGAAACTAGTGCATGAATGCCAGTTTTAGTACGAATATTGGGCAAGATGTTTATGAAAGGAGTTTTGGAGGGTGGGGTGGGGGCTGTTATTTGTTTTAAAAATATTTTAGATGTAAGGATAGGGTTCAGGCTATCAAATAATTTTCCTTGATTCAACAGAGATACAGAAGGAAAGAGTTGCATGTTGTCTAGCTTTACTGAATTCCCCAAAGTAAGACATAATGTTTAGCTGCATTTTTCACTTGCATTGATGAGACGTGTTACTGGATCCAATGCAGCTGCTGTTTCAGAATCATAACGATTATCTCTCCGCATGGGAAGTATATGAAATTGAATATCATAGTTTTTGGATGGTTTACTAGACAGTTATCTCCAACTTATCTGTGGCCACATAAAATGAGCTTCATAATCATTGCCCCTCTATTAGACATTCATTTCTATTTATAAAAGTGATTGTGCAATATTATGGATAGGACACAAGGACTGCTCATCATGTTTCTAGGATATGGACACATCACACCCCTCCTAGAATAAATACACATCATATTATTCTAATAGAAGATGTTGTTTTCATACTTGCCATCATAGGATTATGCAGCATCATGTTGTGAAAGTAGAGATCATTTCAATGCATGTAGCGTCTCTATATTGCTGAATATCTATTTGACACTTCGAACATCTTTTTAGGGGGAGTGCATTTCCTGTTACAAGCATAGCCGGAGAGGAGAAGTGCCTTTGGGAGAAGAACAAGAGACTGGCCATCGCTGGAGATTTCTGTGTTAGTCCAAATATTGAAGGTGCCATAGTTAGTGGCATGGCTGCAGCTTCCAAGCTTATTAGCTGTTTACAGTGATTGTATCATCATTTCACCAAGCAGCTTGCTTTACATATTCTGGCTTAGGTTTATTTATAATTTGGTAGGGCTCTAGTGGGGAAAAATTATTTTGTAAAACTTCAATCAGTTGCTGTATAATGATGTTTCATGAAATTGTTCAACGTGACCATTGATCCGCAGAGAAAAAAAGCCTGTTCATAAGTTCTTTTATGGAAAAAGGTTTGTGCTGCTAGTGATTTCTCATTAGATGATTTCTTCCAAACAGTTTCTAAGCATCTGTTTGCTCCCTTTTGAATATGAGACTTGTCAAAATGTGTGGTAATTTAGGGGTCTAAAGTGAAGGTTCTCCTATTTTTTATAAACAACTAAAAAATTGTCAATATTTTTTTCAAATGACAAAAATATCCTTAATAGAATTTTTTTTTTAAAAAAAAAAATTAAAGCAAAAAACCAAGAACAATTTTTTATTTAATTTTTTTGTTTAAAAAAAGAAGAAGAGAAAACCAGGGGATTAGCCGGGCTCCTAGATGAAGAAGCTGTTGGAGTTATCATCTTTTTTCACATCTAGGCAATATGAGACGTTATAGTTTGGGTTTGCAATGCGATTTAAAAATTTGATTTTTAAAAATACAATTACGCATTTAGAAAAATCGTTATTTGGCATTTAAAATTATAGTTTGGCCTTTAAAATTATGTTTTTTCAAAAAAAATACCTACTTACCTGCGATTTGAAAATGTAAATTTTATACGTTTTCAAATCGCAATTTTTTTAAAACGCAATCCCCAACCATCCATTTTCTAAAACTTTAGTTTATAATTGCATTTTTTGTCAATAAAATCACAATACCAAACACAATCTTATTACTGTTCTATATATATACACACCGCAGTCATCTGTCACAAAGTAAGTTAACAAATAATATTGAATATTTGATTATCATCCTCTTCGTAAACAATGAATCAATCCAATAATGGGTCTCGGTTAATTTACTAAAGAATATATATATATATATATATATGCATATTGCTACGTACCCAGTGGCCTCATCCCACGTGTCATGTGAAAGGATGGGATTGTTTGATAGAGGATGTGACACAACTGGCTGAAATAGCTTTGGGATATTGATAATGTTTCGCAACTTCATATCAGGATTCAGCCACACGAGTAACGCCACGTGTCATATCAGAAATCTCACTGGTCCACTACTCTTATTATGGGAGGAAGGAAGGCAGCAGTAGAAAGCTAGGCAAACGCAAAAGGCGAAGAGACAAAGCAACCTGCGCGCAAATGGCAGCATCAGTTATGGCGGCTTCAGTGAGCCTGAAACCATCTCCCTTCTCTGTTGAGAAGGCGGCAGCGAGAGGCCTTCCCTCTCTTGCAAGGGCTTCTTCCTTCAGAGTCCAGGCCAGCGGCAAGAAGATCAAGACTGCTACTCCTTATGGTATGTATGTATGCATTCATGTATGCATCTTCCCACATACATACATATATATTTAAAACATGCATGCATCATGCACGCTTTGATTTGTTGTGAAAATGCAATATATGTTTGATTATAGGACCTGGCGGTGGCATGGACTTGAGGGATGGCCTTGACGCATCTGGTAGGAAGGGAAAGGTTGGTATCCATTTTTACTGATTTACAGCTTTGCTTTCTCTTTTACCTTCTTTGAAATTAATAAAATTTTCATTAAGCTAACGTGAGTAATTAAATTTAATTATTTAATCACAATACTTCTACTAAATTATTATTTATCTCAAATAGTTAAATTTAATTATTTAATCACAATACTTTAATACTCCTGTCTGGGCTTATAATTAAAACGGGATGAATCGATGAAATTAGAGTTAAATCACTATAGAAAGAACTAAATTTAATTATTTAATTACTATTTTTTTTTTCCCTTCTTAAGCTATCAAGGCTGAATTTTTATAAATTCCAAGAAATTAACTATATTCCACTAGGAAAAAGTCAATGTAATTTTCGTCCAAATGGATATAATTAATCAAAGATTTCAATATCTTTCAGACCAATTTAAAAATAATCTCTATAAATGGTGGAATGCAATATATGTATATATTTTAAATATAGTAGAAGGAAATAAAGATATTTTGGATAATTCATCTGACATTAATTACCTCTTGACTTGATTCAGGGAAAGGGTGTATACCAATTTGTAGACAAATATGGCGCTAATGTCGATGGGTACAGGTAATCAATTTATCATCTTTTTTATTTTTTATTTTTTATTATATGATCGATTCTTTTATCTCTACAAATATGTATGGATAAATATTCATGAACTTCTTGTGTTAAGCAAAGTGTTTGAACCTTAATTAAGAGAATTTGTAGAGCTATACTGAAATTTCTTGTAGATATTATATAGGTAACTTATTGACTTAGGGTCTGATTGGGTTTGTGATTTTAAAAAGTCCAATTTCAAAATTGCAGTTTGACCTTTAAAATCGTGTGTTTTCAAATGTGCACCCCTTTGCTTGCGTTTTGACAACGCATATTATTTTTTAAGGTAAAGTTATCTTAACCCCCTCAAATTCCACTCCAATGACAATCTACCCTTTAAACTATCAATTGCGATAATTTACCACCCAAACTATTAAAACAATGACAATGTACCCCTAATTTTTTGATAATGACTAAATTACCCTTATTAAAATAAAAACAAAAATACTAAAATTTTTTTTTCTTCAAATTTTTAAGGGTATTTTTGTTTTATTGAACATTTTGTAGGGATAATTTAGTCATTTTGCAAGCATTGGGGGGGTGGGGGGAGGGGTATATTGTCATTGTTTTGGTAGTTTGGAGGGTAAATTGTCTTCGTTGATAGTTTGGAGGATAGATTGTTATTGAGGTGGTAGTTTGAGGGGGTTAAGTAAACTTTATTCTATTTTTTATGTTTTTAAATCATAATTTTTAATAAACACACACCCAAACAATACACTTTCAGAGATTTGGTTTAAAATATTTTTGGTCTTTGAAATCGCAATACCATACGCACCCAGTTAGAAGTAATTTTTGGATCATAATCTTAATAGACTTCTTTAAATCATAATTACTATTTAAAAATTATAGAGTTCAAATTTTGCCACCTCAACATATTTTTATCATTTGTGACATGCAATTAAGAATATTTTAGAATTTTGAATATTAAAAATAACATTTAATATATATATAGAATTAATTAATACCATCATAAGAGTTAATTTAATTGATAAAATGCAATTATATTTCTGATTTAATTCGATTATTTGATTTGCAGTCCCATCTATGACACTAATGACTGGTCCCCAAGTGGTGATGTCTATGTCGGCGGTAAGAAAATATTTAATTAATTAATTTTTAATTTATTTTTGGGGTGAAGTTAATTAGAACAAAGTAACATGAAATTGCAGGTACAACCGGGTTGGCCATATGGGCTGTTACCTTACTTGGCATTCTTGCAGGAGGCGCGCTTCTTGTGTACAACACAAGTGCTTTGTCTCAGTAGAATCCATTGTTGTCATCTTTGGTCTACTGTAGTCTGTACCTAGTTGTAACTCATGTCTTGGAACATTCTAAGAAATACTTATGTCTTATGCTTTGGCATGGAACATCATTGATGCCTGTAGTAAATACTCTTGAATGTGAATTATTCATCAACTACTATATCATGTTGAGTTGTGGAATACAATGGTTCGTTGCTAGGATTGAACAGCTAATTGTTAAGAGATTCCAATCCATCATTTACATGAACTAGTTGTGAGATTTGTTCTTGCTGGTACGTGTCTCTGAAATACTTTTGTTTGTTCTGCTCTTCGTCCTTTCGCCCGAGGGGAGAGGAAAATGACAATTACTACATGCATCCATCCTACGAACCTTCAATCAACTTTGGTGATAAATAAATGACAAGAGCATCTCCAGTCATGATGGCTATTTTAGTTACTCAAAATATTCGTTTTTACTTTAGTATGAGTAATGATTTATATCAGACTGGCGTGCTTGAACAGTCAAGCACATGCTAGTATTAAAAAATTATAAAATATTATTAAAATAATTGCTTTGTTGGAGACAAAAAATAAAGGGCTATTATTATCAGCCTTTCAGAGCATTTGCGGTGATGCTCTTATCTGCTTATATACTATACATAGATTAGCATATGCAAGAAGCAAAGCAAAACATACCAATGTTTGCTTAGGATGACTCCCATCCTCTTAACTCCATCCCTCTTTGTTGTTTAGGTTGCAAGAGTAAATGGCACTTATTATGTCATCTTTTTGGGACATACTAATTAAGCTCAATTAATAAATTAAGTCGATTCGAACGCCTTAAATACAAACAATTTATCGAGGCCACAATCACATATTCACAGGCAAAAATCCGAACTTTACCCGAGACGTGTGAAGAGGGCATGGTGTCCCGGGGATCAGATACAGCGGTTATCAAAGAAAAAAAAACTAATTGTCATTTGTCACAATCTTAAGACAAATATCGAAGAGCTAATTTGAAAACCTGTGCCTATTTAGAGAAGTTCTTTTTCTTTCTTTTTTACACATAAATCCACTCTTTTGTTTAACAGCATATTGGTAGCAACTTAAATGAAGAGCATAATTCTGGACTCTGTATCTTGTGAAATAAAATAAACTTTGAATACCTTACTAAATTCAATGGAAATAATTAGGTTATCTTCAACTGTTGTAATATTCAAAATACAACACCCAACCAACCCCCACCCCCACCCCCAGCCACAAAAACCCCCCATTTTCTATCTTCTTTCACCATAATATACCATTAGAGATTCCAATTTCAATTTCCACCAGAATCAGAATACTTTGTATTTTCACCCCAGCTGAGTGGGTGTCTGGGCAATGATGTCAACTCGTTAAACCATGGTGGCCTCACAGCCAATGCACATGAGGAGTAAGCAATTTATTCAGCTTTTGACTTGGACCACTGCCTCTTCCCTCATCTGGTGTAGAAAATCATCAATCATTAGCAGTATTTGCTCATCCTCATTGTATCTCCTCATAAGTCTCTTCATCTTGATGTGGTAATGACAAGTCCCTTGAAAGTGGAGAACTTACATGTCCAACTCCGTCAACCATTTTCGACCGAACAATCTGCAAATGCATTTTCACTTTGATTTTCAAAGTCTATGCAAATACAGCACATGAAATTCAATAAAAAGGCAAAATGGAGAGAGTAAATTCTCAGTATTTCAAGAAGAGTGTCTTTATCCTTTTCTCTGAAGGATAAAGAGGCATGTGCACGTGTGCACACACACACTAATCATCCTCACTATCACTACTACTGTTATTTCTAATTATTGATTTGATCATAGGTACTTAGCTAATAATACATAATATGCATTCTGATTCTTATTGTAGAATTATAATATATTAGTAGACAGACATAAGTTTGTCCATTGCATAAGAATGACACCTGATGAAATTTTCATAGGCAAACACATTTTCAACTTTAAAATTTAAAATAGTTGTAGAATTCTCCCTCTTATTTTCTGCTAATTCAGTTTATCAATCGGAACAAGGTACTTAATTTTAACCCAAATAAAATAAGTACATATCACACACACACAAATATATATAAAGAACATTGTGACTTTTTTTTAATCTAAGTTGAACTCTTCAAGTATACTCAGGCTTCAGAGTCATAAAGATAATCAATATCAATAATTTCTTCAACAATCATTATTCCTCAGCACTGCAAACATCAAACTGATTGGTAACCAGGGTTTCACATTATGTGCACTTATAATGCCTCAGAATAAATGGTCACAAGAACAGAGCTGTATAAAATGATTTGAAAAGTGTATGATGCTTAAGACAAAATAGTTGACTAAAGCCGATTTTCAACATAATCTAATTGGAAAACGGCTTCATTGAGTTGAGTGAAGTGGGGTAAATCATAATCATATTATGACATTCTTAGATAGAAGGGTATACACCAGACACGTTGGACAGGCCACTGCCAACTAGGCATTAAAACAGAAGATTTATTGCTCGATATAATGTTAAAGAATAATGAATGAGATTCAACCAAGACTATTCAAAGGTTATGCATCCAAACCTTTTCTATTTCATCGTGAATAATAGGGTTCTCTTTCAAGTACTGCAATGCTCTGTCTCTTCCCTGTCCCAACCTTTGAACACCAGAGAACAAGAGAGTATTAGGGGGAAATTAAGGCTGAAGTCCAATCATATGCAGCTATTCACAAAAATCCTAATGTTTTGTAGCTTTACAAAAATCCAGGGGTGCTACCACGGAAAAAGCAACTTTTGCACAAAAAGGAGATTAGCGAAAACAAAACAGAACCAAAAAAGCAAAAAATATCGTACATAATAGGAGATCATAAAGCTGTCTCAAAGCTAAAATAAAATATTCAGATATTAAATAAAGTGACAACTAAAATGGGTTATACTTTATATTTCAATACATAAAATTATTTAGACATGTAAATGACAGATGGCAACCAATTAATACCAAACGAACAATTGAAATGGAGCTAAAAACCCACCAGTCTGGGATATTAGCACTCCAATGGTGCTTCTTTAGTTGATAAAAACCACTTTGCAACTGAATTGATGAGACAAAGGGGAACTCTTTGGCTACATGCTTTGTCTGTGTTAAAGTGACTCAATTTTTGCATACGGCATGTAAGACCCCTCAACTAGACCCCGTGGGTAACAGCAGATCACAACTATACCTAATTGTGATGTTGACTGTATAAAGTGACGTGGACTTAAGTTTGTTATTGTAGTTGAGTAGTTATGTTTGTTATTTCAACATACTCTATTTTCACTGTATTGTAACAGAGTATATTATGTAATTGATGTTCATTCATTCATTCTAATGAGAATACGTTGATTTTCTCCCAACTTCATCTTGTTTACACTAGATTTGATATGGTATTAGAGCTCTTCATTATTTGGTGAAAGTTCATCAATGGCAAAACCCTCAATTCCTTTCATTCCTGAAGCCATTCCATTTGTTTCTTCTTCTTTTTCTTCTTCCTTCAATTCGTTATTGTTATTAATAGGCATAGTGGTAGCTTAGATTGGTAGAAAATTTTCTTCTTAGGAAATTCAGGGTTTCCCAATTTGGAAATTGTTTATTTCGGGAAACTTACTATTTTCGGAATGGGCCTGGGAAGGGCTTGTATAGTGGGTTGTGAGAGTTAGGCCAAAGCTAGTGGTTAGTATCAGAAAATTTTGAAATTGTTCCTAAAGTGTGCATTTTCTCAAATTTTATTTTTTAAGGCCCATCAAAGGAAAACATAATTGTTTTTTTTTTTCAATTAAATAACTTTATTTTCAAAAAAATGCAAATATGTTCATTCAAGAAAACCGTAACTGCCCCTAAAAAAAAAAACAAAAGAAAAACATAAAAATAAGCCAATTACTGCCAAATAGGCCTTTTTCATTAGATAGACTAATTAGGGAAAAAAAAATAATAGAGGAAACCCTAGCCTTAAATATCCAATGTCCACCCTATGGTCTTTCACTTGAACACAATTTTCAGGAGCAATAATCTGCTCAAACCCTAGCCTTTAATTTTTTCTCATGAAAGTCTCAAGAATTTGTTTTTCTTTAATGGGCCTTTTAAACAAAATTTGAGAACATATACTCTTTAGAACCAATTTTAGAATTTTCTGACTCTGACACTAGCTTTGGCCTAACTTTCAGAACCCACTTTACAGGCTCCATTCAGGCCCTACAGCCAATTCCAAAAATAGTAAGTTTCTTGAAATAGAAACATTCCACATTGGGAACCCTGAATTTCCTAAAAGTAAAATTTTCTACCAAATCCTTTGTTTTAATAAGTAATCGAATTTCATTAAAACGCAAAGGGGCACAACTCAAGTACATATGAAGTGTACAAGAGAGACACCTAATAAGAAAAAGATAAAAGATCAATTTTTTTTTTTTTTTGATAAATAAAATGATCAAGAAAATTATGAGAACTAAAAAAATGAAAAAAATTATAGGCAACCATTTAATGAAAAAGGGTTTTGACGAAAAACGCAGTTAATTCCATCACCGTATCCTCAAAATATTCAAAACTTCGATCATTTTGTTCTTTCCAACTAAACCACAATAAGACAAAATCATCTTCCACACTGCTATACTATGATGTCTACCAAATTGCCTTCTCCAACAAGCCAAGAGATCCACTACTCGTTGAGGCATGATTTAACTCTAACCCAAAAAGACTGAAAATAGAGTTCCTTAAGGCATGAGCTATATCACGGTTTTCCACTCTTTTTACACATGCAACACTAATCTACCATTGTTATACGTTGTTTCCTTAAATTATTCACAATGAGGATCTTCCCTAAAGCGGTTGTTCAAGCAAAGAAAGCCACTCTCAAGGGAGCCTTATTCAGCCAAATACTCCTCCAAGGTAAAGGAGTACTATCATGGGGCAGCAAGGCATTATACCCAGAAATTAGCTAAGCCTCTGAAGTTTTATAATTGCAAGTCCAAGGCCAGGAGGGCATCGAAGCTGGATGTTAGCCTTCCTGAGGGTGAGTGGTTGTCTAAGATCTTTGCCTCGCTTTCTTTGCCTTTGGTCTCGTCGGATGGGTATGTTTCGGCGAGGTCTAGTGATGCCAAAGCTCTTCCTTTGTTCCCACCAAGGCTGGTGTTATCGACGGCATCTCAGTGCTTCCCCAGTTTTTTTCTGGGTATGTCTTCTATATACCCTTTCCATTCTATGAATGGTGTCTTTCGTTGCCAACCTCCCCCCCCCCCCCCCCCCNGACGCGTTGGTGCCGGTGAAGACGAAGGCGCGGTCGGCCGAAGGCTTGGAGCGGCGTCGATGAAAAAAAAAAAAAACAATGAACCAGCTAAGGGAGGGCATGGCGTCGGCGTCTTTGATCTGATGGGCATGGCGTCGGCGGAATCCGAAGGCGTGGGGGTGGGGGAGAGAGGAGAAATTTGTTGGGTCGAAGAAGAAGAAGAAGCAAGCGTGTGGGGCTTCCGGATATTGGGCTGAGGGTAAAATGGTATTTTTATTGCACAGTGCAAACTTGCACAGTACAACCATAACCCCAAAACGGGTTATCAAACAACCCCTAAGACAAAATCATCTTCCACACTACTATACTATGATGTCTACCAAATTGCCTTCTCCAACAAGCCAAGAGATCCACTACTTGTTGAGGCATGATTTAACTCTACCCCAAAAAGACTGAAAATAGAGTTCCTTAAGGCACGAGCTATATCACGGTTTTCCACTCTTTTTACACATGCAACACTAATCTACCATTGTTATACGTTGTTTCCTTAAATTATTCACAATGAGGATCTTCCCTAAAGCGGTTGTTCAAGCATAGAAAGCCACTCTCAAGGGAGCCTTATTCAGCCAAATACTCCTCCAAGGGAAAGGAGTACTATCATGGGGCAGTAAGGCATTATACCCAGAAATTGGCTAAGCCTCTCAAGTTTTATAATCGCAAGTCCAAGGCCAGGAGGGCATCGAAGCTGGATGTTAGCCTTCCTGAGGGTGAGTGGTTGTCTAAGATCTTTGCCTCGCTTTCTTTGCCTTTGGTCTCGTCGGATGGGTATGTTTCGGCGAGGTCTAGTGATGCCGAAGCTCTTCCTTTGTTCCCACCAGGGCCGGTGTTATCGACGGCATCTCAGTGCTTCCCCCAGTTTCTTTCTGGGTATGTCTTCTACATACCCTTTCCATTCTATGAGTGGTGTCTTTCGTTGCCCCCCTCCCCCCCTTCCCCCCACCTTTTTTCTTTCTCAACACCCGGCATCTGGCTGTTCCCCCTCTAACCGTCTTAGAGGTGGGTGAATCTTTGAAAGGGGATGATTTGGATGGGGCTGGTGTTGGAGAGAATGGAGAGGTGGGGGATGTCAGCTTCTCTAAGGTTGTGCAAAGTGAGATGGAGATATATCTCTTATTGGGGATCTCTTGTGGGGGTAATGAGAAAAGGCCTTGGGATCTTTAGATAGTCCCTGCCGAGGGACAATGTCATGAGGTTGTGGCTTCTGTTTCTAAGCTGAAAGGGAGGAGGGAGCTTAAAAACTTTGAGTGCTCTATTAACTTTGATGCTAGAGGTGATGGTTCTAGCTGGGGTAAAGGCAAGAGGGTTTCTCAATATGATATTGGAGTCCTCTATGGGTGGTTTGTTGTTGTTTCGGTCCTTTGAGTTTCTGCAACTGGCTTGTTTTCTGTTCTATCTTTTCTTTTTGGTGTTCATTTTATATACTTTCTGTGTACTTAGGGACGTCTTACGCCTTTTAATGAGATTTTCTTGATTAACTATAAAAAATAAAAAATAAAAAACAAAAAAAATACATGGTTCAGTTTAATCACATATACCAAGCAAGCCTACCCCTAATGCATACTAAAAGTAGATAGATAACAAATAGTTACTAATAATTCATTATCATACTTTGGTAGCATCCAGTACTGGTTATATAAGTACCAAGTATGGGTTTTTGATGACTGAACTCATGGCCCACTAAATTGATTTCCGACAAAACATTGACTGAATGATGGACAAGATATAATTTCCTCAAGTGTAAAATATGATTTATGAATAGTGAATCAGCACAGCCGTGCAAGAAATCAGATGCATAAATGATGGTTTGAAGATATCAACTCTCGTAAATTTAACTTTCAAGATTAAAAAGGAACTATAGAAAAAGAGGATAGAGAGAAATTAACACTACGGGCTGCAAAGAGAAGCCAAAGACGAACCTGTGATCCCCATAGCTATACCAAGAGCCCTTCTTTACCACAATATCCATCATCTCAGCACAGTCTAAAATGCAACCCTGCAAGAAAAAGCAATGTCAAGAAGAGTGCAATCTGCACCTTTAGTGGGAACAAGCTTTTATGTTGCATTCACTGACCAATTTGCTCACTCCTTCTCCAAAGATAATTTCAAATTCAGCTTGCTTGTATGGCCTTGACACCTATGACAATAAGTTGAAATGAGGATCTTTCTGTACATATGCAGACATAAATCAAAAGCACAAAATGGTGGCAGATCAAATAAATTAAGATGATAATTACAACTAAGTTAATTCAATAACATCAACTAAAATGTTGGCAAAGTTTGTGAAGTGCAATTGTAACAAACTAACTTAATCCACCTTCAAGCACATAGTCAAGTATCCTAAAAGAAGTACTCATTAAATTAAAAATGCGTGAGAAGTTTAGATAATATCTATAAATGATGTTGCAACTTACAAGAGAGCAATAGCTTTGCTTGGCAAACCCTGGCTTCAGCAAGGTATTCTAAAGCAATCTAGTGAAATTGATTATATAAAAAATTGGATACTGAAATTGAATGTCACATTATAGATATTTTCAGTGAGACTGGCGCGAATTCAGTTTAAGGAACTTCAAGAAATAATAAATAATTAATAAAAAGTGGAAAAGAAATTTGTTATCTTTATGTTAATGGCAAAAATCAAATCTTATATATCAAGTGAACATCTTAGAAACAGCATGGAACTTCTTCTTTTTTTCTTCTCATTTTAGTGGAATATGATCCTCACACAATCTTGATGCCAATCTAATTTACCTTGCTCTTTTGCACTCTTACACGAACCCGAACCCCAACATCTTCATCTCCTTTAACCTATAACAGTAAAGAGGGATGCATGATGAAGGTTCCTTACATATAAAATTTGACGAAATGATCTCCCTAAATATAGTAGTGATTTAAACAGCTACTGTACTTACAGACTTTATCTTCCCGGTAGAACGTATCTCAAGCCGAAGAGATGCAAAGAACTTTAATGCAATTCCTCCACTAGTCACTTCTGGGTTCCCATAATATACACCAATCTTACAAAACCCACAACAACGATAATATTAGTCTCTGCAGTTGGACACGAGAAAATTGTCACAGAAAACAAAAGGTGCAATAAAAAATTAATATTCAAATATACAAGCAAGAGCTAGACTCAGTTCAGTCAATTGGAGTTAGCCCCTACAAATGAAAAATATCTGCAATCATCCAAAGTGTAGTCTACTGAAACAGTATGCTTATAACTAATAAATCCAAAGTACCTTATATCTTATTTGATTCAAAAAAATCAGAGTACAACCAGCTTTCGAGGCATTCCCTGACATCTTACGCAGAGCTTGGCTCATAAGGCGTGCTTGCAAACCCATTTGCTGCATCCCAATCTCACCCTATATAATGAAAACATAAGTCAGACATGGGCAGCCTTATCGATTCCAAATCTAAATGAGCCACAAAGAGATGATAGATTACTTCAATCTCTGCCCGTGGAGTGAGAGCTGAGACAGAATCAACACAGATAAGATCTATGGCACCAGATCTGCACATACGATCCGCAACTGCGATGACGAACTCAAAATCAATATGTATCATGCACAAGTGTAAAGAATTTCATAAGCATCATAGTAGTGCCATATTGAATAGTGCCAGAATCTTCACAACAATTTTCAAACAACCACATAGACAGAAAAATATTTTACTCTCAAGTGCCATCTCGCCATGATCAGGTTGGCAGACAATCAAATTTTCTACGTCCACTCCCAATGCTTTTGAATATGTTGGATCAAAAGCATGCTCTGCATCAACAAGCATTGCATTGCCTCCCAGCTTCTGCATATTCATTGAAAAGCTTCATGCTGGCCTCATTACAGATGACATTTAACAAGAAGTGTCTCCTTATAACCAAGGAAATAAAAATTCAGAAGTGAAGCCCCGAAAGAAAAAAGACCTGCACTTCTGCAATTGCGTGGAGTGCCAAGGTGGTTTTTCCGCTACTTTCTGGCCCAAATATCTGGAATGAAATATGGAAGATTATATCAGCCTTTTCTGTAGCATAAGTTACCCAAACTGATAAGAAAAATGCTAGAGAAGTTCTTTAGAGTAAGAAAGCTCGTCAAAGACCCACTACAAATCATGACAGCAGTGTACAAAAGTTAAGTAGCATGTTCAGCTTTTTATTCTTAGGGTAAAATACACTGCCCAATAAACTATCACCTATTTTGCACTTACACCTCCAAATTTTAAAAAGTAGCATTAGGGCCTCTCATACTACCACCACGTGTCAAATTAGACACTTCTGCATTTTTCTCCCCAAAATACCATTAAATTTATTAAAAAATAACCATTTGAAAAAATTAAACAAACAAAAAAACTAAAAACACCAAAAAGGGGTGGCCCTTTTCTTATTATCCTCCTTAATTTTTATTTTTTGTCAATGATTATTTTTATATATTTTAAAATCACCGCGGCTTCCATCTTCGCCTCCTTCGTCTCTAGGTTCTCTCCATTTCTTTTTGGGTGGGTGCGGGGATGTCTCACCGGAGGTAATGCTGGTACCGGCAGTAAATTAAGATCAGGTTGCTGCAGAAAATTCTGCAGCACTACAATCACCAAGAAAGGTAACTGTAGTGCTTTTATCAGAAAGATATTTTGCAATAATTTGACCCTAGAATGGTCCAAACCATACGATCATTTGACACTTGTAGGGCTTACAGCGAAGTCATCTTCACTGACAAGTTGCTGGAATTATAGCACACACGCACAAACACACTAGTTGGGGCTTGAGACCTTAAAATCCTATCTTTTTGGCCGAAGAACAGATCTGTCTAGGAAACCTTATGGTGACCTATGGACCCTAATAAGACTAGATGTATTTGGTGTTAAGACCAACACTCTAAAGAGCAGAAGAATAAACTCATGTTACATGATTTTATTGAAAAGAAAAATTGGCACAGCCCCTCATATACGAAATGTATACAAGAGAGACAACCACACTAAAGGTATCAAAAATCTAAAAAGATTACAAGGTTTAAAAGATTTGAAAAAGAGGAAGAATAAACATAGACTACAACCCAATCTAGAAAGTGAGTCTATGACTTTTAGTATTTTAATAAAAATATGTTGCTTGTCTCAAAGCCTTCCTAAGTGAGCTTTAGAAGATCCACTGCTTACCTAGGAAGCCATATTTAGAGTATGAGGGCTATTATAAATACGTACATGAAGAATATATAAGAGTTTAATATAATAGGTCTACCGTACCAAATAAAAAAGTAGCTTATTATACTTAATTTTGAATTCTCTTTTAATGGTTGTATGGTTTTTCAAGTGAGATGCCAGTGCTTGATTCCATTTACAGAACTGCACCTTCTTTATCCACGTGCAAAACCAATTTTTTTAGATCCTGTCGTACAATACAATCAAGCAAACTATTGCAGTAGAACGGTTTATCTCACCACCCTCTTCAACCGGCATATAGGATATTGTATCAAACAAATCAAATAACTATCTACAGACGAGAAGTTAATTCAGATTCTTGGTGGAACCAAAGCATGTTTGACTCATGAAAATGTAAACAAAAACACCAAAGTAAAGGAGAAGCATGAAGACAAAAAGAGGTAATACCTCTACGATTCTTCCTTTAGGAAGGCCGCCACCTAAGGCAAAGTCTAACGTCATACAGCCACTGGGAAACGTTTCACTGCAATGCACAAAAAAATGTAAATCTATGCTATAGACAAAATGCCAAAAGTAGGCCTCGTGAAAAAAAAAAAAAAAACACATACACCAAAGCACCACCAGCACTGCCTAATCTTGTAACACTTCCTTTTCCGAATGAGCTATTGATATCGTTCATTGCTGCTTCCAGTGCTTTTTGCTGAATAAGAAGTAACAATATTAGATCTAATCTATCTGTAACTTGGTCAACCATAACGCTGTTTAGAGTCCTAAAAATAATGCAAGGGTCATGGTCAAACTCATCAGCTACATTTGTAAAAGCAAATGGCACAGACAGAAACTTAAATGAGATCATGTTAAAGCATTAATTAAATAATTAAATATACAATTTCTATCACCTTACCATTTTGAGGATAAATAGTGATTTAACATGGTATCTCTGTGATTTCTAATAAGATTGAATTACTTATGAAAGAAAAACATTGCATCAAAACAGCGGTCTTGAGCCCAAACCCTAATTCCACAATCTTTTTTAATCATTTTAGTAAAATATTCCACATATTGGACCTCACTTATTACGGATGAATTTGAGCCCACATGTGAGTGGGAGTGTTAAAGTATTAATTAAATGATTAACTATATCATTTTCTATCCGCTAAAACTTTTGGTATAAGTGATGATTTAACAAAACACATCCCATCATAAAACATAAACCAAAATAAGTAAATGGATGAATAAATTCAAAACCCCTAAAAGCAGAGCATAAGAATCTCAAATATGGGCCATAAACATATTATAACTTCTATATGGTAGTACTTTATTACAGAGGCTAGAGTATGGACTTTGAATGCAGGTACTTCCACAAGTGTTGGATTCATTTGTTCTCAAAAGGTTTCCCACCATTTTCTAGTGTCTACTACCACGCCCTTATTGTAATGTCGTGTCAGTACTGATAAAGCAAGGCAAAGTGAAGGGTACAAGTAGCATTGTGAATTTGTAACGGTATGTGCAAAGAGGGCCTTGACAGTTCCCCCGTAATGCATGCTTCAGTGCCTACTCATGTAACCCATATTACATCCATCTAATAACAAGCATGCCAAGGACCAATATCCCTTCTAAAAATAGTTTATGTCTTGAGTCAGCCCTCAATAGTCTGCAGCAAGCAGATCATCGTGTAGGGTTCACAAACACAATTTTGGACAGACCAGAATATGAACAACACATCCAAGTATTGAGCAGTAGCATAAAGAGGGGAGAAAAAAAAATGTAATCATCTAATAATATAGAGTTTTACACATGTACTAATACGAGTCTTGAACGTCAGAAGAATCAAGATTCAGGCACTTGGGGATAGTTGAAAACTAGAAGACAGAAAGTAAAGCATCCAAGGACTACACGCCATTATAGAAACCTCCTTCCATGTTATGCGAGGATAAGATGTGAAGAAGATCATCATCATATGGGCCATTGGGGACATGCACAAACCACTAACTAAAAAATCAATTCAATGCATTCTCTTACAATATCATAAATCTCACAAGACAATTGGATGTGAAACAGTTGAATAACGAGCTGGATAAATTATTGATTCAAAATAAGTCATTGAAAATAAAAAGATTGAAGTAGGTGTTTACCTACTCACACACAAAGGCACACACCACAGAGATGCATGCCTGCAGACACAGTGGAGAACATAAACACATCTCTCTGCTTTATTACTGAAATGGGGTATAAAAGAAATTTAACTTGCACAAAAATGCAAAACGAAAAGTGGTCAAAATTGCAGCTTTTCACCTCCAAATCAAAACAAAAGCCATTAAGCCTCCCAGTAGTGCATTTCAAGAGCCATTAATGAGAAGGTTAGGGAAAAACAACAAATGGGTCCCAGTAAATGAAAAGCTTCGATGGAAGAAAACCCATATGCGAGCATGATATGAAGGAGATATAATTGCAAAGCGGAGGTGAAGAAGAAAAGGAAAGAGCAGCAGACCCGGTCGAGGAAGCGGGGGTCGAAATCGGCGGAGAGAGCGCCATTTACTTTGCCTTCGAACTCGCTACGAATTCTGACTTGCTTAAGCTTGGAGGCAGGGGTTAGGAAGCGTGAAGGCCAACATTTGAAGCTCCTCCGAGGACAAGGAAAGAAGAGGCGTGACGACGACGACGACGACGATGATGGCCGAGAGCATGCTTTTGAGGAGAGGGTGCTGGCTTTTAGATTTTGAGGGAAAATCAAATCCATTATCCTCACTGCAGCTCTGTTGCTGCCTACAACTTCAACTCTATGCTGCTCCTGCGGATATGTCCTCTTCTGTAGTCCGGTGCATATACTTTTGTTTTTGTTTTGNATTTTTTTTTTCTTTTTTTTTTTAAAAAAAAAATGTCAAAAAAATTAATAAAAAAAAAAAACATGTCCCAAAATTATTAATTTTTTGGAAAATATCAATGTACCACTATGAGTTATGGACCCCTATTATGTCACTTTCGGACAACTTCAATTCATCTCTTCAAATTATTACTCAATCGATATTTTTTTAAAAAAACTTTAGATTATGATAATACTTTCCAAACTTTCAAAAATTATCAATGCCCTATAAGACCGACAAAAAGGCAAAAATGATCTTAATATTTTTTTTAATAAAACAAAAATAATAATAATATAGAGATGTATTCTCACAAGGTATACATAAGAATAATTATGAATTTAAATCAATGACTCAAGAAAAAAGAGGTAGTGAACAAAGTGACAGTTCAAAGACTTTGGTTCGACTACAGATTGATTCCATAGAGGGGTAACATGCAACAAGCAAGTACGTCATGAGGATTAATTGATTAAATAAAAAATAATCATTAGAGTGCAATCACAATTATTTATTGTAATTAATTGTGATTAAAAAGAGTTGTGTGACATGGTCCAAGAAAACATGGTCACATGCTTATTAAGCTAATGATGTTTTTCCTTTAGGTCCCTCTTTGAGCTGAAATAAATTGATTGACAAATTATATTGTTTATTAGCTATATATTAATTTATTTGGATGTTTTATTTTAATAAAACATGGGCCAAAAGATTTATTTAATCTTATTATTTATTTTAAGAAATTGGTTTTGGGGAATTAAATAGAGCATTAGGCACATAATTTAATTCATATATGCTAAGGAATTAAAATAACCATTGGGCTTATGTTTTTAATTTTTTAGGCTTGTAGATAAACTTTGGGCTTCATGAAATTATTTTCAAAGGTTAAAGCTAAGTGAAATGAGCATTGGGCTTGAGGATAAAACCCAAGCCCGAGTGCTAAACTAAGTGGGAGTGGGCCGGCCACTAGAGGAGTGGCAAGGTGTAATTACTCCTTGGCCGTGTACCTCTAGGACAGGGATTAGAAGGATTAGACTTCTAATCCCAGTTCCACATGGTTTAAAAATACTTTTCTTGGATCCCAGTATTATAAATAGAGGTTCAATTGAGAAGCAAATGGCCAAAAATTAAACCTAAAACAATTCATAAACTTGTAATTTTTGCAAAAACAAAAACACAACATCACTCTTCCACAAGAGTGAATACACAGCCACTAGGGAGAATTTATTCTCCCAAAGTTTTGCATCTAGTTTTCTCTTGTTCTTGAGAAAACTTTGCGAACACAATCATAGTCATATTTA
The DNA here is from genome assembly GCA_006937295.1 of Carpinus fangiana. Lineage (NCBI taxonomy): Eukaryota > Viridiplantae > Streptophyta > Magnoliopsida > Fagales > Betulaceae > Carpinus > Carpinus fangiana. Next base: position 8,198,294 of record CM017328.1, on the reverse strand, counting down.
GTCATTAAAGAGCAATCTTCTCCCCAACTGTTTGAAGACCTTGATAAACTTTCAAGTCTTCAAGAAGTTCTTTATGAATACAATGAAAAATATAAAGATGTTCTTCAAGTTCACGAAGAACACAAAGAACGCGATAAAAGTGAGATGAGAATGGACTCATGCTTGATATATTTAAGCTTGTTGAAACTTCAACTACTTAGTCCAACACCATAGGAAGAATGGATGCATGCTCCTACGCCCCAATGCCTAGGAGAGGTCGAATCTACATGTAAATAATCTAACTTATATGTTTGCCTTTAGATCTAAACATGTTTGTCTTGATGTTAAAAGGTCTTGGGGATCGTGGTTTGCGTAAAAAGATTTTTTTTGTTTTGAAATTTACGTAAACGATCCCAATAGTATTTTTATTATTGATCATTTTTTAATAACAAAAAGATCATATTAGGTACGTACTTAGGTGCGAACGTTCGGTGTGGTCCTTGGGCGAACATTCACACTAGGGTTGGGCTAGAAAGTTCAGTGGTCCACCCAATGAACGTTTCAGTGAGGTTGATTTTTGGTATTTTGGCTATTTTTAAATATAGGGTTTTTCTCCCCAAAAAAAGGACTTGCACTTCTATGGTTATGATTAAAACTCCTTAAGATTAACGGGGTGTTTAAGCGGTTGTTTTTTAATAAATTATTTTCTTAAAGGTTGGTGTTTTTGGGCATCACACAAAACTGAGGCCGATAGTCATCCACTGTTGATGAATATTGTTTAACTAAGCTTAGTAAAAGCTCCAATAGGATCATCAAAAGAAGAGGGAGCAAATCTCGATCACCATGAGTAATTGCTTACAGGACTAGACTCTATTACCCAATTATACAATTGGAGAGCTTGTCCCTCTATGTACAAGGCGTAAATGGGCACCTTCTCCTTGTCTGGAGTGTGACCATAAGAAAAGAATTGTTGAGCCTTGAGGATCCAGTTAGCTGGATCAGTCCCATCAAATTTGGGAAAATCCAGCTTAACCATTCTACCATGTATTCCTCCTCCACTCTCTCAAATTGGGTGACTGCCAGTACTAGCTAGTCTGATCACCACTAGTTTCTCCTTGAATAATATTTTTGTTGGGCTGAGTATGATGTGTAGCTAATGCTCAGGGTAGTATTTATGTTCACCGAATTTGACAACCTAAAACTAACAAACTTTCCCTTTGGCAATTCGATGACAAAACCCGATTAATACAAAAAATAATAATAATAATAAAACACATGATTGCAGTCAACTCATCAAAATTCAGTGAAGATTGGTTCTCCCCCTCAATGTGATGAAACACATGATACACATGATAAAAGCATCAATAACTCATGATTAAGAAACGAATATCTTATAATAGCTCTAACAATCTCATGTTTCTATAGCATGTTTCTTTTAATAAGTCAGCGAATCCTGGGGTGAGCTCATAAGGATTTTGCCTCTTCTCCCTCTGCGATTATTAGATATATGAGTGAAGGTGACACTCACAAAATTTATAAACGATCAATGTCCAACCATTGACTTGTCGTGTTCTGTTTGGAATGCAATACACAATAATTAACTATATAAATTCCTATTTATTTTTTGAAAAAATCAAACAAAAATAAATCGAAATGAAAATGTTCCAAAGTGTCACTTCATCATCAGTTCATCCCATTCCATGCGGAGACAGTTTTTGTATATATATAATGAATATGTTTTAAATGAACATATAAATGTTGTGTGAACAAACACAAGAAAAATCAAATAGATCATACCAAAACCAAATATACATATATATATATATTTTTATTTTTTTTAATATATATTTTTTTAGACGAACCTTATAGTTGTTGTTGTCATGTTCTGTTTAGCACTAAACTAGCTAAATTTATATTTGTTATATATTAACATAAATTCAAAGAAAAATAAATCGAATAGGAAAATGTTCCAAGTGTCACCTCATTATCCCATTACAACATTTCCTTTCTATTTTCATATTTTGTTATTTTAAAACACACACACATATATATATATATATATATAATAAAAGTAAAACTATTTGCCTCTTGTGATGGCTAAATACCACCACTCACTTATAATTAAGATCATATAAATAATTTTTTCTCTTGGTCTTAGATTTTTCATGCTTTTGCTTTGTTTTCTTGTTTGTATTTACTGTTTTCTATTATGGTGTGGCCGCTAGGCAATGTTTCTGTTCTAGCTAGCCTTTTGCTTTGCAGATTCAGTTGTGGTTGCAAAGATTTCTTTGGATTTCTTTGTCTTGCCTTTGATAGCAGTCCTGTGCGGTTGCATTGGTACTTAATTTTATAGGGCCGGGTCATTTATTTGACCCATTTCCTCTTGTTATCTTGCTTGATTCTGATTTCTCTTGTATCTACTTAGCGATTGGGTTAGGTTTGAACTGTTGTTTGGGTTGGCCATCCCTTCTATAGTTTTCCTTTATCTTTTTCCTTGCCTAGAAAAAAAATAATCATATGAAGAAAAAAATAAAATAAAATAACCCACATACACAGTTATGATAAACTAAAACAGTAAGATTGGACCAGATCAGAAATTCCATTGATTGGACAATCATGTCAAAATATTGAGGATATTAGGGTAAGGTCGTTGAAACCCTCAACTGTACATGTAGTGCCTAGGTGGCAATATGTATATATCGAATTGTCAATGTCTGATCGATCATTCATATCCTCCACTTGTTTGTTACAAAAAAAAAATATCCTCCACTTGCGTAGCTACTGTATTTGACTTTTATTCCTTCTAATTCTCCCCCATCACTCTTTTCGGTGGATTTTTACACTAATCAAATAAAATTTACTTGTCATAATATTTTATGTGGTTATTATTGCCTCAAACTTAATGTTGTTGTGTCACGAAATAGTTATAAGGCCAAAATGTCATTTCAGTTATATATATCTGCTCTAAAATTAAGATAACTGAAATATTCCAAGCAATAGTAACTTCTATGATATATTTGAATGAAAGGTAAAATATTTTAGTTTGTTTGCTTTGGCGTAAAATATTTTATGTTAAAAGTTTTCTCTATTTTTAAGTATTTGGTGTAAGCTAGTTTTTCACCGCTCTCCCACACCTCCGCTGGAGCTAGTGTGAGAGGGTCCCTTATGTGGCTTACCTCTCCACAAGAACTCTCTCACAATTATATATTCAAATTACAAGCAATACGAGTAAGTAATTGCACTAGATCATCTCAATTATACCTTCGGGTACCTTCTATTCTCACACGCTATTTTCCTCTACAACTCATCTTCGTTGTCCTTCTCTTCTTCACAGCTCTTTAAATTATATAAAAATATAAGAGATATTTGCTAATTTTGATCTATACAAGTCAAATGCTAAAAAATATTTTCAGCTAAAATTATTTTTCTAAAAAATTGTTTCAAAAACATTTTACATCAAGTTAATCAGAGCTTTAGACCATAAATATATAAGAGAATCTTTAATTTAAAGTTAAGGCAAACAGTCAATGGTTGATGTAGAAAATGAGTGCACCAGGAAGTTAATTCTTTGTCTGATTAGATAGAAGTGAATGAAGTCGTATACTAAGCATTGCTGTCAATTTCATTCTATTCTCGGCTCAAATATTTCGCAGTTTATAATAAATTCATACACCTAACACTCCTTATCCTATATATTTTGCTTTAAATTTTGGTCTATTTTCAGTGGTATTCATATTTTGACTTGATACATTTATATGGTTTTACTAAACTATTTTTTGAAATCCACTCTATAAGAAATAAATAAATACTATACCTAGCTAAGATTTTTATCCCAAAAACGTGACACGATTTTTAAAATTATCATTAAATTTGAAATGAATTACTATTGAATTTTTTCTTCAAGAAGTAGTTCAATCGGCTAGGACCACGACTAATGAAGCGGATCATTCTAGTTCGAATCTCCCTCCACCCTCTTGTGTGGACATGTCAAAAAAAAAAAAAAAAAAAATAAGTATTGAATTTTAGTCAAATAGAAATTTTAATAGGCACATCACTTTTAAGAGAGTAATAATATAAGAAGGACTAGAGTCATCCTAAAGTCATTCCAAATATGATGTGTTATTTAAAATTACCATTGAATTTGAAATGATCATTATAGAATTTTAATCTGTTAATGATTTTAAATGACACATCATATTTAAGAAGATTCTAAGATGACTCTAATCATCCTTATATCATTACTCCCTTTAAGAGGATAAAATGAGGGATAAAAGTCCTATTATACTGCCCAAATATCCGCCTTCCATCACCAAATTTATGTGGCATGGTCCTCACTGGATAGAAATGATTATTTTATTTTATTTTTATTTTTTTGGGTTTAGGGACCATGCCAAATCAGATTTAGTAGATAAAAGAAAATTGATAAAAATCATTCTTTCAATCATCTCAGTATAGTGAATAAGCAAATCCGTCATTGAATTTTTGTCAAACCCACATTAATTAGTCCACAAATCCAATAATAGATCCATTAGATTTGCAAAAAGAAATAATTAAGAGATGATTAAGAGAATAATGTGTAGCAAGCTTCTATATAAAAGTAAGTATATAGTATTTCTAAGTAAATATTATTAAAGTAATTCTATTCGTCACATTCCGGCCATCACCCCCACGTCCTCCCAAAGCGTATATGTAACTTAGTCATTCATAGTATTTGGTGCATAAAAATTAATGGAAAACTACACCAAATAAACTTTAGGAGATGAAGGAGGAGGTAATGTATACCATTTTTCATATCTTTGACTAAACATATATGAAAATTTAACAATTTACATTCCACTAAATAAAAATTTAAAAGCTACAATAAAGGATTCAATTAAGCCTCCAAATATATATATATATGTATGTTGCTAAGAGGAAACCACTAGTGTATATATATATATATACACTAATTAACATCTCTTTACAACTAATTAATTTTTTGGTTTAAGGCTTGTTTGGAGTCGAAAAATCAGAAATGGTTCCAAAAGTTGGGCATGCCCACGTCAGATAAGTAGCTCTCCGAACTTCCTTCTCCTAAGCTTGGCGATCCTTTTAGACTAGGAAGATTGCTGTCCATGCTGCTTAGTTGATTCAGAACAGCTTTTAGAACCTTCTTGTCACATGAAAAAGGGTCTAAGGCCATGTTTGGCAAACCCTTAAATGTGTTGGTTGCAGTCACGTTTGGCTCCATGATGCTGCTGCTCAACATATGTGTGTAAATTGGGTTGCTAATTTGGTTTTGATTGAAAATGGAGAAGCAGGGCACTTGCTGAGACTCATCTACATGGCTTTGATGTGTTTGGTCGAATGTGATGTAAGAATCCATTAATGCCGGGAGAGATGATGAACATGAACCACCTGTTTGATCATAGCAGCTTCCCATGCTTTGTTTGGCAGCCACTTCTCTGCTCTTATAGAAGACCTTAGACAGCACCCAATCCTCCTGCTGTTTTTTACTCTTACACCCATATTAATATATTTACTTTTCAAGGAAAATTCAAACAAAATTTAAATAAAAAGTTGCTACGGTTCATTATAGTGTTCTCTTGATCTCACTGAATATTTTTTTCTAAAAAAAAGCAGAAAAAAAAACAATTTTACGTAAAAAATCAGAAGAACACCGGGAGGAGTATTAGCATTTCTTAAAGTAAAAAGTGAAAGAATTTATAAGTATAAGTTGGTTGGTTGGCCAATATCTTCCCGTATAGATACAGTTTTTTCTTTCTTTTTTTTTGACTTGGATTTCATAAACGTCAGCATGTTCTTAATCATATTCATTCATTCCTGTACGGTAGGCATTGATTGAAAATCAAAGATATACGCTAGAGTTGAGAAAAAAATTTAAGTATATATAAAGACTTGCATCACATGCCTAGATATAATATCAAGAATAATCTTCTTAGGTCAGCTACCATCATGTTTTAATATTGATCACATGCTTAATCAATCACAAATGAGACAAATATATATTTATATATTCATGCTGAAACTTTGTTTGTAAACTACAACTTGCCCCTTGACTTATTCAAAATCCTCTGAAAATTGTCCGCGAAAGAAGGGTACCGGCCATGTTGTTCAAAGACGGTAGTTTGTCAAAAAAATTGACCTTAAAAAGTTTTGGCAATTTGAAATATCATACCAAATGTAGGAAAAAGAACAGAGAAGGTAGATATATTCAGAAGTCAGAGATTATGAGAACACTGTGTCTTCGTTAGTTTACTTCTCGTTTTATTAAGATAAGTGACGATTTATTTAATTAACGAGTACCTTGGGAGAAGAAATTGGTGGAGGAGGAGCAAAGGGTCCTTCGAGCCTGAACTCATGCATGACCCAATCGGTTTTTCTTCCTTTGGGTGCCCTACCTTGGTAGAACACCAAGGTTTTTCTCATCCCGACAAGGGAACCTTTGCGGAGGACCGACCTGTCTTTTCCGGTGGCCTTCCAGTAGCCTGAGGCGGTTGCGCGGTTTGTCCGGAGTCCGGTTGCGTATTTCCGGTCACGCTGGGTGTAGAAGTACCATTCTTTGCCTCCTACACATGCCGTTTCTGCACAACGTACATCATCCACAAAAATACGTACGACAACGTGTTAGACATAATTCCTTGACGCTTATATTGGATTGATGCACTGATTTTCTGCTATGGCCGGTGAAGTGAAAACAATTTCAACGCAAAATTCAAAGAATCTTTTTAATTTGACAATGATTTTTATTTTTTATTTTTTATTTTATTTTTTTAGCAATATAGCAAAAGCATTAACAAATTACTTTAAATACAAAAAAAAAAAAAAAACTAAAAACTACTTTCACATGGTATATATATTTATGCCACGTTCAAACACTTTTACAAAAACAAAACAAAAACACCCTCTAAAAAGTTTAATGAGACGAACCCTTGTGGTGGGTGAAAGTTAATTTATCTTCATATGCATGTACTCGATCATGGCCGAACTACTCCGGGGTAGTCTCCAAAAAAAAAAAACCTTTAAAAATTAGTTTTTGCTCCTTTCTTTAAAAATATTTTGTTTCTCAAATTAAATATTCTAGTTCCACTCCCGCATGTACTAATCCTGCATGCAAAAGAATTCAAATTAATTGATGTGGTGATGTTGCTAGTTACCATATAGTCCATGACAAAGAAAAAAGGGTTAGGCCGGGGAACTTGTTAATAATAATTAACCATGATACTTAGCAAGTAGTGGGGGCAGAATAGGCATGCATCAACATCGATCTGCTGCTACATACTTATACCATCTGTGGCTATAGGCTATAGCTAGCCTAAGAGCTACCAAAAATATCCTATTATTATGCTGTTGAGCCGTCCATGTCTGCCTAGCTAGCTAGCACATCATATTAAAGAGCTATTCATTGAACTATAAATAAATAAATAAATAAAAAAGATTGCTTATCTTACACGCATGTCATCACGTGTGAAGGGTTAACTTTCTGACCCTGTGTTTTAGAAGACATACATAAAAAGGAGTACTAGAAGTGAAGAATTATTTCAAAAGAAGGATGATTTCAAACAGCTGATGATGGTGACAGACCTTATTGGATTTGGTACAAGAGCGAATAAATAAATTTAAAAGAAAAGAAAAGAAAAATCCCACTTCTTCCCAAACATCCACGCGTATGGCTGGAACGTAGTCTAAAACGTACAACAAGGATTTGGTGGCTTTGGTTTTGCCTTCTTATTCCAATCACACTCATGATCAGTCACCACCCCACTTTAGTTGCGACAATTCCAAGAGTGTCTATTTCTTCAAAAAGCTATGAATCTGAAATTTTTTTGGTTTATTAATTATCTCAACAAATGGATAGGCTGTGACAGACAAAATTATGAGTTATTTTCTTTGGCTTAATTAATTTCAAACAGCTGATGATTCCATTTCTTTTTCCCTTACTAAGTGATTGATTCAACATCTACCTACACCTAAGATATTTTTTTTTAAAAAAAAATTTCCTATTAATTGATCAAATATTTCTATATGTTATGGGTAAAAAATGAATGAATATATGCATACTGAGAAAATTAAACACATTATCTGTAAATATATATTTTATTGTTTATTAACTGTGAACAAAATGAGTTAGTAAAAAGATGATCTTATGGTATTGGCAGAGATCAACGACTGTAGACAAATATTTTTCTACCAAACATATTACTTTTCCAATCTGTTTCATGTTTTCTTTTTCATCTTTGTAGAAAACACAATCACGACAGAGCTGCCCTGCTTGTAAGCTAGAGGAATTCACAATCCCATGAAATTTGGAAAATAGAAACTCTCTTGAATGAGAAAATATTGGGCTCTAGCTCCTTGATCTTTTATCACAAAAGCTAGAGGATAGGTGGCATGATGTCATGATATATATATATATATATCAGCGTCACATGCCACTGGTCGCGACATAACTGGTCCAATCTAGTAGAAGTCATGTGGGTGGTTTTCACTGTAGCTTTGACAACTCATGCAAACCAAATTGAAGATTCCCCTTTGAAAACCCTAGCTAGCTAGTTCTGTTCTTATCACTTACATGTGCATATTATTTACCATCAACGACCTTAATTTTCAAGACAATAATCCCAACAAGTTTTTGTCATTAATCTTAATTGCCGTAATGGGTTTGTCTGCATCAATCTTTGTGGATGTTATCCCATCACCCACAACCATGAAGAAGATTTTCCCATCACATTTTCGGGTAAAATATATAAAAGACAACGACGTACGCCATTTTCTTTCTCACCAGCCAAACACAAATGAAAAATATTTCCTAATTATATATCTTTCAAATAGACGAAAGGTGAAAAAATAAAGCTTTTGAGGACTGACCAGGAATATCCCAAGGCTCGCACTTGTTGAGGTCAACTTCAATCAAGAGAGGGGAGCCACAGTTGGTTACCTTCTTCATCAAGTAATCGCACACCAGTTCTTCATCTCTTGGATGGAACCTAAATCCTGGTGGCAGCTTCGCCTCCACCATGCTTATGTTGCTCATTTTCTCTCACACACACACACACAGATACACAGAGAGAGAGAGGGAGAGAGAGAATATGAACTTGGTGAAAGTTTTTGTAGGTTGTGAGATTTTAATTAAACAAGGAGGTCCAGTGGGGAGGGGGTTATAAATAAATAAATGAAACAAACAAACAAGTGGGGTGAGTCAACTGGTAATTCCGTGTGAGGAAGATGAGGCGAGTTGCCTACGTGTCATGATGAAGTGGACCAACCAATCACTGCCAACCTGCTGACATGTACTGCCTAATGATGAACATGGGAGAGGGATATTTAAAAAATGGAAAACTTCACTTACCCCTTGAATTTTGACAACTTTTACAAATACTCTTTAATGTTCAAAACATCTCACTTAAGTGTATCAAACTTTGGTTTTTCTCTCACTTTGCCAATTCCATATAAAAAATCATTCGCAATGCCAATTTTATCATTGATTCCAAAATTACACAATTTTGGGTTTCAAAACTACAACACCCACCTAGCCATTAAATTTTTTTTTTTAAATGAAAATCGAAAAAAAAAAAAGATGAAAATCGGGGGTGGCTCTAGCCACCCTCACGGCCGGCTTGGGGGTGGTCGAACCACCCCCATGCCCAAGGGGGTGGTCCGGCCACCACCAAAAGGCCCAAAAAAAAAAAAAANCCACCCCCAAACCGGCCATGGGGGTGGCTCCAGCCACCCCTTGGCCAAAAATGGGGTGGCCGGGCCACCCCATTTTGGCCAAGGGGGTGGTTGGAGCCACCCTCGATTTTCATCTTTTTTTAAAAAATAAAATAAAAAAATAATGGCCAAAACAACGTCGTTTTGAGCTGGGTGGGTGTTGTAGTTTTGGAACCCAAAACGGTGTTGTTTTGGAATCAGGGGTAAAATTGGCATTTCGTTATGATTTTCTGTACAGAATGGGCAAATTGAGAAAAAACCAAACTTTGATACACCTAAGTGAGAGGTTTTGAACATTGTGGGGTATTTGCAAAAGTGGCCAAAGTTCAGGGGAGGTAAGTGAAATTTCCCCTTAAAAAACATATATATCAGGAGAAATATTAAAGTCACAACATAGACCCAACAAAGACCAAACTTTTCTCCTACATGTCATTTACAAAATAAAAATAAAAATTAAAGTTTGGTGTTTTAAATTCAATTTTGTTCATTTTTTAATTTTTTAAATAACACGTAGGAGAGATGTTGGGTCTATGTTGTGACTGTATCACATCTCATATATTATTGTCAATATTTTTTTCATTTTATTTTATAAATTAATTATTATATTTAAAAATTTATGTAGACCCTAATAAGTTAATGGTCGATTCCACATAGAGGAATATAAAAAAATACAGACAAATTATTTATATCAATCATTTTTTGTCGGAGACGAATTTAATAATTAATTTATTCAATTTGTAAAATAATATAAAAAAAAAAATAAACAAATTATTAACTCCAACCAATCATTTCTATTGTTTGAAATTCAATGGGATTGGATTGGATTGGCACCTGAACCGAACCCAGTCAATCCAAAAATCAGAACAGACATGGGGCCCATGGTGTGATGACATTCTGATTGACGTTGTCCGTTTCCACCGGGGGTCTGGCCTCATCTCGCCGGTCTAAATACCTGTTTGGTTGACATTTTACTTTATTAATCTATTTTTGGGAAATGGTTGTACATAAGCTGGTAACCATTAACACTTTTCAAACTGACCCTAGGTAAGTTGTTGAGGCTAATTACCCAAAAACACTTTTAAAAGAAATTTTACCATATGAAAAGAACAAAGGAACAGTAAATGACTTCTTCTTTATTATAATTTTTTTTTAACTCACTTTTATGAGGTGACAAGTGGATTAAACATACATGCTAGTTGTATTACAATATGATCAGAGCATAATTGAAAGGACAATATATATATATTTTAATGCATACAAATATTTTAGAATGAAATTAATATTCTTATCTATTTTTTTTTTTTTAATTTGGTTGCACAATATCTTTTAGAATAATTATTTCTATGACAACGACTAATTTAGAGAAATATGAGAGGAATAGAGCGTGTTTTTTCAAAAAATTCATATTAGTTTTAGGACTATATAATTTGAGAAGACATTGCAAATTTTTACTAGTTTGATAGGAGTATGATGCTNTTTTTTTTTTTTCTTTTTTAAATTTTTTTTTAAAAATTAGTATTTTAGGAATTTTAATTCAGTTCCAGTAAGAACATGTGTGTTTTTACAAGAAGAAAAAAAAAGTTCATTCTATTTCAACCTCTTATATTCTCAGTAATACTTATCCATATATATTTTTAAAGGAATAATCATTGATCTGTATGCCAAACGAATCTAGATGTCTGGTTCAATTCCATTCAAGCGGCTAGAAAAGAAAGAAAGATGAGTTCAACTTATTTATTCAATTTAGTTATTTACTTGATTGATCTTTTTCTTTAAATTAATGGAATTATATAGCAAGATAATTAATATATATAACTTTTAACTGTATATCTAAGAAAGTAACAATGACCTTTCAAACCCATTCTCAATTAGTCAATATTAGAGCAAGTGAATACTTTTGGTTGGACCTTTTCAATTTTCAATTTAATTCTTATGAATTTTACATTTAATTATAATACTTTTCGGTTTAGTGAAAAAATGTTATATATTATTCTTAATTACGTTATAAAAAGGTCCAAAAGTGAAAAGCCAAAGTATCATTCATAATCTCATATGCTGCTCCAATCATGCTTGGTTTGATATCTATTCATCCAACAACTTCTTGAAAATTAAAACCACAGGGTTAAGAAAATTTGCATGAGACAGGGGTCTTGACCAACGATGAGGTGGGGAAAAAAATGTGACCAAACAATTTGGGGCCATACAAGATGTAAATGTTATTTTCTAGGCCACCTTAGTAAAGACTTTCCCTGCATATAATGATGTGTTATCTACAACTTATTGCTGAACTACTATCGGATTTGTGAATCTACCCTAGCATATATCTGATCTAATGGTGTACATGATGTTTTATGGTGAATATATTCTCATGCCATTTAAATTTTTGAATGAATTGACATCATATACACCATTAAATGCAATAAAATAAAATCTTGATCACAAAATGGCTTATCTTCATTTCTCTTGAAACGGAGCATATCCTGTTCATGCTAACATGCGACGGGTTCGAACCCGCTTGCAGCAGGCGATAAGGTTTAATTCTCCCTATCCTTTCTTCCTAGTGGTCACAGGTTCGAACTCGTTTACAGTAGTAGTCCGTGAACTAGATGCTGCTAAGAAGGAGTTTTACCAACTTGCACTTTAGTAGGGTTGTGGTGACGGACTTGCCTTCCTAAGCAGTAGTTATGATTCAAACCGAACATTCCATAGCGGGTGGGAACCCTGATGGTCATGCCCTAGTGAAAAAAAAATTACACTAGTTGTCCATTCTCACCCTTTTATTTTAAAAAAAAAAAAAGACATGTGACGTAAACTATGAAATGAAGTTGGTTGATTTCTAATAGTAAAAAATTATAATAGCATACCTCCAAGATCTTGGACCTATTGTTTCACATTTTTACCACACCCTTCACATACTTTATATATTCAAAACGTTACTTTTCCAAAATTGATGTGTAGTGTGCTAAGACCCTAAAGCACTGAATGGACCAATGAGTTGTCTTTTCATGAAAATATTGGACATTGATAAAAGACAATAAACTCCTCAAAGGTTTCTTTGGACTTTTATTCCAAATTTTGAGAAGTTCGTGAACCCAAATATAAAAGTGTTGATTACTTAGATATATCTAAAGGTGAGACCTATCATCAGTCAATAGTACTCAGTATGTTGGGTAATTACATCTAAACATTGTGGGAATACCGACTTCAAAAAGAAATCCAATCTTTTGTTAGGTAGACAAAGAGATAAGAAATTTACCATCGAGATAGATTTTATGGATATCGTTCTCAAGTCTCTAGCCAGAGCATTTTGGTTTGTATACCAAAAAATACATATGATTTTCACATTATGAGAATTAGTATCGTAAAATCAGTGACTCAAGGAAAAGAGGTAGAGAATTAAGTAGCAGTATCTCTAGTCTTAATTCTGCTACAGAAGATTTTATGCAAGAATCACAAGTCATTATTTAGTTAGAAGAATTAATTGTTTTGTGATAAAATATTTATTGGAGTGTAGTCATTGTGATTAAAATATTATCGTCTAATGAATGTTAGGGAGACATAATTACGGAAATATTTAAGCCAATAACTTATTTTTCCTTTAGGTCTCTCACCAAGCTCATATATATATTAACCATATAAAAGGCTCTTTTATTTCGTATGAGCTAAGCGTTTTATTCTTTTTGAAAGGGAATCATTTCAGTCTCATTAAAGAAGAATCACGAGCGTAAGCACTTATACATCACAGAGCAAAAAGCTCTGAGAAAATCATAGCCGAAACTACGAGATTACAAGTCATTGATGCTTACATAAAAATTAAAATTCAAAACATATCTATGACAACAATATCCGCTAACCCATGACTAATTTTCAGTTGTAACATCAGATTTGTTCTAGACAGATTTAACTCAATGCTTAGGTAGCTCATCTTTCTCGGCCTTGGGAGCAAAAAACCCATGCCAAAACTCTTCCTCCTAAACTTGAGAGCTAGGAAATGGATCACATCCACAATCTAAACGTCTGGACAATCCTTATTCAAACAAAATTACATAAAATAAAAAATAGAGAAAACCTAGCCCCCCACATAAAAACAACCAAAAAAGCATAAATCTGCTCCTGAGAAGACTAGATCTACTTATCCTCAACCCAAAACGGCCTTTATTCAAAACAAACAAAACAAAAAACACAACCATAAAAAACAGTAGCGACTAGAGTGGAGGAGATGATGGGCACTGACTAGTGTTGGCACATGGTGGAGCGGATGGAGGAGATGGGTGGCACAACACCTTGGAGGGCGGACGAAAGTGGCCGGAGTTGCTATATATGGCCGAAAAACACAAAGAAAATAAGAGAAAAACATGTAGAAGAGGAGGGGGAGAGGGTAAGAGGGGAGAGAAGGAGCCCCTCTTCTCTAGGGGCTAGGGTTTTCTTATGATCTAAGTGTTTTATTTAATTTAAACATGGTCTAGATAATATATTTAAAGTTAAGCTTGGTATAAAACCCATGAACTTTAAATAAAGCATGAGGGCATAAAGCCAGGAATTTTTCCATGGTCCTATGCAATGGACTGCAAAGGAAATGGCCTAGGATTAGATCCCAGATCCATGCTTCAGGGAAGGAACCGCATGGCCTAGGGAGAATTTCTCCCTGGCCCATGCGGCAATGTGGTGGAGGCTAGGGGAAACCTAGCCATCCACCACTATTTGTGACAACTTGCATGGACAAATCAATTATCTAGTAATTGATCCCATGACTCGTCTCCCAGTCCTGTCCCTCGCAGGACAAGACTTAGGAATTTCGACCTTCCTCATTGTAACGAGAAAGCAGCAACAAAAGACTTTACTAAGACTATGGGAATAAAAAATAGGAATGAAACATCACACAACATGCACCAGAGAAAAACATAATAACATCAACGGTATCACATAGGTAATCACCAAATGTACCGGTCATCAGACTGTCATCAAGTAGAAGACATACCCAAATGAAACATAACATCATTGTTCTCAAAAGATCAATAGATCACAGCCTAGACTTAAGCTTAAGAAGAGCTAATGAAATAAAAATCTCTATCATATCATCACGAGCAGTGCCTCCATCCTCCCACATAGTCCTAAGCCAAACGGGATCCATATCCTTAAATATCACCTGTATCAGATCCTGAACGATTACCCAAGTAAGCTCCGACGACATCTTCGTCTAGTGTAGCTAAACCGCGCAATTATTCGTAATGATGAGAAAAACATAAATAAAAGGGTAAGTCTAAGACTTAGTGATTTTTAACACAGATAATGTTCATGCCAGTTTAGTAAGGAACTCGAATGTTTTTCATAAAGAAAATGACAGTTCCATCGTGATAGTTTGTATTATGAGTGATATATATATATATATAGTATATGCATATGATATTACACATTCTCAGCAGGGTTGACGCTGTTCCGAGAGACTTGTAGTACAATGTAGGTGCCTCAGCCATTGCACAGCATACCGTACGTAACACTAGTAGTACAACTAAGTTCGACCTCGGGTGGCCCATACCGCTAATGATGTCCATCTTATAGTGACCTGGCCATTGGGAATGGCTGCACCGTGGTCATGAAACTATTGGATTCAAAGCCCTCATATAACACACATATTTGACCATAAAGCTACAATGTATAGTAAGCCCATGACCATTACTACCACACATACTGATGTACCATGTTATACGATACAAATTATTTTGTTTGTATTTTACATGCATGTGTTTTTTACAAATTTCACTTTATTAGCATATTCAGCACAACATTTTTTCCTCAAAATACCAGAGTTCATGTGCAACAAGTATAATATTGAGAGTTGTAAAATATGCATGTTTTTCTTGGTACACAAAATAGACGTGCAATGCATGGAAAAAGTTACATCAAGCATTATGTGAGTTAAAACCTACCTGGGTCGAAAAGTATCTCCGAGTAATTCGACTGATCCGGGTTCTCCAAATCTGTGAAAAACCTTTTAGTAGTCATATTTCTATCAAAATAACTCTAGAGCAAGAAAAACAGGAGTTATGAGACGGCTGGTGAAAATAGGGTTTCCCTGTCTTATTCTGGCCATACGTCCAGGTTCGGGGCTGTACGTCCATTGTGACACTATGGGCCGTACGTCCGTTCATGAGACCGTACGTTCGCTCCGACGTCTTTCAGGGAGAACCTCATTTTCTCTCTACTGTCCGCCTATTCTCCGACTCTTAAAGCCATCACAGACTCCTTAAGGCCTCACAACTCAAGTTGAAACCTCCATGCAAAGCAACAACGCTAAGCTTAACAAAACGCTAACCTAAGCAAGATTAAGGCGCAAAGATGCTAACACTACAACTTACTATAACCAATTAATAATCGAGCAGCATAATGACGTGTTAAAAAAGTTAAGGAATTGAACGTTACCTCCTTGAAGCAAAACTGCAAGAGTTTCTCCTCACGAAAGCTCCAAAACACACAAAGACCTCACAAACACTCACAAAACACACATTGACAGCTTGAGGGCGTTTGAAGAGCGTGAGAAATGAAGGGGGTATGGGGCTATTTATAGGAAAGGGCTGACACCAACTCCCAGAAAGCAGCGGACATCCTCCTAACCTAGCGTACTTCCGGTGGTCCCATTTACGTCCGCTGTATGGTTTGTAGAGCGTACGTCTGATGGTCCCCCACCGTATGTCCGCACTAAAACCAGCAGCGTACGTCTGCCTGACTTAACATACGTCCGCACTACAGTTCAAATCACCCCTTAAGTGGTTTTAGTGACCCAAAGCTCAAATTCATCCCCTGACTAAGCTACTTATGTTTAGTTAATTATTTGGGTCACTATACTATCTCCTAGTCCCACTTGGATTCTTCTTTTGTTCCTTGTCCCACATTGCTAAGATCTGTAAATTCTCTTCCCTGCTATGCCTATAAATAGAGAGGAGCCTGAGTCTCTCAAATCATTCAATCAAGTTATCTAAATACATAGTTTTCAAAAACTCTCTAAAAATTATAATAGTTCTTTGTTTTAACTTATAAAGAACAAAAGTTAAGATTTGAAGAGCCAAACATGTAACGCCCCGAGAATTAATTAACTGGTAATTAATTTCACGGTTCGTCTCCCAGCATTGTTCCACTCCAAACAAGACCTTCGGGACCTCTACACCTAAAAAACAGAGGATACTAAGCAGCGGAAGTAATAAAGTACTATAAACATTGAATAAGTATAACTAGAACGTCTAATCAAAGATCATCAAAGTAGAGGAAATCATAATATAAGATCAGTACAAGGGATTTATGCTAAACCATAATATGCAAGAAAGCATGTATCAAGCCCTAATGTCTACAACATAACTCAAAAGTACTAGTTACCATGAGTACCCGCTTACGCTTGCAATAAGTCTTCAAGCATCTCTTGGATCGAATCCTCCACAAGAACCGGATGCTTCACGGTATCTACTATCTATAATAGCATAATCGTACATATGAAAAAAAAAAAAAAGGAAAAATAATATAAGGGTAAATCCGACGACTTAGTGAGTAGAAATCCACATGACATACTCGTCATCAATTTGTGGATTCTTTTATTTATAAAACACATGCAAATTATGAGATGACAGTTATCATGCAGGTGATATATATATAATATGATATATGCTTATAATCATGAGTAACAGTAATAGTTCAACAATATGGTCTACCGGAGATATTACTCCTTCTCAACAGGGTTGACGCTGTCCCGAGGGACTTGTAGTACAATGTCAGTGCCCCAGTCATTGCACGAAACATACCGTACGTAACACTAGTGACACGACCGAGTTCAACTTCGGGTAGCCCACACCGCTAATGACGTCCATCCTATAGTGACCATCCATTGGGAATGGCTGCATCGTTGGTCACGAATCATTGGATCCAAAGCCCTCACACATGCACACATTAACTATAAAGCTAACCCGTATAGTAAGCTCATGCCATTATATCGCACATACCGGTGTACCATGCCATACGATGTAATTAGTTTTATCAGTCTTTTACATGCACAGTTTTACAAGTCTCATTATTATCTTGTTAACAGACACGTTTTCACAAAAGAGAGTTTCCCGTAGTTCCAAAATGTATTTCATGAGAGTTACAAAATATGCATGTTTAACTTCTATATAAAATACGTGCAATACAGGAAAAGTAACAACAATGCATCCATGTGAGTTCGTACTCACCTGGGCCATAAAGCTCCTCCATGTAATTCTCTTGAGGCTCCATAACCTCGAATACTGAGAAAAGACCTATTATCAGTTCTATTTCTACTAAAACAACTCTACAATAAGGAAACAAGAGCTATGAGACGGCTGATGAAAATATGGTTTTCCTGTAACACTCTGGCCGTACATCCGGCTCGAGGCCTAACGTCCACTGAGTCATGACGGGCCATACGTCGGGTCACGAGATCGTACGTCGACTCCAACGTCTTTCAGGGAGAACCTCATTTTCTCTCTATTGTCCGCCTATTCTCCGACTCCTAAGGCCAACACAGGCTTCCTAGGGCCTCCTAACACGGATTATAACCTCCATGCAAAGTAGCAACGTTAAGCTAATGTAACGCTAGCCTAAGCAAGATTTAAAGCATAACTACGCTAACAACTACAACTAGCAACATATAACTATAATTGAGCAGCATAACGATATATTAAAAAGCTAAAGAAACCAAGCGTTACCTCCTTGAAGCAAAACCTCAAGAGTTCCTCATTCGACAGCATCGAAACACTCACGAAACCTCTTGAACACTCACAAAACAGCCTATTGGTAGCCTAGGGCAAAGAGAGGGGTTGAATAGGTGTGAAATGGGCGAGGTGGTGATGGGGTATTTATAGGGCCAGAAAGCAGCAGACATCCGGCCAAAGTGGCGTACATCCGGTACTATTACACAGTGGTCCAAAGGTTGTCCTGTACGTCTAGGTATTACCCGGAGGGTATTACAAAAAGTAGCGTACGTCCAGTACTTTTGGCATACGTCCACTGTACTATTCATAGAGTACGTCTGTATTATTTGCAAAGCGTACGTCCATTGGGAGACCACCGTACGTCCGTACTACAGACAACAGCGTACGTCCGCACTAAAAGACATGAGCGTACGTCCGCCAACCCTAGCGTACGTCTGTACTAAAAGACAAATCAGAAGACAAATTTCCAAAATGCCTTTCTTGCTGATCCTAGTGACCCAAAGTACAACTTAACCCTGTAACTAAGCTATTTATGTCTAGTTAAATATTTGGGTCACTACAAAACAAGAAGCCACATTTTCTTAGTTATAATTAGTCATTGGTGAGAAGATCTAGATGTTACAATCTTTCGTGTTCTTGAAGAACAAAAAGAAAAATTCTTTTGTTAAAAGCCAAGGAGGGGCCGTTGATCTTCAAAGTAAGTTATTCTTGCTCTTGTTATTTTTAAATAGTAATTTGTTTTTCATATGTTCTTCATAAAGTTTTTCTTCGGCATGGGAATATGATTCATTTCCGTTGTGCAAATTTTTGATTTGCATACGTATTCTCAACATATAGGTGACTGATGTAGCCATGTGCAAATTGGTGAGAAACATTGGCACTAATGATGGTGTGGATTACCAGAGAATGTACTTGATCAGGTCACTTAGGGGTGAAAAGGCGGTTATGGTTAGTAGTTATTAGCTAAAACTGCTAACCATAACCGCTTAAATAGTTAGTAAAATTCACCAACCGCATCCGCTAACTATCTAGGTAGTTAACCAACGGTTAGCGGTTAATAACCTTAATAGCTGCATACTTAATTGGGTCATTTAGGGGTGAAAAGATAGTTATGGTTAGTAGTTATTAGCTAAAACTTCTAACCATAACCGCTTAAATAGTTAGTAAAATTCATTAACCGCATCCCCTAACTACCTAAGTAGTTAACCGACGGTTAGCGGTTAATAACCTTAATAGCTGCTAACCTTTTTTTTTAAAATAATTAATTAATTAAAAAAAAAACAAACAAAACGACTTCATTTTTATGGTTATATTATAATACATAATACCGTATTACATAGGACATCATTTTTAGATTTGTATACGTTTATATATATATATATAAACACAAAAAAGACTTTTCATATATATATATATTGGTAGTTAGTGGTTAACGGTTAACATTTTTTTCAAACCTAAAACTACTAAATGTAACCGGCTAGGCGGTTAGCTGTTAGTGCAATTAGAGATTAACGGGCGGTTAATAACCGCCGTGTTTTCACTAGTGGTGGCTTGCTATCGAGCTTCACTAGGCATCTACTTTGTACTATAGGTCCCAAATAACAAAACAAGCCCTACTTAGACGAGGTTAAAAGCTTCAGTAGACCATATAGAATTTAGCTATGACATGTTCACATAAAATATCATCTATTAGATCAATATTGCATTAGCATGATTTTCTATCTTCTCGGTGGACAAAAATCATGTTACATAGTATAGCATGTAATTTATTATTTTTGTTGTAATTTAACTAAGTTCATAATATGATAACTTGTTTCTCCCTATGTATTTTACTCTCTAAGTGAGGTTGCTTAGTGAGTAAGATACCCATAAATGAGAGAGAAACAAAAAATGGAGGTTGTATGTAAAGTGAAAGAAGATTTTAAAAGAAAAAGCTGATTTGATGTGGTGCATGAAAAATTATAAGATAACCAAATGCTATTGGAGAAGACTTCTCACGCACCTTTAGAAGGGAATAAATAAACCTTTTTTTTTCTCGAAAAAATAAGGGTAAAGGGGGCAACACAAGACGTGCAGTCTGCAGCCACTCTCTCAAGATGGATCAAATCATAATCTAATTCAAATCTTACCAAACGCCAATCGCTCGAAACAGTATAGTCTTTAGTTCAAATAAACTAGAGAGTAGTTGGTCTTGTATAGTTGAGGGGCATTTTTGTTATTTTATATATATATTTGACAAAAATACCCCTCAACCGTGAAGAACCGAGTCCTCTCTGGTCAACTAGAGAGGATCCAAATGTCAATCCCTGGTGTGATGATCCCTTCAAAAGAATTGACCTATTGTTTTGCAGAATCGTAAGGGCCACTGTACCTGAGATTCCACTATAGATTTTTGGACCGAGCCTTGACTGTGCAGTCTTTTGTTTGTAATCTATGCAGTTTGATTTTTTTTTGTATTAGGAGGAATCTGACTTGTGGGAAGGCTATGACCTCCCTATAGTAATTATCTTTTTGTATGAACCTCCTAGAATGGCTTGTAAGGTTATTTAGAATCCCAGTTTATATAATGATAATTTATTCAGTTTAAGTTTAATAACATTTTAAATATTCCTTATTAGTTGTAAATTCAATAGTTTGCATTTCCCTATTCATTTTAAAAAGGGGGCGTGACATCCTAAGCGGTTAGCGGTTAGTGCAATTAGAGATTAGCGGGCGGTTAATAACTGTCTTGTTTTCACTAGTGGTGGCTTGCTATCGTGCTTCATTGGGCATCTACTTTGTACTATAGGTCCCAAATAACAACACAAACCCTACTTAGACGAGGTTAAAAGCTTTAGTAGACCATATAGAATTTAGCTATGACATGTTCACATAAAATATCATCTATTAGATCAATATTGCATTAGCATGATTTTCTATCTTCTCGGTGGACAAAAATCATGTTACATAGTATAGCATGTAATTTATTATTTTTGTTGTAATTTAACTAAGTTCATAATATGATAACTTGTTTCTCCCTATGTATTTTACTCTCTAAGTGAGGTTGCTTAGTGAGTAAGATACCCATAAATGAGAGAGAAACAAAAAATGGAGGTTGTATGTAAAGTGAAAGAAGATTTTAAAAGAAAAAGCTGATTTGATGTGGTGCATGAAAAATTATAAGATAACCAAATGCTATTGGAGAAGACTTCTCACGCACCTTTAGAAGGGAATAAATAAACCTTTTTTTTTTTTTTTCCGATAAAATAAGGGTAAAAGGGATAACACAAGACGTGCAGTCTGCAGACACTCTCAAGATGGATCAAATCATAACTTAATTCAAATCTTACCAAACACCAATCGCTCGAAACAGTATCGTTTTCAGTTCAAATAAACTAGAGAGTAGTCGGTCTTGTATAGTTGAGGGACATTTTTGTTATTTTATATATATATTTGACAAAAATACCCCTCAACCGTTAAAAACCGCGTCCTCTCCAGTCAACTAGAGAGTATCCAAATGTCAATCCCTGGTGTGATGATCCCTTCAAAAGAAATGACTCGATCCTTATCTGCAATTCAGTAAAAATGCAAGTCCTTCGTTGGAAAACCAGTCTCACAATAAGTTTGATAAACATAAAAGAACGTCAGCATTATCAAAATGGAAAGAAAAGCCCCTGCTGTGAATGGTCGAATTTATTGAGAAATAACCTGATCTTTTAACAAAACATGGCCTGCTGTCCAATACGCAGTTGATCTCCGCTTTAATGATTATCTTTTGACGAGCCACATGAAAGAAAAAAGATGCGTGTGGTTATCTCAAACTCATTCAGTGGAGAGGTTTTCCTGTTTGACTGAAGTTCGAAGGAAAGACCCTCCTTTTCAGGGATGTTGACATTTTCATGTCGTTTTTGCTCAAAACAAGCGCACACATACTGAAAATTCCATTGGGGTCACCATCGAGGAAGGTGCAAGAAGAACTTAGCTGTACAAGACGACAAGAGTCATTCCAACATGAGCACGTGGCATGTTTTAGGAGCTGCCATTTGTTACCAAAGGAACCAATTCTGAAGCTTTGTGCGGCTGTGCCAAGGCAATCGCATATAGTTTAAACACTCCTCCAGAGGCTTAAATTGTCGTTAACATTGCCAGTTTCCCACCACAGATTTATCCAAAGAATCTTCCTGCTATCAGACAAACAAACAAAATGAATCATTCAAAAGTCCCCCCTTATCATGTCAACCTCCAAGCTCCAATATCCTCAAGGACCCAAAGGCCAACAAGGCGACAGCCATTTTGTTCTCACACCCTTTTTTTAGTGTAAATAGTTTGAACAAAATGCGTTGTCCTTTGTGAATCTGAATTCTGGAGGTGCCACATGTACATCTACAACTGAATCGTTAATAATTTGAGTGGATAATGTACAAAATTTCGTGTGAGATTTATTCCACGGTACTCAGACAGGTGGGTCTTAGATGGGATCTTTCACATTATCTGTCTCATTTGCAAGCCGTTCGAGCACGTATTTTCAAGATTCCGGAGACATTTTAGGAACACTGTTCATAGGGGATAATCGTTGAAGTTGGCAGTTACTTCCAGCTTTGAAATTGCTAATCAAAAAGTTCCTTACATACCATGATATATACAACGGCCAACAAACGCAGAAGAGGATGTTGATATTGAGTCTCCAGTCAAACACGTGAAAGTGTGAAACCACATCAAAAAGGGTATATACCATTCTAGTTCTATCCTTAAACTATTCAAGTTACGTACTGTTGAGATGATCTCAGATCACAGAATTCATAAAATATCATAACACCCATTATTACTCAGTTCTATAATTCTCCTGAAGATTTTTCATATCACGGAACTGCAATTTTTTTTTTTTTTTTTTTGACATTAATGGAGTTAGTGACAAGACATCAAATTTACCATATTTAATCTATGTATATGAGTTTATTAACTCAACGAATTTGAATTCATTGATGCTCACGACATGTAAAGACACTCCAATTTTCAATAAAGACGGGGGAGTCCAATGCATTGTGTATTCAATTGAAAAAAGTCTACATACTCCTTTTTAGGTTACCACCTAATTGATAATGTTCTCTTCAAACTTTGAGCTGGGACAATGACGACTTAATAACGAAAATACTCTTAATAAAATAAAATACTCTCAAATGCTAACCGAATGAATAATTCCATTGAGACCTTGGTTGTGAATGGTTTGCCCACTTCGGATCTAGCTAGTATTAGTGAGCATATTGTCAGCTACTACGAGTCTTTGTTTTCGGAGCCTCTTAGCTGGAGACTACAGTTAAATAACCTTAAATTTGATATGCTGAATGTTGAAAAGGCGTCTAATTTGGAAGATCCATTTGAGAAAAGGGAGGTGATGGAGGTTATCGAAGGCATGGATAGGGATAAGGCCCCTGGCTCGGATAGTTTTTCTTTGGCATTCTTCCAGTATTGCTGGGAGGTGGTTAAGGGGGACTTCATGGTGGTCTTCGATGAATTTCATGCTTGAGGTAAATTTGTGAAAAGTATCAATTCTACATTCATCTCTCTTATTCCAAAAACCCAAAGGGCTAAGGAGATCAAGGATTTTCGTCCTATTAGTCTGGTGGATGGGGTTTACAAGATTATTGCCAAGGTTTTGGCTAATAGAATGAAGAGAGTTATGGATAAGATCATCTCTAAGCCTCAAAATGCCTTTGTCAAAGGAAGACAGATTTTAGACTCAGTCCTTATTGCAAATGAATGCTTGGATAATAGGCTCAAGTCTAAGGTTTCTGGTGCTTTATGCAAATTGGATATGGAGAAGGCGTATGATCACGTTGATTGGAGCTTCCTTCTATATTTATTGAGGAGGTGTGGGTTTGGGGATAAATGGTGCTCGTGGATAAAGCATTGCATCTCGACTGCACGCTTCTCTGTCTTGATTAATGGTGCTCATTCCGATTTCTTCGGGAGTTCTCGTGGGGTGCGTCAAGGTGATCCTCTCTCTCATTTCCTCTTTGTTTTGGTTATGGAGGCGTTTAGTAGGATGCTTGATGCCTTCACCTCTAGAGGGCTGATTTTGAGCTTCTCTGTGGGCTCTAGAGAGCAGACTTGGGTCAACGTCTCCCATCTCCTTTTTGCAGATGATACTTTGATCTTTTGCGGGGCTAATGCTAGTCAAATCTGTCACATTGGGGCTTTACTTGTTTGTTTTGAAGCAGTTGCAGGGTTGAAGGTTAATTTGTCCAAGTAAGCTTTGCTTCTGGTTGGCCATATGGGTGATGTGGGGTGGTTAGCTGGTTTATTGGGTTGTGGTACAGGAGACTTACTGTAACACTCCGAGAATTAATTAACTGGTAATTAATTCAACGGTTCGTCTCCTAGCTTTGTTCCACTCTGAGCAAGACCTCCGGGACCTCTATTCTTCAAAAATAGAGGATATTATGTAGTGGAAGTAATAAAGTATTATAAACATTAAATCAGTATAACCAGAGCGTCTAACCAAAGATTATCAAAGCAGCGAAAATCATACTATAACATCAGTACAAGGGATCTATGCTAAGCCTTAATATGTAAGCAAATATGCATCAAGCCCTAATGTCTACAGCATAACTCAAAAGTACTAGTTACCATGAGTACCCGCTTAAGCTTGCAATAAGTCCTCAAGTATCTCCTGGATCGAATCTTCCACAAAAACCGGATGCTTCACGGTATCCACTATCTATGACAGCATAATCGTACATATGAAGAAAAAAAGGAAATAATACAAGGATAAATCCAACGACTTAGTGAGTAGAAATCCACATGACGTACCCGTCGTTAATTTGTAGATTCTTTTATTTATAAGACACATGCAACATTATGATATGACAGTTATCATTCAGGTGATATATATATAATATAATATATGCTTATAATAATGAGTAACAGTAATAGTTCAACAATATGGTCTACCCGAAATATTACCCATTCTCAGCATAGTTGACGTTGTCCAGAGGGACTTGTAGTACAATGCCGGTGTCCCAGCCATTGCACGAAACATACCGTACGTAACACTAGCGACACGACCGAGTTCAACCTCGGGTGGCTCATACCGCTAATGATGTCCGTCTTATAGTTATCATCCATTGAAAATGGCTGCATCTTTGGTCACAAATCATTGGATCCAAAGCCCCCACACACGCACACATTGACCATAAAGCTAACCCGTATAGTAAGCCCATGGCCATTATACCGCACATACCGGTGTACCATGTCATACGACGCAATTAGTCTTATCAGTCTTTTACATGCACAGTTTTATAAATCTCATTATTATCTTGTTAACAGACACACGTTTTCACAAAAGAGAGTTCCCCGTAATTCCAAAATGTATTTCATGAGAGTTGCAAAATATGCATGTTTGACATATATAAAATACGTGCAATGCAGGAAAAGTAACAACAAAGCATCCATGTGAGTTTGTACTCACCCAGACCGTAAAGCTCCTCCATGTAATTCCCTTGAGGCTCCATAATCTCGAATACTGAGAAAAGACCTATTATCAATTCTATTTCTATTAAAGCAATTCTAGAACAAGGAAATAGGAGCTATGGGACGGCTGGTGAAAATAGGGTTTTCCTGTAACACATTGGCCGTACGTCCGCTGGGACACTTCAGGCCGTACGTCCTGTCTTGAGACCGTACATCCACTCAGAGGTCTTTCAGGGAGAACCTCATTTTCTCTCCACTGTCTGCCTATTCTCAGACTCCTAAGGCCAACAAAGGCTTCCTAGGGCCTCCTAACACAGATTATAACCTCCATGCAAAGTAACAACGCTAAGTTTAACAAAACGCTAGCCTAAGCAAGATTAAAGCATAACTAAGCTAACAACTACAACTGACTATACGAAACAACAATCAAACAGCATAACGTCTTATTAAAAAGCTAAGGAAACCGAGTGTTACCTCCTTGAAGCAAAACCTCAAGAGTTCCTTCTCCAACAGCACCGAAACACTCACGAAACCTCACAAAACACTCACAAATGGCCAAGAAGCAGCCTAGGGGTGGAGGGAGGGGTTGAGGGGTAGATTTGGTGTGAAATGGGCGAGGGGGTATTTATAGGGCCAGAAAGCAGCGGACATTCGGCCAAAGTGACGTACGTCCGGTAGTATTACACAGTGGTCCAAAGGCTGTCTCGTACGTCTAAGTATTGCTTAGAAGGTATTCCAAAAAGTAGTGTACGTTCAGTACTTTTGGGCGTACATCCGAGTACTATTCATATAGTACGGCGTACTATATGTCAGCGTATGTCAGATGGTCCCCCAGCGTACGTCCGCGGAAAAAGACAAGCGTACGTCCGTCAACCCTAGCGTACATCCGCACTAAAAGACAAGGGCATCCGCTAGAAAGTGGCGTACATCCAGTCCAGAAGTCTAATTCCCCAAAATGCCCTTCTGACAAATCCTAATGACCCAAAGTCCAAATTAACCCTTTAACTAAGGTACTTATGCTTAGTTAAATATTAGGGTCACTACACTTACCTTTGAAGTATTTGGGTTTACCACTGGGGGCATCGTTTAAGCTTAATACTATGTGGGTGGGTTTGGAGGATTTGATGTCTCGAAGGTTGGCCCCGTGGAAACGGGTGTATCTCTCCAAGCGGGGTAGGGTTACTTTGATTAAAAGCACCTTATCGAATTTGCATACTTATTTGTTGTCTCTGTTTCCTATCCCTGCTTATGTGGCTAAGCGTATAGAGAAGATTCAATGGGATTTTCTTTGGGGGGGATGAATGATGAATTTAAGTTTCATCTAGTGGAGTGGGATAGGGTATGTTCTCCCATTGACGATGGAGATTTAGGGATTCAGAATATGAGGAGGTTTAATCAAGCTCTTTTGGGTAAGTGGTTGTGGCATTTTGCTCATGAGGAGGGAGCTTGGTGGAGATTGGTTTTGATGGCCAAGTATGGGTCGGTTTGGGGAGGTTGATGCTCAGGTGATATTTTGGGTCCCATGGGGTGGGCCTGTGGAAATTTATTTGTATGGGGTGGCCGAACTTTTGGAGGCATGTGAAGTTTGATCTGGGTGAGGGCTTTAAGATTCGCTTTTGGGATGATGTCTGGTATGGGGATAGTGCTCTTAAAGAGGCGTTTCAGGATTTGTTCCTCATTGCCAGTTTCAAGGAGGCATCCATTGCGGATAATGTGGAGCATAACAATGGTTCTATCTAATGGAATATCCAATTTTCTTGGCGGATCCATGATTGGGAGGTGGAGGAGTTGGCCTCGTTTTATAGGCGTCTTTATGCTTGTAAGTTGAGAGGGAAAGGGAAAGATAAGTTGTGGTGGTTGCCCTCGCGCAAAGGTATTTTCGAGGTCAAGTCTTATTATAGAAAGCTCTCGCCCCGTGGGTTTCTTTCTTTTCCTTGAAAGAGTGTTTGGAGATCACAGGCTCCTCTTAGAGTGACATTTTTCGTTTAAACAGCGATTCGTAGTAAGATCCTCACTTTGGATAACCTCGGAAGGAGGGGTTTGGTTGTAGTGAACAGATGCTGGTTATGTTAAATGGAGAGGGAGTCGGTTGATATCTTTTTCTTCATTGTGTGGCAACAAGTGTGTTGTGGAATGCTTTTTTCGCCCGGTTTGGTCTTTGTTGGGTCATGCCTCGCTCTGTCAAGGAGTTATTTGCGAGTTAGTGGGCGGGTGGTAGTACGAGGAGCGTTGTTGTCTGGAAAATGGTCCCTCATTGTATTATGTGGTGTATTTGGAGTGAAAGAAACAATAGATGTTTCGAGGACTCGTCGAGGTCTCGAGAGGAGCTCCTCTATTTTTTTCTTTTCACTTTTTACACTTGGACAGCGGGCTCGCTTGCCCCCGCAGGTTATTAGCTTTACAGATTTTCTTACTTCTCTTATTCTCCCTAGTCCCCCTTATATACTTCCTGTGTACTAAGGTTGCGCCCTTCTGCGTTTTTGATAATCTATTCTATTGGCTTATAAAATAATAATAATAATAATAAATTAATTTTTTTTTTAAAAAAAATTAAAACTAATTTTAAAATATGAAAAATAAAAAAACCAGGTTTTTTAATTTCTTCTGTTTACTTAAAGATTTTTCTTTTGTTTTTTTTCAAATTTATTAGAGTATTTTTGTCTTAATAAAAAAAAAAAATTATGATCATTTTTTGTCTTTTTGCTAGCCTTGGAGGGGGCACAGTCAAATTTATGGTAATTTAGGAAGATGCATTGTTAATTTGATGGTAGTTTGAGAGAAGGTAGTTTGAGAGAAGGTATGTTGATTTTTCCCATTTAAATTCAACATTTTGATTTGTATTTACTTCCTAAGAACAATCATGTTGTATCGATTAGCCCATTTCATTAGGCATATTCTAATAAAGTGGTTACTCAAACATTGCAATACCCATTATAACTGTTAAATCATAAATTGTCCCAAAAACTTAAGTTAATAGGAAAGAGCAAATTTAATCAAGATATTCTGCACAAAATACAAATTAAATATTGTAACACTTTTCCTCATGTAAATCCAAATTCTCTCTTAATAAGGGATTAAACAAGTAGAATATTCACTAAAGACCATTATTCTGAATATTTGAGCTTAAGGCCATTATTCATATACAATGGAAAACACTAATTAGCCCAAAAGTTTATCAGTAGAAAATGATGGATTTAATCATTTAATTAACATATTCTAATAATAATCATATCAGAATTCTAAATCAATCCTACATTTTTACTCTTGTAATTCCCAAGAGAACCCCAATAACTCACATTCTTTGGACTATAACCTCTATCGGCGTTCAAGTAAGAACATACTTTTTGGGACTATATCCTCCTACATTGGCTTTTCAGTTACCAAGACTAAAAGAAAATTAATACAAACACTTAAGTTGACTGAACCTCATATTACATGGTTTGTTGATCCACTCTTCTTTTGTTCAATTAACCTTCAGAAAAACACAAGCATATATAGGTTCAGAGATGACTAAATTTACTTTAGATTACAGAAAATGAAACATAAGTAACGATGGAAACCAAATGAATATTTCTTAATAGTAAGCCTTTGGTTCTCGAAAACATTGAGAGTGAAGAGAATTGGTGAATCCAAGTTACAAAGATCCATAGGGCAAGATTTTCCAAGCATCAAGAGAGTGTTAACTACCACCCCTAAAAAAAGGAAATTAACTGCAATCTTCCATAATGATCATCACTTGAGTAGCACATATATACTTCTAAAATGGAGCACGTTTTATCTCAGAAATGTATTACTGCACTACTTACCACGTTTGGACATGTAATGGACACAGCTCAAACTAATGTACTACTACCTTCAGTACCAAAAAGCCTCAAATAGTGTTGAATGGAATATATATATAGCCTGGACAATCTATAACTGAATCGCACTTCACATATTCTGAACAAGTTGAAAGGACCCTGCTCAATAAGACAGGAGAAGAGCATTGATCGGATGAGATTAACTTGATTAAGTCTAAAGCAAAGCAAAGATACAGACAGACACACAAGGGAGGGGAAGGGGGGGTGAGCAAATTTTACCTTTTCACTTTGCAGAGTCCTTTTTATCCTCTTCTGGCTAAGGTTTCATATTTGCGTGATATTCCTTTTTGCAATTATGGCCACATTCCTTGGGGATACCTCTGGATCAAAAATAGGTAGCATGGTCACTTCCAATGAACTGCCTTGTTCTTGGAGGAACAGTAATCGATCGAGCAGAAGAAAAGTTTCCAAAAGAGGCCCCATAGCTGCTCGAAGAGACCAGTAAGGCCCTATGAGTTCCTGTATGTGATTAGTATATAAATCAGTACTTGTCCAGGGTTGCTCCCATGTTGAAGCATTTTCAGCAGATAAACAGTATTGCGACTTCTTAGAAAGGGGGGCACACTTTAGTGGCTGTTGGTGCAACCCACCATTACATATCTTCACCGTACAATTCCAGCAATCAAATTCCAAGGATTTTCAAACAATCAAGTCCTATGCAAAGGATTCTGCAGTTTACAAGAGAATTATGATCTGTAACTAAAATCAAACATCTTATACTATGATGTATTACAGTATTTATGATACACCACATTATAAAAACTTGTGGTAGGTCCTCTTAGAGTGATGACGTGTCCATTAACATGGACCCACAAATAGTTAACAAAATCCTCAATTATATGGAACTACAAGAAGCCAATTATAGTAAATTATTTATTGAAGGCTTATCCAGAAACTTTAATGCAAGATGTAGGCTCTTTCTATTAATTTTCTTTTTCATTCAGTTTCTTTTCCTTTTCTTTCCTTCTTTTCTCCTCTGGAATGACGGAAGAGCTTTGTTTTTGAAATTAAATTGTGCTGATTCTTTTTCAAGTTAATATGTAGTAGAAAAAGCCCAAAAAATGGGGTGCAACTAGTAATGTGTACTATACAGGAGCATATGGGGTGCAACTAGCCAACTAGTTGTTCCTTTGTACATAAAGCAAAGCAACAACGTTATAAATCTCTCCACTGATAACTTTCAAAGTGTTCCTTCCAACAAGCCAACAGAACTTCAGCCACCATGCTCGGCTAAGCCACATCAACCCCAAACAAACAAACCACAGGATGAGTGTAACAAAAATAGTAGTATAAATCCCCTTCTACTCATGGGCATCAAGCGTGGATACCAATATGCATTTGGAATGTAATATACCAATTTATTATATCAACACAGACTACATAAACATCATGAACAAGACTATGAAATGGTAGGCTTTCCAATAAAAGATGTAGTCTAGTATCTTTTTAAGCAATAACCAGAACACAATGCATTCAAGATGCAATAGTAACTACTAGGCGATTAGAGTAACCTACAGCAAATGGCTCTGCTTCGTTCCATATGTCATGCAAATTTATATATGTCAGAGCTTTGAGACCAAGACGACATAATCCAGACTGGCTGTACTTCTCAAAAAGTGCATATGATTCAACAGATTTAGGCCCTTCACATCTTGTAATCTTACTGGAAGAAATTCCATGAGATGAGGCATCTGTGTCAATTGCCAAGCCAAAATTTTCATCTGCAGTATATTTAAATTAGTTCACAGGTACTCCCCGTCATTGTAACAATAAGCCTAGCTATAAGCATTTCAAGCTATGACACAGGACACTCCACAAAATTCAACCAAGCTGTTTGATTGTCCATTGCTTAGAGAACTTTGCTGCTGATATGAATTTTGTCAGGCTAACAGTTCAGCTTGGTCTCTTCCTGTCATATGATTGCATTTCCCTTTATCTTTTTTCTTTTTTTTTTTCTTAGAATAAGTTATTTTCCCCTTTGGTACTGGGTAAGACTGAGAGGGAGCAAGAGAGTGATCAATTTCAACTGGAATTCTGATAAGACCTTCGAAACCTGTGCTGAACCCATCGTTTACCTGTCTCTGGATCTGTCGGGTCAATATTTGGGCAACTTTCTTTCCTGTTTGAATTCAAGTATGGGCCTGTAATTGGTTTATGATGCAATGGAGACTCCACTTTCCTCTGCTGTCGGCGACGCAAAGCCTTTCCTTGTCGACCAATACAAGGACTTGTTATCATGACTTCTGGATAATATTTATAAAGAACCTTCAGGTGAAGAAAACAAGAAAATGTAATTTGCAATAGAGAGGATGCAACCAACTTACAAAGATAGCATACATAAGAAAACTGCACTTTCTTCAAAAAAAAAAAAAAAAACAAGTAACAGCAAATAGATCACATAAATTGCACTTTCACCAAGCGCCAATGGATGCTTGTAGCACCATGTTGAAAATATTTTTTGAAAGACGAGTGCCGGATAAGAAGAGAATGCTGCCAGTACAACAATGGCATTCACATTAAATGACAACCACTACCATTTGGCTCATCAAACAACATCAAGGCTGCCACAAGTTTCCCAGTGTAACACAAGAAGACATACAAACTGAAAGATTAAGTTAAATTGACAGTATTCCACATAAACTGAAAAGACAGACAGGCAATTGAGACTAAAATTGGACACCTTTCGAATCCGTATAGACAAACTTCAAGTTTTTTTAACATTAAGACCTCAACTTTGTTTCTCTGAATGTGATCATCCACTTGCAAGATTGTTTACTATGATTACTTTCTTTGAAGCAAGGAACTTCACATGCAGATAATAGAAAAAGAAAAGTAGACATTTAGTAAGAAATATGTGTTACTGAGCATGTGCATATTTGTGTATAGGTGTATTTATGTAAATATAGCTTGTGTGCATGCGTGTGTAAATACATACACAAACAGAAATCTGAGAAAAACATACTTACGAGATACTCAAGCTATAATGCTTTTACCAACAAATTAGATTCAAGAACAAGACTTTGGGGAAATATCATTAGAACAATAGTGATCAAGGTATGCATCAAGTAGAAGTCGCAACAAAAACACTTCAAAAGAGATTTAAACAAACATGCAATAATACTAAATATGAGCCGACTTGAAAGATGTTTATTTTGGAAAAGGAGAAAAAAAATATTGAGGACATGCTTCTTATATATGATTTCAACTTCCAATAATTAAAAATCTTCATATCCTTCTCTCTTTTCTGCTATGTCATATCGGTGGTTTGCAATTGAAAATCCAAGCAAATCCAACAAAATTTTCTGATGTTTACATTCTCATCAAATCAGCCTATTGACATCAAGTTCATCAGCTATTGCACAGGAAAATCTGCTTTGTCATTTAAATGACAAGTAGCCTTCACAGATCTACTAAAAATGATTTGGACTGATAAATCTTGGCCCTATATAATTAACAGGTCTAATCCTGCAGCACTTTTTTTCTTAAACTCAAATTAAAGTTTCCAACTCTATAGTCTAAAGGATCAACTTCAAGCAAGTTTTTATCATGAATCAAGGAAGCACTAGCTGTATATGTGCTATTATACCCTAAAGAACTAGTTAAAATCACAATTGGAGCTCCCTGAAACACCTATAAAGCCCAATGCGTGACTTGGCACAACACCGTCAATCTAGGGAATCATTGCCTCTCCCACTTAAATCTCTAACATCCTCGTCAATATCTACCTCATACTATAATGTCCCAGTACCAAATGATGTTACTAAATTGGCTCAGTTCATTTGTCATGACACAAGGAAGAGTTAGCCATATCTATCCCAAAATGATCAGTCATAGTTATGATTGGAGCTTTTTAAAATTACTAACAAAAATTCATGAAGTGTAGGCTACTAGTTCAAATCCCCCATCTCCTTCTTATGTGGACATGTCAGTCCAACAAAAAAAAAAGTTAACCCCAAGAGGTTGGCTCAATGGTTGGATAGCTTGGAACTTTGAGTATGCTCCTCAAAGTCTTAGGCTCGAAACCCAAACGGCTTCTTAGGGCCATCGAACTAGGGGTTCGCTCCTTGAATTAACCGAGGTGTACTTGCAGGAAACTCCTTACAAAGGGCCTTGTGCACCCCCGGGATTAGTTGAAGCGAAGCTTCAGATACCTGGTGCCAAATAAAAAAAAAAAATACCAATAAAAATCCAATTACACATAGTACACAATCAATGTGAGATTTTACACCCATTCAACTCCTTTACAATCCATCCACCCAATACAAAACTTAACATACCTTCAAGGTCAAGAGTGTCACTTTTTTCCGCATACATAGTGAATAAGTTGCACTCTCAAAATTAATCATTAATCGATCTTGTATGTGTGTAAAGATTGCACTTCTACATGAAATAAAGTTTTGGGTAGTATGATACTTGGTGCTCATCAGTGCTCCCTAACATATAGATAAATTATGCAAATTGGACTAAAAGTCTTTCTCATAATTCAAACTTTCCCGGGCTCATTGAAGTCGTTGCCCACTAAGACCTATAAAATTACAATTTAAGTGATTTACAAAAAGAGTAATTCATTATTCTAATGATTAGCTCATAATTTGATTAGGAGTTATGTTTTTTCAACCACCTAGTTCTCAGAACAAAGGGGTAGGAACATTTAAAGACTATGGGAACTTACCTATATTTTTTAAAGAACCTCAAGAAACCTTATCAAAATTAGCACCACAAAGACTCAATGAGCTCTAGTTCAAAAGGCATATCCTCCCTTAAATGTACACAGGGTATAGGGCCTGTTTACGGGTTTAAATCCAACAGGTGGCTGTGTTACTAACCAATCAAAAGAATCAACACCTTACAGAACCTAAATGAATTAGCACCACTTAAATATTGAATGTCAAGAAAAGCAAAAGAAAAATCACAACTCATCAATTATAAAACTTATCCAAATTTCCTATTATTATAAAAGCAGCTTTGCATAAGATCCAAGCTTTCCAGTTTAAATTTCTCAAAGTATCTAGTCATGACAATTGAGATATAAAGTGCAATGGTTCAGAAAAATCAATGAGGAAATATGAAGTGGCAACAACGCTGAACCAGTTACAGGGAAATTTAAGATTAAATGAGTTGCTAATGCGCACATATAACCACCTAGGCATTATGAACGTAATTCTCATCAGTAAAAACTATTAGTAACGTTATGAATGCATAAATACTGACAGCAAAAACGTAAATCCCAGATAACACAACAATTGTTCATTACTTAAGGAGAATAAGATTTAAAAGCATTGTTCTCAATGTGGAACTCCTCTTTTCATAGCATGGAAGCCTCTTGATTGGGTGAAAGTGTTTCACAGTATTGTAGAGTTTGCATGAAAACTTTGAGGGAAAGAGGCTTGTAATCTTATACGTAACCCATCTCACATTTTATTCCTTAGGTTGCAAAATATATCAAACTGACGAAAATACCCATATAACAAAATCTCAACAAACTCTTCTAACACTTCTCAAACTGAAGCATATATATTATGCAAACCCAACTTGGAACAAATAAACTCTAACCAATTACGACACAAATTTTGTAAAAATGTTAGCTAATTGGTCTCCTAACTTCAGGAATGGTGTAAATATATTTCCACTAAGTATCTTATCTCAAATGAAATAACAATCAACCTCAATATGCTTGGAGTAGTCGAGGGCTATGTGTATAGACATAGAGTAGAGTAGTCAAGCTTGTGGGCAACAATACCACATAAGGAGGAGAGACAAACTCAGATTGGAGGTGGAACTGGCAGTGGAATGGACGAGAGACATCAGGCTCAAGAATTACCAGCAGTAAAGTATGGAATAGACTAAACAAACATTACATCGGCACTAGCAAAGTAGCATCGAATAATAGGACTACAACAATGATAACCCTTCTTGGAATAACCAAGAAAGACATATTTAGTAGCACAATGATCAAGTTTATCAAAATTGGGAAATGAGATAATGGACACCTGAAAACCTTCAATGGCATGAACATGGGGGAAAAAAGAAAAAAGAAAAAGAGAGAATGAGGAGAAACACTTTCTAAGACACGAGATTAATGTGATAGCAAGCAGCAAGAAGAACATCACTCCAAAATTGTTAGGAAATATGCATACGAAATAAGAGAGCACGTACAACATTCAATAAATGACGATTCTTGCATTCAGTCTCACCATTTTGTTGGTATCATAGCTGGCTAAAGCCAGTTGTTTGATCCTAGATTGCAATTTTTATTTTGTTCCTTATCTTTTGTTTCGGATCGACTTCAATCACAATCACGAAACTCCTTTTTTTTTTTATCTTGATTTCCCTTTGATTTCTGGTTTGTTAAAAGAAAAATTGCTGTGTCTTGTCAAAGAACAAGAATCTCACCTTGCTTCGTCACTATAGATCCACGGCAGAACCAACTCCACCCGACCTTCACTAGCGATCCAACAGCTCAGCTTCGCCACACCTCCCTCTACCGTCTCATCCACGGCCCAACGCCAATTTCCGCCATTCTCAACAAGCTTGGTTTCTCTACCACCCTCCGCCTTACTTTGGTCTTGAGGTGTATATGTTGCTCCTTCAGTTGTCCATGCCCAGTGTCAGCGCCTTCCCCTCTGGCCATCCATGGCCCATTGCCAGCATGGTTTCTCCAACAGTCTGTCAGACCTTGTCCTTGGCAGACTACATCTGACTGTCTTTATCTCCAGTCGTCCATGGCTCCACGCCACTGGTTCATCTGGCCATCCAAGGCCATTTTCAGTGCCTCCAACGATCGTCCATCAGCCATTCTCCCAATCGTCGTTATCACCACGTACGGTGTTTATGCAGCCATGCTCATATTTGTCCATCGAGCTCCACCAGATTAGTTTTCCCTTGGACCACTCTTCATCAAGGGGTGTGATCTCTAGCTTCGCAGCCATAAGTTTCTTTGTGTAGCACAGGATTATGGCCCATTAGAGCCCATGTTGTAGAGTTTGCATGTAAGCTTTAGAGAGAAAAAAGAGGCTCGAAATTTTTTTTTTTTTTTTGATAAGTAAAAAAAAAAAAAAAAAAGATTTCGAGAATCCTTTCTCTCTCTTAGAGCATCTCCAGCAGGGCTTTCAAACTAACTTTAATTTACCAATTTTGATACTCCAGCAGACCTTCTAAAATAGCAATTTTCCTAAAATTTGCTACAGTAAACTTTCATATTTACAGTTTACTGTAGCACCTTCTAAATATATTTTTTTATTTTTTTGTGTTCCTCTGTCCTCTCTCTCTCTTTCGCCCTTCACTAAACCTCCAGTCCTCCACCATCTCTTGAAGCCACCAAGCTGTCAATTGCCCACCCACCACCACTGAGGGCCGAGGCACTAGCACCTCCACCACCAAGCCGTCCATTATCCCTCTCGCCCATCACTAAACCTCCACCCTCTCTTGAAGCCACCAAACCTCAGCCAGTCAGCCCCAAACCTCAGCCCCTTCCAGGAAACCCACCTGTAGACTTTTTTACAAAAATCTTTCCCCATGAAGGTGAAGACTAGACCATGGGTGAAGACGCTTTAGCCTTTGCCCCTTGCAGGAAACCACCAGTGCCACCAAAGGGATCAACCCCCATGAAGGTGAAGACCAGACCATGGGTGCCTCCGTGAGAGAGAAATGTGAGAAAATAAAATAAAAAAATATTAAAAAGTATTATTTAAATGGAATAACTTGTTAGCTGCTGGAGCTAAAATAAAAGAGATGAGTTTTTGAGTAGCTAAACTAACTTTATTGATGGAGATGCTCTAAAGCTTACATGCAAACTCTACAACATGGGCTCTAATGGGCCATAATCAAAGATACCAACAAGTATTGCTCCCCCTCATGTGTACTATAGGCTTGCCTAATGACAATGAACTAACTGCAGACCTTATACACATAGGACAGAAGAAACTAACATAAACTAGCTGTCACATAACCAAAGACCTCACCAACAGGTCTACGAACAAAATATTAGGGCCTCAATCTTAAAAGCTTAAGCTGTTAGGAACTAGACCACACAATGTATATCCAGCTTGTAGACATGCCAACACTAACTGTTGAGAAAAGACAGGACCCAATGGAGAACAATGATACAATGGTGTTAAGATATTATCTAAAATGTTATATCGTGAAGGCCTTGGCTATCATTAGTCTATATTTAACAAGGCTTTTTTCCAGAATAATGCTAGCACTTTCACAAAACCATCGTGCTAAATATTTTAAATGCCATTTTAACATACTACTACTAGAAGAATGTGTCTTAAAGAGTTTTTATTAAATGAAAAATCTTCTAATCTCAACATGATAATAACACTGGCCACTATCCAAGATATACAGGAGCCAAAATGCAATAACGATCATTTGGCTACATAGACCAAAGCCTCCTGGCCAGACATCTTATTGGAATGTGTCCTTGTTTTGAAAATCCAAATAGCATAAGTGCTTGAATTCTTCCATTTTGAGTTTGTTTTTGCAAGAAATTTTTAAAATGTCAAACAACTTATCCATCAACTGGAAAGAAACAACAAAAATAATTCTGAATTCCATTCCCGTTATCCTGACATCATGTATGATTGCAAAGTTTGTATTTTGATGATACATCCTACATATCAAGATCCTGAGCCCACTCAGATGACAAAACCTCCAATAAGATAGAACCGCCAGAAAATGTCAAAACCACTAAGATTTTCACACACACACATCTAATTGCACACGTGGACACACGTGTGCACACAATCACACACGCATAGACACATGCCCACACACACATACACATATAAGGGAAGCCACGCAGCATAAGAAACAACTAGGATTCTATAAACCCCACTAGATTTTCAGTATTAAGATATTGTACAAGCTAATAATAAAATTAATAATAACAACAATATTGTGTACCAACTAGGATATAACAATAATAGTAGTAATAATAATCCAACAAAAAGCAAAATTGCAAATATTGTGTACCATCTGGAAAGCAGCACGCAAAGAATGCAACTCAAAATTATGAAGGCCAGCATCTTTTTCCAGACTTCTCCACCTCTCTGCACTCTAATAAGATAAAGCAAGGTCATGAGTTTATCTTTACATGGCAAAAATAAAATACGTAGAGGAGCATCAATAGACATAACAGCAAAGGGGACAGTTACCACATCTGGCAATAACCTTGCCATTGGCATTGAGAATCTCTATCACAACAGTTACTGTTGCAACCATAAATATCAAGGAATACAAAAATGATACAACAGGATCTATGAAATAAGAAAGTTAAGTGCACTCTCTAGTGCCAAACTATAGGTTTGACATGTAACTTCGAATTATTTAGGAGGATAATTCAAGGGGTAACATAGAGGAAAAGGCACCATATCATCCCAGGTACACCTGATTTTATGCCGGTATTTCCTTATTTTCTTCCCATGTAATAAACCTAAATAAATAGATTTCTACCTCATTTTGATGATTTAAGGTAGATTTTTTAACACAAAAATAAACCCACACAAATGATTGATTTTACACTAGTAACTGAAACAAAACAAGAAAAGCAAGATATGCATATACCTGGCAAGCAAGATCACGAGAACTTTTTCCAAGTGAAAAGCCAGCAGACTTAACACCACTACTCATTGGATATCCACATTGACTTTCAGTATTGTCCATACCTTCTTCAGACAATAAGTTGTAACAACAGCCAATGCTAACAATAGCTTTAACTTCTTTGCAATCTACAAAGGTCCTGATTGAAAAAAGATAAACATTCCTTCTTTATTAGACACTGAAAAGTAACAAAATATACTCAAATATGACCACGAAAAAAGGTAGTCAAGGGAGACTTTCAATAAAATTAGTGCACTGTGAATGTAGTGGAGAAGTGAATTTGATGAATTACGTGCTCCTAAAAGAAAGTTCTGTAGGATTGCTCTAAGGTTAGGCATGCCTTATGGCACAAAATGTTATCATTACAAATCACCATGTCCATAAAATGCATCCAAATGAGATTTAAATGTTAAGATGCATGAATGATATAGAATAAGGAGTACTCATAAGGGGGTAGGGGTTGTCACCAATTAAAGATACACAGATGGAAAGTAAGAAAAGATATCATCATCAAGGATGCAAAACAATATAATTAGATAGGCTGAAAGGCTACAAAGGATTTGTTTGTCAGCCCAATCAGCTCAGATTAGTGATTAATTGAATTTTTTGCATGCAACACAAAAAGACTGTTAATCATTGTTCCATGATGAAAAAATTGTGGACCCTAGTGCAATTACTTGGGCACATGTAACCATAACGCTGTGGTAAAGGTTGTGCATCATGGTTACATGAAGAGGAAAATCTTAAAGAATCAATTGTCAGGTAAAAAGGAAAAGAAATTCGCCATACAATCCTCAATCGTCTCCACCACCCGCCTATTCCACATTAACAAAATTCCACTTGAAGCCCCTCTCAACCCCATATATGTCCATTCCACCTATTGGAAACCCCATAAACTACAAATCACCTCCCCAGAAATATACTCCAATGTCGTCTCTAATAAACATACAATGCCTGACCTCCAGTCCAAGCCCTCCAATCCTCAACCTTTATCCTTCTCATTTGACACTCAGGGCACACTAACAATATTTAGGCAAACCAACACTAAAATCCCCTTTTGCCCCAATTATTTTTCTTTCCAGCCCATTAAACTTATTAAAGTTAAAACCCATTTCCCCTCTTAAAGTGCAAGGGTCCACCTCCTGTTGCCCCCTCCAACGGGCCACATAACTTTTGACTTGGGCTTTAACCATTACCGCATCGTTCTCGGGCCCAACTTGAAATTGACCTGCATCCAATTTATTTAGACATCTGTCCACTTTGTTTTTAATTGAAAGCAATATCTATTTTAACAATGTTGAAATGAAGGAAATTTTCCTTGTCAATCATAGGAATTGTTTCAGCCCCTCTGCCAACTGAATTTTTGGGTAACATCAGAAGATCTTTTATCCCAAAACCATTCCTCTTCCTCAATGTTCGATTCTCCTCATTACCTGAACTATCCCTGCTCAAAATTCTATCTCCTCTCATGTCTTTTCCCCACCAGAGCCTCCGCATACAACTGCCTGCCCTCCTCCACCAATTGAGTCATCGGTGGAACACCACCATTGATTTTCTCATTATTGCTTCCCACATTTCCAGAAGGCTCAAAAAAGTTTGCCACCTTCCTCAACTGCGCAACACAACCAGCCCAGCCTCTCCCTTCTCTGCCCTCCAGAATGACTATAAAGCTTCTCCGCCCACCTATGCCATACCTAATTCCAAAAATCTTCCATTTCCATTCGCACGCCTCTGTGCTACGTATACTGCAGTCCCAGAGCTAAACGATCTATAAAACTCTCTCAGCTCAGTCCCTCTAATAACATCTTCCACCGTCAACCTCAACCACAGCCGCTTGGCTTGCCCAACATCAACACTCTAAATGTCCCTCTGCTCCTTTTGGCCAAATGAATGCCTCAAAACCCTGCTTTAGATCCATTTTGGCTTCAACGTAGAAAATATCCAAATAACCCATCACAACCAACACAACAAAATCAACAATTTCCTCGTCCAAACTACTACCTCACACACACAGACACCTCCTACGAACAGCAGAGTATGTTGACACATTTTACCTATGCATCTAAAATAATGCTTCTTTTTTGTGATAGGTAATATCAATATATAAATAAGCGAAAAGAGGGAAACCCATGTACACAAGAAGTATACAACAGAGCCTAAGTATACAATAACTTTTAAGCTGAGAATAAAGCACATAAATCTAAAAATTCAACAAGCATTGAATCTTGCGACGAATGCCACATTACTCTCCACGAGTAAAGTGTTTGGAGTACCATTTTCTTCAACTCGATGAGTCAAAGTTCACGGTCCTCAAAGCTCTGTCCATTCCTTTCTCTCCGTAGACACCACATTACACACAAAGGAACCATTCTCCAAATTTGCAGAACTGTACGATTACCCCTTTGTTCCCTCCAACTTCCCAAACATTCCTTTATCCTACCCGGCATCACCCACGTAACACCAAACAATTGAAGAACCATGCTCCATACCTCAATAGCAACCTCAATAGCAACCTCAAAATGCAATACTAAATTATCAATAGATTCTCCATTGTGCTTACACATACAACATCACTCTGTCACTATAATGTTCTTCTTACGTAAATTGTCTGATATTAATATTTTTCCCAACACCGCCGTCCACACAAAAAAAGCCTCTCGGAGGAGCTTTACTCGTCCTAATACTCTTCCAAGGACCAACAATCAGTGTCGGATTAACCATTACCTGATAATAAGACTTCACTTCAAAATTCTTCCTCTTCAAGGAGATCCAACAAATTTTATCCACACTACCATGCCTAATATGTTGGGAAATGGTGTATGTGGATTAAGCAATGCATTTCGACAGTTCGTTTCTCAGTCTTGATTAATGGTGCTCCGTGTGGATATTTTGGTAGCTCTCGCGGGGTGCGCCAAGGCGATCCTCTCTCTCCTTTCTTATTTGACTTGGTCATGGAGGCGCTTAGTAGGATGATTGGAGCTATCACTTCTAGGGGCTTGATCTCGGGGTTTTCGGTG
The DNA here is from genome assembly GCA_006937295.1 of Carpinus fangiana. Lineage (NCBI taxonomy): Eukaryota > Viridiplantae > Streptophyta > Magnoliopsida > Fagales > Betulaceae > Carpinus > Carpinus fangiana. The sequence goes on along the minus strand of CM017328.1, from coordinate 8,155,961 downwards.
GGTTCTAGTGATCAAAACCAGGTTGTTGTCTCTCACCTTCTATTTGCAGATGATACTTTGGTTTTCTGTGGGGCTGATGTAAGCCAGATTAGGCATATTGGGGCTCTTCTAGTGTGTTTTGAAGCGGTTTCAGGCCTCAAGGTTAACCTGCCCAAGTCGGCTTTGGTTCCGGTTGGTTCCATGGATGATGTAGAGCAGCTAGCCGGGTTATTGGGCTGTGGTATCAGTTCACTGCCTTTGAAATATCTGGGGCTGCAGCTGGGCGCTTCTTTCAAGCTCAAAACGATGTGGGCGGAGTTGGAAGAGTTGATGGCACGGCGGTTGGCTCCTTGGAAAAGGATGTATCTTTCCAAGGGTGGAAGGGTTGCATTGATTAAAAGCACTCTATCGAACTTGCCTACTTATATGATGTCTTTGTATCCTATCCCTGCTCTCGTGGCCAAGCGTATTGAGAAGATTCAACGGGATTTTCTTTGGGGGGGGCTGAATGATGAGGTTAAGATACACTTGGTTGAGTGGGACAAGGTTTGCTCTCCTATGGATGAGGGTGGGTTAGGAATCCGGAACATTAGACGGTTTAATCAAGCTCTTTTGGGTAAATGGCTTTGGCGGTTTGCTCATGAGGAGGGTGCTTGGTGGAGATCGGTCTTGGTAGCAAAGTATGGGTCGGATTGGGGGGGTTGGCGCTCAGGGGTCATCATTGGCTCTCATGGAGTGGGTCTATGGAAATACATTTGCATGGGTTGGCAGGTTTTTAGCAGCCATTTCAGGTTTGTTCCTGGCGAGGGTTCTAGGATTCGCTTTTGGGAGGGCATTTGGTGTGGGGATAGAGCCCTCAAGGATGTTTTCCCTGATTTGTTTATCATTGCCAGCAACAAAGGGGCGTCTATTGCGGATAATATGGAGCGCTCAAATGGTATCATTCAATGGAACATCCAATTCTCCAGGTTGTTTCATGACTGGGAGGTGGAGGTGGTGGCCTCATTTTATAAGTGCTTATATGATCACAATTTGAGAGGAGGTGGGGTTGACAAGTTATGGTGGCTGCACTCTCGCAAGGGCTTGTTCGAGGTCAAGACCTTTTATCGAGCTCTTTCGCCCTCGGGGTCTTCCTCATTCCCTTGGAAGAGCATTTGGAGATCTAAAGCTCCCCCTAGAGTGGCGTTTTTCGCTTGGTCGGCTGCTTGGGGCAAGATTCTTACTGTGGATAACCTAAGGAGGAGGGGCATGGTGGTGGTGAATAGATGTTGGTTATGCGAATCGGATGGGGAGTCGGTTGATCATCTTCTTCTTCACTGTGGGGCAGCGAGAGCCTTGTGGAATGCCTTCTTCGATCGGTTTGGTCTTTGTTGGGTTATGCCTCGCTCGGTTAAGGAGCTTTTGGCTAGTTGGTGGTCGAGTGGTTGTTCCAGGAGTGCCGTTGTTTGGAAAATGGTCCCTCTCTGTATCATGTGGTGTATTTGGAGTGAGCGAAACAATAGATGTTTCGAGGACTCCTCAAGGTCTATTGAGGAACTTCTCCACTTTTTTCTTTTTACCCTTTTCTCCTGGACAGTGGGCTGGCTGGCCCCGCAGGTGATCAGTTTTTCTGTTTTTCTCTCTCTTTTCCTATTCCCCCTAGCCTCCCTTTGTATACCCCCTGTGTACTAAGGGTTGCGCTCCTCTGCGCCTTTAATATATTCTTCTGACTTATCAAAAAAAATATATATATTGGGAATATAGTAACTCGAAAAATTGAGAAACCACTTCCATTTCCCAATCATGAACAGGTCGAGTAAACATAACATTCTAATGAATAAAACCATGAGCTATATCCATATTCTCCTCCACCCACGACTCCTTTACGCATGCTATAAAAAATAAGGCTGAAACCACTTCCATTTCCCAATCATGAACAAGTCGAGTAAACATAACATTCCAATGTATCACACCATGTGCTATATCCATATTCTCCTCCACCCACGACTCCTTTACGCATGCTATAGAGAATAAGGTTGGAAAAAGAATCTTCAATGGTAACTCCCCACACCAAACATTATGCCAAAACAACACCCTAGAACCATCTCATACCTCAAACCGCACATGCTACTTAAACTTATCCCACCCCCTCTGAATACATTTCCACACTCCCACCCCGTAGGATCCCCCTACTTCCTTGGAACACCAACCACCCCTCATCGTATCATATTTAACCTCCACCAAGCATCTCCATCATTGGCAAATCTCCAAAACCATTTACCTAACAAAGCTCAATTGAACTGAATCAAAAGTTCTTCCACCTTTGGCTCACAGAAGATAAGTGTCATCTGCGAATAACAAGTGTGACACTACCATTACCTCTGAATGTTGCAAACCCACCAAAAATCCAGACATAAGATCTCTCTCCACCGTTGCAATCATCATCTTACTAAACGCCTCCATCACCAACACAAATAATAAGGGAGACAAAGGGTCCCCTTGTCTAACTCCTCGAGAGCTACTAAAAAAACCTGCAGGCATCCCATTAATGAGAACGGAGAAACATACATAGAGACACAATGACGAATCCAACCTCACCACCTTTCCCCAAAACCACACCTCTCTAACATATATAGTAGAAAGTCCTAGTTGACATGATCATAAGCCTTCTCCAAATCCAGCTTGCTTATGAGACCTAGTTCCCCAGATTGAATCCAAGTATCCACACACTAATTTGCCATTAAAATGGAGTCCAATATTTGGCTACCTGGAATAAACACATTTTGTGTATGTGACACAAGATTCCCCAATACTAAGTTCAACCGACTAACTAGTACCTTCGAGATTATTTTATACACTCCACTTACAAGACTAATAGGGTGAAAATCCTTAAATCTCCACCACTCCAGCTTTTTTTGAAATAAGCGCAACAAAAGTAGCGTTAATACTCCTCTCAAATTTTCCACTCTCATGAAATTCCTTGAAAACCACCACAAGATCCTCCTTTATGACCCCCATCAGGGTCGGGTGCTTTGTCGCCCTTCAACTTCCTCACCACCTCCCATACTTCATCGTCCTCAAATTCTCGCTCTATCCAAAGTCTCTCCCCTTCATCAATGGAGCTAAAAGCCTGGTTGTCCAACAATGGAGCTAAAAACCTAGTTGGTCTCCCCTGATACTGTTCAAAATATAGTGTTTTATAAAAGTTCACAATATGATCCTGTATAACTATTGGATCCTTTGTCCTACTCCCACCCACCATCATGGCAACAACTATGTTGTTTCGCCTATGCGAATTGGCCAACCTATAGAAGAACTTCGTATTTTGATCTCCTTCTTTCAACCACAATGCCTAGATTTTTGCCTCCAACTCACTTCCCCTTGGTAAAGTGTCTTCTCTAGGTTGTTAGAACACTTTTGTCGCTTAATCATCTCCTTCGCCATTAAAACTCTAAATTCTTCAATGCGATCCAGCTCACTCAATCCCTCCTCCATCTCCTTTTTCCTTTTCTTTAAGTCAAAACCTCCACATTCCATTTTTTTAGATCACCTTTCAGGGATTTCAACTTTCGAGCCAACACAACTCAGATTACCTTCAAAGTAATAGGAGTCGCACCACCTCTTTACCTACTCCACGAAACCTTCTGCTTGTAACCACATATTCTCAAACCTAAAAGGCATTCGACCCCTTCTTCCCACTCCACACTCCAAAACCACCGGAAAATGGTCTGATAGTACCCGAGGAAGCCTTTTCTAACATACATCTGGAAANTGAATAAAACCATGTGCTATATCCATATTCTCCTCCACCCACGACTCCTTTACACATGCTATAAAGAATAAGGCTGAAACCACTTCCATTTCCCAGTCATGAACAAGTCGAGTAAACATAACATTCCAATGTCTAACACCATGTGCTATATCCATATTCTCCTCCAACCACGACTCCTTTACGCATGCTATAGAGAATAAGGCTGGAAAAAGAATCTTCAATGGTAACTCCCCACACCAAACATTATGCCAAAAAAACACCCTAGAACCATCTCATACCTCAAACCGCACATGCTACTTAAACTTATCCCACCCCCTCCGAATACATTTCCACACTCCCACCCCGTAGGATCCCCCTACTTCCTTGGAACACCAACCACCCCTCATCGTATCATATTTAACCTCCACCAAGCATCTCCATCATTGGCAAATCTCCAAAACCATTTACCTAACAAAGCTTGATTGAACTGAATCAAAAGTTGTTCCACCTTTGGCTCACAGAAGATAAGTGTCATCTGCGAATAACAAGTGTGACACTACCATTACCTCTGAATGTTGCGAACCTACCGAAAATCCAGACATAAGATCTCTCTCCACCGTTGCAGTCATCATCTTACTAAACGCCTCCATCACCAACACAAATAATAGGGGAGACAAAGGGTCCCCTTGTCTCACTCCTCGAGAGCTACTAAAAAAACCTGCAGGCATCCCATTAATGAGAACGGAGAAACATACCATAGAGACACAATGATGAATCCAAACTCACCACCTTTCCCCAAAACCACACCTCTCTAACATATATAGTAGAAAGTCCTAGTTGACATGATCATAAGCCTTCTCCAAATCCAGCTTGCATATGAGACCTAGTTCCCCAGATCGAATCCAACTATCCACACACTCATTTGCCATTAAAATGGAGTCCAATATTTGCCTACCAGGAATAAACACATTTTGTGTATGTGACACAAGATTCCCCAATACTAAGTTCAACCGACTAACCAGTACCTTCGAGATTATTTTATACACTCCATTTACAAGACTAATAGGGTGAAAATCCTTAAATCTCCACCACTCCAGCTTTTTTCAAAATAAGCGCAACAAACGTAGCGTTAATACTCCTCTCAAATTTTCCACTCTCATGAAATTCCTTGAAAACCACCACAAGATCCTCCTTTACCACCCCCATCAGGGTCGGGTGCTTTGTCGCCCTTCAACTTCCACACCACCTCCCATACTTCATCGCCCTCAAATTCTTGCTCTATCCAAAGTCTCTCCCCTTCATCAATGGAGCTAAAAGCCTGGTTGTCCAACAATGGAGCTAAAAACCTAGTTGGTCTCCCCTGATACTGTTCAAAATATAGTGTTTTATAAAAGTTCACAATATGATCCTGTATAACTATTGGATCCTTTGTCCTACTCCCACCCACCATCATGGCAGCAACTGTGTTGTTTCGCCTATGCGAATTGGCCAACCTATAGAAGAACTTTGTATTCTGATCTCCTTCTTTCAACCACAATGCCCTAGATTTTTGCCTCCAACTCACTTCCTCTTGGAAAAGTGTCTTCTCTAGGTTGTTAGAACACTCTTGTCGCTTAATCATCTCCTTCGCCATTAAAACTCTAAATTCTTCAATGCGATCCAGCTCACTCAATCCCTCCTCCATCTCCTTTTTCCTTTTCTTTAAGTCAAAACCTCCACATTCCATTTTTTGAGATCACGTTTCAGGGATTTCAACTTTCGAGCCAACACAACTCAGATTACCTTCAAAGTAATAAGAGTCGCACCACCTCTTTACCTACTCCACGAAACCTTCTGCTTGTAACCACATATTCTCAAACCTAAAAGGCATTCAACCCCTTCTTCCCACTCCACACTACAAAACCACCGGAAAATGGTCTGATAGTACCCGAGGAAGCCTTTTCTAACATACATCTGGAAAACATTCCTCCCATTCTATAGATATCAAGAATCTATCGAGTCTAGACCCTGCACAATGATTAGACCATGTGATCCTCCCCCCTACCATTGGAAGATCGATCAGCCCTGCCCAAAAATAAAGTCAGAAAAATCAATCATTGCTTGCATGTGTCTGGATGCATGTAATCATTCTCCTGGACTACGAACTACATTAAAATCCCCTCCCATACACCAAGGCCTTTCCCACAAATTCATTAATCCACCCAATTCATCCCATAAATTGCTTCTAACGTCATCAGCATTTGGCCCATAAACACCAGCAAAAGCCCATTCAAAATTTTCTGTAACACTTCTGAAGACACAGACTACCACAAATCTCCCTACACATTCCTCAATCTTCTCCACCACTCGCTTATCCCACATTAATAAAATACCCCCAAATGCACCCGTTGATCCCATGTACGGCCAATCAACATAATTACAGCCCCACACACTCCAAACCACCTCCCTATTAATGACCTCCATTTTTTTCTCCTACAAACACACAATATCAGCCTTCCACTCCCGTAACCTCCTCCTAATGTTCATTCTTTTCTTAGGCTCATTCATACCACTCACATTCCATGAAATTAGTTTTGGCTTCATAAAAAATATTTACCAGCCCTTCCCTTTCCAGTCGATTTAGATGATCCCTTCACATCATAATTCACCGTGCATTCCAACCGCTTTAATTCGCGATTTCCTCAATTCCCCGATTTGTCACTCGCTTGTTGACCGTTACCCACTCCCTTGTTAGATTTACTAGCCTCAATGGCAGTAAACAGAGCCAGCAAATCCTCCTCATGCCCATCACACGTTAGGCCCAAAGCATGACAAAATTCGGAGTTTATCATAACCATGTGCATCAATTCAGAGTACATTATTTCAGTTGGGAAGCTTCGAATCTTCTGTTTTAGTGCTCTGACATTAATTATTGGAGGTTCCTTCCGCAATTTATCCATTCATATTTTCATGGCTTGAACTATAAATATATATGTACAGGATGCTGATCTTGGCAGCGTATCACATAACTAGGGCCCTGGACATGTATCTTGGACACAAGGAACATACAAGATATGGGTTCTCATAGTCATGAATATGGTCATTTATTGTTTTCTCTCTTCAGACAACTTTTATCACTAGACTTCTTGTCAAATGTTTGAGAGAGAATAGGACTAGGACGTGCATCAATGTATGAAGTGACCTGGGATCAAATTGAAAAAAACTAGGACATAATATTGTCACCATTTAGTTGCAAAAGCATAAAGATATTGAGATATTGTGAGCCCCCCCAAAAAAAATTTTCCCCAAGACCTATTGCAGATGAAAACTTTAGGTTTAGGTAAGCATTGCATTTCTTCCATGATTTCCTCTATAAAAAACCTGGTTTACTTTGAAATAGCATCTCATCATCTGTTTCATTATCAATCTCAGATTGAGAGGCAAAGTGCTTTTAACAATAATAATTTTTCTTTGAAATAGCATCTCATCATCCGTTTCATTATCAATCTCAGATTGAGAGGCAAAGTGCTTTTAACAATTATTATTATGCAAAGTGCTTTTAACAAGGCAAGGCAAAGTGCTTATTACTATTACTATTACTATTATTATTATGCAAAGTGCTTTTAACTATTACTATTACTATTACTATTTCAATAAGTAATGTTGTATAACAATTATTAATTTTTTTTTTTTGTAAGTCAAAATATTATATCAAAAAGCACAGAAGGGGCGCAACTCTTAGTACACTGGGAGTATACAAAAGGGACTAGGGAGAGAGGGAAAAAAAGGAAAGAAAATCTACAAAGCTACTAGGCCGCGGGGCAAGCCAGCCTGTAGTCCAAGAAAAGAGAGTAACAAAAAAAAAATGTAAGAGCTCCTCTCGAGTCCTCGGCGAGTCCTCGAAACATCTATTATTTCGCTCCCTCCAAATGCACCACAAAANCATCAGTTTCATTATCAATCTCAGATTGAGAGGCAAAGTGCTTTTAACAAGGCAAGGCAAAGTGCTTATTACTATTACTATTATTATTATGCAAAGTGCTTTTAACTATTACTATTACTATTTCGATAAGTAATGTTGTATAACAATTATTAATTTTTAAAAGCCTCTCTTTGCAAAATTAGAACTCTCTCTCTTTCCCTCTCCTCTAGCGGCGGCGCGTGCAGGCACATCCCGCTAGAGTTTCAGTTTCTACCATTACTATTACTATTACTATTTCGATAAGTAATGTTGTATAACAATTATTAATTTTTAAAAGCCTCTCTTTGCAAAATTAGAACTCTCTCTCTTTCCCTCTCTTCTAGAGGTGGTGCATGCAGGCACATCCTGCTAGAGTTTCAGTTTCTGGTTCGTGAGATGTGAGATGTGATCAATGAGGTTGAGATGGAACGTCGTTTTACAGTGGAAGCTAAATCCTTTTATCTCTCGGCAAAAACAAGCAAGTCAAGGATTCATTTGGAGGAAAGGAGAAAAAGGTTCGGTGAATCTATTTCTTTGGGGATTTAGTGCTTCAATTGGTTGGCAAACACGGTGGACAAGGGGCAATTGTATCAGGGGAAGGAGGATTTTGTTAAAACTTTCTGCGAGGAGATGGAGGTTCTGATGGTTCGTAAGGGTAGCAATAAGGCCGGTCGTTTCTTAGAGGCAGATGTTTCTGCTGAGGGGGGACAGAAAGGGGTTATTTGGCTCCTTGAGGGCCGTGGAGGATGGGGTTGGTGTCGTGGGCAAGCTATGGCATTTGCTAGTGCTCACCATTGCAAAGGATCGGCCGCTGGTCTCTAGAGTTATCTCCGGCGGTGGTGGTTTTTCGTCTACTCGTTCCTACGCGGCAGTGCTCTCTGCATCACTTGGTGCTTTGAAGCTGTTGTCCGTGAATCACTTAGATCTGGTTCCAATGACAGGTTGTTCTGAGTTGGTGAATGGTGGTGAGTATGGTGCGCTGTCTCAGAAGGAGAAGGCTAGCTTAGTGTTGGGTAGGAGATCTTCTCAAGGATGAGGCACTCCAGTGTTGAAGACAATGAGGCTGCTACGTTCATTGAAAAGGGTTCTCGAAAAGTTTAGGGCCGATGTGGACCGGGTTCTTTCTACTGGGCTGGGCCTAAAGCCCAAATCATTTTGTGGCTTAAAGCTAAAGGCTGGGCTTAAGGTCTCGCTAAAGAAGGTTAGGCCTCTTATCCTGTGTCCTGATCAAGAGCTATTATCTAGGTCCTTGTTGAGCCTTAGTTCTTTTTCGGGCAAGGAGTTGGATCCGGGTTCTGTAGCGGGTCATGGGGATGCATCTACGGAGAGGGCATCGGTGGGGGTACAGGGTGATCTTCTCAAGTGCGTGGAGCTTGCCCCTGAGTCACTGGTTCCGCTGCTTTCAATGGTTTCCGATAGCTTTTCTAACAAACCCAGCGAAGGTCTCGCCGTTGCAGTGGAGTGTCTGACTAGTCTTCAACCTTTGGTGAGTATGGATCCAGAGAAGATGGAAGCTGCAGTGGTTTCTGTATCTCTAGCGTTGGAGGAAGCTCCCGGCAAGGTTGATCGAATACGTTCTCCGACGAAGGGCTTGCTTTGACAGGGTTTTCTGGGCCAAGAACTGTTTCTTTATCTCCGCCTAAGGTGAAGGAAACGTCCCTATCGACACTGGCTGCTAAGGAAGACTTTGTTGCTCCTTTTCGGAAGTTGGGTCCTCCAATAGCAAAGTTACAGGACTCTCATCCCATCTCGTCGACTTCCTCAAGGGCAGCTGAGCTAGGTATAAGACTTAGTCTCTCTCGTCCTGTATTGTCAAAGGGTGGAGCACCTATTTATCTTTCTGTTTCCAAGTCACAACAGAGGTATTCTCGGAGAGTGTAGAACAATATAGGTACGCAGCTGAATAAGAAGTTGTTGGACAAGGTTGTGGCGGCCTCTCTGTTGGTGGGGGTGGATGATTATTCTGAGGTGGTGCTCAATGCGATGGGAGCCACTCCCACAATGGGGTTGTCTTTTGGGGATGACGAGAAAAGACTTCAGGATCTTTTTTCAGACATTGAAGAGGATTGGTATCATGCAAATGGAGTTTCTGCCTCAAATACTAAGGGGAAGAGGGAGGGAGTACAAAAGTTTGGAATGCTCCATTAATTTTGAGGCTCGAGGTAGTGACTCTAGTCAGGGCAAATTCGCAAAGGCAAGGTAACTTTGAGGGTTTAGGGCTGCCTTGTGAGTTTAGGGCTTTTTGGGGTTTCAGGGGTCTGAGTTGCATTCCTAGGGTTTTTTTGGGGATTAGGGCTCTCTTAATGGGGTCTTTTTGTGGGCAACATTGGTTTTCCTGTGTATACTTCTTGTGTACTTATGGGGGCCTTTCGCTTTTTGATATATGCAGCATTACTTAAAAAAAAAAAAAAAAGGTAATTAATTTTTTATTTGCAATCCTCAATTTTATTGAAGGCAGCTTCCACCACATCTAGGAACATGGAATAAAAAACAAATGCATTGAACTTAAAATGAAAAAGGATGAGATTTAAAACATGCCTTGGTACTCACTTTAGCATTGTTGCCGAAAGATCTCCACAAGCATGAAGCCCAGCAAGTACCAAGGAAATATCATTGTCCACGTTGCATGAAGAGTCTAACTTTTCTCCATCAGGTTCTGTGTGATCTTTTTTGAATAACCTAAGCTGCTCAGAATCAACTTTATGAGGAGACACACCAGTCAAGGCTTTCAACATGTCAATGGACATTACACGGCAAGTGATTGTCTTAGGCACATTGAATCTCCAGTTTCCTGATCTAAAAAAACAAGTTCAAGAAAAAAAAAAAGGAAAGGTTGTTAAGAAGTGAAAGCCATGCAGAAGGACATCCCAGTCATCATAGCAGATATCTAGGGCCAACCACCTAGGGTACCTTCAAACAATAACCATCTAGAGAACAGTAGACTAAGTGACTACCTAGCATAGGTAGCCATCTTAATAACTTCCATAAACAAATAATAGGCATTGCCTATATAAACTACTTTTGCGGTCAACAAGATACAGTGAATCAATCAAGCCAAAAAAAAAAAAATTGAAAACCTGCTTGATTTTTAACAAGACCCCATGATGGATAAATTGTATCATCAGTAAAATGATAGAAATTATTTCTCATTTTTGTGCCAACAAAATACCACGGATTTATATTTATAGCTTTACATTTTAAATATAGTTTGTTCAACCAAATTACTAGCTCATCAAGGCACAAAATTCACAGAAGCAAACATCAACTGAAGTTTCACTTTCTTTAACAAAAGAGATGGATGCACTGACGCCGGTACTACCAGAAAGTACCATAGACCTCCCAATGTCAACAAGTAAAAGATCTTAAAATAATAATAATAAATGAGAAAACAAAGTCTAACAAAAAAAAGGGAATCAAAAGAACAAAAAGTAGTTCACATCCCATACTCAGATTTACGCATCTGAGCTGCATAATGCTTCTTAATTCGTTCTGCGCGTGCATCTGTGATCCTTCCATGATGAGAACATGCATCAATCGCAACTACAGGGTGTTTGTACTGAAAGGAAAGCACTTGTGCAAGATAACCCTAAAAGAACAATATAATCAGAGATGCAGTTATACAGGAAGTAATGGAAACAAAAAAGGGGGAGGGGGGGAACTACTTTTTTGCAATGTCCCTCTTAATGAACCAAACATGCATATACATATAAATTTACACAAACTTGATCAAAAGGATTTATGCTTTCAACATTCAGGATCAACATATAAAAGAACATATGTCCAACGGCTAGCAAGTGGCTCATTTGCTTACTAAGATGCAAAAGAACAATCAAATAGACAAGGATGATATGTAGACATCGCAAGTAGTCTCAGATTTAGCTTTTCTAGCACATAAAATGGAAGCAGAAAAAAGTGAGGGCACACCTGGCCAGCACCAACATCAACTATGGTATAAGCTCTTATGCTGTCAGCAACTGAACTAACAACAGCAGAAAGAACTTCTACCTGTTAACGAAGTTAATTACATTAATAATATAACCAGGACTCATATTCAAAGTTTAAAAATAAGAATAAATGTCAAAGAATGAAAAACGCAATTAAGAAACTGAATAAATCAGTAACCTACTTCATGTTTTTTCTTCATATTCATGCCCTGAGCAAGAACACTATTCACTGAAATCACGTGCAGGCCAGGTAATACCTGCAAGAAATCAAAAGTTTATCTATGTTGAGTGTCTTATTCTCCAACTAGCCACACGCCTCCACACCCCCCCCCCCCTCCCCATCCNCCCCCCCCCCCCCCCCCCCCCCCCCCCACCAAATACAGAAATCACTTTAAAACATAGAGAGCACAAAAGGGATAACAAAATAAGCAAAACATCAATACATTAAAGAAACAAATCAAACCCTAGAATGAAGTGTTTAATTGCATTTCAAAAATCAACCTACAGAAACATATGGCCATGCTATAGCACAGACCACTCCAAATTTTGATAATGCCAGCCTCTCCTGCTCAAAACATCAATACTCAAAACCCCAGTAAACTTCTTGGAAAAGCAAGAGACCACTTGCACTTAAGGTTCTAGCACTGTCATCAAGTACTATGCCCATGGCCACCACTACTAAGATTATTTGGCATTATTAACTCCTTATTCTAGACTTGGGAATTCCTCTTTCAAAACCTGTTAAGATTGTTGGTGATGGAGCTCCTACAAGCGAACCAAATATAATGAGATTCACAGTTTATCACTTTTTCTACTAGACACTTTTGCTGCCACATATTTTATGCCCCCTGCTAGCTCCCTAACTTATTCACCTAAGTCATGCACTTCAGAACACTATCTGCCACTTCGGTTTTTACCAAATACTGTCACTAACTTATATTTCATAATCTTTACAAACTCAATTTCAAAGCAGGTCCCATACACTGGAATGCCCTATTTTACAACTTCACAAACACTCAACCTATCATCCACACAATCATAGTGGGTATTGTTATTGTCTACAGTCTTAGGTGACAGGTGCTTTGCACATGAAAACATTTTTTGGGGTTTTCGTAGCAATGGAGAAATGTAATTTGCAAATCTCTTACATAACATTCCTAATATCCAATTAACTATGTCCAAAATGTTGTTCTCCCCTGAAACTAAACCACAACTTGATATCTTTTTTTTTTTTTATGTCGGGGAACTTCTCCAAGGCAGGGCCCTTCGGACCCACCCCTGTAGAGTAAATCATGATCTTGTGCACCACACCCTTGGAAATTTTCCTACACGAAACACGTTAAATCGCTGGCTTTTCACCAAGGGGTGTGGCCCCAAGGAATTGTTTGCACCAATGAGGTGTTGAACCTTGGACCTTGAAGGGAGCAAACCCCAAGACCAAGGCCTCCGCCACATGGGCCAACCCCTTGGGGTTACTTGATATCTACTACAAAAGCCTCTAGCTTCTTACGGAATATAAGATTGGAAAAGCTGAAAAAGCAATGTTATCTCTTACATGACATTCCTAATAAGCAATTAATTACATCCAAAAATTTGTCCTCCCTTGAAACTAAACCACAACTTGATATCTACTACAAAAGCCTTTAACTTCATACGGAATATAAGATAGGAAAAGCTGAAAAAGCAAGGTTTAGACTCCAGGATTTACTCCGTATGAACTGACTATCATCGAGTAATATATGCTCTGATCAGAAGGGATCCAAAGAACAGGTTGAACATGACTTCATATCAGCCTAATAACCCAAGACTAAGAATTTGTTAATACTTGCAAATAAGAGACATCGAATTGTTAAACCACGTAAATTTAAAAATCCAAAAAAATCTCCTCACTAAGTATAGAAATGCTGACAGCCACCCTGACTTTCTGGCCAATAAACATAATCACATTAAAAGTAAAATCCAATAGCACCCCATGGTTCTCACCATCTATCCCTAAACTCCATTAGGCCATTTGGAAAGAACTTGTCTACATGCTTCATCATTTCACGTGGGCACCAAAATAAAACAAACCCCACATTCTATAATCATTACAGATTCTTAAATTCTATGAACATGAAAAGAAAGGTACTTCTACCTCCAACGTAAAGAGTACTCTCGTAAATGACCAGAAACCCCCTCCCCCCCTCTCTTTTCCTTNTCCTTCTCTCTCTCTCTCCCTATAGAAGTCCTTTCCAAAGGCCAAAAGTTTCAATTTGTGAAATGGAAACATGATACTTCTCCTACCACATAATTACAAGTGCCGGCCAATACAATTTTCACAGCATCCACCTCCTCATAAGGAGTGTACTGTACAAAATGTACATAAATACACAGAAGATAAAGAACTTTCTCTTTCTTTTATATAAGTAATGCATATCATTAATAAGTGAAAAGAGGCTTATTCATGTCCACTTGCTCCCTTATATAGCATTTCATATAAGCTGTCGCTTAGCTTAGATTTTGCACACAAGATTCCTTGTACTCAATAAAATATCAGTACATCCACATCAAAAAATTAATAATTATAAAAAAAATTAAAATTTAAAAATAAAAATTAAAAAAAAAAAACATTTTCTTGAAGGTAAATACAACTTAGACACCTGCAGGGAGTTGAGCCCATGACCTCACCCACCCTCAACCGTTGTTTATAGGGGAGGAGATGCCATTTGGTAGAAGACAGTTGGCAATAAGGACCAAAAATATGATCAGACACATTTACAAAATCACTCATACATGTCAGTATGTCAAATTGGTCTATGGAACTTTGACCATCCAAAACCATCATTCCTTTTTTCATTAGATTTGTAGTGATTATTTCATCTTTTGCATCTAGCAACACCTATGCTCAGATAAGTTCTTGATCCTTTCTCACACAAAGAACAACAATGACTATGAATGACTATCATTCCCCAATCTGCTATATCATAAATCTGCAAGCAATGCAATAAATAGAACATTGGATATATAATTTTACAAAATCTTCAATGACAACATCAGGTTAAAAACAGCATACTCTTTTTAAGTCCACCTGCTCTCTTGGAAAAACAAGAGACCTCAAAGTTAGCACAAAGTCCTTCAGTGAAGCAGGCCAGTGATCCTACCATCAAAGACAATTAAGAGAATGCATGAAACTATCATACTAACACAGGTTATTGANTTCTTGGACTACAGGCTGGCTTGCCCCGCAGGCTATTAGCTTTGTAGATTTTCTTTCCTTGTTTTCTCTTTCTCTCTAGTCCCTTCTGTATACTCCCAGTGTACTAAGGGTTGCGCCCCTCTGCGCTTTTTTGATATAATATCTTGACTTATCAAAAAAAAAACATTCCTAATATCCAATTAACTATGTCCAAAATGTTGTTCTCCCCTGAAACTAAACCACAACTTGATATCTTTTTCTTCTTTTTTTTTTTATGTCGGGGAACTTCTCCAAGGCAAGGCCCTTCAGACCCACCCGAGTAAATCCTAGTCTTGTGCATCACACCCTTGAAAATTTCCCTACATGAAACGTGTTAAATCACTAGCTTTTCACCAAGGGGTGTAGCCCCAAGGAATTGTTTGCACCAATGAGGTGCTGAACCTTAGACCTTGAAGGGAGCAAACTCCAAGACCAAGGCCTCCACCACATGGGCCAACCCCTTGGGGTTACTTGATATCTACTACAAAAGCCTCTAGCTTCTTACAGAATATAAGATTGGAAAAGCTGAAAAAGCAATGTTATCCCTTACATGACATTCCTAATAAGCAATTAATTACATCCAAAAAGTTGTCCTCCCTTGAAACTAAACCACAACTTGATATCTACTACAAAAGCCTTTAACTTCATACGGAATATAAGATAGGAAAAGCTGAAAAAGCAAGGTTTAGACTCCAGGATTTACTCCGTATGAACTGACTATCATCGAGTAATATATGCTCTGATCATAAGGGATCGAAAGAACAGGTTGAACATGACTTCATATCAGCCTAATAACCCAAGACTAAGAATTTGTCTACATGCTTCATCATTTCACTTGGGCACCAAAATAAAACAAACCCCACATTCTATAATCATTACAGATTCTTAAATTCTATGAACATGAAAAGAAAGGTACTTCTACCTCCAACGTAAAGAGTACTCTCGTAAATGACCAGAAACCCCCTCCCCCCCTCTCTTTTCCTTCTCTCTCTCTCCCGATAGAAGTCCTTTCCAAAGGCCAAAAGTTTCAATTTGTGAAATGGAAACATGATACTTCTCCTACCACATAATTACAAGTGCTGGCCAATACAATTTTCACAGCATCCACCTCCTCATAAGGAGTGTACTGTACAAAATGTACATAAATACACAGAAGATAAAGAACTTTCTCTTTCTTTTATATAAGTAATGCATACCATTAATAAGTGAAAAGAGGCTTATTCATGTCCACCCGCTCCCTTATATAGCATTTCATAAGCTGTCGCTTAGATTAGATTTTGCACACAAGATTCCTTGTACTCAATAAAATATCAGTACATCCACATCAAAAAATTAATAATTATATAAAAAATTAAAATTTAAAAATAAAAATAAAATAAAATAAAATATTTTTTTAAGAAAAAAAAAAAAAACATTTTTTTGCAGGTAAATACAACTTAGATACCTGCAGGGAGTTGAGCCCATGACCTCACCCACCCTCAACCGTTGTTTATAGGGCAGGAGATGCCATTTGGTAGAAGATAGTTGGCAATAAGGACCAAAAATATGATCAGACACATTTACAAAATCACTCATACATGTCAGTATGTCAAATTGGTCTATGGAACTTTGACCATCCAAAACCGTCATTATTTTTTTCAATAGATTTGTAGTGATTATTTCATCTTTTGCATCTAGCTACACCTATGCTCAGATAAGTTCTTGATCCTTTCTCACACAAACAACAACAATGACTATCATTCCCCAATCTGCTATATTATAAATCCGCAAGCAATGCAATAAATAGGACATTGGATATATAATTTTACAAAATCTTCAATGACAACATCAGGTTAAAAACAGCATACTCTTTTTAAGTCCACCTGCTCTCTTGGAAAAACAAGAGACCTCAAAGTTAGCACAAAGTCCTTCAGTGAAGAAGGCCAGTGATCCTACCATCAAAGACAATTAAGAGAATGCATGAAACTATCATACTAACACAGGTTATTGATTGGAAAACAAATTATCAAGATCATGGAATGCATTAATTCCTATCATTAAAACCAGTTAAAAGTGCATGTGACAAGATTAGACTTATAAAGAGATACTAATTGGAATCAATGCCATCAATGGCTGTTGGAAAAACAAGAGACCTCAAAGTTAGCACAAAGTCCTGCAGTGAAGCAGGCCAGTGATCCTACCATCAAAGACAATTAAGAGAATGCATGAAACTATCATACTGACACAGGTTATTAATTGGAAAACAAATTGTCAAGACCATGGAATGCATTAATTCCTATCATTAAAGTCAGTTAAAAGTGCATGCGACAAGATTAGACTTATAAAGAGATACTAATTGGAATCAATGCCATCAATGGTGAAGCTAGGGGGAACAAGGGCCATGCCCCCATCCCCCCACCCAAAAAAAAAAAAATCCTAACCTAGCAACCCTTAGTATTCCAACCCAAATATAACATTCTGGTTATAAAAAAAATAAAAAAAAATAAAAAAAATCAGCCATTGCTTGATTTGGGACTTCCTTTTGTATATGTTGAGGAGTTGTAGTTTCAGGAAAAGTATCTCCTTTGTGCAATTTTCAATCTAAGTGAATGGCACTCCATCAGGTTTCTTTAGTAGCACTCATGGCTTTAGACAGGGAGAATCATTCTCTCCTTTCTCTATTTGTTATTATTATGGAGACGTTAAGTAAAATAATTTATGCTTTAGTGGATAGAGGTCTTTTATCAGGCTTCATGGTGGGGTCAACGAGTGTTGGTGCTATCAATATTTCTCACCTTTTGTTTGCAAATGACACCTTGATATTTAGCTAGGCAAATCCATATCATCTTCACAATTTGTGTTGTTTGTTTTTATGCTTTGTAGCGGTCTCTAGTTTGAGGATTAATCTAGCTAAATCAGAGTTAGTCTTAATTGGCAATGTAATGAATGTTCAAGGTCTGGCTAGTGTTTTGGGCTTGAGGGTATCTTCTCTGCCTATGAAGTACCTAGTTCTTCCCTTGAGGGCTTTGTTTAAAACCAAATCTATTTGGGAAGACATTATTGAGAAGGTAGAGCGTTGTTCGGCTGGATGGATGAGGATGTACTTATCAAAGGGTGGGAGAGTTACATTGATTAAAAGCGCTTTATCTAATCTTCCTACCTACTTTGTGTCCATGAGGCCAATCACTTAAAGAAGTTGCTGAGAGATTTTTTGTGGGGGTGGTATGGGTAAAGAGTTCAAATTTCACTTAGTTAGCTGGACTAAGTGTGAATTTTTTATTCTTTATTTTTTATGGAAAATCAGTCGATCATTTACTCCTTCATTGTGAGGTGGCCCATGCTTTGTGGTGCAATATTTTTAGCCGGCTTGGTCTTTCTTGGGTCATGCCTGGTAGTGTTTTGGATCTGTGTGCTTGCTGGTGTTCCTCTGGCAAAACTAGGAGTACTGTGGTTTGGAAGATGGTGCCTATTTGTATTTTTTTGTCTATTTGGAGGAAGAGAAACAACAGGTGTTTTGAGGACTTGGAAAGCTCTATGGAAGAGATTCTAGCCTCTTTGTTGTATTCCTTGTACTAGTGGACTGCGGCTTACATGTCCCCTTTGTCTCTTAGTTATGCATATTTTCTTTCCCGCTTTTCTTTTTCTAGCTAGGAGTTCCTCTTGTATATATCCTATGTACTTTTTGGGCGCCTTCGCTTTTTTAATAAAATCCTTTTGACTTATCAAAAAAAAAACTAGTAATCAAGCAAATCTCATTAAAAAGCATAAGACGTCCCCAAGTAGACAAAAAGTATACAAAAGGAACACCAAAAAAGAAAAATCAGAACAAAAAAAAAAAGAAGAAAAAGAACAAGCCACTCGCAGAAACCCAAAGGAACTGGAACTACAACAAACCACCCACAAAAGAATCCCTAAACCCGCAGAAGAGCCCTGGGCTTCATCAATCTCTAATGGAGGGTTGAGAGTTCAAAATTTACTTGTGTTCAACCAGACTCTTTTGGGGAAGTGACTTTGGCGCTATACGCCTATTTTTAGAAGAAAGGCCTTATGGAGGGTGGTTATGGATTCTAATAATGGCGGTGCTTGAGGTGGGTGGTATTCAATGAGGTCCATCGGTTATATGGGTTAGGGCTTTGGAAGAATATTAGGAGTTGGGGAGAGCTTTCTAGCCATACTATAGATTTGAGGAGGGTGATGACTCTAAATTTGACTCTAGCATGATGTATGGTGTGGGGATCAAGTCCTCAAGATAGCTTTATCGGACTTGTTTAGCATTGCTTGTTTTTAAGGATGCTGCAATGCCAAACCATGAAGCTTTCTAATGCCTCTTGTCAATGGAATATTAATTTTCTAAAAGCAGCTTACGATTGAGAAATGGATCTCCTTACCTCATTCTTCACTTTGTTGTATTCTATTAGAGTGAGACGGGGTAGTGAAGACAGACTTTGTTGGGTTCCTTTTACGAGAGGGTTGTTTCATGTTGGATCTTACTACATTGTTCTTGTTCCCCATGATAATACTCATTTCCCGAGGAGTATTTGGTAGAATAAGGATCCATTTAATGGTTTTCTTTGCCTGGTCAGCAACTTTAGAAAAGATCCTCACCATGGACAATCAAGGAAATGACAGACCATTGTGATTGAGTGGCGTTGCACATGTAAGAGGAATAGAGTCGGTGGATCATCTTCTACTTCATTGTGAGAGTACAGGTGTTCTTTGGAATACTATCTTCAGCAGCGTAGGGCTGGCTTGCGTTACGCCTAGGAGGGTGGTAGATCTCTTTACCTATTAGAGAGTGCCAAGGGATAGGTTTCAGCTTGATGCAGTCTGGAAGATGATAAAAGGCTTCTTTGGGATAAGCTAACTAGTATGCTCAATTGGTGGAACTTGCCTTGCTATATTGGGGGTGATTTTAAAGTTGCCCAGCTCCCCAACAAATGATCAAGTGAAGTTCGTTTATGCTCAAGCTCAAGCTCAGCTATGGTGAAGTTCTCTGACTTCAATTTTTATCAAGGCTTGATGGACCTCCCTCTTGTTGGCAGAAATTTTACTTGGTCGAATAATCAGGAATCACCTTCTTGGTCCAGAGTTGATAAATTTCTTGTCTCTTCGACATGGGAAGCCCAATTTCCTTATGCATCCAAGAGGAGGCTTTCTAGATCTTGCTCGGATCATTTCTCATCCTCCTTGACTATGGAGACTTTCAAAGAGGTAGCAGGTACTTCAAATTTGAAAATATGTGGCTGAAGTCTGAGGATTTAAGGGACAAAGTGAAACAGTGCTAGGAATCTTCTCATTTCCAGGGCTCTCTGCGCATCATCTTAGCTAAGATGAAATAAGGATGTGTTTGGCAATGTAGACGAGAAGAAAAATATCTTTTTCGAATGCTAGACAATTTAAAGATCATGAGAAGACAAAGGATGAGCTCAAGTTAGTTGGACTATGGCGTATAATATCTCTCCATTTTCTAATTGTTCTGAATTTATGGATTTTTGTTCTTCTTTTAGCATGTAAGGAAGACTTTCTTTGTACACATCCTATGTACTCTTTAATGATATGCAATATTTATGAAAAAATAAAAAATTAACATGTGAAAAAGACACATCATAGTGATGAATTGGTGTTATGTATGTAAGAGCGGGGAGACCATAGATCATGTTCCACTATGATGTGGCTAGAGATTTGCAGGTGTCGATTTTTCATCTTTTCGTGTTATAGTGGGTCATGCCTCAAAGGGCAAAGGAGTTGTTGGCTGGCAAGAGAGGCTAGTTTGGAAGTCGATGCAATATAGAAATCTAGAGGATGGCTTCTTTATGCTTAATATGGCGTATTTAGAGAGAAGTAGTGCTTGGAACTTCAAAGATTGTGAGAGAATGGCGTTAAGAGTTAAAATCTATTATGTTCAAACTTCTTCATATTTGAATGGTGACTTACAACACAACAGTTCTCGCTTTTCTAATTTTCTAGAATTTCTGAATTTATGTTCGTCTAACTAATGATTCAGGGAAAAGCACCAGCCACTTCTGCGCTATTACCCAAAAAAGACTAGTCAATTTGGAGCTTCCCTATAATCACTTATAAAGCCCAGTTTCACCTAGTAAGTAAGCAATGTGAGACTTAGGGCCTATTTGGGATTGCATTTGTGGATCTTAAAAGTGCGTTTAACACCCTAAAAGCTCATTTTTTTAAAAAAAAAAATCATGTTTCGTAAAAAAAATTCAAAGCTCTTTTGAAGGTCAAAAAGCCTAAAAATGGTCAAAACGTACTTTTGCAAAAGCTTAAAAATGAAAGTTTTGCCCAAAAGCGTTTTTTTACTTGAAAGCTTTATTTCTCAAGCACAATCCAAAACAGGCCCTTAGTACCCATGAGCATCTCTTGTAAACTACTCATCTCTTTCCAATATGCGATATGATTGGGGTGCTACAAACTCCCCCCCTTTTAAGCCCTGATATCCTCATCAAGGTCACGTCATGCGATGCTGACAGTATCACATAGCGTTGCTAAGTGACTTTGATATCATTATTAACAACCCAAGGAAAAGCGTCGGTAGCATCTACACTATCACTCCAAAAAGACTATTCAATTTGAAGCTTCCCTAGAACCACTTATAAAGCTCAATGTCACCTAATAAGTAAACAATGTGGGACTCAGCACCCATAAGCATCTCTTATGAATTTCCCACTCTATGTGGGCTACTCATCTCCTCCCAATATGGGACTGAAGTGTTGCAGTCTACTTCTCCCTAATTAGGGGGTCTTTCTTGTATATTTTTTTTGGATAAGTAATGTTATATAGAAAACGCGTAGAGAGGCGCAACCCTAGTACACAGGAAGTATACAAGAGAACGCCTAATGAGGGTTAGAGAAGAGAAGAAGAAAATCAGAAAAAGATATCACGCGAGGGGCAAGCCAAGCTGCCGCCCAAGTGAATAAGGTAGTGAAAAAGAAATGTAAAAGATCCTCCAAGCTTCTTTCCGAATCCTTGAAAAATCTCTCATTCCGTTCGGACCATAGGCACCACATCATACAAAGCGGAACCATTTTCCAAACCACGGCACTTCTAGAACGACCCCCCGACCACAAACACTGCAAAAGATTCACAACCCCCTGGGGCATAGCCCATGCCAAGCCAAAACGAGTGAAAAAGGCGTTCCATAAGAATTGAGCACACTCACAATGAAGAAGCAAGTGATCAATAGACTCCTCATCCTTTTTGCACATACCACACCTATTGATCAAAACCATATTTTTCTTCCTCAAGTTGTTCAGAGTGAGAATCTTGCCAAGAGCAGCTGACCAAACAAAGAAGGCCACCATCGGCGGAGCTTTGGTACGCCAAATGCTCTTCCAAGGAAAAGGAAGGCTAACATTTGAAGTAAGAGTGTTGTAGAAGGATCTCACCTCAAACTTCCCTTTCTTACTCGGAACCCACCAAATTTTGTCGACCCCGCCACCCAGCGTAGACAAATAAAGGAGACTATAGAAAGCAGCCAAGTCTTCCACTTCCCAATCATTCAGCGAACGCAGAAAACTAACATTCCACTTATGCGAACCGCTCAACAACTCATGATTATCCGCAATAGAGGCCTCCTTGTTGCAAGATAAACTGTAAAGACCCGGAAACGCCTCCTTGAGAGACGAACTCCCACACCACACCTCCCCCCAAAAGCTGATTATGGAACCATCACCCGGAATTAGTCTAATGTGACTAGAGAAGCGATGCCATTCCTTACAAATGGCCTTCCAAAGACCCATCCCGTGAGGACCAGCCCTAACACGAGACCGCCACCCTCCTCTCTCCGACTCATACTTAGCCTCCACCACTTTCCTCCAGCAGGCTTCAGGTTCACTTGCATACCGCCACAACCACTTATCCAGTAACGCACGATTGAAGCATCTCAAGTTACGAATGCCTAAACCCCCTTCCCGAACAGGCGAGCAAACCTTCAGCCAATTTACCAGGTGAAACTTAAATTCTTCCCCAACCCCGCCCCAAAGAAAGCTGCATTGGATCTTCTCAATGTGCTTGGCAACCGTTGCTGGAATAGGCAAGATAGACAGAAGATATGTAGGGAAATTAGACAAAGTACTTTTTATAAGAGCAATCCGACCCCCCTTGGAAAGATACATCCTCTTCCAACTGGCTACGATGTGGATAGACTTTTCCACCACCCCATTCCAACTCGCCTTATCTTTAAACCGAGACCCCAAAGGCAGACCCAAATATGGAATAGGCAGAGTACCAACTTCACACCCCAAAACTTCTGCCAAGGCCCCAACATTGCTCACTTCACCCACCGGCACAAGAATCGACTTAGCCAAATTGACCTTAAGGCCCAAAACAAGCTCAAAACAAATAAGCAACTCATCAATGGATTGCACTTGATCCAACGAAGCCCCGCTAAACACCAACGTGTCATCCGCAAACAACAAATGTGAAATGTGAACCTGCTCGCTCCCCCTTGCACCCACGGAAAAACCCGAGAAGCGACTATGAACCACCATGGCCATGGCCATTCTACTAAAGGCTTCCATCACAATAACAAATAGGAAAGGGGAGAAGGGGTCACCTTGCCTCACCCCTCTCGAACTATTGAAGAAGCCAGCTGGTGAGCCAATAATCAAGACAGAGAAAGAGGCCGAGGAGATACAACAAGCAATCCAAGAACCCCATTTTTGCCCAAACCCACATCTCCTAAGAAGGTATAACAGAAACTCCCAATTGACACGGTCAGGGGGTCTCTCTTGTATATTTCATGTGTACTTAGATTGCGCCCTTTGTGTGTTTCAATAAGATTGAATTACATACCAAAAAACATATTGAGAAAATGATATAGTAACAAACTAAACAGCAAGTCTTGATCAATTAATTTTGACTTAAGGCCTTGATAGATACTGTTCAATGATTAACATTTGAGACATGTTCATATTATGTAGCATTGAGAGTCATTATGCATGATGAGTGGAATGGTTTGTGAGAATTATTTTTCCATGATTTTCCCTAGCATATTATGCACATTGTTTGGCTCATAGGGTATAATTAACTTTAATTGCAGCATCAAGGGAAGTTATTCTTATTCATCAATTTTTCTCAAAGTTGACTTCCATTGTTAATATCATTGGCACTTCCTATAAACTTAATGATGAATTACAATGTTGTTCAAGCAACTAAAATTGCCTACTTGGTTGTTGTTGATGAACTTGAAACCAAGATAAGGCTTAATAGAATAGGAATTACAACAAGCTAGAGATACCTGGTGGGGATCTCATTTTCAATTAGTTTGTAGTTTTATAAGAATATTTGGTGCAACTTGATCAGTTCTTAAAAACATTACTGATTAAGGAACCACTCAACACAAGGATACTTCCTTATTTTATGATTCAATAACATTTTTTGCCAATTTTTGCAACATAAATCTCAAGACATTTTGAATACTATTAATCTTGAGTACAAAATAATTTTCCAAAATTTGAAACAATGTGATTGGAATGCATTTTTTGAGAATGTGAGAACATTTTGTGAATGCCACAAAGTTGAAAATTCTTTATATAAATATTTGACAAACAGTCTCGTCACCAAAAAGAATAGGTAACAGTGAAGTATCATTACTTGGTTCTTTTTGGATACTAAATATGCTTCTAAATCAATCAAAATTGGCATGTCTGCAGTCTTGTAGAGAAATTTTATCGTCAAGATTTTACAACAAAAAGTTGAATAAGATTTCTATTGCAACACTATGAGCAGGATGTACCACACTATCCATATCTACCTTGTCCACAATTTCTGTCATATTTCAAGCATTGGTACAAATAGGAAAGTCCAAAATTTATTATCTGGTTGATATATTGATTCGAATAAGCCTGACTCTTTTGATTTTAATGGTAGCCACTATGCTAGCATTTTCAACTAAAAATATGTTTAAAAAATACTTTGAAAGAAAATGGAGAATGACTTATAGATTATTTGGTTATCTATGTTGAGAAGGAAATTGTTCAAAGGTCCAATACAGATATGAAAACCCAAGAACTTTTATTTAAAGGAGCATCAAGTTTCTTTCCCTTTCTTTTGTACTTCAATACTTTGAAGTTGACTAGATGCATTTTTGTATGTATTGATGGAGTAATATTATTATTATTATTATTATTATTATTATTATTATTATTATTATTATTATTATTATTATTATTTACATGTATAATGCTATTAACAAAAAAATGCTTTTGTGTAAGAAATTAAAAGATTTAGCCATCAGCCAATTATTAGGAAAAAAATTAGATTTTATTTTAGAATTATATCCCGTCCCCTAGGGCCAAGATAAAAATCTTAGCTTCGCCATGGGTGCCATAGGCAATGGTTTAATTTCTGTGAAAGCCACATAATTAGAATGAAAAAGCAAAATAGCGATTGAGAAGGGCAAACCTGGACCACTCCAGAAGGAATGAGGAGAAGATTTTCAACAGGTTCCTTCCGCAGGCAATCCATCCATTCCTTATCAACAGCTTCCCATAATTTATCCTGAAAACATCATCATTATCGTTACAATTATTACGAGAGAGTTAGATAGATAGGAAATAGGCAATGACTCCCCCTTTGGTTGTCGAGAAAATGAAAAAAGGAAAATTTGGTACCGTGAAGAAATTGACGACGTGAGCGTTCATCAAGAAGGCATAGGGCCTGAGGAAGTCGACGATGGCGTTGATCCATCGGAGGGTCTGTGTAGCAGTGTCGCACGAGTACGTGCAAGTCCCGGCCATTGACAGCAACGACAGAGAAGTCGATACGACTGCGTACGAATCAACTTATATATACCATGAGTTATCACGTGCCACGTTCAATGTCAATGTCACGTTCTCAAGTATAAGCTCATCCATAAAAAAAATTAAAAAATAATAAAATTAAAAATTAAAAAGAGCAAACCCACATTTTAGTACTCCCACGATTAAGCTTGGACTTCAGGCTTTGGATCCACTCCAGTTTATTTCAATTGAAAATGAGCCGGTTGATGGCTAGGATTTGTTTAAAGAAATCTATAGTTACAAAATCAACACATCAATTTTTTAAAATTAAAATTAAAATTTTTTTTAAAAAAATTGAAGCGTTAAGTAACGGCATATTTGAGTAGATACCTTTTTAATAATAAAAATTAAAATTAAAAAATTAAAAAAAAAAAAAAAAAAAAGTCAAAGATTCAAAACCATTTCAAAACTATCGCTCTCTTCTATTCTACAACAAAACGAAATTTCACCCTCAAAATTTTCCCCGATTTCCTCCCTCCCCTTCATCCTCAAAATCTCCAAAATTGACTAGACGATTCGACGAATCAAACATCCAACAAACACCAAGTCACAAACCAACATACACCACCAAGTTTCAGGCAACGATCAATCGTAGATGGAAAGCATCGTGCGACACCGGCTCACGAGCATAAGCTGCTAGCCCACAAGAACCATAAATCACCGAGCCCATAGCCATTGTACATGGCTGAAGAACCACAACACGCCCTCTAGGATGAACCACCTGTTAGAATATTTTAATAAAAGATTTGTTCTTTCTCCATAACATGTATAGGCCAAGGATGGGAATCGTATACCTCCATTAATCAAGAGACAAACTTTAACCAATATCTGACTATCAAATCTCCTGTAGATGTACAAACATATAGAAGAAAAATATGTTTTGTATGTGTAGAGAGACTATTATTACTCTCAACCCTAATTTTTACATAGTGACGTAGTGAAGCCTAATGGGCAAACTTCACTTATATATAGGATGAGAGTAAATGGCTTCCTTATGTATCAACAAAATTGGCTCATCCCATTATGGACCCAAAACAAAACAAATGATTATGCTAGTCTACCCAAAAGAAATAAATACAACAACCTCCTACTTAGACAGCATAAGTCATTTAACCATAAGATAAATACAAATAAGCATTCTAAACACACAATCTAATCAACATGTGTTTGCAAGTAACAAGTTAGAATACACCGATAGGATGCATGACAAATAATAAGTACTTACAATCACATAACCAAGGAAAATAGAATGCAAGTATAAAACATAAATAACACAAATAGTGATCACTATATTTTCAATGAAGCCCATTGAGTCTAATATACAATGTCTCACTGAGACTCACACACAATGTCTCTTATCACAATATCAATGTCATAGTTAACACAAATGCACATAAAACAATATATATGGCAACACAAAAATATTCACGATATACACAGGGCGCATAACTCCCACTAACTTAATAGAACAAAAGACTCTAACAACCTAATATGAGTTGCATGCTCCTAAAACACTATAGGAGCCTAATACTCTTGGTTAGTGGGTCTGCCAACATATGTTATGTGGGAGTATGCATAGCTCAAATGTGATATTCAACTTTCTCTCAATAAATAAATACTTTTATGTCAATATGCTTGTATCATGAGGAGTTCCTAGTATTCCGAGAGAAAAAAAAATTACTACAAACATAACTCAAAATATCTCTAATAGCATCTAGAGTACCCAGCCCTAAGATAAAATTTTGTAGTTATATATCCTGACACGTAGCCTTACAATAAGCTACACATTATGCATGTCTCAATAGTTGAGGAAACTATAAGTGTTTGTCGGATACTTTTTCCACGTAATAGTTATTTCCACCATCACAAATACACTACCTAGACAACCAAAATAATTGACATCACAATATCTGATTACATTAAGAATGTGGATTATTGTTACGTTAGCACAAAATCTCTAGCACTCCCGCAAGTATCTTAGTATTTTTTTGTAGCTTTTCAGTAACTCAAGTATTTCCTAAGTACACCAATAATATAATCATATGATTTTATGTACATACTTAAGTGCAAATCAAGCTACACACAGTTAACGCAAATATGATTGCTTAGGGCTCTTGAGACTTAGAGGTTATTACATTTTCACAATATGTGTCTTTCTAAAAAAGACATGTCAGGATCACCAATGATTAAGGATGTCATAAATATGCACTCATAAATATTATCATTCACTAAATAGTAAGATTTTGAAAAATTACACTTTACCCCCTGAACTATCCACACAATTACACTTTCACCTCTAAAGTTTTAAATGTGACACTTAACCCCCATAAACTTTCAAATTGTTGCAATTCGACTATTTTAATCTTTTTTTCCCAAAATGTCCCCATCACATATTTTATTTTTTAAAAAAATCCAAAAACAAAAACAAAAAACCAAAAAAAAAAAAAAAAGAAATATGCTGGGGTGGCCTCCCACCCCGTTTGGCCAGGGGGTGGTTCGGTCACCCCCAGGCCGACCATTTGGTGGTGGCTGAACCACCCCTAAGGCCCAATGGGTTTGGCCCTAGGGGGTGGCCGAACCACCCCATTGGGCCACCCCGTTTGACCCTGGGGGTGGTTCGGCCACCCCATCATATTTCTTCTTCTTCTTCTTCTTTTTGGGTTTTTGTTTTTTTTTTTTTTTTGTTTTTAAATAAAATATATGACGGGGGCATTTTGGGAAAAAAGATTAAAATGGTCGAATTGCAACAATTTGAAAGTTTGGGGGGGGGTTAAGTGTCACATTTGAAACTTTGGAGGTGAAAGTGCAAATGGGTAGATAGTTTAGGGGGTAAAGTATAATTTCCCCTAAGATTTTTATCTTACACACATGCTAAAGTTCGCAATACACATTGCACTCTTACATCCTAGAGTCTTTAACACATAATAAACTCGTACGTACTATTTTTATGTCAAATTTATGCTAGAGTTTGTAACATAAAATGAACTCTTACACACTATATTATGTCAAATTATATTCTAGAATCTGCAATACATAATGGACTCCTACGAATGATAAAGTAAAATAATTAAATACAAATACTTGAAATAACCCGTCATCGGGAGGATGAGACTAGGCAACTAAGTGCAAAGTATCTAATCATTTTTTTCATCGTCCCAATCAACCTACCAAATAATAATTTACCAATGGGGTAAAGTAATTATCTGTATGGACGTTGGTATAACAGTTCACAAAATAATAACCCTGCATATATTTATTTATTTATTTTGAATAATATCCAATAAACCCAATAATTTATCATGGTTAGTCTCACGATAGGTGAGTACGTAACCACTTAAAATCATTCATTTCGGTGTACAACATTATCCACATTGAATCAAACCCAATAATTTATCATAAGTAGTCATACGATAGACGAGTACATAACCATTCAAAATCATCGGTTTTAATGTACAAAAAAAATATACACATTTAACCAAAAGTTCATTTATGTCTAAGTGAATATCATTATACATGCAAGTAGTTCAACTTCAACTGGAAGACAATACAAAAATCACAAATATTACCACCAATCATAATTAAAATGAACATTAGTCATAAATTGTATATTTCATTTAAAAATCTTTTCTTAGGTGAAAATGAAAAAAAAAAAAAAAAAATTCATTTATATGTCTCAGTCCAAAAATATTTTTACATAGCTCATTAAAATGATTACCAAGTACATCTTTACAATAATAAAGACACAACATACTAAAAATATCTTGTTTTTACTCAAGCTTTCCTTGTTTTACTATCTTGCTTATCTATACACCAAATTCCCTCATCCTTGCACATGAATATCCTTGAAGTAATAATTCCAGTATTTTTACATTTGTTCATGTACTCTTTTCTCGTACTAAAACTTGTCATTCTCCCATACTCATTATAAAAATTATATGCAATATCATCTTATTCAAAATGCATGCATTTAGATGGTGTAAGTTCCATAGGCACATTTGGAGACACAAAATCTTCCATTGAGACACCCGTTGTTATCCCTAAAAGAAATTACATTACCAAACAAACGCATTAATTTTTTTTTTTTTTTTAAAAAAAAACAAGTTGTATGACAAAGAAAATCGTATCACTTATAGCATATTTACAAGCATAAAAAAAGCTACTATGTATATGTCAAATACCAAGTTGACTATTTCATAAGCATTTAACCAACCAAAAGAAAAATTAGTTTATCAAGAAAAAGTCCCCTAATGCAAAGAACTTAAAAGGACTCGCTCACTCATGGCCTAGAATGCTCTCCAAGCCTTAATTTCTGAAACTGAGACATTAGGATGGGATAATCCAGATCATTTGGTGGCTCATGATGGTACTCTTGCTCCTCAAGAAGGATTTGCGTTCATTGGTAAGCTTCTCACTTTGAAATCTCAAAATATATACCATGTTCGTGCAACTCTTTCTTCAGTTTATGGCTTTCCAGCACCTTTGTCCATGGACCATGGAGGTCATGGCTCCAAATAAATATCTCTTCATAGTTCCTTAGGATAGTCATTATAACAGTATCATCAATCAAGATCCTTGGAATGTCAGAGGTTATCTTCTGCTTCTACAGCCTTGGCCCCTGAACTAGCTATAGATGAAGTGAAGCTGCAGCTATGTTCTTTCTGGGTGCAAGTTCATAATCTCCCTCTTCAATATATGACTACTAAAAATGCCATCAAAATAGGCAAGGGTATTGGTAAAATTCTAGAACTTGACAACAACAACTCTTCTGGGCTTATTTGTCGTCAATTTATTCGTTTCAAAATTCAGATCAATACCTCTTTGTCTCTTGCTCTGGGATTCAACATGCCATGTGTTGGGATGGAACCTCGTTGGATTGCCTTCTAATATGAACGTTTGGATGATTATTGTACACTTTGTGGTCTTATTGGTCACAAGAAGGGAGTTTGTCCTGCTCCATAAAAATTGATACCTCTAGAAAAATATGACAAGCCTATACAAACTTCTTCTTATATGAGTCCTAGGTTGGTTGCTAAAGTGCAACAAGAAGACTCTGATTTTGGAATCTCTTCAGCTGCTTTTGTTGGAAATTCTCCAAGTGGTGTGGTCCCTTCCCAACTTTTTGATTCTAATTGCAGCAACTTTGGCCAAATCGTTCCTCTAGTGAATGCTAACCATACGGATTTGCCCACTAATTCATTAAACTTGTTTAACATGCAACACATGGAGCTGTCCAACACCTTAGTTCGCTCTCAACCAATTCAGTTTCTACAAAATTGGAACCTTTCCACACATCCCCATTCATTTTGCCAACTCACTGACAAAGGTACATCTCCTCTCTTCTCTTTGCAATCTAGCAAATTCTCTTGTCCTTATCCTAACATTAATGACCCTACCTGCTGCCTACCCTTTCTATATGCCTTTACTCATTCTAACTCACAGCTAGAGCCCTCATCTCAACCTTCTGGAAGTCTCCCTCATTCAACGTTCTCATCTCATCTACCAAGGCCTAGCCTTTTCAATGGCTTTCTACACTCTTGGGCCCAAAAATCAAATAACCCAAGCCTTCAAAAGCCACCTTCTCCTTTCCATTTAACACTTCCTATTACCCAAGCCCGTCCATTTTCTGATATGCCCATCTACTGCCAATTAAACAAGCACACTTACCTCAAAATCAATCGTAAAATCACCTCCTATAGTCACTCCAGATTTCGGCCTTATACACTCACACGGCCACATATTGCTACACTATCCTCATCCCTTCACTCCCATTCACAACTCCTTTTTCCCACTAACCCACCACCCCAAACCAGTGATGTCCCCAATTTCGTTTCAGCTATCTTATCAAGAGGAAAAGGTAAATCACAACTGGTTTTAGATGATGATGATGATATTCCTCTTGCTCAACTGAAAAAATCAGGATGTGGGCAGCAAGTTTTTGTAAATTATTTATCAAATTTAAAGACTGCTGCTTTATCTGTCACTGACTCACCGAGCTTCAGGATGCTTCCCCTCTTAAAGGTCCTTTTCATAAGTTTCTGACTAGTCCTCTTCATGGGATTCTTGGTTGGAATTTGGAAATTATGCCACAGCCTAGGTATCCGTTTGCTCCTGCTATTTATGAAGACCCGACCGTGTACCAAGTGCCGCCCCAGTCCACTCTAGCTTCTGCGGCAGTTTACAAGGTGTCGCCTCAGATTTCTCCAGCTTCTATAGACATGTATCAGGTGCCGTCCTCTAATAATACTTCTGAAAGGAACAATCCCACTACAGCTTATGTGGCTGCCCCCAACTGATTCTCACTACAGCTTCTATGGTTGTCCCCTAAGTGCCTATTACACGTTGTTTTTTCAAAGCTCTCAAAGGCAAGTGCAGGCTGCCAACTAATTCTGTGTTTGAAAGTAAGCTGGACCAATCCACAAGTGCTTGTGATGTTACTTCACTACTGGATCTGGAGATTCTGAAGGAGCTCCCAGTGAGGTCTCCTCCCCATGCATGAAGCTCTTAGCTTGGAATTGCATAGGGTTATCTCGTGCCTCTGTAATTTGTAACTTAAGGGGTAAGATTTGAAAACATCCTCCAGATATCCTTTTTTTGTCTGAAACAAAAACTCAACCTGTTAATACAATAAATGCTTGGTGCTACTCTGATCCTTTTAATAATCATTGGTTGCTTACTTGTATTTATGGTCCTCTTGAAAAAAAAAAAAAAAAATCTTATTTTTGGGATTCTCTTTTGGATGCGGGAAAGGATTACATTGGGCCTTGGTTGTGCATTGGTGACTTTAACATGATTTATTCTCAATCCGAGAAATATGGTAGTCGCCCTTATGTTTGTTTGTCGAATGATCCATTTCATAGCTTTTTAGATTCCTTTGGTATGGTTGGTCTAGGGTTCTCTAGAAACCCTTTTAATTGGTCCAATAAATGTCAAGACCATCACCTTATCAAGGAACTTCTTGATCATGGAATAGCAAATTCCCAATGGATCCATCTGTTTCCCCATTTTGTTGTGCATCATCTACCTGCATAGACCTTTGATCACAATCCTATATATTGTCTTGGATACAGCTCCTTCAGATCTCTCTCTTCCTCATCCTTTTAGATTTGAAGAATTTTGGACTTATGATGCTTTGTGTGATTCCATTATCTCCAACGTTTGAGTTAAAAGCTTCAATGGCTCTTATGCATTTCTTCTTTCTAAGAAACTCAAAGCTACCAAGTTAGCACTGAAAATTTGGAATTCAAATCACTTTGGTAATATTCAGAAAATGATTGCCTCTTCTCTCTGTTAGCTTGATTTTACTAAGCAATCTCCTCCTTCAGCTTTCTCTTTTGATTAAGAAGTCTTACTGCAAAAATATCTGGATGACCTTTCATTAAAGAAGAATCTCTGTGGAGAAATAAATCTAGAGAAATGTTACTGATTTTCTAAAGCTCCCTTCAGGGGCTTGGTCCTCTGAGAGACAAGAAATTGGTAACTGTTTTACTTCCCATTTCAAGAATTTATTCTCTTCCTCTGCACCTCTCTTTGATGAAGATCTTATGTCCTTCTTTGACAATTGCATTTTACCTGAGGTTAATGAATCTATTTGTGCCATTCCTTCAAAGCAAGAATTTTTTTTTTTTTTTTTTTACTAGCATTGGCTCTACAAAAGCATCGGTCCGAATGGCTTCACTGCCCTTTTTTATAAGAAATGTCGGAGTATTGTCAAAGATGTGGTTCTTTCAAGTATTTGGGATTTTTTTTGGTAATAATTGGCTTCTAAAATAGCAAAATCATACATTTATTGCTCTTATTCCCAAGCAGATGGGTGCTTCTTCTATGCAATAATTCAAACCCATTAGCCTGTGTAATATCATTTACAAGATTATCTCGAAAATTCTAGCTAATAGGTTCAAAGCTTTGCTCCGTCTTTTTATTTCTCTTTTTCAATTTGCTTTTGTGCCCTTCAGGAATATTCAAGAAAATACTATTCTGGCTCATGAACTTTTTAATGTTATCAACTCTAAAAAGGGTCGAGAAGGTCATATGACTATCAAAATTGATATGGAAAAGGCTTTTGATCGTATGTAATGGAGCTTCATTATAGCTATTTTATCTAAGCTTGGGTTTCACCTAACTTGGATTAATTGGATTAGAATTTGTATCACTTCTCCTTCATTCTCTATTCTCATCAATGGAAGTCTCTTTGGTCTTTTTATTCCAGAGAGAGGTCTTCGTCAAAGGGACCCCTTATCTCCTTTCCTCTTTATCCTGGGAACTAAAGGTTTATCTCATCTTCTGGTCTGACAAGAATCTCAAGATCTCCTGAAAGATATCAAAATAACTCGTAACTTCTCTCCAACTTCTCACCTTTTATTTGCAGATAATCTTATTCTTTTTGCAAAAGCCACTTCCTCGGAGGCAGTAATTCTCAATTCTTGTTTTGATTTATATTGTCGATAGTCTGAGCAAGCTATTAACACCTCAAAATCCTCAGTTCATTTAAGTAAAAATACGGTCCCTTCTACTATTAATAGTATTAATGGTATTTTTCCCTAGAAATGAGCTTTCCTCTAAATATCTAGGATTGCCTCTTTTCTTTGGCAAATCTAAATCTGCAACTTTTAAAGATATATTTAAGAAAGTTTCAGGGAAAATTGAGGGATGGCGTGCTAAAACTTTATCTCAAGCTGGTCGTACTGTGCTTATTAAATCAACTGCTCCAACTATCCCATCTTATGCTATGAGCTCTTTTATGCTGCCAATTTCCTCAAGCAATTCTTTGGACAGAATCTTCAAAAAAATTTGGTGGGGTTTCCCTAAGGAAAAATCCAAAAATCTCTTCCTGAAATCATAGAGCTCTATTTGCTTACCAAGAGAAGCTAAAGGTCTTGGCTTTCATCGTATGCACAAGTTTAATCTGTCTCTTATTGCCAAGCTGGGTTGGAAACTTTTGACAAATGCTAATTGTCTTTGGGTTAAACAACTTTAGAAGAAATATATAAAATATGAGAATTTCGTTTCTTCTCTGAATCCCTCTTCAGCTTCCTGGCTTTGGAAAGGTATTCAAAGAATAAAGCATTTTATCTCCGCTGGGGCTTGTCTTAAGACCTCTAGGTCTTCTACATCTTCTATATGGTCTTCAAACTGGGTTCCTTCTCTTCCCTTTTTCAAGCCTATGCCAAAATTCCCTCAAAACGGAATTTCCATGCTCTTCAAATCAGGGATTTAATAGATCCCATTCTTTCTTGTTGGAAAGCTCTAGCCATCTATGCTTTGTTTGATTCTAATTCAGCTCAATGAGATTCTCAAGACTCACATTTCTTCAGAACTTGATCCTGCTTATATATGAACTCCTTCTACTTTTGGGCGCTTCTCTACCTCCTCAGCTTATCAATTTATTACTACCTCCATCTCCAATATCTCTTCTTCTTCCACTATTCCTCAATTCTGTCAGTCTTTATGGAAGTTAGATCTCAATGATAGGCTCAAATTATTTCTATGGAAAATTGCTTGGAATATTCTTCCTACAAAAGAGTGGCTAGGTCAATTGTTTCATTTCACTTCTGATCTCTCTTGTCCCATTTAGAGAGTGGTGGATGACTCCTTGCAGCACTTGTTCTTTGATTGTATCTTCGCTAGAGTAGTTTGGCGTCATTCCTTCTAGCCTCTGGATTCTACAGTATTAAATTTCTCTTCTATGTTGGGATGGATCCAATTAATTGTTTCTCTGGGTAGTTCTCTTGGTATCCCTCTGGTGGATCGTCATAAATTTCAAATCTTTGCCTATGTGGCATGTGATATTCTATGGTTTACAGGAATAAAGCTTTTCATGATGGAATCACTTTTGATGCTCGTAGTGTGTCTACGCATATTAATAAAATTTCTCTTGAGCATTTCCAAGCCTGGCATTCCGTATCATCTGTCCCGATGTGAAAATGGATTCCTCCCCCACCCAACTGGTTTAAGATTAATTTTGATACTGCCATTCGGGACTCTTTCTCAGCTCAAGTAGCTTTCTGCCGTAATTATGAAGGCCAAAATATTCATATGTCTTCCCAAATTAGTTCTCCTTGTTCCCCTAATATGGGAGAAGCTTTGGCAGTCCAATTAGCTATCTCATTAGCTTGTTCATTATCGTTAGACCAGTTTATTCTTGAAGGCGATTCTGTAGTGGTGATTCAAGCTCTCAGTCATCCTAATTCAAATTTTGATTTGAGGATTTCTCCCATTATTTTGGAGTCTTTAGATGCCATTCATTTTGCTTCCTCTTGGGAAGCTAGGAAGATTAATAGAAGTGCAAATTTCTGTACCCACTCAGTGACACATTAGGCCGCAGCCAGATCTTATTCTGGCAGTATTGCTTTTTCCTCCTCCTCTTTCCTTTCTTCCTCTCTAGCTAGTGAGAATGATCCTTCCCTTTCTTTATCTCTCTTATAGTTTGGTTTTGTTTCTTGGTTTTTACCAATGTACTTATAAAATTAAAATTAAAATTAAAAAAGAAGTCCCTTTGGCCAATTTAGTAAAAGGAAAGGCCATATATTTCAATTGAGGAGAGTCGCTAAAAGCAAAGATAAAATAAAGCTTGAAATCTGCTCATATCTCCCTAAAACTTTGATCCCTACTCCCTCATTGTGAATGCGAATTTTGTCATTTTCTAAGCGCTTTCAATGGACACCACTTAAAAATAAATAAATAAAATGGTAAATATATAATAGCTCCTTGGGTTTACCCATCAGAATGATAAAATGCATTGGTTTTTTTTTTCGAAAATTTACTCCTTGGATCATTGGAAACTACAATAAAATTCATGTCGTCACTCTTTTCCTAACGGCCGTTTGCTGTGATAAAACGCACCATTTTAGGAGATGCCAAGTTAGACGAGCTGTCCAGGTAGGATCCAAAACGCACCGTTTTGGCTAGTGCCAAAATGGTGCGTTTGGTGCGTTTTGGCTAAAATTTGGGGGTTTTTCTTAAGGCCCCCACGTTTACTCGTGCGAGGCAGCTCACCCCCAACCCCATCTCCCCGACACCCACCCACCGACGCACCAACCCAGACTCTGGCATACCCACCGCCAACACAGACCGTATCAACGGTCCACCCACGACTACGATTCAAGCACTCCACTGGCGGCACGCATTTCGGCGACTAGGGCACCATTTTTCTAAAAAACTTTTTGGGAAAAAATCTTTGAGCAGTAGGTATCTCCGAAATTTCTTGAGGGGTTTTGTTGTTTGAAACGTATAGAAGGTTTTTATTGTAGTTTTGGTTGGTTGTTGGTTGATTTTGAAGTTGTGAAAAAACCAACTGTGTTGCTTTGTATCCCCCGCTATGTTGCTTTTTATCATTGTTTGAATTTATACACTTTTACCTAGTTGAAAAGGATTGGTAATGGGTTTTGTGGTAGCCCTAGAAAGCGACAGTTGTGATCCCGAATGCTGATGAAATTTGTTTGTTATGTTGTTTTTTAGTGGTCCACTGTAGGTTTATTGTGAACTTTTGTCCTCATACGTAGCAAGGCAGTCATAGTTTAGGAAAAAAAGAAAAAGAAAAGAAGGAACCCTGTCAGTCATTATGTTCATTGTCGATCACAGTTTTGGGAAGCATAAGAATTCATTGAATATTGATTGAGACGAGAATTACATGGCATTCATAGATAAATTTTATTACATAAAGAACTAAACAAATTGCTTATTATTGATTTATAATTGATTGTTTTGAAAGATTGATTTTATGTACGTATATATCTTAGGGTTTAGAAGGATTAGTTGTAAGCTAAAGGTACATAGTAATTTTCTTTTTCTTTCTTTTTGGGAATAGTGGGTCTTGTGATTGGTACAGTTGAAATTTTATAGGTGAACAAGTTAAAAGGGTGTACTTTTAGAACATATATCTCAATTAGTTTTGTTGGATGAATTGATTGCACATCTATATAAGCACTAAATTTCTAGTTTTTATTTGTCATATCATTGTGAGGATATGTGAAAATGATGAATTGGTAAATATACCATTTATTTGGTGAACTTGATGTAGGGTTCCAAAGTTCGAAAAAGGGAAATATACAATTTCTTAGTTTAGAAAAGAAAAGAAGGAATAAATGACTTATGTAATTCATTATCGATCACAGTTTTTTTAAGCATAGGAATTCATTGAATATTGTTATTGTATGAATTTTATTATTATTGCCAATACACATCGGTTGTATATTGTTAGGTCCCGGTAATAAGATGAGCATAATGAAGAAAATTATTAGTGAGTCGGACAATGACTACAAATTCTACACTAGGAAGCTAAAAAAGGTTTGTAATTTTTACCTTCGTTAAACCCATAAGATGTTTGTTTTGGTTTGCTGCTAATGAGTTATTTGTTATTGTAGAATAAACAGTCATCGTCGTCTGCATTTATAAAAGCGTTGGTTAAAGAGGACATGAAACCTGTGTAGTGTAGGTGCGGCCTTACAACCCCAATTATAACATCCACGACTACTAGAAATCTCGGAAGACGATTCTATGGTTGTGCTATGTACGACCATAAAAAGGTATTATAATTTGGCTAATTTGGTGTTGACTTACGGCATTTAAATCCTAATTGTATTTAAATATTTGAAGTTCTCAAAACCCTTTTTTTCTTATGTTATGACAAAAAGTTGGACAATGCCCTTTTTTCCAATGGTATGACAACGAAACTTGTGCGCGCGGAAGGGAGGTCCTACCTGGGTTGTATAAATAACTTTACTATCTGAAAGGTGAAATGTCATCACTTAGAGTCAGACTGAGGATCCAAACATATTTATTGGTTTTTTCGTTGGTGGTTTGTGTGTTGTTGATGGGTCATTGAGGCATCGAAATGACATGTTCGGGGGCATTCATGTACAACTATCAATTGTGTATTTCGTATCGGTAGACCTGAATTAACAAATACTGTATGACTTTTTAAATTTGTAGAACGAGTGTGTATGTTAATGGTTGTTCTAAATTCTGTGTTAGCACGTTCTATTTCGTGTCCTAATTGCATGGTGATTGACCTAACCCAATTTTAACAAAGGTATAAATTTGCTTATAACTTTTTTTTCATTTAGTGACAACATAACAATATGACATTGAAACCATAACAATACAAATGAACATAACATATTGTTGTAAACCCTATTGCAACATCATTAAATAGTAACGGCACATTACAAAAAAATAAAAAATGAGGTTGTAACAAAAGCGCTACCATAATTACAAGACATTGTGGCGTATGGTAAAAAATCAGCCACTTAAGCAAAAAAACCAACATTGTCATTGCGTTGATCACTCAACATAAAAACACCAACTAGGCCAAGCAAAAACACCATTGTGTGAATAACATATTGTCAAGTTATGGGCACAACCCCACATGGATATAACAAAACAAAACAAAACAAAAAAGTTCATGAAAAACACATCATTGTGTTGCACATATTCGGCTGCTTCGTACATACGATGATCCCGTATTTCTTTCCGCCTGCGGTTCATGAAAAGAAAAATATTACTTAGTTAACAAAAGACATAACAACGAACATATTCTGCCTAGGACTCTTGTAAACGTTTTCTCAATTTCAAATAGAAAAAAAAAAATAAATAAATAAATCACTTTAAATAAACATAATGTAGCCAACAAATCAGTAATGACCTTAAAAAGGCTTTAAAACTATCACTCAACTATATACTATTTTCTAAAAAAAAATGCCTTAAAAATCAGGTTGGACCTTATGGATCAACAGACAAAATTAATTTTTTCCTTAAATATATATGTGCCGGCTTAACTAAAAAGTAATGGTTTTACCTGTAACTATGTCGCCCGACGTGTACAAACACTTCGTTGTGAGACTTCGTTGTGACGACTCCCCTTCCGTTCCTACCTGTGGTTGAGCTTGTGATCCCTATAATACATTAATTTTGAAAATTAGGCAAAATCAGTAATGACCTTAAAAAGGCCATAAAACCATCACTCAACTATATACAATTTTCTCCAAAAAATTGTATAAAAAACAGGTGAGCGAAGGCTGATTTTTTTTACTATATTCTGTTTTAGTAAATGAGATAAGGAGGTAGGTGAGTATTGGCCTCGCTGTCTCACGCTCAGATGATTTAGATTGACTCACCAAAGGATATTAACGGCGGTAATATTAGTGGATGACTGTGCGGCGCCTGCAAGAAGAAACAAAGGACAACTGTTTTTAACCTTTACCATTAATCCCTATTGTATCCTCAATTGCTGCCTATAAATAGGCTGAAGCAGTAATGTATTTTTTTCACTCCGAAATTTTATAAGACTCTCGCCTTCTCTTGAGATATATATAAGCTTTAAAATATTAAAGCTTTGGAGCAACATTAAGTGGAATTGCTAGGTATAATCTCTTTTATCCTTAGTTTATGTCAATTATAGTTATTTATTAGAATTTAAATTATGTTAATTTAGTCATTAGAATTTAAATTATGTCGTTATAATGCCTAAATTGCGTGGGAAAGTGTGATTGAATATCTCGGGACGGATATTATATTCAATCATTCTTTTAAATATTACAAATGCGTCGTTGTGCTGCCTAAATTTTATTAGGTATTTTACAATAGCGCCGTTGTAATGCCCAAGTAATGTTAGATATTTTAATTAAATATTATACTAATGTTGTAGTAATGCCCGCCTGAAAATACAAAAAAAAAGACTAGATAGCCGTTATGATGTCCAAAATAATATTAAGATATCTAGATATGTCGTTATGATGCCCAAGTGATAATATAATATTTTAGATAGATGTCGTTATGCTGCCCAAATTTTTGGGATAAGGGCAAAATATGAAAAAAAATGGTTTTGGAGATATTTTAAGAATCCTAGGATTTAAAGTGAGTCTTAGGAATAAAATTAGTTAAATTTACGCTAATGAAAAAAAATGTGATATTAAATGCAGAAAGTGTATAACAAGGGAAACCACGAATAAGGACTGGTGAGCTTGAAAAAGGTAAGTTCAAACTTACTGACCTTGCATTATTTTACAAAAGCATGTTATGTATGTTCTGTTGAGCCCTATTATTTTAGCTACACGTATGAATATATTTTGAAATGCTTTACATGAAAATGTGTTTCCAAAGGAAATGATTTATAGAAAGAAGTTGAGTTTTGGAAGGAAAACAAGATTTGCGAAAAATATGATGCTATGTATGAATGCATGTAATGCCCAGCGGTCAGGGGGGGATTGTGCGCCTGACACCCCGATGTTAGGAAGGGGGAAACAAAGTTGCCTAACAGCCTAGCGGTTGAGCGGGGTTACACGCTCAACACCTCAAAGCTATGAGAGGGAGAAATTATTAGCAACCTTGCGGTTAAGTGGGGTAACACTTAGCAAACTCCTGAGGATAAGTGGGAGTATAAATTCACTTATTGTCATGATGATATGTTATGATATGTTATGCAATGCTATATGATTAAATTATGTTGATTTTAACAGATGTTTTACTCATGATATTATGAACTGTTTTATTGCTTCATGTTATAAATTGTGAAGTTAANATAGGTTGGACCTTATGGATCAACAGACAACATTATTTTTTTACCAACATGTATACATGTGTCGGCTTAACTAAAAAGTAATGGTTTTACCTGTGACTGTGTCGCCCGCCGTGTACGAACACTTCATTGTGACGACTCCCCTTCCGTTCCTACCTGTGGTTGAGCTTGTGATTCCTACAATACATTATTTTCGAAAATTAGGCAAAATCAGTAATGACCTTAAAAAGGCCATAAAACCATCACTCAACTACATACAATTTTCTCCAAAAAATTGTATAAAAAACAGGTTGGACCTTATGGATCAACAGACAACATTATTTTTTTCACCAACATGTATACATGTGTCGGCTTAACTAAAAAGTAATGGTTTTACCTGTGACCGTGTCGCGCCGACGTGTACAAACACTTCGTTGTGACAACTCCCCTTCTATTGCTACTTGTGGTTGAGCTTGTGATCCCTACAATGCATTAACAAAAAAATTAAGCAAAAACTCTAACTATTAGTGAGTTGTATATGAATATTTTTTTTTTCTTTTAAACGTAGCAAAAGCATAAATAATAATTTATACATGTGCTTCGCTGCTTGGCTGGGCTTGGCTGCCATCTTTTTTAGGCTTCCTCGTTTTTGGCTTCCACCTTTTCCGGTATGGATTCAAAGTGATGAGTGCTAAATATTGCATATTTGAGCCCCTGAACTTATGTTTGTTAAGCTCTTAGCTGTGTCGTTTTCTGATATTTTTGTTAGTTTTTTATGTCTCAAGTGTGTTGCAGGTCACTGACATAAAAATGTGGTTAAATAGTGGAAATTAAGCATAAAAGAACATAAGAGTTCCCCTGGCCGTGAGATTGAACGCACAGGTGTTGCGATCAAACGCACCTGCGATCGAGCACAATACCCGCGATTGAGCTCAATGCGCTCGAGCACACCGAGTGCGATCGAGCGCACTCGAGATGACCTGTCAGCACACGAGAAACCCTAGTTTTTTATTATTTATAGTTCTCTTTTCTCTTGTAACCCTACGTTGGGAGGCGCCGTAGAGAGCAGAAACACGACTTTTGTCGTGCCTAGGCCTTTGTAAACGCTTTTTGATTGTAAGTGTTCATTTTTCATGAATTCAATTGATTGTAACATGTCTTTTGTGATCATGAGGGGCTAAACCTTCAACAAAGGTTGAAGATGAAGCCTCGTTAATGATAAACAGTTGTATTCTCGTGATTTTATACATACAATTTGATATTTTAGTTGTTTAAAATCCATTCCCTAGCTTTATTACTTTATGTGATTGAGCACATTTTGTGATTTCATGCATTTTTTAATATTCGTTGTGTTCTATCTAGGGATATAACGAGTGATTGAAATTGAGACTAATAGTCATCGTGATCTACGGATACGGTGAATGATTTGATCTCAATTAAATACTCGTTGTGATTCTTTAACGGATGGATTCATCGAATGACATGCATGTTTATGATCTTTGAACTCTGTTAAAATACATTTGATTATCAATTGTGTGTGTAAAAGGCGAGAGTATGTTGTTTGGCGAGGCGGATTCAGAAACCTTAGTATTTTATTTTGATTATTGTTTGAAGTATCATTTAATTTAGTTTTGTTACAATTGCACAACCAACTGCGGAACTAGGTTAAAATATGATTTATTCAATTAGAAAATTGACTATTTTTACAAACCACAAATTCCCTGTGGATCGACCTCGCATTTTGTACGCGCACTTTACTCCATACGACTCGTACAGTTGCGAGTACTTTATTTTTGGTACATCACAAAGGTTGCTTCCAACTTTTTTAGTTATGTCCTAACTCTCCACAATTTTCATATTTCACCGTATATCCACTACGAGTAAGCTTGTACGGGTTAGTCGGCT
Organism: Carpinus fangiana; assembly: GCA_006937295.1. NCBI lineage: Eukaryota > Viridiplantae > Streptophyta > Magnoliopsida > Fagales > Betulaceae > Carpinus > Carpinus fangiana. Next base: position 8,112,984 of record CM017328.1, on the reverse strand, counting down.
CGTCTACCTCTCTTCGCCTAGCTATCTTCGGTCTACCTGGAGCCCTTCTAACGATAGGTGGCATAGTGGGATCGCATGGATCATCAGCTGGCCATGTATTTGGCCCTTCCACGCCAAAGACTCTAGGAGCATATCCTTCCATGTACTTCTCCATTTTGTAACATGCATCCAGGTATTTCTCTGGCTTTTGCTTATGCAGGTATATTGCAACACAAGCATGAGGACAGGAAATCCCATTCAACTGCCACCTCTCACAACTACATGTGTATTGATCTAATCTGACTATGCAGCGTGCATCGTAGATGTGGTCCACCTCGAACTCCAATTCATTCTGCCAGTGACTTATGCAATTCCTAGCATCACTCTTTGACCTCTCCAACTTCTTCTGAATTTTTGGGCAAATGGCAAAATTCGCCGACCAGATACCATTCCTTTTCTGTTGGAAACGGGTCATTATTTACCGGCGAATATCTTCAAGCATGGTGAGAATGGGCTTACTCCTTGATTCTTTGATCCAAGCATTGAAACACTCAGCCAAATTATTTAACAACATGTCACTCTTTGTTTCGCAGTTGAATGTATGCCTAGACCATGATTGCGTGGGCACACCACTGAGATAAGTGTGTGTACCTTTGTCCATTTCATAAATTTTTTGCATGTGGTGGTCAAATGCATATACGTTGGTTGCCTGTGCAGCCCCCCAAATCTCATCCTTAAAGGCTTTACCTATGTAGCCTCTCGCCTTGCAGTTCATATGCAAGTGTCGAATACAAAAGCGATGCTCCGCATGCGGCAACACAACGTCAACTGTGGTACCAAGCCCCTACACACATAAATAAAATGGCAAACAAAGATGTTTAGAGGAGTAAAATATGACATAACTAAAATGGCTACAAAAAATAAAAAGAGAGTACAATAAATAATTTGATATATTTAGCACATAAGCACATAAGAAATTTAATAAACCATTACCTTCTGTCTGTCAGTCATGATAGTCCAACCGAGTCCGCCCTCTGCCCCACATAAGTCTTCCAACAACAACTGGATAAACCATTGCCACGACTCTTGTCTTGACCTCTGCCACAGCATATGCAATGGGGAACATGTTATCATTTTCATCTAGGCCTATGGCACAAAGCAACTACCCTCCATATTTCCCTTTTAGATGGCATGCATCTAAGCAAAGCATCAGCCGACAACCATACTTGAAACCCCTCTTACACGCCTCAAGGCAAATGTACATTCTCTGGAAGAATGCTTCATCCCTACAAACATAAGCACTACTATCAGGATTCATGCTTAGTATTGTCAATGCATATTGCCTAGTGAGTCGGTATTAACTGGAATGGCTACCAAAAATCTGATGCAATGCCTCCTTCTTTGCTCTGTAGCACCGAGCAATCGGAACATCAATGTTCAGGTCCCTCATAACCCTCTGGTGCAAAGCGTACGGGGTCCATGTGGGATCATCCTTGAAGTCTTTCTTGTAAACGTGGACAAGATAGTCAACGTCACATCAGGTGTTTTCATACTGATTGCCACAAGTATGGGTCAAGTATAAGGTCTTAATCTGCAAACATGTCCTTATAGCATCAATTGAGGCATGAATCCTCCACTTGCAATCCCTCTCTTTATGCTCTCTACAAACGGCACTAACCCTACCCAAGTCATTGTGCATAATAGTAATCAAAATCGTTTTGCATAGCAAAAGTCTTCAATGCCCTCTTGAACGAATAGGCATCTATGAACTGATCCCCTAGGGCAAACGTGACTGGTATCATCAAGTCGTGTTTCTCATTAAATTGTCGATACTTCTTTCTTTTTACCCCGTCAGAATCACTGTCTCCCAAATTTGCTAGACCATCACTTTCATTTATATCATCGGCTTGATGGTCCCCAACTCATGCTCCCTCATTCACATTAAACTCAACACTGTCCCACCAGTGGGCCGTTCCTCCCTTTCCTTTCGCACCTCATCAGAATCGTAGAAGAGGTCTTCGTCTTCGCAATCAGTAAATTCAAAGTCGGTCAACAACTGCTTCACAACCTCATCAATTCCCATAACATCTTTGTTCTTCCGAGGCCTACCACGTCTTTTGTGTCCTCTACTAGTTTCAGGCACATCATTAACACCAACATTGTCGTGTCCTAGCGGTTCAGTTTTCGGCACGTCATTAACACCAACATTGTTGTGTCCTAGCGGTTCAGTTTCTGGCACAACATTAACGCCAACATTGTCATTGCCCTCAGCAAATATAGGATGGCCCTCAATAGGTTGACCATCTTCTTCTCTTCTTCTTCTCCTTCGTTCTGAGAAAATTACACAACAAAACAAACAAACAAAACAAATTTATAACAACAATCAATTACAATTAACTAACCATCTTCAAATTAAAATATAAAAATATAATACATAAAACAATAAAAAAAGTGACGGCATGTGTACCTTCCCAGCTGGTGGTCAAATGCTCTCTCCAAAGTGTCACCTTTATTTCTCTTATTCTTGCTCTTCGTTCTGAAAAATTACACAAACATTAAAAATACCCTTAAATAAACAAAACAAATTTATAACAACAATCAGTTACAATTAACTAACCATCTTCAAATTAAAATATAAAAATATAATGCATAAAATGATAAAAAAAAGTGACGGCAGATGTACCTTCCCTACTGGTGGTCGGATTTGACCTAGTGGTCGGAGGCTCACTTTCATGCTCGCTTGTGATAATAATACATTCAGGTGTACCTCCCCGGCTGGTGGTCGGATGCTCACTTTCATGCACGCTTGCGGTGGTGGTCCTTCTCTTTGAACGAGTCCTAGGAACGGATGTGCCTTTTCCTGTTTTAAATTAAAAAGATTAAAACATCAATTCACTAACCATTTTCAATTTTTAAAAATCAAATATAATACATAAAACGATAATAATATAATAATTTGTACCTCATCGGCTGGCGGTCGGATGCTCACTTGATTGCTCACAGTGAGGCACACTAGCGGTTGAAGTCTTTTTCCTTGAAGGCGTAACCTTGCCGTCAGCCTTAGTTTTAACCCGTACATGTGGACTTTTACTTGGTATTGCTTGATAATCTTTTATTTGTTCATTTGTGTAAACTCCATCCCCGTCTTCACGGTCAGCCATTGATGAGTGCCTAAAAGTACTTATTTGAACCCCTTAATTTACATTCGTTAGGCTCTTAGTATTGTTAATTTCTAATGTTTTGGTTAGTTTTGGTGTTTTAGTGTTTTGCAGGTTGTTAAGTTGCATTTGGGACTAATGCCATCAACTCTGGGGCTTAAGACAGTTCGGGGAGCTTTGACAGCAAATTTGAGTCGAGCGATAATTCGCACCCGATGAGTCCTACCAAAACGGCCATATCTAGAGGTGTAGAACTCCGATTGGGGTGATCTTAGTGTCTTTGGAAAGCTAACTCAAAGATCTACAACTTTGGATTTCACATGTGAGGGCTAATTCTGAAGGCAGTGCTTTCGAACGCACTTGTGCCCATCAAATGCCGAAATTCATGCACGAGTGCGATCGAACGCACCTTATCTGACTTGGCAGCGCTGAAACCCTAAATTGAGCCTATAAATATCCCCCTTTCTCTTGTAAACGAACCTGACGTTTGGAAAATGCTTGGAGGCGCCCCTTGTGGCCTAAATCCTCCCGGTTCATCACTGTAAAATCCTCTAAACGTCATTTTATCAATTTAATTTAATGCTTTTATTTATTTTTCTTTAGTCTCTTATTCCCTTCACCATGCTTTTTATTTAATTATTTTTATGCTTAGTTTAATACTCCGTTCGTCATTTCAATTTATGTTTATCCGTTTCAATGCATTTTAGTGACAAAAGTGTGTTGATTGTTATTTGCAATTCATTAAACGTCAACTTTCGCTGCAACCGGAGATACATCGGATGATTCGTCTTTGGACCAATATCCGTTGTGACCTTTAAACAGTGTTTGCGTTGTTTAGTTCGACAAGATTTTGTAGCAACAATAGGATACGCATTAGTGCTTAATTGATAGACAGACGTACGCACTAACTAATAGCAAATAGAATACGCCTAGTAGCGTAATTGTTGTTAAAGTATGAACTATGTATTTTTATATGTTGATTAAATTATGGTGAGGTAGATTAGGGACCTTAGCGTTTTTATTTATTTATTTTATTGCATTTGATTTAGTTTATTTTTATGCACGCCATATGCTTGACATTGGGACTAGGTTAAGATAGGATTAGTTTAGGCATTTTTAAGTTGATTTTTAGCAAAACCGATTCTTTGTGGGTTCGACACTCGCACTTGCACATCCACTTTATTACAAACGACTCGTGCAATTGGCGAGTATAATTAAATTTGTACATATCAAATTTTGGCATTGTACTTCATCCACCCCACCATCCCCGTGTTCATGGATAGCCGTATGTACTTCATCTATTCCACCATCCCCATGTTCATGACCAGCCGTATGTACTTCATCTAACCCACCACCCCTTTCACCAACTTGTGTTTGAGAATATTCAAGCAAAAGAGTCTTATTTATCATAACAGCGTGGTCCACTGTATGTTCAACATATAGATGAACAACTTCAGATGCATAGTCTTCAATAACGTTTAAAAAATCTACAATATCTACATCGGTATTCAAAGGTATCACTTGTTCATGTTCCGCACTGACATTGTACTAGCATTTAAAATCGTTCACATATCCGAAATCCTAAACCAATTCTTTTAGTTCCCACATAGTGAAAAACTGAACATCAAACCCTGACACGTCATGGATGTCACCATCTACATAGCTAAACGGTGCATAGCGCACTATCCCACTATGGTGGACCTTTAGATTGACAAACGTACCTGTGAACATATGAATGTGTGTAAGAAAAAAGGTGAATTACAGATTTCATTTAAAAGGCCTATCTGACTTATCAAAATAATAATAAAAAATAAAAAAAAAACAGATTAAAAACACTTTAGTAGGTAACGGCAAATTCTTAAGCACAAACATAGAGGAAGTCACTTTGGTTGCCCGTGCATAAGGGAGTCAATTTATTGTGAATGGTTTGATAATAATACCAACACAATTGTCAAAGGAGACCCAAGGACTTGTAAAAGCAAAATACACAAAACCCCAATATGGGACCACAAACCAAACCCAACAATATATTCTCTTCTCCTAGCCACGACAAAAATCAATGAGGAACCTATAAATATATATATTAAGGACAAAAGAATTGTTGACAAAATCAATGTAACCCTACGGGACCACTAAAACTCTAAAACTGTGCATCAATGTTCAGAAATTTCTTTCATCATCACTGTCGGTTTCCAGGGCCACCACAAAACCCACTACCAAAACTTTTAACTATGACTGCATTGCTACGTATGGGGACAAAAAGTTCACAACAAACCCACCAGTGGACTACTAAAAAACAGCATAACAAACAAATTTCATCAGCATTCGGGACCACAACTGTCGAAAACCAGGGCCACCACAAAACCCACTACCAATCATTTTGAACTAAATAAAAGTGTATAAATTCAAACAAGGATAAAAAGCAACATAGCGGGGATAAAAAGCAACGCAACGGGTTTTTTCACAACTTCAGAATCAACCAATAACCAACCAAAATCACAATAAAAATCTTCTATACGTTTCAAACAACAAAACCCCTCAAGAAATTTCGAAGATACCTGCTGCTCATAAATTTTTTCCCAAAAAGGATTTTGGAAAAATGGTGCCCTAGTCGCCGGTGGAGCACTTGAATCGTAGTCGCAGGTGGACCGTCGGTACGATCTGTGTTGGCGGTGGATGCGTCGGTGGTGCGCCAGAGTCTAGGTCGGTGCGTCGGTGGGTGGGTGTCAGGGGAGATGGGGTTGGGGGGTGAGCTGCATCGCACGAGTAAAACTGGGGGCCTTAAGAAAAACCCTCAAATTTAAGCTAAAATGGTGCGTTTTGGATCCTACGTGGACAGCTCGTCTGACGTGGCATCTCCCAAAACGGTACGTTTTATCACAGTAAATAGCCATTAGGAAAAGAGTGACGGCATGAATTTTATTGTAGTTTCCAATGACCCAGTGAGTAAATTTTCGAAGAAAAAAAAAAAAAACCTATGCATTTTATCATTCTGACGGGTAAACCCAAGGTGCTATTATATATTTACCCATAAAAAAACTTAAAGTGTGTATTATCACATAAACTAGTGCAATAAGTAACAAATAGATGCTCTGCAAATGAGGGAAATCAATTATAAGTATGTTTGTTGTCAATTGATCAATAAGAGATGTTATAATGGGTTTCTAGAATGAAAAAGGNTGGAGCGCTTGAATCGCAGGTGGACCGTTGGTACAGTCTGTGTTGGCGGTGGATGCGCCGGTGGTGTGCCAAAGTCTGGGTCGGTGCGTCGGTGGGTGGGTGTCAGAGGAGATGGTGTCGAGGAGATGGGGTTGAGGGGTGGGCTGCATCGCACGAGTAAACCTGGGGGCCTTAAGAAAAACCCTCAAATTTAAGCCAAAATGGTGCGTTTTGGATCCTACGTGGACAGCTCGTTTGACGTGACATCTCCTAAAACGGTGCGTTTTATCACAGTAAATGGCCGTTAGGAAAAGAGTGATGGCAAGGATTTTATTGTAGTTTCCAATGACCCAGGGAGTAAATTTTCGAAAAAAAAAACCTATGCATTTTTTCATTCTGACGGGTAAACCCAAGGTGCTATTATATATTTACCCATAAAAAAACTTAAAGTGTGTATTATCACATAAACTAGTGCAATAAGTAACAAATAGATGCTCTGCAAATGAGGGAAACCAATTATAAGTATGTTTGTTGTCAATTGATCAATAAGAGATGTTCTAATGGGTTTCTAGAATGAAAAAGGATTCATCTAATTTTTAATTAGGGATAAATGCAAAATTAGTCTATGAGATTGGCTTAAATTACAAATAACTTCATGTGGTATAAAAATTATTTATAAGTCTATGTAATTGACCTAAATTACAAATTATTTCCTATAGTATAAAGAATAATTTATAGGTTCTTAAGGTAAGCTAAAATAACAGTTTACTTCCTGAAATCAATTTTCACTAAGTAACTTAATAAAATCCGTAACTTTATCATGTCATACAAAAAAAAAAGCGCGACACATGAAAATAAGAGAAATTTTAAGTATCTCTACTTGCAACGCCCCTAAAACAATTCCTCCAGTTCAGTTAACTAGACTTTCAAAAAGGTCACCCATCATAGTATTACTATCGCATAAGCTCATTAAACTATGAAATTCTAATGGGATCATGGTTATTATGACTTTAAAATGCATTGTTGTCATAAAGGGTGTAAGTATACATATAAGCACATCTCAATCTCCATATTCAGGCGATGTGAGACGCCACAATTACAATTATAGATGTGAAGATGTGTGAATATACGCTCATGGGGTTCTTCAAGGATGGTAGCACCTTGCTCCAACGGTAGAGCTAGGGTGGGGAGAGGGCCTTTGGTATAAATTTATTTTGTCTGAAGATAAGATATCAGTTTTTTTTTTTTTTTTTTCCTTAAAGTCACATGAGTCACTTAATGTTATGATTGTCCTTTTGTTGAACTCTCTTAGGAGTGACTTGAAGTTGCAAATTTTCTATTTTGAAATCTTTTTTGTTTCGAAGCAAATTACAAACTTTGTGCTCTTAAACTCTAAAGGTAACACTGATTTTTAAGCCTCTCGATAAAAATTGTCAAAGTAATTAGAGCCATTTGTCTCTTTTAGGTGCTTAGATACAACATTTAAATTTAAGAAAGTGTATAATTTCTCTTGTACATATCAACCAACACACTTTGTAAAAATATTGTTTTAATAAATTGAGACTTTTGCTGTGAAGAAACATAGTGTCTAGAATGGATTTACTAAGACTCCAAGACAAGAGCTTCTCTTTCTTAAAAATTATGAGGTATGCAAATAAATTTTATTTTGATTACTCTTAAATAAATGAAAGTATTATCTAAAAATTTATACTTAAATAAGGAGAACATTAATTCTATTGAGCCCCAATTAAATTTCAAAAGAGCTTGTGTCGAGAACAATGATTCTTTGCTCAAGTACTTTTGATGCCACTTCCATGTATTTTGATGTAGTGATAAGGATAAGATAAGGTTGAGTTAGAATTACATTCCAATTCATTAGGATTAAATTAAATTAATAGTTGAGATAATCCCATTTCACGCTACTGTCCAATTTCGGGTACCTATCAATTATCATGTAGCCTTGAGTTTAGCCTCCTTCATTGGCCTACACCATTCACTATTGACGTGGCATTGATGATGGATTTTTGGAACGTCAAATAACAAACCGTTAATTTTGAGGATGGATTGATTAAAAGATCTATTTAAGCTTAGGAAATTTAATGAGTTTATTGTAGGGATTAGAAAGCTAATAAATAGAAATCTAAATAAAATCCAAAGGCTAAATATAAATTTTTTTTTGAAAAGAAAAAATCAGTCACTAATGAATTGCTAAACTTATAATCGTCCAACACCTTGTAGTTTTCAAAACCTTAGGATATTTTCATAACACAGATTAGAGAAAACTATAAATTGGAAAAGAAAATGTAAATATATAATTAAATTATTCATTGAGTTGCAGTAGGAAACGAGAGAGAGAGAGAAAGGGACAAGTGGGCCAGGTTCTGAGTTCCGAGTTATATAAATATGAACCCTGAAGCATGAGTCCACTGCACACTAATGCAACACGCTTCTTTCTCCCAAACCCTAACACAGCGCTAACAAAACCCCTCTCTCCATCTCTCTCTCTCTAGAGATCTTGCTGCATTTTCCGTCAATGTGATTCCGATGAGACTTGGAGCATTTAGGTTCAAAATACTGCACTACGTTTTTGGAAATGGCTTCAGCGTGTGTCAACAACATCGGGATGTCGCCGGATAACTTCCTTGACTGCCCTCCGGTGACCTTCCCTTCCTACGGCTGGCTTAGTCCTCGCGTCTCTTTCAGCCGCGAGGAAGACCCGTCTAAGCTCGCCGGACCTAAACCGCCCTCTCCGGTGGCCGACTACGCGTCAGAGAAGCCAGATCCGGAAGCTCCGGTTGGAGATTTCGAGTTTAGGCTCGAGGATCCGGTCGCCATGCTCCCGGCCGACGAGCTCTTCTCCGACGGGAAGCTGATGCCTCTGCTGCTCTCGTCGGTCAAACCTTCACTGAACGAGCTAACCACTTCGTCAGAGATCAGGTCGCCGGACTCAGCCAAGTCTCGCCGGAGAACGGAAATCTCAGGAACGGACCCATACCTGTTCTCTCCAAAAGCCCCGAGGTGTTCGAGTCGTTGGAAGGAGCTTCTGGGGCTGAAGAAGCTGTACCAGAACACTAACCCCAAAACTGAGAGCCACAAAACGACGTCGTGGTCGTCGTCTTCGAGCACGAACCCCAAGTCCCTGAAGTATTTCCTCCACAGAAGCTCGAAATCTTCGTCGTCATCATCCTCCGACGCTTCACAGAGCTTACCATTGTTGAAGGACTCGGACTGTGAGTCCGTCTCCATTTCCTCCCGACTCTCTCTGTCGTCGTCGTCATCGGGTCACGAGCACGAAGATCTCCCGAGGCTCTCGCTGGACTCGGATAAGCCGAACACGAACCCGAACCCGAAATCCCTTCAGCGGCCAAGAATGAGAATAGTGAAGCCGAGGGGTACGGGTACAACATCGTCGTCGGACAATAATCCGAATCCAACGAGGGTGGGACGGAGCCCGATGAGGAGGGCACCGGCGGGGGAGCAGTCAGGTGGCGTGGGGAGTAGGGGAGTTTCGGTGGACAGCCCAAGAATGAACTCGTCGGGGAAGATAGTGTTCCAGAGCTTGGAACGGAGCTCAAGCAGTCCCAGTAGCTTCAACGGCGGGCCCAGACCGTTCAAGCACAGGGGGATGGAGCGGTCCTACTCCGCCAACGTCAGGGTCACTCCGGTTCTCAATGTTCCAGTATGTTCACTTCGCGGATCCTCCAAGTCCGTATCCGTCTTCGGATTCGGGCAGCTGTTCTCGTCGCCGCAGAAGCGAGAAGGAAACGGAGCCGGAGGGAACAACAGAGGGTCGCACGCTAATAATAGCAGGAACCGCAGCGATCGAACCTGAGCTCAAGAAAAAAGAATACCGCACAAGATTGTTCGTTCCGAGGGTAGGTGGTTAATTGCCTCTTTTGTTTTCTCTTTCGGTTTTAACGACTGATTTTAGATCGTGTAAATATGCGGGGATTTCTTGTTATTGTCATCATCATCGTGGTTGTTCTTCTACGTCCGTTTTCTGCTAACATTGATGGTAAAAGCTAGTAGATTTCCAGTATCTGTTGTAGGACTTGTTCTTGGTATGTTCTTCCTTCCTGATATGAAACTGAAAGATATGGAATCTCTGCCTCTCTTTTTTTTTTTTTTTGTTGTTTTTGTTTTCCTGTTCATGAGAGGCGTCTGTGACGCACGCGCTGGACGAGCACGTAGGACTGTTTACCCTATCTGTTAGAGATTATCCTGCGGTTTAGAAAATAACTCTAGGGTTAATGTGTGTGTCTCTTTCCATGCAAAAATTTGGGTGGATTTGTTGTTTAGCGTGGGAGTCATGGGAAATGATGCCAAGATTCAAACATTTGGTCAGAGGCGCCAGCTCTGCTGAATAGTGTTTTTTGCACGTCAGTCTGATCCCGTCCCCTATATATATATATATATATATTCTACTATTTATTATTATAATTAAATTAAATTAATTACCCTACCATAATTATTTTATCTCTTTTTTTTATGCCTGGGCCGCGCTGGTGTGGTCGGTGTGGACCACGTGTGGTTCCGATGCATCTGTGTACTTTCTTTGCGACCACCGCAAAGGAATTGCCACCATTAATGAAAAGCTTTACTTTGATTTCTCGCTAGCTAGATTCTTCTTGTTTTTTGTTTTTTTTTTTTTTTCCGCTAGCTAGATTCTTGTTGAGTTGCGGAGATGGTGTCTTCTTTTTTTCTTTTTTTTTTTTAAATAGAGATGGTGTCTTCTTAGCTAACGACTTGGTTTCATTATACTATTTAATATACGTATTTTTACAAGAAATTCTAGAAGGCTTATTTAAAATTATTATCGAATTTGTGTTTGACTATTATTGAATTTTAATTAAATGGTGATTTTAATAGTCAAATTATTATTAACAAAACACAAATAAGATAAGATAAAAGTAGTCTTCAAGGTGTAGTTCAATCGGTTATGATCATGTCTTATAAAACGGAAATCACTAGTTTAAATTATCTCTTCTCTTCTTGTGTAGACATGTTTAAAAAAAAAAAAAAATGGTAGGTCTTTTTCTTAATTAGCAAGTACTACTACTATAACTAACTAACTAATTCTGGTTTTAATCATTTATTTTTCTTTCTTATTACAATTACTTTTTCGTTTTTTGGTGGCTTAAATTGAAATTTTATTATCTTATTATCCGTAAGAAACGAGGAGTCAAAAAGGAAGGTAATGGTAATTTGGTAAAAATAGGGAGAGAGGAAAGATGCTTAACACTAGCTCTGGGTGGCCTACTGGTGGGGGGTGTGGCCCGTGTGGGTATTGCATGGTATATATATAAAATAAGGAGGAAGGGGGGAGGGGGCCATGTGCTGTGCTGAGGCCTGAGGGAGTGAAGCAAAAATTAAGTTTGTCGTTGTCCCGTGTCTAAATAGAACACATCTTGGCCGCTTCCAATAAATTAAAGCAAAGCTACTTCTGATTTGACATCGAGGCGGTGAGAGAAACATATATATATCTATCTATATCTATATAACTAAGAAGAATCTTTTATTCATTGCGGTGGTGGGTGCAGGCTCTCAGCTCTCTAATCAATGATTTTTTATAAATCCTATTCTACCCTTCCGTTTTTTCCTTAACCTGGATTTTTGAGATTCTTTTTTTGAATCATTTGGGTGTTTGACCAGGGTCTCTCAATGGGACCATTTCCTTTTGTCCCGTTTCGTTAGAGTTTGGGCTTTGTGACAACGTGATGTAGCCCGGTGCATCCCCCCTCTCCCCCAACTTACTGCTACAAGGGCAATTTTGTCCTTTTGACCCCCTCTCTCTTACTTTTTTTTTTGTTTTACTAAAAAAAAAATAACAGAAGAGCACCATGACAAATTGAAGTATTTTGAATTGGTTTTTAGGGTGTAATGAGTAGAGGCAGTTGTCTTCTAGTCCGTGCCTATTGGAATCTGCTATTATTATTAAATAATGGGAGAGATTGTTCTTCCTTTTTAGTATAATAATAGTCTCTATGGTCAGGTCCTCTTGTAAAAATGGTGTTTTATGGTGTCCAATCAACATAAGTCACATCATCATTTTAAGAATATTACAAAAAATCAAAATGAGAACAAGATTAGCAAATCAAAGTGAGAAATACCAAAAAAAAAACCTGAAGCAGCGGCCAGCAGATCCACCAAACCCACGCCGGCAGTGGGTCTTGACTCAAGCCGGCCGCGGGTCTGGCCAGACCCACGTCGGTCGTGACCCAACTTCGAACTTGTCGAAATTCGCCTCAAAACTCGGTTCTAATGCCCTATAACTCGTTTTTAATGCTTCAAAACTCATTTCTAATGCCTCAAAACTTGTTTTTGGAATCAAATCTAAAACTTAAAAGGAAAAAATTAACCCTTATAAATTTTATTACCTAAAGGCCGAAAACTGGAGTCAGAGAGGGAGACCCGTCATCAGCGCGTGGGTCACGACCTGCAGCGCCGTGGGTCTGGCTAGGTCACACGGCGCTGCAGCAGCAACCAGCAAACCCACGACCATCTTTTCTTTTTTCTTCTTTTTTTCTTTCTCTCTTTTTTCTTTTTCTTTTTTTTTAATAAGGTAATTCTGATTGTATGCTAAGTTTATGCAATTTTTTTGATTTGACTTATGTGGCAGTGTGTAATTGGGCGCCGTAAAATTAGACTTTTAAGGCTGATTCTGGCCAAAGTTTAATTCATAATAATAATGGTGAAATTAATGGAAGGCAAACGAAAGAAAGAATCATCTCAATCATGTAATTGATAGATAGATCATAGCTCCTCCTAAAGGTTAATAATGTAATTTTAAATCATAGCATCTCTCCCAATAAACAACAAGTTGAGAGAGAGAGAGAGAGAGAGAGAGAGTGTTAGAGAGAATCCAAATTTCATGTGTTAGGCCGGTAGGGTAGGAAGCAAGAGAGTACCCACCGGATTTTGGACCATATTTCCCGTCCTTATCTTCGTCCACCACGCACCTGAGATTCACAGCCACGCAGCCAGGCTAGAGTGTGGTGTGGGGGCATGTGAACTAGTTGGGGGTCACATCATCGTATCTCTACTCCCATCCTGATGAGCTGGACCGGGTTTGTTATCGCTTCTCCAGATCGGAAACACTAAAGACTACACTCTTTTCCATCATTTCTATTCTTATATCCTCCCAACATTGTCACGTGCTCTGCATCACTAATGCTACTACTTTTATCTTTCTTTTCCTTTTCTTCTTTTTCTATTACTTTTAAGAACAATGTTAAAAGGCATAACATATATTTAATAAAAACTAAACCTATTTTTTTCTTATGTGTCAATTTTATTTTGGGTGAAAATAATGAAATTTAATGTTTTAAATTTAATTTTGTTTTTTTTTCTTTATTATTCTGTAAAGAAAATAATAAAGTCACAACTTAGACCCAATAAAGTCTCAATTTTTCCCTTTAAGTGCTAGCTTTTTTTTAAAAAAAAAAAAAAAAAACTATCAGTAAAGAAGAGAGAGCTTTAAACTAAAAATTAAGTCTTAAATATGAGAGAAATTGGGTATGTCTATGTTGTGGCTAGTTGTATCACATCTCATTTTTTAAATGACACGTCGGAAAGAACTTGGGTTTTTTGTTAGATTTATATCGTGGCTATATCATATCTCTATTTTTAATCATTTACGGAAAAACGAGAAAAAAAAATAAAAATAAAAAATCCTTAAAGATGTTTCTGCTCCGTACACGTGTCATGGCGGGAAAAGTAAATTTTCTGCGGTTTGATTATGGACTGCTTGAGCTTTAATGGAGAATAATACTCTGGTTGAGATTCAGAGACAGAGTTAATAAGGCGGCCGTACAACCAAATACCTTGAAGATAGATTGGGACCTTAATCCTTTAAGAATCCTCATTCTCTTTCTTTGTTCCTAGAGTTTATGGCATGAAGGAGGGTGAAAATTGGATGAAATATATCATCTCTTACCTTATACAGGCCTTCCATCTTTGACTACCATGTTGAGATGTCAAAATTTATTTGCTTGCAAACTGCACTAATCTATCGTTAGGGTTAGGGTTAGGGTTGAATATCATTGCCCTATACCCATCGATTGTCCTTCGTAGGTTCACTAAAGTCGCCACAAGTTTCTAAGATTTAATTATCCAAAAAGTAACCCTTCACTTGAGCTTATAAAAAACACAAGTCTTTGGCACTAAAACTCCTTTCCAAACCCACAGTATTATTTTAAATATTTTCTCCTATGCCCTTTTTTGAAGGTATTTTACGTGACCCAAACAAGCCTCGTTAAAACTACATTATACATGTTAGGTTTTAGTTCGGACTAATTCAATGAAATTTCTTATAATTCTTGTGTGTTTAAGACTTTGAGGAATAACACTTAGATTTTCACGGTTTTGGAAGTGTTCCCTGTTTTCTTGTCACGAATCTCGTCAAGACAGAACACCCCTTATTCTCTCTCTCATCACTACTTATCCTTTACTTTTAGGCATTTTGTTTCCAAACAAAAACAAACAATCATCTTTTAATTAAGTTATATTTAATTTTGAAAAACTTAATAATGACACTAGTGTAATTTTTAAGGTTCGACACTCTCTATATAGCCATATCATATAAGAATTCGTTCTATTGCGAGTGGTAATTTTATTGTTGATTATTTTGAACACACAAAAACCGCATCAAGCCTACCTTTAAGGTAAGAAAGCTTGATCGAGTTTTGATTTATGTGTTATATTCTATGCCTAGGGTCTCGATCTTCATAGTAGATTAAATACTACTTATATTTCCTTAATAATTATAAAAGTCCTTAAGGTAAAAATACTTGGCCATTACATGAAAGATTTGGGCTTTGAGAACCAGTTAACTAGGGGTGTTCAAGCGGAGCGGTTATAACCGTCTCACCAACCGCTAACCGCTTATAACCGCTTTTTTATAACCGCTAACCACTAACCGCTTTGTAAAGCGGTTATTTTTTTTAACACATCTAGAACATTCTTAAGTTGTTTAACAAGAGGAATCTGAGAAATAAAAAGAAAGTTGTGTTCTTAAGTTGTAGTCTTGTGTTTTTTTTTTTCAAGCATAGTTCCACTTCCATGCTTTGGGGACGCCTTAGAGGTTTGTGGAATTTCTTGGAGCCAATGGGAAGATCAGGATCTAGTAGGGTGAAATTAGGGAGAAAAAAAAAAAAAAAAAAAACGTACACNGGCCATTACATGAAAGATTTGAACTTTGAGAACCAGTTAACCCTAAGTCAGTGCATAAACCCTTACCTTTCAACACATCTAGAACATTCTTAAGTTGTTTAACAAGAGGAATCTGAGAAATAAAAAGAAAGTTGTGTTCTTAAGTTGTAGTCTTGTGTTTTTTTTTTTCAAGCATAGTTCCACTTCCATGCTTTGGGGACGCCTTAGAGGTTTGTGGAATTTCTTGGAGCCAATGGGAAGATCAGGATCTAGTAGGGTGAAATTAGGGAGAAAAAAAAAAAAAAAAAAAACGTACACACATACATTGAGACAAAAACGTTTGCACGATGTCAAGCATCGTTTTAACGGTATAGACCATTCTAACGATTCTCGGGGAATGGATTTAGGGTGAGATAGGTTTAGTAGTTTGATTAAAATAGAATTTCAATTAATGGAATTAAAAAAAAAAAAAGACCCACCCTCATCAACTAACAGCCGGTTTTAAAAAAGGTCTATGAAATTTCTACTTGTGCCAAAAAGGTCACTCTATTAGTTGCCCCTATCAATTTGGATGGAAAGTGGTAACTTGTTAGGCACATGACATCTTTCCCTTCCAAATTGACAGGGGAGTGACATTTTTGACACATGTTAATAATTTGATGTATTACTTTAGCATACTTAAAACTTCGTGCCTTCGTGGAGCTTTTTTAAAAATAGCCGTTAGTTGAAGGGACTTTTTTATATTTTTCCTTTCAATTAATTATGATTAGGTTATTTAAGATTATGATAAAAGTTAATTTTATCATTATTTTAATATTTGAAATCTTATGACCATGTGTTATCCAATTGTAATCTACTTTTTTTGAAAGAAAAAAAAAAATTGTTGTTAATAAATTCATCATAAAAGTATTTGTAATCAATATGTGATATTCTTCCTTTCTAACTAGAGTTTTGTCCTATCCTATCTAAAGTGAAAAGTTGATTCACTCAAATCGCATTTTCCGTCACAACCCAACCACAACTTATCAATTTTAATGATACAAACTACAAGTAGAAACTCACCATTGAGAATTGGTTTGCAAGGAAAAAGGTACCTAAGAGCTTATATATATACACGGTTAATATTATACTTAAGACATGTGAAACACTTAGCATCGTTCCATTTCATTATGCTTCTCAACTAATGTCCACAACAACCCCCTTTATCGACATTGATACGATTCGATGGTAGTAATTTCTCTTTTGGCGGCTCCACTCACTTATCTATATTCAATGCCTTAACACTATACTTATACATAGTATTAAGACATTTTAATTTAACCTATAGGTCATTCCCTTCGTGACCTGGCCACAAAACCGCAACTCATTCTATCTCATACTCAACGAGTTGCATCTAATTTCTTACTCGACGTGGCAACAACAACTAAAATTACTGCGCATTTTGACAAGCCCCCTAAACTTTCAATTGCAGTCAATTCCCTCCATTAGATTTAGCCGTTAATTTCTAACGGCAATGCCTAAAAAGACCAAAATATCCTAATTTTTCGTAAAAATTTTTTTTAAAAAAATTAAGAGTAAATTTGGAATTTTATTAAAAAAAAAGTTTTTTTTTTTTTTTTGCACCGTCAAAACACGCAGTAATTCAAAAGGCTAAAGTGAAATTTCCCCTAAAATTTACCTTAAAAACCGGCTTACAGTGAGAAGGTGCCTAAGAACTTATATAACCATAGTTAACATTATAGCATTCAATATATTTATGCGTAAAAAGCATATAAGTTTGGTAATGCAATCTTTTACATTTCAATTCACAGGTGACGATGATTTTTGCACGAGGTCCAACTGTTCAGAACAAAACAAAACTTGGCCACTTTCATTACCAGCTAGAGTGAGGCTCTCCTTACCAGAGAGTAAGAACTTATATATCCATAGTTAACATTATAGCATTCAATATATTTATGCGTAAAAAGCATATAAGTTTGGTAATGCAATCTTACATTTCAATTCACATGTGACGATGATTTTTGCACGAGGTCCAACTGTTCAGAACAAAACAAAACTTGGCCACTTTCATTACCAGCTGGAGTGAGGCTCTCCTTACCAGAGAGTAAAAGAACTACAACCGAAAAATCTGGATTCATAATCTTGCAATCCCTGTTACGACTGGAAAACTATATAATGCAAGTAAAAGAAAAGAGAGAAAAAAAAAGGAAATAAAATAAAATAAAATAAAAAAGGAACAGATAGGAAAGATTCCATGCACATGCAATACATGACATACCCTAATGTTGTCCAGAACTTTCGATTCCCATCTTCTCTGCATGATCCATATAATCTTTTCAGTTGCAAGCATATTAAGCAACAAGAAAACTGAGTAAAACAACACCATAAATTATAAATCAGGTATAATAATTATTCAAATTTTGATCCAAAATGTTTCTTTACCCATGAGTAATTACTAGTGCATAAGATTCCTAACTATTAATTACTCATGCAACTTCAGCCAAAAGAAATAGGCATGCATGATGCATCTGACATATGTCCCTACAATCTTCAAATCAAAGCTTATGTAGTAGGAAAGTGATGAATTGTATTGACCCTTTCGCATCAAACAACATATTAGTTTCTTAAAGTAACTAAACTCCTTTCAAGAGGATACAAGTCGGATGTCTCTCACATACAAATAGATTGAGTGGATTAAGACTAAAAAGGTCATTAGATGGATAACAGTGCATATTGAAAATGGCCTAAGATTAAATACAGCTTCTGGAAACAAACGTATAATATTTTATTTGATTTCAATCACCGGTTGACCAAGCTGAGAGATAAACAGATTCGTATAGCTTACTTTCATGATTAACCAACCAGGCCACATAATCTACTCTTACAGGCCAGCATTCAAGAATTTCTATTTTGTGATAGTGACTTATGATGGTACCATGAGCTGTAATCAATTGGCATTTAGTCAAGAACAAATATTTCCCACACCGTTCTCACTATAGTATAGTCAACTTGTTGCTTTTGCCTGCAATCTAACCCGAGTTTTGAAATATTGCCTTGATTCCAGCGTACTTCTATTAGAAAATGACTACAAACAAAACCAATGATTTTATGGCTACAATTAAAATTTATCAAAATTCATTTAGCCGCCCATAAAAAAATAAAAAATAAAAATAAAAAAATAAAAAAAGACAAAAAGAGACCCCAAAAAGAAAAACTAAAAGATCCAGCTCATCTTCATTGTACATTAAACACTACATATCAGTCTCACATGATTCATACCATGAACTTAATGGTTAAATCTCTCAACTATGAAACTGAAATAACTGCCAAAAGCACCATAAATTTAGCAGCAAAAGCATAATCAATTTACCGACCACTAAGCATTTTTGTACCACAAAAAAGAAAAGTATGGAAAGAGTTACAAACTCATTCGCAATCTAAAAATAAGATAAAACATAACATGCAGTCAAGGGACAATTATAAATACCATGTAGCATGCCCACGGATAGCATTCGGTCTATATTATCAACTCGATGCTGTATGGATTTTAGAATTGAATTTAATGAAGAGACTCTCTTTCTAACACCCAAAATCTTGGCAGCATGCTGCATGATGAATGGCAAGGGTGCATCTTCTAACAATTGATCAAGTTCTGTCAAAAGCACGTGATATTTTTTCATGTCAACATAATAAATTACATTTCTATTTAGGACAAGGAAAAGGCAATGCATAGGAACTCGATCTAGTAAAATATCACATCCATCCATAATGAGGCAATTCAGAATTTCAATATCTAATAGCCACGTACTAGCAAAGCATCATGGTAAAATGGACTAATTAAGACCATTATTCATAGTTTCAGAGGTATACTATCAAAAGGGTCTGTCAAGACAAACAGTTTGCATATAGCTGGTTCCAGTCCTGCTTAGCCAACCAACTGTCCCTTCAGCAAATCTTATAACTTTTTTTTTTTGGATAAGTAATGTTTTATAGAAAAAGCGCAGAGGGGCGCAACCCTAGTACACAGGAAGTATACAAGAAAACGCCTAAGTGGGGCTAGAGAAGAGATAAAGGAAATCACAATAGGGGCCAGCCAAGCTGCTGTCCAAGTGAAAAGAGTATTAAAAAAGAAATGTAAGAGATCTTCCAAGCTTCTTTCGGAGTCCTCGAAAAATCTCCCATTTCTCTCTGACCATAAGCACCACATGATACAAAGCGGAACCATAGGTAATACTAAAACAGAGTAAAAAATTTATCTTTTTATGCAGGTCTAATTTGGCATTATAAGCATCCCCATTTATGCGGAATAAGGTACTAATTAAGACAAAAAAATTGTGATTTCGAATGAAAGCTTCAATCGCAAAAAAAATTGAAGCGATTTGGGGCCTTCTTTGAACCTTGTGTAACTAAGCTAGTTAAAACCAAATCTTACATTGTCTATTCTTTGAGGCTATATATTGCTGGTTCTGCTCTATATAACTTTCTAAAATGATGTGGAGCCCGTAATAGGACTTCCATATTTTGAAGGTCAGGTAGTAGGTAGTGGTCATTGGTTTTAATTTGTCAGTAACAGGCTTGCTTTTAGGCCTTCAAGTGTGGTCGTAGGTGTTCAGTTTTGCCAAGTATCTAATTTTGTAGTCAACTAATAAAAATAGGAGTCAACCATTCCCACATGACTCAATTATTTTGGTCCAGCAAGTATAGTTGCACAGAACTTTACTTGAACAGATACGCTTCAATCATACTAAACTGCTGCTTATACTATTCTGTCCCTTCATAACAAGTTAAAAGTATATTATGCTATCCACTTTTTTGAGATGAGTCATTGCCTTCACAATGAATGGCTACATTCCTTGGTACTTGTTTGGTTGGTAAGAATTGTAAGAAAACGAAAGGTTCCATATTTTTGTATCTTAATACCTGATGATGTAAAACCCACATCTTTCTCAGCAACTAACCAATGGGTATAGGTCTGTTTGGTTGCTGAGAAAATGTCAATTTTACTCCCGAATTTTTTCGTTTGGGGCATGAGAAATATAGTTCGTTACAACATTTTCTAACTAATATTTCCAGAATTCTTCGTAGAAAAAGACAATGAGAAACATAAGTGTTTAAATTTCATTTCATTTTATTTTATTTTATTTCGTATTCTCTACAAACTAACAGAGTATTATGGCTTTATGTTTTGTAGAAAACTTTTTTTGATGAATACTTTATGTTGTGTAGAAAATGCAGGTCAAGCTTCTCTATTTCTCTGTTGTGCTCTAATCTAGAGAAAATTCTTCAATCCATTAGCAACAAAATCAGTATGCAGCATATTGGAAAGGGTCCCTGGAGTAGAGGAGCCATAACCTCCTATTGAGTTGCACGAGTGCAATGGGGCAACCCACACCCTCAAAGGTGCCACTCTCACCATAAGTGTTAGACTACATTTGGCTCAAGGAAACATTTTTCTTTTTCTTTTTTAAGTATTTACAGTATTTGAACTAGAAGCTATTACAAGCCAAGCAAACCACACTATTCTATTACCTATCAAGGAAACACCTGGAGGAATAATATGGTGTAACGCTCTTTAGAATGTTTTCTTGGTACTTGCATCTGAGAGTTATATATTTTTTTCAGAATAATATGGTGTATAGCTCTTTAGAATGTTTTCTTGGTACTTGTGTCTGAGAGTCTTGTCTATTTTCTCAAAAGACCATATGTTACTGGTTCACGTTTATTTAACTTGGGCAATTTCAAGATATTTTGGACATGGGTTGAACTTTTTTTTGATAAGTATTTTGAGCATTCCTCTCTCACTCCAAAGGCACTACATTAAACACAATGGAGCCAACCTCCATACTTCCATAGTATTACCATGCCCTACCTGACCTTCCCAACTCACTAAACCTGACTAGGCATTAACTAATCAACACCAAACAAATTAAGAATATAGAACTCCACAGCTCTCTTTATACCTCAACCTCACAATGAATCAGCATGTGATCAATGGACTCTCTAATCTTCTTGCATATGCAACGACACTCAACCGCTACAACATTTATCTTTCTCAAATCATCTAGCGTCAATATTTTCCAGTCCACACCAACAAAAAAAAAAAAAAAAAATCACTCACGAGGAAGCCTTGTAATCGAAGATGGAGCCCAACTTGAGATTGGGGGGGGGGGGGGGGGGGGNGGGGGGGGGCGTGCAAGCCCATGAGGGTTGCCAGTGAGGGCACTGGGTCCCAAGAGGGGGTGATTGTGGCATCCCACATTGCCTGAGCGTGCGAAAGGGAATGTGCTTATATATGTATATATATATATATATAGGAACATGCTCTCTTTAAATAGTATGAGGCATTTTAGGGTAGACTCAATACCAAAACCGTGCGGCTGAAGCTCGAAGAGGACAATATCATACGACTTGGTGCGGGCCATTACACCTTGACTCTCCAAATACTCTTCCAAGGAAAAAAATATCTATTTGGACTAGTTAACACTTGATAAAACAACTTCTCTTCAAACTTGCTCCTTTTGGAAGGACAAGATCCTATTCTATCCACATCTCCTTGTCTTACTCTGAAAGAATACAACACTTCAAAGAAAGATAAGACCACTTCCACCTCCTAATCTTGAACCGGCCTTGTAAAAGTACATTACAGTGAATATTCCATTCTCAAAACTACACGCTATCTGCTACCGAAGCATCCTTGCTACATGCAGTATTGAACAAGTCCGAATAAGATATATTCAATGGACAATCCCACACCATACATCGTGCCAAAAACTGACCTTTGACTCATCATCCACCACATATCTAACAAATTTTGAAAACGTTTCCCACCCCCCTTCTTATGAATTTCCAAACTCCCACTCCAAATGGCCCTATTACCTTCTTAGAGCAACAACCTTCCTTTAGACTATCTCCATAGTGCCTCTCTCCCTGTAGCATTCCGCCACAACCACTTTCCCAAAAGGGCTCAATTAAACTAAAACAATTTTTTAACTCCCAACCCACCTGAGTCTATCAAAGTACAAATCTTTGACCAATTCACTAAATGAAATTAAACTCATCCCTAATTCTGTGATAGTGAAAATCATGCAGTAATTCCTAGAAGAACATCAAGGACGTGGGGTGTAGTAGCTTAGTGGGTAGTTATTATCCTAGTTTAAGTTAGTGCTACATGGGTAGTTAGTATTCAGTTGTTATGTTATGTTAGTGGGTAATTATGTGTTATGGGTTAGTATGTATTATGGGTGGTTACTAGATGTGTTAAGTGAGTAGTGGTTTGTAAGCCTAGTATAAGCCAAGAGTCTAGAGGTTGGTTGGGGTATTGAATTTGTAATATGACTTGTGTCTTTGTGGTTTGTCTCCAACCGGACCAACCCTTAAGTAAGTTCATTATCTATCAATTATCTACCTATTTTTGTTCAATTTATCATGGGTTCCTATCAACTTGGTATCAAAGCATGACTACCAACAAAGATCGTCTCGAGAAATTGGAGTTGGAAATGCAAGAGCTGAAAGAAGGAATGCAGAAGATGAATACGGAGTCACAGTCCAATTTTCGTGAGCTTAGAGAATTATTCTCCAAGTCTCTCGAGAAGGGTGAGCCGTCTGCAAGAAAGGAGAAGGGGTCATTTCAAATGGCTGAAGAAAATTCCTCCAGACATTCGAATGGATCCAAGGGGTCGAGCGGTTTTGCTAAGCTAGATTTTCCCCATTATTCGGGAGATGATCCCACAGTTTGGTTGGACCGGCTAGTTCAATATTTTGACTACAAATAAACATCGGAGGATCAAAGGGTGTCGTTGGCTGCCTTTCATTTAAAAAGTGAAGCCAATCAATGTTGGAAATGGATGAAAAAGTGAATAAGGAGGAACTGTTGCCAATTACGTGGGAGATGTTTAAAAGAGAGTTTTTTATCCGATTCGGTCCTACCGAAGTCGAGGATTATGATGAGGCACTCTCAAGGATACAACAAGATGAGACGTTGCAGGAGTATCAACAAGAATTTGAGCATTTGGCAAACCGAGTGACTGGATGGCCTTAAAAGGCACTCGTGGGAACATTCCTTGGAGGGTTAAAACAGGAAATTGTGTCTGCCCTTAGGATGTTCAAGCTGAAGACCCTCCGTGATGCCATTGAGCTAGCACGGATGAGAGATGATAATCTTCTAAAGACTAGAGGACTACACAAGATGAAGGGACAAAACAACAAGAAGCTAACACCATGCAACAACCGACGTCCAACGCACCTGCTGCATGGACGTATTCCTTTGTGGATGCTAAGAAGCTTTCATGGGAATAGACGCAGAAACGAAGAGAGTAAGGCTTGTGTTTCGGGTGTAATGAGAGGTTTACACCAGGACACCAGTACCAAAAACCCCAAGTGCTTTTCATTGAAGCTCGTACGAAGAACGAGATGCATGATGATTTCGAAGAAAGTGATGCAGAAACGGTGGGAGGCAAAAAAGGGTATAAAGAGGAAGAACCGCTCATCTCGTTGAACTAACAACAGTTTTTCGACCAACAACCTTGCGGACAAGGTTCCTCTTCAAGGGAGGGCGAATGATAGTGAAAATCATGCAGTATATCCTAGAAGAACATCAAGGACGTAGGGTGTAGTAGCTTAGTGGGTAGTTATTATCCTAGTTTATGTTAGTGCTACATGGGTAGTTATGTGTTATGGGTTAGTATGTATTATGGGCGGTTACTAGATGTGTTAAGTGAGTAGTGGTTTGCAAGCCTAGTATAAGGCAAGAGTCTAGAGGTTGGTTGGGGTATTGAATTTGTAATATGACTTGTGTCTTTGTGGTTTGTCTCCAACCCTTAGTTGGAGTTCATTATCTACCTATTTTCGTTCAATTTATCGTGGGTTCCTATCATTCCGCCACATAAAAAATCCTTTTGAAGTTTCTCAAGTCTATTAGTGATGCAGCGCGACTTAGTGGGCTGCAGCGAAGAACAACAATAAGCAGCGGATATGTAATTCTAGATCGTGAGTCTATCAACGATCTAAGAACTCTTCTCAAAACCTAGAGTCTATCTACGATTTTAAGGGAAAAATGGAAAGAAAACTCAACTATGAGATTCTTATTTGGAGAAAATTGATAATAAACAACAACTGTTTTTCTAAGGGCTATAAACATGTATATATAGCCCAAAACCCTAAACTTGATAAAATACGAATTATAGACTCCCTAAACCTAATAAACACTTAATAAAGATAAAATATGAATTACAAACTCCCTAAACCTAATAAACACTTAATAAAGATAAAATATGAAATTCAAATACAATAATGAAAGATAAGATAGATAGATTGACAATAAGTCCAATCTACATCATCCTCCCCAGGTTGGAGAGAATTCGTCCCGAATTCGAACTGATTTTTCCACGGTCCTTCGGGTGCCCTGTCAACTCATTCCAATCTTCTCTTCTCAAAATCACAACAAGGCCATATCCCATAATAAACATAATGGCCTTATTCATCAACACACCGCCACATTTATATTGAAGACCATGCGCCTCCCCTTGTCGTGTAGGCTTGTCATGCCCTTGTCTTGCCTTGCCCTTCCCACATATTATGAGAATTCCCAACGAACTCACAACGATCCATTCACTCTTTGATAAAAAAGTCGTCTTCACTCCATAAATCTTATCACAACTTTGGTTAAAAGTTTTTGACAAGATAGCATCTACTCCAAGGAAATCAACTTGATGTATAGAACTCACCTCTTCGTCGGGATAGGTGTCATAGATTGGTGGAGAGGCCCAATCTATCGAGCAATCTTCCTCAATAAATCCATCTTCCTCTTCCTCAACCGATTGACTCCAAATCTCCGCCGCCTTTCTAAGCACATTCTTTTTGTCGATTTTTTCTATTTTTCTTGTTACAAGGAACTCTTCGAGTTGTAACCAACCTTGGGATTCCGGTATATTGAGTTTGAATCCATTTTCCCATTGATTGGCATGAGCTTGCGCACGGTGCTGACGTCTGTGCGTTCCGCTCTCCGCAGAAGGGTCTCCAGATCCATTCCCGTTGTGACGATACAAGTTGGATATTTGGGTAGGCGAGGCTTCACGTCGATCCTCCAATGCCCGAAATTGATCCTCCTTGTATTGCCGGGTTTCAACTTTAATTTTGCCTTCCGCCACCGCGAATTGCGGTCTTGGTTGGCGACGACAATCATTCAGCCCACGACCCATGTGCCGCAAATGAATTGCCGGTTGCTCCTTACGTGCTGTCTCCATGTGTGCGTACACCTCATTCATGTCTGCAACGCGGTTGCTCTTCCCCATTCATGGAAAGTGACTGAGCTCTGATACCAACTGATGCAGCGCGACTTAGTGGGCTGCAGCGAAAAAACAACAATAAGCTGCGGATATGTAATTCTAGATCGTGAGTCTATCAACGATCTAAGAACTCTTCTCAAAACCTAGAGTCTATCTACGATTTTAAGGAAAAAAGGGAAAGAAAACTCAATTCTGAGATTCTTATTTGGAGAAAATTGATAATAAACAACAACTACTTTTCTAAGGGCTATAAACATGTATATATAGCCCAAAACCCTAAACTTGATAAAATACGAATTATAGACTCCCTAAACCTAATAAACACTTAATAAAGATAAAATATGAATTACAGACTCCCTAAACCTAATAAACACTTAATAAAGATAAAATATGAAATTCAAATACAATAATGAAAGATAAGATAGATAGATTGACGATAAGTCCAATCTACATCAATTAGCCTCCCACTAGAATAGGGAAAAGAGACAAATCATAAGTAGGTAATTGGATAGCATACTCTTGATCATAGTCAATCTACCACCTTTAGATAAATAAAGCTTTTTTCATCCAGCCAACCGACGTTCTAATTTTCAATAATGCCATTCTAGATAGATATAGTGTTATAAAAAGCACCCAATGGCAAACCCAAATCCTTCACCAGCAATGAAGATACTCTACAACCAAGAATATTGGCCAATCCTTCTCCATCTCCCACTTTGCCTACAGGATCGATTCATGATATTGCTAAATTAATCTTCAATCCCAAAACAGCTTCAAAATATTTATAAAAAATAAATAAATAAACCGCAAATGTCATAGTTGTTCAGAATTTGCATCACATAAAACCGAATTATCATCAATAAACAGTAAATGAGGCACTAAAAACTCTTAATTGTTCCTTGAACCCACTGAAAATCCAGACAAAAGTCCCCTATCCACCGTAGCAGCCATCATCCTACTCAATGCCTCCATAACCACCACACACAATAGCGGTGATGATGGTCCCCCTGTCTCAACCCACTCCATAATAAGTCACTAGCCGATTATACCATTCAACCACCCCCTCTCCATATTTCTACTATATCCAAATCTTAGAAAGCGGGCAGCCATTTCCCTGGAAGAGCCTGATAAAAGATGAGGATGAAGTACGTGAAGGGTCTAGTACCCGCACATATCCATACCAATGAATGTACACGTACTCTGTATGATCCAGTTTGACTCCGATCGATTTCCAAGGAATCAATTCATGGAAATAAATTGGCTCAGTACACAAATGAGTAGCATATCACAGATTTCAAAAGATTCATAAAAGGTGAAGAAAGAGATGAAAAGTCAAAAACCTCGGGTAAGACGATCGAGGGCGGAGGAGAGCTGGTCCTGGCTTCTGAGAGTGTCCTGAGCTCTGGAGTCGAAGTCCCGGATCACAGTGGCGAGCGTCGAAGACAGCCCTCTGGCCACAGCATCTGAGGAGCACTGGACGACGTCGGATTCAGGTTGTGAATTCCGAGAGAGATGATTCTGATTTTCATGTTGGAAAGCAACGCTGCTCTCAATGCCAGTGGTATGGCAATGGTTGTCGTCTGGGGTTTCCATTCAACTGGAGCTCTCCTCCCAGATTTTAGACAATGGATATCAACAGACGTGCTGCATCCGGTGTTAGATAATTTTATTTTTTTATTTTTTAAATAATAACATATTGAAAAGAGTAGTGTCATTTTTGCACCGTTGGGATGGCAATATGTTTTGAGAGATAGAGATTGAATTTTGTAAGCGATTGATATGAAAAATCACTTAAAATATGATGAGTTTGAAAGAACCAATTCACACTTACCAGTCCATTTGACAATTCGTTCGGTTTAGTTCGATCGAAATTCGAGCTTAATATTGTACAAACTAGCTCGTTATATATATATAATAGTTATATAAATTTATGTATAATATTAGTAATTAAATAATATATATTATATAGGTTATATTTATGTATGTGTATTAGGCTCCGTTTGTTTTGCTGTAAAATGATTTATAAAAAATGTTTTTTGTATTTTCGGGTGTTTAGTGCGACGTAAAATAATAGTTAACAGAAATATTTTTCCTTTGACCAAAAATTCTTCTTTAATTTTTTAAAAATACTTTGAGCATTCATTCTCAAATTGACGAACCTTGCCAAGACCCGCCCAAAATCTCACCAAGACCCTATTAGGACTTGCCCGAGACCTGCCTGAGACTTGACTGGGACCCTACCAGACTTACCTGAGACCCGACCGGACTTGCCTAGGACCTGCCTGTGACTTGATCGAGACTCGCCCAAGACCTGCTCGTGACTCGCTTGGGACTTGATAGGGACCCGCTCGGGACCTGCCCGGGACCTCGCCGGGACTCGCCTAGGACTTGACCAAGACTCTCCCGGGACCTACCCGAGACCCCACCGGGACTTGCCCGAGATTCGTCAGAAAATATTTTCGGCGGAAAACATTTTCCTTGAAAATGATTTCTTAGTAAACATTTTTCGGTATTTGGCATATATGGAAAATCAAGTGGGTCACGATCGAGTCTCGACGTCAGGAAACATTTTCCGATATTTGGTGTGTACGCAAAATCATATTAAACACTAAATTTCGAAAATGTCCCTGTCGGGTCATGAGCAGGTCCTCCAAGGTCTCAGGTTGATCCCGACGGGGTCACAATAGGGTCTAGGCAGGTTCCGGGTGAGTCACAATGGGTAATTTTAAGTTGTAAATAAAAATTACATTTTATAGGTGAATATGATTAAATGAAAATATTAAAAAAAAAAATGTGATTTTTCATGAGCGCGCCAAATGCCAGAAAATGTTTTCATCGTAAAACATTTTCCTGTAAAATGACTTCTCTTGCGACGTAAAATATTTACACCAAAAACAAACGGAGCCTAGTTAAATATTAATTAGTTAGTTCATAAACTAGTATATTATCTAGTTCATTAAGATATACTAAGGGCCCGTTTGGCCCTTCAAAAAAAATATTTAGGCTCGTTTGGCGGTGCGATTTCAATAAGTGTAATTTTTAAAATTGTGTATTTAAAAATTACGTTTTTGAAATCACTACTTTTAAAAATCGCACAGTCGTTTAGTAAAGCATATTAAGAAGTACTTTGTTATCGTTTGAGTATTTGGATAACAATAACATTAGCATATAATTGTGGTTTTATGGTCAAATAGGTAAATATTGCCCCAAATATTTTTTTAAGCGAAATCATGATTTTGGTTTAAATTCGCATTTTCTCAAATAAGCATCATCTAGTCAACTTATAAAAATCCCAGATTGTTTTATGATTTTAAAATTTACGTTTTTAAAATCACAATCCTAAACACTTCAAAATTGCGATTTGATTTAAAAACGCATATTATTTCTTTAAAAACGCACTCCCAAACGGAGTAAATAAGTAACTTAGTAAATATAATTAACTATAGGTTACTCAAAATTTCTATGAAATCTATTTATATTATTATGTGTGTGTGCTATATATTAATGTTAACGAGAGGAGAGAAAACAGAGAGGAGGGAAGAACACAGCATGGGTTTCAAATATTGTTGGTCTTGAAGATTTCGTTGCTCTGTTTCTCTCGCTTTTAATTTTTGGCTATTTGGTCACTTCTGAAAAAAAAAAGAAAAATCTTTGTTTTCCCTCTCTCTGTTTACAAGTAATGAAACAGGGAATTGCGGCATATATTATTGATCCAGAAAATCTTGTTGCTATGTTTCTTTTGCCATTTCTTGCTGTTTGGTTGTTTCTGAAAGTTAATTGGTTGTTTCTATCCTTTGCCTTTTCTTCCTTTTGGAATTTTGGGCTTGTTGGTAGCCCTGATGTAGCTTCCTTTTGTTAGGAACTAAACGCCATTAATTCCTCTTCAGAATCTTGGGATTCAACCTATCAAGAAAACAACAACACACAAGTGTGGTAAATAGTATTTTACCAAAGATACAATTAGGTACATTCCCAGGTAAGTCCCTTTGACTGGAAAACCCTCTGGTTGTTGCATATAGATCTCCTCCTTTGGGTCTCCATGGAGAAAAGCAGTCTTCACATCTAATTGCTCTAGATGCGGCTCCTCTATTGCAACAATGCTGAGAACTGAATGAATGGTATTCAGCTTCACATGAAAAAATATCAGTGTAGTCAATTCCATTCTTTCTGTTGAAAGCCTTTGACCACCAATCTCGCCTTATGCCTTTTGGAACCATCATGTTCCTCTTTGACTTTGTACACCCATTTATTCAGAGACGGAT
>CM017328.1:7979388-8082799 GCA_006937295.1 Carpinus fangiana | reverse complement strand
GCCCCCCCCCCCCCCCCCCTCTTTTTTTTTTTTTACTTTGGCCCCCCCCCCCCCCCCCCAATTCAGAGATGAGGGACTTCATCTCATCCTTCATTGCAAGCTCCCACTTAGGGGTGAAATTTAAAACCGCCTAACCGCATCCGCTATCCGCACTAACCGTTAACCGCCTTTTTAAAAATATAATATATATTTATATTATATTATATATATTTCATATAATAAATAACAATAAGTTATTGTAGCCTAGTGGTTATTATGCACTTCTATATATTCATTTCTTCCTAACCCAAAACGATAATTTTGTTGTAATTTTATTCGTATATTATATGTTATAGAAGGTGACCAACAAGATTTTGGTATAATGGTCTAACATATAATGCTCACTTTAAACCAACAATTTTTAATGCTAAAATGGCACGAAAAAAATGTTTAAAGTGAGTAAAACAAGGGTTTAAAGTGAGCCTAAAACCAGCCAAACAAAAAAAAACCCAATAAAAAGCCCAATAAAAATCGGTTAGTAGAAAAGAGGTTAACCGCATCCTGTTAACCGCTAACGAGGCGGTTAACCGCTAGCGGTTAGCGGAGGCGATTAGTAGATTTTACTAACCACCTAGGCGGTTAGCGGTTTTAGCCACTAACTGCTAACCGCAACCGCTATTTCACCCCTACTCCCACTTGCTCGAGTCCTCCACCTGACATGCTTCATCATAGCAGTGACTACTGAGAAATTGAAGTTGTGTTCAACTTCGGTGGGTCTTCTAGCTTGAAGACAAAAAAAAAGAGCACATCATTTCACATCGAGCAATGATAAAGCTAGTTCTCTTGTTCAAAAGTTCGCCAAGTGTGAGATTGTTGGCTTATTATGGCTCACTTATGGTTGGCAAGTGGGTGGTTGTCATCAATCCTTGAAGAAGAAAAATGGTGCGAGCTCACTTTATGTAGATGGTTGGAAGTTGGCTCACTTCAATGGTGGTAGGAGGAAGTTGGAGCTCATATGCCTATAAATAGCCAAGGTCTTCAACACACAAGCAGCAAGAGCTTCTAACAAAGAGAAGAGAAAAGAAAGTGAGGAAAGTGAGAGAGAGAGAGCTTTCCAAGAGAACACGAAAAATAGAGTAATATTTTTCTGAGGGTGGACAAAACACAGAGTGTGTAATTTTTCAAGAGTGTGAGAGATACACTGTGTAAGTGAGATCACTTGAAGACAAAAAAAAAAAGGAGCACACCATTTCACATCGAGCAACAATAAAGCTAGTTATCTTGTTCAAAAGTTTGCCAAGTGGGAGATTGTTAGCTTATTATGGCTCACTTATGGTTGGCAAGTGGGTGGTTGTCATCAATCATTGAAGAAGAAAAATGGTGCAAGCTCACTTGATGTACATGGTTGGACGTTGGCTCATTCAATGGTGGTAGGAGGAAGTTGGAGCTCCTATGCCTATAAATAGCCATAGCCTTTATTTGCATCAACACACAACAAGCAAGTGCTTCTTACAAAGAGAAGAGAAAAGAAAGTGAGGAAAGTGAGAGAGAGAGCTTTCCAAGAGAGCAAGAAAAATAGAGTAGCATTTTTCTGAGAGTAGGCAAAACATAGAGTATATAATTTTTCAGAAGTGTGAGAGATATACTGTGTGAGTGAGATCACTTGAAGACAAAAAAAGGAGCACACCATTTCGTATCGAGCAACGATAAAGCTAGTTCTCTTGTTCAACAATCTCCCACTTGGTGAACTTTTGAACAAGAGAACTAGCTTTATCGTTGCTCGATGTGAAATAGTGTGCTCCTTTTTTTGTCTTAAAGTGATCTCACTCACACAGTGTATCTCTTACAATCTTGAAAAATTACACACCGTGTTTTTTCCACTCTCAAAAAAATACTACTTTATTTTTCTTGCTCTCTTGGAAAGCTCTCTCTCTCACTTTCCTCACTTTCTTTTCTCTTCTCTTTGTAAGAAGCTCTTGTTTGTTGTGTGTTGATGCAAATGAAGGCCTTGACTATTTATAGACATATAAGCTCCAACTTCCCCCTCCTACCAGTGAAGTAAGCCAACTTTCAACCATCTATATCAAGTTAGCTTGCACCATTTTTCTTCTTCAAGGATTGATTCTTGCCAACCATAAGTGAGCCATAATAAGCCAACACCTTTTGGTGGCTCGAGTTTCAACTGTATTAACTCCTCATCCATCTGAAGCTTTTCCAATCAACTATTTTCTGCAGCCTTTGCTAGAGAAGAACCGCCATTAGTGGACCCTGTTTGTTGCATAGCCGTCTTGCTTTGTCGTGGTGCAGACATCACACGCCTCTCTTTTTTCTCATCACCATTCCTACCACTCATGCCAGTGGAAGGCATCAGTACTAGTTTGTCATCCATGGCGCTCTTCATAACTTTACATGCTTTCTTTTCAGCACAATTCGCACCACTGGAAGATGTTGGAATCTGCTTCTTGTCCGATTTGTGCTTGGTGGCAACCTTTGATGCCGATTTTGTAGGACAACGAAAAATGGGGTTCTTGGAACAACTATCCAGCCACCCATTTTTCATGTCAATGTCGCTGGAAGTCGTGGGTGTACCTTCGCGTTGCAAGATAGTTTTTCTTTGTTATGGGTTGTTTGAAGCAATTTGATCCTCAAAACAAGTGATGGTTTGTTTCCAACACCATTCATGGCGCTTGAAGATGTTAGGACTGGCAACTACTCTGCATGCCCATATTCTTGGGAAATTGATCAACAGGATTGGTGGCAGAAAAAAAAAATCATGGCTGAAAACTTCTTCTTGTGTTTCTACAATCTGTTGCGTGAGGATTGGAAATCAATAACCCCTGTTTGATGGAAACAACCAAACAGCAAGAAAAGGCAAAAGAAACATAGCAACAAGATTTTCTGGATCAATAATATATGTCGCAATTCCCTGTTTCATTACTTGGAGACAGAGAGAGGAAAACCAAGATTTTTTTTTTTTTTGTCAAAAGTGACCAAACAGCCAAAAATTAAAAGCGAGAGAAACAGAGCAACGAAACTTCAAGACCAACAATATATATTCGAAACCCAAGCTCTGTTTGGATGATTGGAAACATTAAAAAATAAAAATAAAAAAGACACCCCGCAACCGATTTATTTCCCTGCTATTTCCAAGAAACCAAATAGAGAGGAAAAGCGAAAGAGGAAACAGGAATTGCTCTTACGTACCTTAAATGTTCTTGGAGACGAAACCGCTTGATTCTTGAGATAGCGCTGTGTTTTTGATGATCAAATCGGTGAGTTTTGATCCTACATGTACACGTAAGATCAAAAACTGATATGGCATAAGATAAAACGGTGCGTTTGAATGAGACCGACAGACGTTAACCCTTTGAAAAAAAATCCAACGATAAACACTTTATTGCATTTTCTCACTAAGAGAGTAAAAATTGAAAGAAAAATTAAAAAACTGAGACATTTTACAGTTTTGACGTGGATATTTACTCATAAAAAAACACTAAGAGTACAAGAAATATCTCTGATAATGCTCTACAAATTGAAGGTCATCTGAGGTTCAATTTTTCTTTTTTCTTTTTTATTTTAAGAAAAAAAGAGAGTGACATAAACTATAATATTGATGTAGGGCGAAAGATCTTATCAATAGCGATGTTTTGTCAAGGAAATCTAAGGGCTCTCCTTTGTGGGACCTCCGAAAGATTTGCTGTCACTTACATCTCTATATAACATCAGCGACCTCTCTATTCAAGCCCCCCTCTCCCCTAACTTTCTCGACTTTTCTTCTTGTCCAAGTTTTCTTTTCTTTCTTGTCTTCGTTTTCTTCTTTCCTTCTTTTCGTCCCAAGCTACTTGTTTCTGACCAAAAAATGGGCTACCATCTTCACTTAATCTCCTAATCTTGTTGTTTAATTCCGTTTTCAATTAAGTTTATCGTTTCAAAGATCGAGTGTTTGTTGGACAATATGAAGGAGAACGGTAGAAAACAAGGTGCAATGTCGCCATGCGCGGCATGCAAGCTTCTACGGAGGAGATGTGCGCAGGATTGTGTGTTTGCTCCTTATTTTCCAGCTGATGAACCCCAGAAGTTTGCAAGTGTACATAAAGTTTTTGGAGCTAGCAATGTCAACAAGATGTTGCAGGTTCAATTCTCAACTACAACATGCATCTCTCTAGATCTCTCTCTATTAGTTGATATATATATACATAATTCTTTTATATATATATATATAGTAGCAGTATTTTGTATTATTTATGTTCAAGTCATTTTCATAGAAGTGGGCTGCAATTGGGTATCTCAACGACTTTTCAACAATTCTTAATAAATTCTCAATATTTAATGATAACTATTTACCTTAGTTAGTTCTAGAACACCGTTTTGTCTTGATCAGTAGCTCCTCCACAAAGTGGTTTAGAGAAAGTTAAGGATCTGGGCAGCCGGCGCCATGGTTACTACTCGATTTGTCAGTGATCACTGAATAATTGCTTTCTGCTTCTTCCCATGAATTTCAAAATCATTGGGCATGCATAGTCACAGATGACCAATATAAGTTTGTATTAATACCCATATATAATTAATTTCATGCTTTTTATATCTTATTTCTGGTCGTGTGCTCAGGCCGGGAGATAGAATACTACTTCATGTCAGTTAGTTTAATTGTTCTTCGTTTCTTATAGATTTGATCAAGAAACTTTTGGTGCTTGTTTGCTTTTTCTATTCCTTTCTTTTACTAATAATTTTGTATTTTTTTTAAAAAAATAATAATAAAAAAAGAAAAGTGAAAAGTGATCTTCGATTACTTCCGTTATAGTGGTTAATTTCAGTTGGAGAGCCCACACAAAGTAGGAATTCTTGCTTTGAAAAGTATGTTACTGTTTTAGGGAGGGAGTGATATCCTATGATTCATTGATTCCTCGGTAGATGAGAATTAGCTTTATATATAATTACTCCATCGAAAGAGGAAGAGAGATTAATTTTAGGAGAAACTTCATTTAATTAAGTCTTATGAATTTATGCATTTTTTATAAGTACTCTCTTAAATTTTTAAATATTTCACTTTAGTGTATTGAACTTTGATTTCCTTTCACTTTCTCTCTTCCGTTAGAATTTTTTATTAAATCTTAACAGAGAGATGTAAAATTACTAAAATATTCTTAGTTTTTTTTTTTTTGTTTAATTTAACTGTAATATTTAATGGTAGAGAGTATTTAAAATGACACAAAAATTTAATATACCAAAATAAAATATTTTGAATATTGAAAAAATATTTATAAAAAATGCATAAGTTTGGTAAGTAAAGTTTTCAATTAATTTTAATATATAAATTAATTATGTATAGTGTACGTAGGTTTAAGACTACTACTTTTTGTTTACAAAAAAAAAAAAAAGACTACTACTTTGCGACCATCAATCAGTAGCTTTTTGGCTAATATTCTATACGTAAATATTTGAAAAGAAAGCTTGCGTATCCCCATCATCTTGTCTTGCTTTTTGCTTTAGATCATGGGGTAACTTAATTTGATAGAGACAGGTACATGAATAATATAGCTCCAGATTGGAGAGAGAGAGACTGAGAGAGAGAGGCTCCTTCAATCCAACTAAGCATATACAGAAATTTAAATCTAGTTAATTAACTTCCAATAACATCCACGCTAATGAATATTATGGTGTAATGATGATGTCAGGATGACATACATGCACAATTATTTAGGCTCTCCATATAATAAATAGGCCCTAAAATAATATTACTATTCATAACAATTATTAAATGAGTGGCGGGTCACCCACGTATTATAAAAATCAAGAGCGATACGTGGCCGATTTGAAGGTGGCCAAAACCACACTTCATATGAATCGGAGGTAGCGTAGTCACCTCGTGATAGAAAGATGGTTGCATGCATGCATCTAATAATAATTAAGGAAATCCTTGTAGTGGCAAAAAAAGAAAAAGAGAGTAATTATTAATAAGAGTAGTTGTTGTTGGGTTGGTTGACATGGATGCAGGAATTAGCAGAAGAGCAGCGGAGGGATGCGGTGAGTTCGATGGTGTACGAAGCGAATGCAAGGGTGAGAGACCCGGTGTACGGATGCGTAGGAGCCATATCATCTCTCCAGCAACAGGTTGACGTCCTCCAAACCCAATTGGCAATTGCGCAGGCTGAGGTGGTCCATATGAGAATGCGCCAACACAATTCTACCTCCTCCTCCTCCTCAAATCCACCGCCAAATAATAATAATAATAATAATGCCAAGTCCTTTTTTTCCAATATGGGAGAGTCTTTGTGGTCTTGCTAGCTAGCTTCCCTTTAATTATTACCATGCCATCTAGCTAATACCTTTTTCTTTTCCTTTTTCTCTTTTTTTTCCTTTTTAACATACATCTCTACCCACCTTGCCTAGAGATGACCATTATTATTATTATTATTATTAACCATATTGTAAATTTATAAACTGTAAATTTTGATTATTATAGTTATAAATACTAGTCTCTAGTTGACTGCTTTTTTCAGCGTTTCATTACTATTTTGATTTTATGAGTGGAAATCGCGTATCTATTGAATCATAAAGCATATCATACTGATCTCTCTTTTTTATCAACACTTAAACCTCCTCAGTCTAGTCCACGTACGTCTTCTTTAGCACCAATTCCCACTGCCCTTCTCGGGATTCTATCAAAAGCTCCCTTTGTCTTGACCACTCATTCCAGCAACATTACATGGGAAAACAATACATGAAGTGACAATAACGTGGCACACTTCCAATATATGTTTCAAGCCTAGAAATTAAAGTTGAGCATAATTGCTATCGAAAGCCTTAAAGCTGTGAGGATCAAGCATTCAAGCTCACCCATACTGACTCTAATACATTGGCATCATAAACACCAACATTTTGATCAATGTAGTCACCCATCATGGGTAGTTTGGTGCTATGTAATGAACTAATCACCATTCAATAAGCAATATAATAATCAAATGCTAATTAACAATAATTAAATAGCAGCGGAATAATTGATTATATAAATACCTTCGGCCATTGCTTTGCTCAAGTGAAATAAAGAAAACTTTTCTACAACAATCAGATAGCTTGAAAATAAAAAATTTAGAGATAAGTTTTTTTGACCTGTGCCTACCAGTACCTATGGATGTTACACAGAGCCCTATTTAAAGGTAGGTCAGGACCTCAATCTTTATTAGTTAGCTGATTTTTCTCCTCCCATCAAGGAATAAAATCAGAATAAATTAAATACATATTTGGTTTCACATTAATCATTTATATGGAATAAATAATTTGAACACTATAATTATAAATAATTACAGTTACGGTGAAACCATAATTGTATTTATTTATAATTATAATACATCATAATTACAATTATTAAATAATTACCATTACGTTGAAACCGTAACTATATTTATTTATAATTATAATGAATGTGACATAGGGCCATAAATAGAATTTTTTATATTCTCCCACTTGGCCCTTATGACACATATAATTCCTTATGATGTACGGTTTTACAATATAACCATTACTTTATTTATTCCAACCATTCATAGAATTCTCTCACTCACACAAGGAATATTACACATGAATCATGGAGGTAAAACCTTTATATAATAAGTCGTTCATTCCATGCATTGCATATATAATATTCCATAAATGAGTACTATATGGGCAATCAAACTTTATGAATAAACTTCCCATAATTTATTTGGGTCCTACTTTAATTTTATCTCCATAGATAATGTAATAAATGTGCATAAAACTTTATAACGATAACTTGATGTGTATAGACTAATTGGAAAGAACTAAGTACAAAATGAATCAATGAGCCCCGTATGCTCCACATGACTTTTAAACAACTTTACCTGTAAACCTTTAGTCATAGACTCATAGGATCCGCAATCATTACAATTTTGGGATATGATATGCCCAACATCTGGGGGGAGGGGGATTCGAACTTGTGACCTCCGTTTCATTAGGCGTGGTCCACAGCTAATTAAACTACCCCTTGAGGACAACATCTGCTTATTCTGGTATTCTTATACTCTTGATCTTATTTTTTCAGTCTATACACACATTGGAGACAATGTGTGATTCAAGTTTGGAGGTATGAAAGAACAAAACACTGTCCAATATTTTGCTATGTTATTCTGGAGCATGTTGTTAATTTTAAATTTTGATTTATATTTCATTGGTAAGCTTAACATGGTGAACACATGATCACTTGACTAGGAAATTTAGAGTTTTGTCACTTTCTTTGGCAACATGATATATTACCCGTTTCAATTTGATTCTCACAAGCATACTTGCACGTAGTCTGCGGGGTATGAAATATGAAATCAGTTACGTCTGTTGTTAATATCTTGGCTGCAGCTGGGTAACTTATTGGAAGAATAACCTTGGCATAAAAATAATAATAAAATATATATATAAAAAAAAAAAGAATAATATTGAACACTTTGAGCTTTTCATTGAATAACCGGACCTCTTGCCTCATTAAGCAGTGAACGTTCACGTCAAAAGGTTGGAAGTTTGGTTTAATTAATAGTATGGCCAGTTTAGCTTTGTAGCTTTTTTTTACTCGTGTTAGTAAAGCTCTTATGGGTGTTTACACCTAATGCCCTAAAGACATTTGGTTTTGGAGTCATTGGCTTAACTCTCGATACATGGGTTAATTATAAAGCTTAAAGGAACTAAGCACTACATAAAAAAAACTAAAAAGACAAAACAAAAAAAAACTTGGATGTTTTATCCAATGAGGAGTCCAACAAATTTTGAGTATCGAACCATGCATGATTAAGAGTAGTTTTTGAAACCTCATGACTATGTGTTAAGTTCACTTTATACTAGTTGAATCTTGTGATATCTCAAAATTCCAAGTTAGAAGCTTGATTTTTAATTCCCTGAAATTGTGAAAATGGAGTTTGTTTTGTTAAGCTTACTAATGAAAAGAGAACCATGATTTTTATGATGCTGCATTCTTGGGGATAACATGGTAAGAACTGTGCTTNTAAGTCGTTCATTCCATGCATTGCATATATAATATTCCATAAATGAGTACTATATGGGCAATCAAACTTTATGAATAAACTTCCCATAATTTATTTGGGTCCTACTTTAATTTTATCTCCATGGATAATATAATAAATGTGCACAAAACTTTATAACGATAACTTGATGTGTATAGACTAATTGGAAAGAACTAAGTACAAAATGAATCAATGAGCCCCGTATGCTCCACATGACTTTTAAACAACTTTACCTGTAAACCTTTAGTAATAGACTCATAGGATCCGCAATCATTACAATTTTGAGATATGATATGCCCAACATCTGGGGGGAGGGGGATTCGAACTTGTGACCTCCGTTTCATTAGGCGTGGTCCACAGCCGATTAAACTACCCCTTGAGGACAACATCTGCTTATTCTGGTATTCCTATACTCTTGATCTTATTTTTTCAGTCTATACACACATTTGAGACAATGTGTGATTCAAGTTTGGAGGAATGAAAGAACAAAACACTATCCAATATTTTGCTATGTTATTCTGGAGCATGTTGTTAATTTTAAATTTTGATTTGTATTTCATTGGTAAGCTTAACATGGTGAACACATGATCACTTGACTAGGAAATTTAGAGTTTTGTTACTTTCTTTGGCAACATGATATATTACCCGTTTCAATTTGATTCTCACAAGCATACTTGCACGTAGTCTGCGGGGTATGAAATCTGAAATCAGTTACATCTGTTGTTAATATCTTGGCTGCAGCTGGGTAACTTATTGGAAGAATAACCTTGGCATAAAAATAATAATAATATATATATATAAAAGAATAATATTGAACACTTTGAGCTTTTCATTGAGTAACCGGACCTTTTGCTTCATTAAGCAGTGAACGTTCACGTCAAAAGGTTGGAAGTTTGGTTTAATTAATAGTATGGCCAGTTTAGCTTTGTAGCTTTTTTTTACTCGTGTTAGTAAAGCCCTTATGGGTGTTTACACCTAATGCCCTAAAGACATTTGGTTTTGGAGTCATTGGCTTAACTCTCGATACATGGGTTAATTATAAAGCTTAAGGGAACTAAGCACTGCATAAAAAAAAACTAAAAAGACAAAACAAAAAAAAACTTGGATGTTTTATCCAATGAGGAGTCCAACAAATTTTGAGTATTGAACCATGCATGATTGAGAGTAGTTTTTGAAACCTCATGACTATGTGTTAAGTTCACTTTACACTAGTTGAATCTTGTGATATCTCATGATGCCAAGTTAGAAGCTTGATTTTTAATTCCCTGAAATTGTGAAAATGGAGTTTGTTTTGTTAAGCTTGCTAATGAAAAGAGAACCATGATTTTTATGATGCTGCATTCTTGGGGATAACATGGTAAGAACTGTGCTTACGGGTATCATTTCTGTTAAACCCTCACGAGACTTTACTCGTCCTCTAGGGATGTCAAGTGGTTTAAAAGATTTGTTGTATACACTAAATGCAATCGTACATCACATGAATGAATAATTTATCTTGTTGTTTTTCCATTTTATTTTTCTATTTTGTATTGCTAAGGAACTAGCAATATGCAAGTTTGGGGGTGTGATGAGCGCGGAATGTTGCACATTCAAACCCCTTAACTTGCATATGTTAATTCATTGGCATTGCTATTTATTTGATTTTGTTTGTTTTCGTGTTTTTAGGTTTTTAGGGAGAATACAAGAAAAATCATTGATTTTGGGCTTAAAGCATACTTTGAGAATACCTATCACATGTATCAGTATTTTGATTATAACTTTTTGCTCGAGTATCGGATTAAGGTGAACTTAGTGGCAGTAGAAAGCTAACTCAAAATCCTACAAGTTACTGTGAAATACAAATTTCCTACTTCAGGCGTTTGCTATGCCAAATTTGCATCACAAGATAAGACACAAAATAGCCATATGCGTAAGTGCACTCAAGCTCACCATAAGTGGGATCGAGCGCACTCGTATTGAAAAGTTTGGAAAGTGCCCAAATCCACCCTAGAGAAGGTTTTCAGTCTCCCACTTGGACTGGGAGATTGACCTATGGTTTTCCTAGGGTTTCTAGGGTTCTCGTACTCCCTATAAATAGGTCTCTAACCATTGAAGAAAGACACCACTGCTACCTAGAGCAAAAATTCAGCAAATACTTATTGGAGCTTAACATAGTCATGGGTGTCGAAAACCCTTAGTGGGGTATTGATGTAACCTTATCTAAGCACAATGGCTTGATTGTATATTAATTTATAGATTTTCAGTTTATGCATGTTGGTTGTATACCTATGAGAATTGCTACAATTTGATATTGTTCTTAATATTTAAATGCAATTGTTCTTAAATTCCAAAATCAATATTAGTGAAATTCTTATCTCGTCTTAGAAAGTCTTTTACTTTTATTGAACTCAAATAATTATTATTTTTCATGATTATGCGGATGATGGTTGTACAATGATTTTTATTGACATATGATCAAGAAGGTTAGATAGGCCATATCTAGAAAAGGCGGGTTGTATTGCATCTTAGTGGTTAGGACTTAGGTGGATGATCCGTGCTAATTGAAGATGAGTTATACTAATTTCCTTGTTTGTATGTACCCTATTAAAGAATTATATAGTTTATACCCAGGGAAGATATTTCATGATGGTTTTAAAAGTCACATATGGGTGTGAAAAAATTGTGTAAAAAAAGCGGGAGTATGGCTGAAATAGCCGGCGATTATTAACCTTCCGCTAACTACTTAACCGCCTAGGTCGGTGCAGTTAGTAGTTTTAAGATTTGGAAAAAACGCTAACTGCTAAGTATTGCAACTGCTAACCGCCTATATATATATGTATAAATAAAATGTAATATATGTAAAAATATACACAAAACAACCTCCGTTTGGTGTTTAAAAATATAAAAATGTATAAAACTCTAGAAATGGTCGTACACTGTAGGGTATTACCGTAGAAATGATGTCGTTTTAGTTTTTAAATTTTTATTTTCTCTTCTCTCTTTTTATTTTTTTATTTTCTTTTAAAAAGTGATTATTAAATAACTGCTAATTGCTTAGCCGCTTAGCAGAGGCAGTTAGTCGATTGTACTAATCATTAAGCTATTAGAGTTAGCAATTTTAACTAATAATCACTAATTGTAACCGCATTTTCATCCCTATATGGGAGTTAATGCATCAACATTCTTTTTTCAAGTGTGACCCTAACAAAAAAAAAAAAAAAAACCTTAAGACAACAAAAACACATTTTCAACAATGGTGCACTTCAGAAAAGAATTTCAATCCCTAAACGCGTGGCCCTCCTTTCCCTCTATTTTTCAAGAGAGAAAACAAAATTAAAGCGTTCTCTGTGTCTCGCTCTGAGCGTGCGTGTGCGTGTTTGCAACAATGAGAATGGCGTGCTGTCACCTAATCCCGACGTTGGTTCATCCATTGAAGTCGTCGCTCTCCAGAAAACAGTCTCTTCTTCTCACAGAGAAGTCTCACTTCATAGGCTTTTTGGGTTTCACGCAGCGCTTCTCTTCCTCATCCTCCAAAGTAAGCATGAGCCTTAGAGCCGGCATCGTTGGCCTCCCTAATGTCGGCAAGTCCACTCTCTTCAACGCCGTCGTAAGTCATCTCCCTCTGTCTCTCTCTCGCTCTCCATATATAAG
The DNA here is from genome assembly GCA_006937295.1 of Carpinus fangiana. NCBI lineage: Eukaryota > Viridiplantae > Streptophyta > Magnoliopsida > Fagales > Betulaceae > Carpinus > Carpinus fangiana. The sequence goes on along the minus strand of CM017328.1, from coordinate 8,070,167 downwards.
GATGCATGTATGAATGTATATTTTTATCTATATGTATCTATTCGGTTGCTGGGACATTTTAGGAAAACAAAGAAGTTCTGATTCGAATATATGGTTTAGCAGAATTTTGGAATGTTGAAGAGAAGTGGGGTTATTTGAGTTATTATACATATTTTCATTTATTTTTTCTCAACTTCGATAATGATGGGAAAAATTGGATTCAGTTGTTGACTGCTTTTAACATAGGATATTAGAACAATAGAAAACGTGTAGTGCTCTCTCCTGTTCACTGAGAAGGGGTAGGAAAACTTAAGAAATTGAGGTTTTTGAGTTTATGAGTTGTCATTATTAGTGGCAAAAGCAAAAGAAAATGAGACTTCGTTTGGTATGCGGAATGACTATTCTGTTAGGAAAAGGAATAATTATTACTGAGAATGAGAGCAGGTGGGATAGAATAGTTATTCCTTCCATAGTTTGGTCACAACACATGCTTTCACTGGACTTATACCAAAATTACTAATATAGCCATGGTATATTTAAACAAATAAAATAATAGTAATTGATATTTAAAAAAAGAGTTGACTTAGAATGTGCCCTTAAATGCACTAAAATTTGTCCCCAAGAGGTAGCTCAATCGGTTGGGACCACGCGTAATGAAGCGGAGGTCATTAGCTCGAATCCCCCTCCCCCCTCTTTGTGTGGACATGTCAAAAAAAAAAAAAAAAAAAACACTAAAATTTTTTAAGTGTTGAGAGTGAAAATAGTTACTACTGAGTAGGCATAAAGTGAACAACTCTATCTTTGGGGTTTATAGGGGAAAATGAGAAGAAGTGATCAGATCTATTCTTAGGGAGGAAATAGAATAGGAAGTTTCTTTTTTCTTGCATGGATGTTGAGAAGGGTAAAGCGACCAAACTGATCTGTTTTACTATCATATCCATTTTGTTTTACTGGCTAATGGTATTTTCTTGGGGTAATGCAAGAGCTACAGATAATTTGAATTGAAACCTTTCAACTCTGCCCAAATCTGCTTTATCTTGGGTGGAAAAAAGAGTGGGCCAAGATGGGTGGATTTATCCCCTCCTCTCCTTTCCTTCCTTGTTCATCTCCCAACCGAGGGATTACCACTATCCCTCACTTTGTTATCTCCATTCCCTCTTCCCTACTGGTTTTGTCCATAGGTATCATGCGTGTGATAACAGTAAGTATATGTATGGAAATGGTCAAAGCTGTAAATTTAGGCAAAACAAATGGAAGTTATGGGAGTGACTGTAGAGTACGGTCTGGAAATTAACACCTAGAGAGATGAACCTGTTAAAATGTAAAGAGAAATAATTTATCCCAACTTGTTTTATGCATATCTTTTGCTAGAAGATGCTTATATGTTCTATTTTTGGGTTCCCTTTCCCTTTTTTTTTCAACGTTATTACATTTGGGGTATTACTGGAGTAAAATATTTCCAATTGTGTTTGTCAATGTGTTATACTTCCTTTTTTTCTGTCAATCATGTTTTCATATGATAATTTTCGAAGGGGCTCTTTGTGTGTTTCTAAATCATTGAATTATGTTGGGTTGAATATACCTCATGGATTCGCTTACCTGTGTACATTTCAATTTGTGCATATTTTTGATTTATCGAAGGAATCTTAGATTGAGATGTAGTAACACTTGAGATGTTTTAATGTGAGTACTAAAGTTATGTTTTGATGCAAGAAAGTTGGGGTTTGCTTTAGCAACTGTCATATGCACAAGCTAACAAGTTAGTTATTATGGTCACACATACGGTTTCTTGCTTTGACATTGTGCAATGTAGATGTAGCTGCTTCTTTGTTCTTCTTTTTACCACTTTATTGATCATGTTGCTTGATGATTCTTACATCATAGTTCCGAATTTATGTATTTTACATTCCATGAAGTGTTTTTTAGGTATACATATATTGATGTATGGTAAGTTTATATGTGTAGGTTGAGAATGGAAAGGCTCAAGCTGCTAATTTTCCTTTTTGCACGATAGAGCCAAACATAGGGATTGTTGCAGTACCAGATCCTCGTCTCCAAGTACTTTCTGATCTCAGCAAATCTCAAAGAGTGGTCCCAGCATCCATAGAGCTTGTAGATATTGCTGGCCTTGTCAAGGGTGCTAGTCAAGGGGAGGTGACATTCTTTGTCTTTCACTAGTTCTAGTTTGCTTTTGTTATCATTGAATCTCTATATTGATATAGAGAAATGCTACACACACTCTCACTCCCACACTCCCTGACGTGGTAGTCAAATCAGCATTAGATCCAATAGTGATTCATCTAAAATTCAATGGTGGTTTTGATTGCCATGTCAGGGAGTGTGTGCTTTGGAGTGCGAGGATGGGAGTGTGTGTAACATTTCTCATTGATATATATTTATTTGTTTTGTTTTGTTTCACCATGCCTGTCTTATAGATTCTACTGCAAATAGGTAGGTGGGCATCAACTCTCTCTCTCTCTCTCTTTTATTTTATTTTTATTTTTTTTAATTTTTTAATTTTTAAATTCTCTTATTGCAGGGGTTGGGTAATAAATTTTTATCACACATTCGCGAGGTGGACTCCATACTTCAGGTTTTTGCCTATTATAACAAATTCTTGTTCTTGTATGGCTTTTCTCATCTTTGTTTTCCTCAAAAAATTGCTTGTGTATCAGCGAATTTGTCATGTTGCTTAGTATTTGCAATGACTGGATGCAAGAAGAAGGTTAAAAAACTACTGGATAACATCAATTCCACGTAATCTTTTTCCTATTCTGATGCTTCTTCTTTTTGTTTTGTTTTTAATATCATTTTATTGCTCCATGGATACTAGAAAGTCTATCCTCAATCATCTTTGCTGATGAAGTCATTTTACTTAATTTTTTCTAAAACTGGGGACCATAAAATCTCTAATGAAGCTTCAAGGAGGCATAAGAGCCACGAAGGGAGTATGACAAGTCCCTTTGACTTTTTATTTTTATTTTTATAAGTAATTAAATCCTCATAAAAAGCGCATAAGGGTGTAACCTAAATACACGTGAAGTATACAAGCGAAGAACCCAATTAAGAAGGAGGAGAGCACAAATAAAGAAATTCTAAGAAATTAGAAAAATGAGAATCATAAAAACCGTAGAAGGGTGTAACCTAAGTATATGGGAAGTATACAAGAGAAGTACCCAATTAAGAAGGAGGAGATTACAAATCAAGAAATTCTAAGAAATTAGAAAAATGAGAATGTTTGTAAGCAACCATCCAAACATAAAGAGATTTAAACAAAATGGCTTTTAACTCCATCACCGCCATCTCACAATCTTCGAAATTTCGAGCATTGTGTTATCTCTAAGTACACCACATTAAGTACATAAGAATCATCTTCCAAATTTCAATATTGCAATGACTTCCAAATTGACCTCTCCAACAAATCAACAACTCCATCAGCTGTTGGGGGCATGGCCCAATCTGTCCCAAAAATATGGAAGATTGAATCACTCATAAGTCTCTTGCCACTTCACGATGGAGCAAAATATGATCAATGGTTTCCCCACTCTTCTTACACATACAATATCAATTCATCATTATGACATCTCTTCCTCAAGTTATCCTTCTTGGGGTGGGATGCAAAATTCCATTACTAATAATATTGGTGCGTGCTGGACTTGGAGATTATATGTACTCAATAAAAAAAATGAAAGGTTTCCTTACTAGTATTATAATATCGGCGCATGCTGGGTCCGAATGCTTAGGTGTCGCCCGCAGCCCATATATGCCTTAGACCTTGATTCTCATTTGATAAATAATTAATTCATTGAAAAGCGCAAATGGGTGCAACCTTAGTACACATGATGTATATAAAGAAAGGCCCCATTAAAGGCGGAAAGAAGAACAAAAATCTGCGAATTGAGACAAAGTAGGAAACTGGGAAACATTAAAAGCCCCCAACCAATTGAGTAGGGTCTTGACCAACATGTTTTTAAGCTTGTCATGTGTCTTCCCATGATCTTCAAAACATCTTGCATTCTGTTCTCTCCAAACAGTCCACATTAAACACAATGGGGCTATTCTCCACGCATCCATAATTGAACAATTACCTCTTTGATCTCACCAACACTAATACCCTTCCAATCATAACCCATGCGATGTCAAAGAGAGTAAATATCACACTCCATAAGGCTCGTGCTACTTCACAATTGTTAATAGTTTTGTAGTAAGAAGATTAGAGGGAGAAGAGGAGGCTGCTATATTATTCAGCTTCTATTTAACCTAATACAAATATCCTAATATATAGGATTAGGGAAATATCACAATGACCAAACTACCCTCAAACCCTAATGATTTACAAACCCTAATAACTCTTCTAACAACAATGAAGAAGGAGATCGATTTATTTGCCGCTCCGCTTATGCATGCAACACCATTCTACTGTAATAATTCTTCTCCTACGCAAGTTATCCAAAGTTAGAATCTTACTGAGAATTGCTGTCCACACAAAGAAGCTCACCCTCAATGGTACTTTAGCTTTCCATATACTCCTCTAAGGAAAGGTAGAAAGCATGTTAAAACATGACCGCACCTCAAATTTATTTCGCTTTGAAGGAGTCCACCAAATACAATCCTCCCCCTCTGTCTGTCATCTGAGAGCATACAACATCCCAAAAAAAGCCATCACCACCTCTACCTCCTAGTCCTTGGCCGCTTGTAAAAAAGGTACATTCCATTGAATAATACCATTAGAAATATTTATATCATCCTTGACCCACGCCTCCTTATGAAATAACTCCGAGGAGACTTCCTTCATAGATTCATTCCCTCACTAAATATTATGCCAGAATCTAATATGAGAACTATCCCCTACATCAAATCTAAGAGACCTCGAGAAAACTCCCCACCCTCTCCTAATATATTTCATACTATCCTCAACACCTAAAGCCCTACCCTCTTTAATGGTACCGAGAACACAAAAATCCTCAAAAATTACCTTCTTCTTCCTTTCTACGTTGCCAAACACCGTCTCATTCCATCTCTTTAGGTCAACTTTCAAAGCCATGAACTTGCTATCTAAAATGAAGCTATGAGAGCCTTGGAAAAGATAAGAGTCCCACCACCATTTCACCGTTTCACCCTGTCCACAAAACCCTCAAAATTTAGCCTCATATTTTCATATTTGAAGGGCCTACTACCCCTATGAAAATCACCATAGTCGAGGAGGATCGGGAAGTGATCTGAATAAATTTTAGGAAGACTTCTCTATGATACTTCGGGACTTGGCTTCCCACTCCAGAGAAACGAGGAATCTATTAACTTTTGACCAAGAAGGAGAGTCTCAATCATTTGACCAGGTAAAAGTTCCGCTCACAAGAGGGAGGTCCATCAGGCCTTGATAAAAAATGAAATCGGAAAATTCCACCATAGTTGGGCATAAATAGGCTTCGCTCGATCTCTCACTAGGGAATCTGGTAACATTGATAGCACCCCCAATGCACCAAGGCAAGTTCCACTAGCTAAGTAAACCAGCCAACTCATCCCAAAGGAGCGTTCTATCCCTATCTAAATTAGGGCCATAGGCGCCCACAAACGTCCAAGTGAAGTGATCCTCAACAATTCTAGAGGTGATAGTCAAGGAGAATTCCCCCACACACTTGTCAATTTTCTCCACCACCCTCCTATCCCACATAATCAAGATGCCACCCGAGGCCCTTTGGAGTCCAAACAACACCGATTGACATGATGACTACCCCACAAACTATGAATAATACTATGAGGCATGACATTGAGCTTAGTTTCTTGGAAACAAACAATGTTAGTTTGCTCAACTTCCTCCCAAGTACTGTTTCTTTTCAATTTTGATGAAATTTTCTTGCTGCATGTTACTTGCATCAAATTGAGCAAAGTGAGACTACCAGAAAAAAATGCTTTATTGTAGAGGTGCTTAGTCCTTTTGCAATTTGAATTCTACTAAATCTATTGCTTGATAGGTTCAGTGCATTTCATGTTTTTAATTTTCTTTTATGACATTAAACTTATATTTTTGGAGAGTACCATGTGTCTAATGTGAAGAGTAAGGTGGTGCTATTGGTTTATACGCTTTGGTGTATACTGCTTGAGTATTTAGAAGTAGCTTACGCTTTTTTATAAAATTTCCATTACTTATCAAATTTATTTATATTTATTTTTAATGTTGTAAGAGGCCTAATATTTTTTTTCCCAGGTCGTACGCTGTTTTGAAGATAATGACATTGTTCATGTGAATGGTAAAGTCAACCCCACATCGGATATTGATGTTATCAATCTTGAACTTGTTTTCTCAGATTTGGACCAGGTATTTCTAATTATGACCTGCTCTATACACACCTTATTGACTTAAAATAGGTGCTACCTCGTCAAATTTTAAATAATGAGGGTGGCATCATGTTGAATTTGATTACAATTTCTTGTTTTCTGGTATTATCACAATTTGACTGATTGCACCTAAAATGTATCTTTGACATACATGACTTGATTGTATGATTTGATTTCCTTGTGTTACGTATAATTGGTTTTGGATTTTCTCATCTTTTTTCCTTATATACAGGACTAGTTTGAATGACTTCACTGTTATTGTTGTACAATTTTCTACAGGAGACCTAGTTCCATATTATTTGTGGAACTCAAGCTCATCTATGAGGGCTTCTGCCTTCATTTTGTATCTCTTACCAGCGGTCCAAAGTTGGTAGATTATGTAAAAAAGACTGCATGTATCACTAACATACAAGAATATTTGCATTGTTAAACATTCTATTCTTAAGGGAGAACCAATTTGGATTTTGAGTTCTGATGCCCCAAAGCTCCTTTTTCAAGACTCCATGAACGTGTGTGTGCAACAATAGTTCTCTCAGTCTTGTATGGATCCTGGCAATGCATCTTTTTGTTACATTGTTTCATCCCCTCTGTTGGTAAAGCCTAGCCAATGTGGTAATGAAGGCCTCAGTCCAAAACCTGTCTTTGTGCTAAAACACAACAGTTTTTAAAAAGATTTTTCTGTTGGTTAAATATCCAAATCCTATATAAAGGTTAGAAAAAGGAAATAAATTTTTATTTTTTATTTTTTATTTTTTATTTTTTATTTTTATTTTTTTTCTGGCTTGAGAATAGGTTGCCTTTTATCTTCATTAATCTCTATTTTGCCTTTTACTTTAGTGAAACAAAGGAATCTCTCTTAATCTTGCATTGGTTCAGGTGACGCATCTTTTTGTTACTTATGCTGCTAGCCTGTCTAGGCCATTGGACTGTTAATCGATCTTGATCAGAACCTATGATCATGCTAGTGCACATTCATTTGACCGTCAACCAAGTTTTTAAAAGAAAAACAAAACACATTTTCTCTTCCTCTTTCCTGTTCTCTTCTGGAGAATCCTTTTTGCTTTTGCTTGTTAGCGGAAAGAAAATGGAAGAGAATGTGAATAAAGATGGGCTGTATTTCACACACTGCAGCCCTCAATCTATTCCACATGTATAGGAGGATTAGTTACAAAGACTAGGGAAAATATTTTGAGAAGTACAGCTGGTAGGGACACCTCACTAGATTTCCTTCTAGAAGAGTACAACATATTGTAGCATAGCATTCAAAGCATTGAAACACTGCTATCCATAATAATCTCTATTGTGCTTGTTCCTTTTCCATTGGTTGTTCTCAAAGCTTCTAAAAACATTCCTAGTTAACACCCTTCATCTCAAATGAGAGGTTTTAGCTTCTCAACATATATTTGCTTATATCAGAATCTTTATTTCTTTCTTTCCTTTCATTTTAGTTTAAATATAATTATTTTTCTTTGGTTGACTTACATTCTGCCAAAGATGGAGACATGGACTAGTTGGGGTTTTAGTGGATTAGGAGCTTAGGTGGAGAATTAAGGAGTTTTATAGGTTTTGGCAAGTCTTGAAATTGGTAAGTTTAGCTGATAAGCTGTAAACTAGTGAAGAGTCTGTCAAAATAGGACTTGTGGACCATTCCAGCAAGGGAAATAGATTATTACTCTTGACTTGTAAAATTAAAGAAAACTCAAGGATAACCAAACTATTTCCATTTTAACCTTAGAAAAACTTGAAATGAGACTTTAAGACATAACCATGACACCAGAAAGCTTCAAAATAATCCATATCTTTCATTCCTTTGGTCTTTGAACTTTTTTATTCTTAGGCTTCTTGTCGTTTGCATCAAAATTGATTCAATTGTGTGTGTGTGTGTGTGTGTGTGTGTGTTTTTTTTTTTTCATTTAGACCTCTTTGACTTTTCCCTCATAGTTGTTTGGAGTTCTTAATAATAATTATGGTAATAAGGATTTGAGCCTGGAAATGTTGAAACTAACCCAGACATGTTTTAGTTTGTAGAGTACCTAATTTGACCATGTTGAGAGATTTGCATGGAGAAGGTTTAGAGAAAATAGGAGGCTCGTTCTATATTCTATATGACGTAGCCTACCTCAAACATATTATTATATAAGCTTAAAGAATACAACAATGACTAAACTACCCCCAAACCCTAATACATTCTTCTAACAGACCAAAACCAGTATATATCAAAATATGGATGATTTTGAATTGCTTTGTAGACAAGAACTGGCTTTGCATATGGCTTTGAATTGGGAACTTGCTGAAATCATTTTCCTTCTTTTGTTGTATGACTGGCTGTATGCATTGGGCTTGCAGGGATGATGTGTTTAAAAATATTGTACAAGGGAAAATAATGTCATAATCTTATACTTCAAGAGAACTAAACTAGAACAACTTATCAAAAAAAAAAAAAACTAAACTAGAACATGCATAAACGAAAATTAAAACACAGAATAATACACCAACATGGAAAATCGACAACTCCTTGGCTTAGTGGGCAGTTTGAATTTTCTCCTCCTTCCATTATGACGAAGAACATGGCTGGAGTAGGGATGATCAACCTTAAAGTCTTTTCCTTGATGACTGAAGATGACCAAGAGAGTGGGCTCTCAAAAACTGCTTCTCAATTTCTTGAGAAAACAAAAGCTTAAACTTTGAGAACAAAATGTTTTCTAGAATTAAGAATTGAAAGACTAGACTTCAGTCTTTCTTTTTCAACTCTATCTTCTTGTGTGTTTTAGTCTTCACTAGGGACCTCCATTATAGGCTTAGGTTACTTGGAGAAATGAAGGAGAGGGCTACTAGAATCCTAGTCTAACTAGGATTCATGGCCAAGGGGGGATTACATCCCCTTGGACCACATGACCATGAGGAGAAAATCTTCTCTTTATGCACCTAGGGCTAGGGTTAAAAACTCTAGCTCATTTCCTCTTAACTTTGCATGGGCTTGGGTTTTATTCCTAGCCCAATGCTCCTATACATCTCCATATACTGGTGACTTAGAATTAAATCCCTTTGGCCCATGTTTTGTAAAATAAAACAAGCCTAAAATAAATAAATAAATAACCGAGGCCTTAGAAAGTGGTCAAATTATATTAGTTCAAGGAGGGACCTAAAGGGAAAAATATAACTAGCTTGTTATCTCATGACTTGTTACAGGTTACTACTAATTACAATTAATTCTACTAAATAATTATAATTGCACTCTAGTTAATATTTTTAATTTAAATCAATTATTTCTTATGGCATACTTATTTATTACATGTTACCCCTCCATGGAATATTNTCTTTGATTTTCATGAAGGACTTGGATTTCATTTTGAAAGGTAGCGCTCCCAGAATGTTACATACTATCATCCAATGCACTGAGATTCGACTGCAGTAAAAGTCTCACTCTTAAATGCATCAAAGTGACCTTACATCTGAGTTCACAATTTCCTTTGGATTTAGAGTAGCTGCCATAAGCAGTCTGTGAGTGTACATCATTCTTATAACAATGTTAATAAAGAATGATGATTCACATAGCTCGTTGAGTGCATTGCATCTCTATACTTTTGCACCAACATATCGACTTGAACTCCCTACTTCATATGATCAAGAAAGATCATCACAAGGTTATTTGTTATTGTCTTGATGGAATGCCCAATTCCATCTATGGCTACAAACAATGGTTTTTAAGAACCTATGACTAGATCTTCTTGTTTGATGACCTCATTACTCTCACGAAAGTCATATCTAGTGTAACTTAAGGACCTTACATGTACGTGATAGAATAAAAGCAATCAGAAGTGTACATGTAAAAATTTATCTATGCCTATTGCTTAATTAATAAAACATTGAATAAACAATTTTATTCCACACAACTAAAGTGCCATGCAATTCAATTGGAGTTTAGGATATATTTCCCCAACAGTATGCTTCTGAATATTTCTAAGGTTTTGTTTCCCTTCTGAATTTTTGATTAATCTCTTGAGAGGATGTAACATTCTGTGGATTCATTGTAATAAATGTTACAAAATGGTTTCGAATTGGACTTTCCCAAATTGTAGAAATTCCCTAATAGGCCTTTAGGTTATCATTTGTTACCACCTGGTGTTCTAGTTGGATCAGTGCCTATTTGTAATCATACTAAATTGTTGTACTGTTTATTTAGAACGTTATCTTTTGCAGTTCAACTAAAATTACTCAAGAAAGTCTTTTATTTAGTGGTTGGGGCTCATCCTACAAATCCTCTTTTACCACTTTGTTGCAAATCATGGATGAAATAGTCGGAGAAATCTCTGTTTACTTAATAGTTCATTTTTAGTGGCTATTACCACTTTCAGTAACCAATATACTCCTATTTGGATGGGTGTTCTGCTTAGATATTTGTAGACGTATGTACCTCACACTCACATGACTATTGTCTGATATAAAGAAGCTCCATTTTCTACTGCATTGCTTGGTGCAACAACTCAATAAGATTTGTGTGCTTAAAGTACTTATGATAATCTTTACAGGCTCTAATTTGTCATGAAACTTATGTTAATAGCTCAGTAGGGTGAGATGAACTGATAGAACTAAATTGTACCTTTTACAAGAACTGCAGATTCAAAAAAGAATGGAGAAGCTCAAGAAGGGCAAGCCAAAGGATTCACAATCTAAACTTAAGGTAATATCATTCCCCATGCTTTAAAGTCCCCCATAAAGTAGAAAGTAACTCATTATCGTCTTCGACTCATCCTTCCCTTGGCGTAGGACAACAACACCGTGGTTTTTTTATAGCATCTTGAACAGTACTTCCATTATAGTAGCAGGCTGTTTTTGGATGGTTTTGGTTCCTAGGTATAGTGTGTTGACTTTGTTGAAGAAGGAAACTTATGATATGCTTTAATTCCTATTATTACCTGATTTGATTACACTTGATCTCATTCCAATTATTGAAATATGTAATCTGTGTATTTCCATATTATGGTGTAGTTTTTTTCTATTTAAATTCATGTAAGCCTATGAAGCAGTACAGGGGAATAAGACAAGATTCTCTTTTTCTTCTTTCTCCAAACTTTTCTTCTTGTTTCAACTTGGTATTAGAGCGGGTGGTTTGTTTTTGGTTTCGTGCTTGTGTTGCCCATATTGGTAGAATCACATTCAGTCTCGACTGGTTGCCATTGAAGACCCACGTTCGAGATTTTCTGGGAAAGCCTGAAATGTTTTGGGTAGTCTGTGCCATCAGAGTCACTGGCGCACCTATGCCGATCGAAACTTCTCATTATCGACTGGCGTGGTTGCGTGAAGGAGGATTGTATGTGGGTGAGGAAGCTCAATGGCCTAATGTGAGTTCATTTCTGAAGAAATTGTGAAGTTCTAATGTAGCAGTGAGTTTTCTGGCGACTCTATGCGATGGTGGTGGAGAAAGACAAAACAACAAGTTGTTTTATAAGAAGACCAAATAAGAAGACTCCTAAAATTGAATAGAACTGAATTAAAACAAAACCAGCTTCTTGCTGCCTGCATCTCTCCCCTAACAAATTCTCTCTCTCCTTTTTTTTCCCTCTTCTTTTTCAGTTTGATACATGTTACTGTGAAGTATTTAAGGTGGCTATGATCTCATTGATGCAATCTTCCTTGTTCCAGGAGGAAGCAGAGAAGTCTGCCTTGGACAAAATTCTGCAGGCACTTATGGATGGGAAACCGGCACGATCTGTAACTTTGACGGAGTTCGAAAAGGATGCTATAAAGCATCTTTGCTTGCTAACAATGAAACCAGTCACCTATGTTGCCAATGTTGCAGAGACGGATCTAGCCAAGCCTGAAAATAATCCTTATGTCAACGAAGTGATGAAACTTGCATCTGAGTTGCAATCTGGACTGGTGGCGATCTCAGCTCAGGTTTGGTGACCACTTCTGAACAGAAAGTCTTACAGTTTTAACTCGTAAAAGTTCTTTCAGCTTGTGCCTCTAAGCATGCGTGTGCCTGAGTATTAGTGTGAGCTGGGGATGCATTTTATTTGTTTTGATAAATCTTTTGCTGATATTGGTCTTCCAGATGTTACTGTTACATCAGGTAAGTGAAAGAGTGACCTTTCTACTTGCAGGTTGAGTCAGAGCTTACTGAACTTCCATATGAAGAAAGGATGGAGTACTTGAAATCTCTTGGTGTCAGTGAAAGTGGTCTTGGAAACCTAATTAGAGCAACATATAGCCTCTTAGGGCTGCGTACATACTTCACCTCTGGCGAGAAGGTGGTGAAGATAAGTTTGAAATGAGATTTTTGAATGTTATATTCATTTCATATATTAAAAAGTTTGTTGTCCATTGTTTTGTGCAGGAAACAAAAGCATGGACCATACTTGCAGGTTAGATTCTGTTCTGCTGGATGTCAATACCATGATGATAAATTCTATTTAGTGGACCTTGACTTTTTCCAAGGCAGTAACAACCTCTTGTGCTCAGAGTTGGTCAGATATGATGGACAACTTATCAAAAAAGAATTAGTATGACTGATCATTGTATGAGAGAAAAAGATTTTAGTGTTTACTTTTTGGTGAGCTCTTTGTGTCTTCAGATGGGATACAATGTCCTCTATTGCCACTGAATAAACCTGGCTAGTTTAAAAAATGTCTATTCACCATTGACTACTTATTCGATGTAAACACTGTTGTGATCAGATGGCTGTCTGACTGTCATTCTTTATTTGTTTAGGAATGACTGCGCCTCAAGCTGCTGGAGTTATCCACTCAGACTTTGAGAAAGGTTTCATTCGAGCTGAGACAGTAAGCATTAGGAGTATAAGATTCAACTTCCTATTTTGAATAAAGTTTTGGGTGTTGCTTCTTTTCATGTATGGAATAAGAATGTATGGTCTGGTGTGATGCAACTCAAAAGGGTATTTTGTAATTTGCTGCAAAGGACTTTTAGTCTTTTCCTTTTTGGCCCAGCGGCTCAGTAGCTACTTTTGGTCATTTGTTTAGGGGGTGTGCTTACTAGTCTTCGTTAAATTCAGTGGGTCTTGACTGGTCCTAGTCTTAGCTTTGCTTGGTTGCAGGTTTCCATGCTGCCTAAGTTTATTTTCTTTACTTATAGTACACTTCTGTATTTAAGCGGAATGAACAGAAATTCTTTTGGTTCGTTGTAGTGCTTTAATGAGGTGGGATGCCAAGATCCTATCGTGAATGATTTTTGTTTCTTTCTATCTTCTTGTTTTTTGAGTTAATTTCTTAAATATGGATTATAGTTTTTAATCGTACAATAGCTATGATAAACAAATGTTTGTTAGTATGAGAAAATTTTCAGATAATTGGTAGGCACCCTAATTTTGTTTATCCTCTATAAGGAATGATATTGGATTCAATAGTTTTTATGAAGTATCTAAGAATGTTCTAGGTACAAAAACCATTATCCGTTTCTGCCCTTTTATTTCTGCCAAATACCCAGTAAGATGTATAATGACGACCTGATTTATTTATCAGGTGGCTTATGCTGATTTTGTTGCTGCTGGTTCACTTGCTGCTGCAAGGGAGAAAGGACTTGTGAGTTGTTTGCTTTACTATTATCATTTATTTTCTTGAAATTCATAAGATAGGATGAAAAGAAAACTTCGTTCTGAGGTTCTGATACTCTTTGTGCCTACCATTGAAAAGACTAGATGTTTATATGTCAATGATGGGTTTTTGTAGTCTGAAAAATAGTCAATTCACCAATTGGAACTAAACAACTAGCTGATGAAGCTGCTCCTTGCCATTGATTGACATGATCCCAAAGTCACTTGAAAATACTGCATTAGCTTCAGTGAGGCATACAAAATCACAAGTTTATTCCCAATTAAGGATCTATATATTTTGTTGGCTGAGAGTAGGGGTGGGCATGGGTCGGAAATTGACCATTTCTACAGCCCAACCCGCATAATGCGGGTTTGAAATAAACTACTTGAAACCCAGCTACAGTGAACCATATCCGTGGGATCTTGGGTGTTGCAGGGCGGGGCGGAGTGGGGTGGGTTATGCGGGTTTGGGCGGGTTATGCGTGTCTGGATGGTTTTGTCAGAGAGAATGAAAGAGGTCAAGAGTGAGAGAGAAAAGCTGGAGCCGTGGCCGTGGAAGCGAGTTCAAGGCCAACCGTTTGCTCTCTTGCAGTTTCGAAACGAGAGATGGAGAGAGAGAGAGAGCAAACCAGAGAGAGTAGGCGAGAGAGAGACGAAAACGCCCAAGGGTTTTCGTCACTTTCGGAGGAAAGCTTCAATTCTGTATGGAGACCAGGCAGGCCAGAGAGAGAGAGGGAGAGAGCAGACGAGAGAGAGAGAGAAGTGGCAGCAGATCTAGAGAGAGAGAGAGGCGGAAGAAATTTTTAGGGTTGGGTTTATTTATTTATTTTTATACTCAAGCGGGGCGGGACAGGTATTTGCTGACCCAGGATTTTTATACCCGCAACCTGCACTGCCTCGCACGGGTTGGAAGAAATCCAACCCGTTTCTGCAAAAAAAAACACTAAAACCGGGTGGGGCAGGGTGGGTTTTTGCCCACCCCTAGCTGAGAGCATACTTATAGATATATGCTATGTTTGATTGAGTTTGAGAGAAATCACTGCACCCTGGATGGATATGCCTAGTAAATTTTTTATAATTTTCCAACATATGGGAGAAGCTAAATTGGAGTAGGTTGTTGAAAACATTTTGTATTGACATTTTTATACATTTGACTAGTTGCAGTAAGCTGAAGCTAAATTTTTGTGATGAAACAAATAGTCATGTGGATGTTATGTCCCCTAGAGTCAAACATGTTAAACACATCTTTAAAATGTCAAAAACATGGGGGAAGGGGGTGATTGATTTCTCGGGAGTTGTTTCTGTGACTTTCTCAGTACCAACCAAACCGTGAACTTTTTCCCCTGAGAGTCATCTAGTTTGCTCTAGGCTATGTAGTTCACTTTAATTGATTGAGTTATTGATGAATTGATTCTTTTTATGTGTCATCAACCTAATGCTAGTACAGTTCTAGATGTGCACATTAATAGATGGAAAAGAAGGCGTAGTTGAAATGGAAAACCCGAGCATTAGGTAGTGGATATGGGTGTAAACGAGTTGAGCTTGAACAAGCTTCCCTTGTTCGGGCTCGGCTTGTTTAAATTTTACTCGAGCTCAAGGATGAGTCAAAAAATTGAGCTACTCATAATAAGTTGAGCAGAGCCAAGCCAACTCGCGACCTAGCTCTTATATTTAATTTTTTATTTTTATTTTTATAAATTTAAACTTCAAGTACTCTTAACGGCTCAAGAAGCCAGCTTTTGCTTCACCTGGCTAGTCGAGTATGGAGCCTGAGTCAATATAGCAATGGTTTCAAAGAGAGGATATGCAACCTTTTATAGATAAGCAAACTTGGGGATTGATATTTTCTTAACAATGTGGGACAAGTTAACAGATTGTATTTAGACTGCAGTGGGACAACGCCCCCTACAAAAACATATTTTTTCAATGTCTCTCTCTCAATCTCCCTCACCAGTCACATCGCATCTTCCAACTCAATTCTCATTTCCCACTCTTTCACTCTCGCTCACCTGAAGGTAGTGATCCAAAGTGTTTGGGTCTGTTTGATTCTTCAATAGTTTTTGCCTTTCTTAATCTCCCTCAATAGTTTCTGCTTGATTTTTCTTCGTTTTGTTTGGGTCTGCTCTAATTGAATTTGGGTCTTTTTAATGATTGCTCTCTCTCTCTCTGATCACAACTAAGTGGAGAAAGCTTATTTTGTTTGGGTGAAGAAGACGAGCAACAAAGAATCAGAGATGGAAAGACGGGGGAGAGAGAGAAAAAAATAATGTTAAAAAAATTATATACATATATTTGTTATATATATATTAATTAAAATAAGTTATATAATATATTTGTTATTATTGGGTAATATTGACTATATATTGTTACTTGGTTGAGGGACACTGTGGAAGCGGCGACCCAGGTGAAGGAGGACATCTCCAAGTCCTACCGTGAGGGGGATAAGGTGCTGATGGTACATGGGGGGTCCAATAAGGCTGGGAGGTATTTGGAGGTGTCCGTGTACGTGGAGGGTGGCCGTAAAGGGGTTTTATGGATCCCGGAGGGTCGATTCAGGCGGGGGTGGCGTCGGTTCGCCAGCGAACTACGCCTGATGCTAATCAGCCCCAACGGTAAGTCTGATGCGGAGGTGGCTGAGTCTCAGCTTGTGCCGAGTCCGGAGATCTCCCCATTAAAGCTCGCAGGGGTCGGGGTCTGTGACGGGTGTTCTAAGGCGCGCTCTTTTGTGGAGGTTCTGCAATCGAAGACCTGTCTCGAGCTGAAGGATCATTCGCGAGGAGAGACGGCGAAAGGTGGGGTAGTGAAGGGGCCGGCGGTGGATGAGGCGAGGTTTGAGAAGGCGGCTGCGTTTGTCAAGAGGACGAGGGGCAGTTTGGTACAAGGCTGGGTCAAACGTTTCATAGGGTCTTTTCAGATTGGGCTGGGCCGGGTATAGGTTGGGTTGCTTGAAGGATTGCTGAATGGGCCAAAGGATTTGTCTGTTGAAAACCAGATTAGGGCTGTCTTGGGTTGTTTGACAGGCCTTAAGGGGTGTGGGCTAGAGTATGAGCAGGCCGGGCGTAATTTTGGGCTGGGCTTTCGCCTAAAGCCCAAACGAAGAATTTGGGCTGCTCGTCGTTGTGTTAAATCTCCAGCTCCCAGATCGTCCTCTCCGAAGCAGGTAGCCGAAGATCACTTGGGAGCAGCCGAGGCCGAGCCTCCAGCGCCGACGCAGTTAGTGGGTAGTGGGTTTGCTCCGATGAGTTCTTCTGCCCTCCCTTTGCTTGCGTTATCCCTAGAAGATGGTGTGAGGACTGGGTCATCGTCGGAGGTCCGGCAAAATCCTCTGGTGTGTCTATTGGAGGAGGTTGCACACTCTCAAGTGGAGGAGGCCTCTCCTCAAGCTCGTTTGGATGAGCCTGAGCCTTCGGACGCTGGGCTTCCAGTTCAAGTGCATCAAATCGAGGATGCCGTG
Source organism: Carpinus fangiana (assembly GCA_006937295.1). Lineage (NCBI taxonomy): Eukaryota > Viridiplantae > Streptophyta > Magnoliopsida > Fagales > Betulaceae > Carpinus > Carpinus fangiana. The sequence goes on along the minus strand of CM017328.1, from coordinate 8,052,849 downwards.
GCTGGGTCTGATCAGGGGACGGTTTCGAAGGCTAAGTTGGTTTGTAATTCCACTTCAGGATCTGGGGCTGCAAACATTGTTAAAGTGCCGGTGTCGGAGGTTATTCCGGCCAAGGCTATTTGCGCACCCGAGAAGGTGCCGAGCTTAATTTGAAGGGGGTTTTTTGGTCCAAGAGCTGCGTCACCTACTTCTTCGAAGGGGTCTTCACAGGGTAAGGGTGCTTTGTCTTCCTCTTTGCCGGAAATTTCTGTCTTGTCTCTTGGGGCGGTTGAGGTGGGTCTTAATCCCACTGTTTCCAAGCCTGAAGTGGTGTATGCCCGGAGGGTTAAGGAAGGAATTTCCAAGCAGCTGTTAAAAAATAAGGAGATTCTTGCTAAGGTGGTGGCTGACATACGAACGGAGGGATTCTCGAAGGAGGTGATTAGCACGATGAATTTTGCTCCGGTGGTGGGTTTATCCTGGGGTGGTGATGATAAAAGAATGTTGAACCTTTTATCAAAAATTGAGAAGGAAAAGCGGGAGCTAGCTGCTCCTAAGGTGAAGGGGAAGAGGGAGCTCAAGAACCTAGAGTGTTCCTTCAACATTGAGGCTAACGAGCAGAGGTCCTCTCAGGTGAAGTGCCAACATAGGCGGGGCTTTCTTGGGTCTAAAAATGCTTATTCCTTCCCCCCCGAGGTGCAATAGGGGGGTTGGGGTGGTTTTGGGGTGTTTTTTCTCGGGCTGTTTTTTTTTTTTTTTTTTTGGGTTTGATTGGGTTGTTTTCTTGGTTGGGCTTCTGTTTCTAGGGTTTGATTTTTGGGGGCTGCTTATGAGCTTGGCGCCCTATACCCATTGTATTTGATGCCCTTTTGGGTTTTTTTTGGTATACAACATTACTTATCCAAAAAAAATATATATTGTTACTTTTTTTTGTTTTTTTCCTAATCAAATTGGGAAAGGGTTACAAGTGATCAAAATACCAAAAATAGGTAGGCTCCCCTATAATAGACCCAAACATAGAAATTAACAGTGCAAGTAATCGAAACAAAGTAGGAAATGGGCAAAATAATTAGCTCGGTCCTCTCCAAGGGACCACACAAAGCTATTTTAAAAGCAAAATGAGTACATGAAGAGTCATAAACCTCAAAAGGTTTACAAACCCTAATTACAGTGTAAACCCCATGAGGTCCAAACCCATTTGCACTCCCAGTGCAAAGCAATATCGACTACCTGAAGGAAGTCAATATAGGGAAGGCACTGGTAAGATCCAAATTTGGAACCAATGGGAAGGGAGTATTGTCTCTGGAAGCACTAGTTTCCACTACAAAATTAAACCCTAAATACAGAGGGAGACTAAAACCCACAAAACCTAAACAAAACAACAGGAAATACATGGAAACAAAGGAAGAAACAAAAAAATAAAAACAAGCGGAAATGAAACACAAAACCCAACAACTAGTAGTGATGGCGGTGATAAAGGTGGAGGAGCGGCCGGAGGAGTGTACTGTCCGGGGCGTTAGTTCCATGCTCAAGCTCGTGGAGATCACGCTCTGGCAGGTGCAGTGCAAAAGGCGGATCGCATGGTGGCGGAGGAGAGCTGGGAGGCCGGTGGTGATGGTGGAGGAGCAGCCAGAGGGGTCTACTGTCCAGGGCGTGGGGAACACGCACCAGCGCGTGAGTTCCATGCTAAAGCGCGTGGAGCTCACGCTCTGGTGTGTGCAGTGCTGGTGGCAGATTGAGAGGTGGCATTGGAAAGCTGGGAGGTCGGTGGTGATGGTGGAGTGGCTCGTGTAGGCCCGGGTCAACCTAAGGAAAGTAGATCGGGTTTTTTAAAAAACCCATCTATGAACCAAGGAAGATCCGGGCTGCATCGTGGAGGGACGGTGAGTGGCCAAACGGGGAAGGAGGCGTGCAACCCAAGGCAGCGGAGAGGTGGACGACGGAAGATGGAGCAAAAACATTGTAGTCGAGCGACAAAAAAAGGAGAAAACCATGAAAAAAAATTATAGTCGGAGAAGAAGAAAAGGGAGAGGGAAGGAGGGAAGGTATCCCTCCCCAAAAAACCACATGGATGGTGGTGGAAAACCTCACAAGGAGGTAGTGTGTTTTCTCTACCTAGAGAGAAGGAGGAGCTTCTCTGACTAAAATGAGAGAAGTCAGATACTATATTGTTAGTTAATAAAAAAATACATGAGTCAAGCCTTATACGAGCTTGCTCACGAACCTAACCGAGTCAAATCGAGCTTACTTTGTTTAATATTTAAGCCAGGATTTGTGTTCACGAAGTGCCTCATTTAATAATTGAGTTGAACACAAGTCGAGCTTATTCCGAGTTCGCTCGCGAACACCCCTAGTGATGGAACTTGAAAGGAGAAAAATGCACCTTCTTGACTTGAAGATGATTGAATCATGTATTAACGGCCAATATCTGATAGAGGTAGAAAGCAAGGTGCCAATGGAACTATTATTTATTTCTATTTCAGGGTCCCCCCCCCTTTTTTTTTTTCCATTTTATATTTCTGAAAAAAGAAGAGTATGAAGAGAAATGATAAAGATATTGGAACATCAATTTGGAATAGATGATGGAAGCAGGAGTTTGTTTTGTTCACTGTACTTGTAAATGGAATGGTAGAATGGCTTTTTATATATCTTCAAGCATAATATGGAAGTATTCGTTTAATAAATCTTATTAGAACTGCTTTTTCATCAGAAGCTTGTGATTTATTTTTTGATGTAGCAACTAGAGGAAAACAGTTCGTAATCGTTGCCCCCAGAACTTAAGCAGCTGATTCACTACCATGGGCTGCAACTAGGGCTTGTTGTCATTAGGTTTAACGGGTCTGTGTGTGGTATGTTAATAAGTTGATATACTACAAAAAAGATACTTCATAGGTTTAGGGACTTGAGAGCAGAACAAAAGATGGGGAGACTCAACCGTGTTGAAGGCTCTTTGAGATTTATACATCTTTTGTAGATTTTATTGATTATTTACCTCTATTTATTTGTCACGTCTTTTGCCTCTACCTGGCATGAAGCACGCTGTTGTAAAACCTCAATCATTTACTAGGTGCTAGCTAGCTTAGCCAATAAAGTTTCTTGGCATTGTTGAACTGATTAACTATTTTGATGTGATATTTGCAGTTGCGATCTGAGGGTAAAGATTACATTGTACAAGAAGGAGATGTAATGCTGTTTCGTTTCAATGTATAATAATGGCTAATTTTTTTGTGGCTGAAATTATTTCACAATTCCTCATCCCAACAAGCCGGCAAGCCATTCGGACGGATTATAGCTCACTTCAAATTTTAGTGGCCTGAGAATTTATGCGATGATAGAAGTGTTGGCTGATATGGTGAAGTATTATTCCTTCATTTGTATCCAAGAAACTCGTAACTATTTCTTGTAGAGTAAATAGTTGAATTGATTTTATTCCATGGTTACACTATTTATTAGGAAACTGATCACATTAGAGGGGCAAAGGATGGAAATTAGAAAAAGAGTAAAGAAAAAATGCATTTAAGTGCATCTTTGAATTTGATCATCCTTTTAAGGGTATTATTATTTATTATTTCTGACCCTTTTTTTTTTTTGGGTTTAGAATAAATTGGAATTTACTATCTGCTTTTCAATGGATTGTCCTTTGATTTATGGTGTATTATTTGCCCCCTATAATTACGCAAGTGCCTTTCGGACGCTACCAGTAATACATTTATGTAGCTCTTTGGTCATGGGGAAGGGTGTCAGAAACGTGAAAAGTTTGCAAAAACAAATAATTGTAGCCAATCAATGATTGGTGAGTGTAAATTGCAAAAAAAAAATACAAAAATTGTTGATTTTAAGAAGGAAAGGATTGTGATTTGGATCATGTTGAAGATCGGATGTCATTTTCTATGATGATTGGATAGTCATTATTCGGTGGTATTTTTCCATTGGCTCTGCTTTAATCTTAATTGATGTGATAGATGTTAGCTGTTGCTTCTAAGCAAGTGAGAATCCCTGGCTATTTCACTTGAAAGCGAAGCTGGACTCAAGCTTCATTCAATCCTTGGCTGTTGATGCATTTCTTTCCCATTGTTCTTCAACAATGTCCCTCGTTGATCTAACTTTACCTCTCAAGTGTTTTTCACCATGGAGTCTTTTCGTTGATATGAGGTTTAGCCCCTAGCACTTTTGTCTTAAGGACCTTAGAAATAAAATTAGGGACCTTTTTCGGTATGATGTTAGCCTTGAAGGTTTTCACCTTAGGTCCTTCTCATATAAGGCATTTGTCAATATGAGGTTAGTCCTTAAGGTTTTCACCGTGGGACCCTTTTCCGTATGAGGTTATCCCCATTTCAAGGGCTTTCCTCTTAATATAATTAAGGTTGTCCCTTAAGACAAAGGTCTTTAAGTGTCTTTGTTGATATGAGTTTAGCCCCGAAGGTTTTCATCCTGGATGCTTCCAATATACGGTTGTCCATGAAGATAAAGCTTTTAAAGGTCTTCCTGAGATAGATTATCTCCTAAGACTTTCATCTTTAGGGACTTTCATTAGTATGAGGTTAACACCCAACGTTTTGGAGAAGGATCCTCGAGGGGATCCATTTAGTTGCTTTTAGAGGGTAATTTTGTCTGCCCTCTAAAAGCAACCAAATGGATCCCTTCGATTTCATTTGAAATGGAGAGGATCCAATTCCGAAGGTTTTCACCTTGTGGTCTTTCCAAGATAGGTTATCCCCTAAGACAAGCTTGTGTCTTTGGGGATCTTTGTCGATAGGGATTAGACCCAAAGGTTTTCACCATGGGGTCTTGGCATTATCAGAGATGCTTGCCAATGATCGTATTCTTCCTTAGTAACTTAGACAAAGCATTCACAACAGAGAGACACATTGAAAAATGCATTCTATTCATAAAAAGGTTTTGAAAAAGTCGTTTCATGTCCAATGTCTCCAAGTGATGGGTTTCGAGAAGTCAAGATATGATGACCTTCTGTTGTGTTCTTGGTTGCTAGAATTATCTGATGATTCAAACGTCAATGGCCACGCTTTTGCATGCACTACTTTGATGCTCGCTTGGTTCCTCATTTCTTCTAGCAAATCCTGGCCAACTTTCAGCTCTTCATGGTTTTGCTGAGGGTAGAGTGTGATGTACGTTGGGAAGTATGATTGCTTTGCTTCACTCTTGAAAGCCATTACAAACAAACGTTTAATTCTCGGGGTCGGGTTTTTTATGCCCATAACACGTCCAAGCAACCCACGGTGCCTGGTTGCCTAGTTGTGGGTCGCATGAACCACCACCTTGGTCTGCCGAGGATCAAGCAACCCACCCTAGTCAAATCTAACTAGACTTGGCTTGGCCTTTGCTGTGGCCGTGCGGCCCGTGCGCCAAACCTTGGCCTCGAGTGGTCATATTTTTTTGTTTTTTAATAAATAGGGGTATTTTGGTAATTTTAACCTTATTTGCTAGGATTAAAACGAAAATCCTAACATAAAGGTGACATTGTAAAAAATTGAAATTTTGATACACTAAATTGAAAATTTTTAATACATTAAACTATTAAAAAACAATCATTTGGCAACCTTTTTGTTATTTTTTCTTTCTTTTTTTTTTTAATGGGTATTCTGGGGTGTTTGTTTGGGGTCCCACCCATCCTAATTGAGTGCTTTTTTTTTTTTTTTTTTTTAAAAAAAAGGTGGTGCATTGGAACTGTCCATGCTTGTAGATTGTATGCATATAGAAGTACTCCCATGGCTTTTGTGGTGAAATGAATGGATAGGCTAATTTAGGCGGTACCTTTGGGTGTGTCATCTTTTGTTTTTTTGACCTGATTTGGGTGTGTCATCTGTCACAAATTAAACCTCCAGCGTACGTACCACGTGCAGTTAGTGAGGGTTCCCGTGCCTGTGGGACACACACCGGCCTTCTCACCTCTCATCCCACATCTGCATGCATTCTAATTTCTCATACAAAACTAATTAATGCTCATGCATGCAATCTCTTCTTTTATATATATATATATATATATATATATGTATATATATCCTGCATATTTCTTATAACAAGCTAGATATATACCAAATGGAAAACCTAGGCGATGATCACTCTTTACACTCTCCTACTCGCAAAGACTAGCTGATTTAGAAAGTTAGATGTAGAGGGATCAAATGTGTATTTTTATTTTTTGAGTAAGTCTAAATGCCTTTAAATATATATATTTTAATTCCTAATTTTTTTTTTTTTTTTGAGGATTTGTGGGTAGGCCAGGGTCATCCCCTGTCCCCTCCAAACCCGCCTATGCTTACTCTTGAGAGTGGGTCAATTACCCATTCAGGGTGTTGAGAGAATGAAAAACGGGTTAAATATAATTTAGTCCTCTCGATCGGCTAACAACCATTTTTTATAAAACTCAATAAGCAGGCAATTGTGATACTTGAAAATTACCATTTTGTTACAATGATTCCAAGCCACTCCTTAGCCACCACGAGGCGGCTTGTAGCTATCACGATTCTGTTAGGGGTGGCTCACGATTGAGCCAATTCATGAACTTATTTTTGTAGTTTGATGAATCCAAGTACACAACTCGTTGGTTGGTGAGACTTTTAACAAAAACGACTGTCTGGTTGAGAGGGTTAGTTTAAGATCATGTACGTACATGAAAAACAGTGGGCTCCTACACTCACCAGTGAGAGCTTGTGTGTACAGTGTGTCGGTTAAAAGCCGCCACCCCACCATGAATTCATAAAAAAAATAAAATAAATAAATAAATAAAACAAAAAGATGAATTGTTCCTGTCAGTCTTCTAAAAAAAATGGCCGGTTGCGAACAGCTGACCCCACATGCATTTGAAGCAGCGGAAAACAACGACGTCGCAGCAAACCCTGTCGCGACTTAAGCAATAATTATAAACTGTGTGAGTTATGAGAGTGTAAATCAAGTCTCCCTAATCTTTCTGATTCTCTGATCTGTGGAAAGAAGAAAGCAATGAAGAAGATGAATATGATACTGAGGAAGTGCAAGAGCTTGACAAGGCAACTGGGGAGATCTTCATCGTATAGCAGCCTAAGATCCAAATCCGCAAGAGTAGATTTATGGGGAGGAGAGATGGAAGATCATCACCACCACCATCATCATCATCATGAAACTATATTTGTGGGAAGCACCAGAAAGCGGTACGTGATTAGCTCCAACCACCTAAGACATCCTCTTATAAGTGCTCTCATCGACAAGACAAACCAGAAGGCAGGCGGGGACGATGATGTCTTGGTTGTCAACTGTGAGGTGGTTCTCTTCGACCATCTCTTGTGGATGCTTGAGAATGTCGACCCAAATCTTAGCTCCGAGTCCTTGCAGGAATTGGCTGACCTCTATGTTTCCTGAGATCTTCATCTTCAATAATATGTTGTTCTTCTTATATTCCTTTCATTTCTGTCCTAATTAACTCGATCGTTGGACCAACTGCTCCTTCAATGAATTACCTGAAATGGGTGTATTCATGGGGTTTTGATGTTTTATGTGTCATCATTCTTTATCCTTGCATATAAAGTCATAATAAAGTTTCCTTGAGGAGCCGTTTGGGGAGCTTTCGTATCAATCTTTTTTTTTTTTTTTGTAAGAACAAGTATATTTCTAGTCACTAAATTTTGCATCGTAAATTCTTGCTTTATTGGTAATGGCGTGATGTTGTTTTATTATTCCAAGTCTCAATGCGTGTGATCAGTTTTTTACATGGTTTTATAGAATAGGTACGACACATTTTCCATCAATCAAAGTCTAATTGTGGTTTGCAATTGTTCCACCTTCGATGCCTAAGTAAAAACTGGGGCTAGGGTTAGGGGGAGTGTCTCGTTGTGCCATTAGACGATCACCCCCTCGGGCCCCCCGAAGAAGGTGCGCATTCCTTGATTTCCAGTACTCATTGGTTCTTCGATCTACCATAATTTTCAAGAGAACCTTTGTACCAGATATTTACTTGAAGAGTTAGTTGGTCGAGAATGATATTCTCCCCTTATTCTGTGAGATTACCCAACTGGGAGTAATATGATGCTTACTCTTCACTTTGCGAGCCTCGGTCAGCTAGGGCTAGTTCGTGTGATCTCCGGCCTCTTCCTTGTGGGTTTGATATTGCTTTGTTGGAGTATCCTCTATGGGCCTTTACAAGGGAACGCCCTAGCAAAATTAATTAATTGGTAATTGACTCTTTTGTTCACTTCTCAACCTTATTCATGAGGAACAAGACTCAGGGATCTCATCCTCTTCGAAAAAAGACTGCTAGCAAAAGACTTAGACTAAGGAACAAAGATTATAATAATTTAAATCCACAATCATAATAACGGGAGTGAAACTTAAGACATCATAACATAGATAGACTTCCAAGTACTGAGGTTAAGGACCAGTCAGCAAAATATATTACAAACCAAATCTAATTGTTATTGAACAAAATCAAAGCCTACAATATTTAACCGTACCAAATAGAACATGAAGATAATTTCGATCTGACGAGTAGTTCCACCAACATCACATATGGACTTGAGCGAGACGAGGTCAAAGTCCTCAAAAATGACCTTGATCAAATCCCTCACATTCATCTGATGGTTTCCTCGGTCCATCTCCTGCTAGACTAGCTATAAAAGCACTAGCAGCAGATACCTTGGCCTATATATACCTTATTTCCTTCCCTTCATAACTTACCCGCATTAGTTTTCCTAAATTTAACCAATGCCCTTAGGTAGTTACAGTGTTTCCCAATGTGTAGGGAACCACTTTTGATTCCCTATACATTATTTTAATATAAACATTTATCTTTCATTTCTCATTTTTCATCATTTTGTCTTTCATTGTGGATTGTGTTGGAATTTTGTAACAAAATGTGAGGGTAGGTTGGAAACTTATATTTTGTAAATAAATAATATTTTAATGGTAAATTGAAAGGTAAAAGAAGCTATTGTGAAATATATTTTGATAGGGAAGCAAAAAATAGTTTTGTTCCCTAAACTTAAGGAAAATCAAAGGGAAATTGCTGTTAGTACTCTAACAGCGCAAATGTATTTGAAGTGAAAAGAATATAAGAGTAAGTCTGACGACTTAGTGAGTAAAAATGCATATAACATATACGTCATTAGATGATGAACTCATTTGTTTATAAACCACATGCAGTATTATGATGTGGCAGATTATCATGGATGCAATATGATATAGTATATGTTGTAATAGGAAAAATTACAGTTTATCCCCCCAAAGTTGACAGCGTTTTTCAATTCGAACGCTAAAGTTTCAATTTTTGCAATCCACCTCCCATAGTTCCAATTTTTTGCAATTTGACCAATTATATCCAAAACTTCCCATATTGCCTCTAATTTTTTATAAAAATTAAAAGAAAAAATCTACAGCTACCCCCTTTGGCTATCTGGCCATTTTTGCATCCCAATTTTTTTAATGAAAAAAAAAATTATGGGCAATATGGGAATTTTGGAATAATTTTGGTTGAATTGAAAAAAATTGGAACTTTATGGGGGTAGATTGTAAATATTGAAATTTTGGTATTTGAATTGAAAAATGCTATCAACTTTGGGGGGGTAAACTGTAATTTTCCTGTTGTAATATTAGAATCTCATAGTTTAAATTGGGGAAAAGTACGGATTACCCCCCTGAAGTTTAGTGCGATTTTCAATTCGGCCACCGATGTTTAAAAATTCACAATGTATCCCCCCAAAGTTTCAAAATCTCTCAATGTCAGCACTCTGTCAATCAAACCGTCATTGACCGACGGAAAAGTGGTCACGTGCGTCTCACGTGACCACTGTAGCCTTCTTGCTTCCCAAAATGCCCTCATTCACGCCGAAACCCTAATCAACAATGATTCCACTGGGCAAGCCTTTTTTTTCTTTCCCCTTTTTTTTTTTAATTATTATTTTTTATTTACACACAGTAGTGGCTCCGAGGCGTGGGGTGCAAACTGGTGATGAGGCGCAATTCAAGAAGAGCGTGGACGAGTAGTTAGAGGCGCTGGACCTGAACAAAGACGGGGTTCTCTCGTGCGGGGAGCTCCGGAAGGCCTTCGAGTCAATGAGGCTGATTGAGACCCACTTCGGCATCAACGTGGCGATGCCGCCGGAGCAGCTGATCCAGCTCTACGACTCCATCTTCGAGTGGTTCGACTGTGACAAGAGCGGGACAGTGGACCGCGAGGAGTTCAGGGAGGAGTTCGAGCGGGACGGTNGGCGCAATTCAAGAAGAGCGTGGACGAGTAGTTCAAGACGCTGGACCTGAACAAAGACGGGGTTCTCTCGTGCGGGGAGCTCCGGAAGGCCTTCGAGTCAATGAGGCTGATTGAGACCCACTTCGGCATCAACGTGGCGATGCCGCCGGAGCAGCTGATCCAGCTCTACGACTCCATCTTCGAGGGGTTTGACTGTGACAAGAGCGGGACAGTGGACCGCGAGGAGTTCAGGGAGGAGTTCGAGCGGGACGGTGGACTGCAAGGAGTTCGAGGGGTTCTTCGCTCATCTCCCTATCTTGCATCTTTTAGTCCATTTGGAACTCGATTGCTTCGGTTTTCTTTGGTTCAAAGAGAGAGAAGAAGATGGAGATCTGCAGCTTGGGAGGTTCGGCGATCTACAGCTTCAGAGAAAGAAGAAGACGAAGACTTCAAGAAAGAAACAAAAACAGGGTTTTGAATTTCTCCATTGTTCATAATCCAATCCAATTGAAGGTCCAAATCCAGTCTCGATTCCACACCAGTTTGGTTCGATTGAGTAAAAACAAAAACAAAAAGGCAAAATCTAAACAGGTTTCTCCATTCTAAACGAAAACAAAAATTTCTACATTCTTCGGCAAGGTTTCACCGGAATCCAGCCAAGTTTCACCGGAATCCGGCCAAATTTTCGCCAGAATCACTGTTGATTAGGGTTTCTGCATGAATGGGGGCATTTTGGGAAGCAAAAAGGCTATAATGGTCACGTGCGACGCACGTGACCACTGTTCGGTCGGTCAATGACAGTTTGACTGACAGAGTGCCGACATTGAGATATTTTGAAACTTTAGGGGGGTACATTGTGAATTTTTAAACATCGGTGGCCGAATTGAAAATTCTAAACTTCAGGAAAGTAATCCGTACTTTTCCCTTTAAATTGTGTGGTCTACCTATTAGAAATGGTGTCCAAAACTTCACTTGATTGGATAATGTATTGATTATTATTATAGAATAATGGACATGTACACTTATATTATTGCATGACATATATGTGTGATTATGTATTGTTCGATAATATGCAAGTAAGATCCCTAAGATGCATTGAATTTGAGTGATGGTGTGGGTATTATAGAAGATCATACTCAAAGGTCCCTACAACTTATAAAACTTGTTCGTAGTTGTAAATAGAATTGGGAACTCCATCTAGAATATAACATATCAACCCTTAACGACTTGTTTAGGTAGGCTTCGGGTTGATATGTTGGGTATTGATAAGGTTGTGTCATACAACAAACAGGACCATGTGAGTCAATATTTGTTTATAAATGATGTCATAACAAATGATGTATGTACACGACAGCTTATAGCATTTATTCTAAATTCTGAGGAGTTCGTGAACTCAAAAGTGAAATATAGGTTACTTCGATGTATTAAAGACTGAGACTTATCATCGATCAAAATAACCTTGATACGTTGAATAATCGCATGTAGCATTGAGGGAACATTAACTTTAGGAACAAATCTAAATCCTTTGTCAGAGAAAAAACAAATAGGGAATATTTTCCTTGTTTTAGATTTAATGGGAAAGATTATCCTAAAGCTCAAGCTTAAGTAGTTTTCAGTAGGCACACTAAAAACTTATACATGTACAAGGCGAGATGCATTTTCACAAGGAAAATAAGTAGTGAACAAAGTCACAGTACATAGACTTTGGTTTGACTACGGAATGATTCCATGAAAGGGTAACATGCAATAAACAAGTACATCATGGGGATTCATTGATTAAATAAAAAAAAAAAACTCATTAGAGTGCATTCAACACTATTTAGTGAAATTAATTATAATTAAATAGAGTTGTGTGACATGCTCTAGGCAGACATAGTCACGAGTCTATTAAGCTAATGCTATTTTTCCTTTAGGTCAAAACCTAATGTAAATTGACTGGTATTTTATATTGGACCTCACTCATATATTTATTTACTTGGAAGGGTTAGAAGATTTATTAATCTTATTGGTGTAATTAGTGAAATTCGACTTAGGAAATCAAATAGGGCATTGGGCTCATAAATTAATTCTTACAGACTAAAGAATTTAAAAAAGCATTGGGCTCATGATTTTATTTCTTTATTGCTTGTAAATAAACTTTGGGCTTAATATAATTAATTCTAAATGCCAAAGTCAAGTCAAAGGAGTATTGGGGCTAAGGATAAAACCAAGGTCCAAGTATTAGAGCATATGGGAGTGGGCTAGGGCCTAGGCGCATGGGGAGACAATTCTCTCCCCATGGCTGGTTTTCTAGAGCAATGGCAAGGAGTGTAATTTTCACTCGTTGGCCGAAATACTTGCTAGACTAGGATTTCGAATCTCAGTCCCACATGGTTTATATTTTCACGGCCTAGGGATAGAAAATTTCTCTAAATTTTACTTTTAATTTTTCTCTAGCTCTTGAGAAAAAGTTTGTGAGCCTACATTCACAGCCATATTTAGTCATCAAATAGAAGATCTAATGGAGGAACTTTCTCCTCAATTGTTCGAAGATCTTGAAGTTCTTGATGAATTTAAAGATTACCAAAATTTCTTCATGAGCACTATAAAAAGCATCAAGAACACAGAACGCGAAGAAGATGGTCGTGTAAATACAGAAGAAATGGCTTCTGATGCCAAAACCCAAAAGGCACATCACTGCAAACCAAGTTGTTAGCTTCAAATTCTTGGCGTTGGCGATAACCAAAACGAGTTGACTGAGATTCCACGGATCTCTCGCTTTATTGGTTTCACTGCCAGCCGAATAAAAAGGGGAAGAAAAAACAGCCAAACTTAAATCACTTAAATGGACATTCCGCTTAGTGCATCATTTGATTTGTTGTATCATTTCAAGTTTATAATTACGGCTATCGCAATCGTTTATGCTTGGTTGGCATGGGGGGGAATAAGGCTTGCTATGAGTTCGTTCAAGTATCAAATAAGGTTTATATGAAGCTTCGCCAAGTTAAACAAAAGGCAAAATAAATGACTCACTGTTATGGTTGTCAAGTTCTTCAAATGATCATAAAGTTCTATTGTTTCATCATTAATAAAACAGAATTGTGTGTCACTCCTCATCTGTGCCCGATCCTTCCGAGCTCGAGCCCCGTTTATTGAGTGTGCCATCGGCAGCAGGTCCTTTCTTTTTAGCATCTTGTTCATCTGCCTCATCTTCACTGTACTCACTCTCATAATCATCATATTCCTCTTCTTCATTCTCCTCTTCCTCTTCAACCCCATCCTCCGTAACGGGTCCCTCTTCTGTGACAGGCCCGCTTCGGGTGCCAGCCCTAGTCCGTCTCAAAACTTTTACTTTCAAATTTGTCTTTCTGTCGCAGCCTATCCAAGCGTCACACAAGCAGTAACAAGTCAAATTGTAATTTCCTTCTGCTGGAGCCTGGAATTTGCCCATCACCAGTCTAGACCCACCCTTCACCTTCTCAACTGCCTCTTTCACTGCCACACTGGTCTCCTTTACATTTGCTCCTGAACCCTCCATAGTCTCCTCAATTGACTTCGAAGCAGTAGTTATTGCTGCAGCTTCATCCATAAAACTAACCTTCTGAGAAAACCACACATTATTTGAAACAGGGTCTGCAAGCATAAACCAGAAGTTCTCTTCCCTGTGAAATGGGTAATATGGGGCATGGGGGAGGACACCTATCAGGCCATTACCACGTTTGAGTGTTACCCAAGCATGGATCGTGACAATGTCCCCCTCTTGTATACCCTCTTCACCTTCAGTCTCGCATGTAACTTCAATTGTTATAGAAGGCATCGTTTCCAGCACCATCTCAACATCTTGTACAGAGTCAGGAGAGAATCCGGCTACCTGGACAAGCAGCTCAGCACGTTCTTGCAAGCTCATGTCCTGAAGGTCCTGAAACGTTCTCACCTTCTGCAAATGAAGAATAAAAATGTTTTAAATATCAAAAAGAATGTAATAAGGGGAAATCTTGGGAGGGGGATCACAAGATGTATTCAATACTCGGACAGAATTTGCTGGACGCTGATTTTTGGTCATAAACAGGCTTGTATTAAAGCAAAAGTCATTCCAAAATTTCATCAAATATGTTTTATTCAACAAGTAATGAATATGCAACTGGAACAAAAATGCGGGTACAGCTCTTTAATTCCATTGTTCAGAAATTTTGATTTTAATCAAGTAGAAAATAAGATAAGTATGGTAGCTAAAGTCATTGGAAAATAGCGCACCACAGGTTCTTAAATTATAGCACATTTCCAGATAAAAAGGGCAGCCATCAAAAACAAATGCTGTGGCTCAGCCGTCAAAGCTAGGCAAGAGGCAGATTAACAATAGACTCCTGCATGACGCAAGCCAGAGAGAGAATTTATCTACTTACTTTACGTGCTATCTTTTTGACGATGGCCTCACTGAAATGTGGCAGCTGCAGAAAGGTTGCAATGCCTTCAGCAGATCCTCCAGTTCCCTTCCTCGCACTGAGAGGAACAGCCTGCATCACAGGTAATGAAACAAAAGAATCCTACTGTGAGTATGAACTGGAAAAAGAACAAAGCAACACAAAATAGATTAACCCTAAAGATGGAAATGTTAACAGGAAGCAGCCATCTAAGTAAATAACTTACTAACAAAACAAAAGTTATTTGCAACACAAAATGACAGATATATTCCTATGAAATTGAGAAAAAAAGTTGTTGACAAACTGAACATCGGGTATGTACAACCACTAAAACAAAAAAAATGCAAATACCCAAACCAAGATGAGCTTTGCCAAGCAATAAACAGATAAAAATAAATTGGAATTGCTTCAAATTTCTGAACCTGACTGGAAAATTTGACAAGCACACTAAAAAAGACACAGGGAGGACTACAAACAAGAGAAAAATCACAGCAAATTCATGCCTGAGACAAACTAACAGAATGAGAAGCTGCTCGGCCTGCTAGCCCACCAGCAAATCTTCAAAAGGTTTGCAACTAGTAACTCAAAGTATTAAATATTGGAATTCAAAAGCAATACAAAAGTTATTGGGAATAATACCAAGAAAAATAATCTGAGAATTGGAATAGAAGAAAATAAAGCATGTTGAGAATGATTTGCATTATTCAGGATATTAGTATACAATCTATTAGCTAAGAAAGTCGTATATAGTCCCTGCCTAGCCAAGAATTCCAGAAAAACTCCGGAATTAGTCATAAAGATAAGAATAAAGTCATTAAAGTGCGTGTTACTATAATTAGAGCACTAACAACATATAGCCTATATGTCATTATCTTCTCGATGTTTAGAGAAAATTAAAAAAAACAAAACAAAACAAAACAAAAACTTACTCACATCGGATTCCCTACATTTAACCAACCATCAGGGGTTGCTACAGTGTTTCCAATGTGTAGGAAATCAAAAGCGGTTTCCTATACATTATTTTAATATAAACATTTCTCTTTCCTCTCTCATCTTTTATCTTTTTGCCTTTAATTAGGGATTGTGTTGGGATTTTGTAAAAAAAGTGAGGGTAGGTAGGAAACTTGTATTTTGTAAAGAAATAATATTTTAATGGTATAGGAAAAGGTAAGGAAACCTATAGTGAAATATATTTTTTATGGGGAAGCAAAAAGTAGTTTTATTCCCTAAACTTTGGGAAAATCAAAGGGAATGCTCTAAGTCTTTTTTTTTATAAAAGATGTCCTCAAAGCATATCTCACCTGAATGATACATTGAGAAAGCTCGACTACCCCTATTGCAGGCCTCAGCCATCCATGCCCCTGAGAGTTGCGTGGTATAACTGCCATCTGCACAGATAACAAGAGATTGGTAATTGTAGAAAAATACAACAACCCCCCCCCCCCCCCAAACAAAAAATGTCCTCCTTTGGCCCCCCAAACCCTCACAAAACTGTTCTCTTTTTTTTTTTTTTTTTTNAACATCAGTTATTCCACAAAGCTAGTAAACTGAAACCTGCTTACAAAGAATCCTATGCCAGTACAACTGATGTGCTGTCTTTCATGAAAACCTGCATCTTTTGATTCAATCACTCTAGTTTTCTGTTTCAGATCCATTTATATATTCACATCCACTAACTGGCCTGTGATATGTGAATCACCTTTTGAAGTTCACATTCTTCACATACCTCTATAATACTTGTTCATCCATTCACCCGGGAGATCCCATACTTTGTTTACTTATCTAACAATCTGTACGTAGCTATTTCAGAAAGTCCTGCTTGAGAGCTAAATCAATTCTAAAAATCAACATAAAGTTTGCGGGGAACCGCTAACTTCTTACATCCTCTATGACACTTCCATCACTCTAAAATAGGTTTTCCAGAACCTACCCCCCCTCAACCAACCCCGCACCCAGAGACAAAGGGGGAAAAATTGGAATTCTATTTCTGTTATAGAGAGTATATCTCAGAAAACATGCTAATAGATTCCTTTCATTACACCATATATAAACTTGGACCGCAAATGAAAGAGTTGTGGAAAAAAAATGCCACCCATATTCTGTTCTAGGCAATTCTACTAAACTGCTGAGAGATAATGTACAAGAATACTTCCTACAAAAGACACCAAGGATAAACTCAGAATGCATCTAAGAATCGAAATCTACATAATTTCCCTCAGAAACTCCATTATTCATACATGTATGGCTCAACAGAAGTTATGGGTTCGCCTTCTTTAAGAAATTTGTGAGTGTTTTGTGTTATTTGTCAAACACTTTATGACAATCAATTCTAACAAAGCAGAGCATTCCACAAGATTTAATTGTTAAGAAACAACAACACATGCTTACAGGCGGAGACTTCACATTGGTAAACACAATTAGCAATGATTATGGAAGTCTGCTTGAAGAATGTAAAAGAGGCCGTAATCACCTTCATTAATTCTTCAAGAAGGCGAGGTGCAAGTTCTAGCACCCGTCTGAAATCACCTTGCAATGATGGAGGCAATGCTGCTGATTCACGAGTTAATTGAGCCTGAATCAACAATTCTGTCTGAACAGAACAGAAAGCAGTAACAAGCCTATAAGAATTTACCAAAAATCCATAGAAATGCAAACTAATTGCTAAATACAGCAAAATCTTAGTGCACAAAGTACCTTAACCAGGGCTGGATGCTGCTTCCAAAACTTAGCTTGCTCTTGCTTAGTGTTTTTAAGGTCCAGATTCAACTCACTCCTGACCAACATGAAAAGCTTCTGGAGGGGCTCATTATCAGTCCTACGAACTGGAATTTCCATATATTCAGCAGCTCTTACAAAGACATCCATAACTTTGCTGTATAATGAATAATGATATTAGAATGGCAAAAAAGAAAAACAAAGATTACATGCTAATGTGCAGCAGATTCAATAATATGTACGAATGAAAGGAAACAAAAATGCAAATCTCAATCAAGCTCATTGTCAAAGATCGTTATCACCAATATTCCACTAACCAGTACAATGTCATTTATTGGGTTGTGTAGAAACTTCAACTGATTGTTAAAACTAAGTGTATCAGCAATATGTAGAGGGTAATGCCAATCAGATTCTTATTTTGGTTTAGTTTCAGGAGAGGCGTTATCTCCCAAGTATTAAAATGATGTACTTGTGAGTGGGTATGCATGTGCGTGTTTGTTATATATGTAAGACACCCAGTTTCACACACTATGACTCTCATGTGTCAATGTTTAAATTGAACTAAATATTTGTAATACATGCTATCTAATAAAATACAGGAAAATCATAGTGATATGCCTAAAGCATACCCTAATTGGACTTTATTAGATACAATAATGTAGCTTGTAAACAAAATAAAGCAACAAAAGATTAACATATATACCTCGGGGACAGAGAAGGTTTCATCAAGTAATAATATGCTGATAAAGTTTGATGCATCACATAATTTCCCGTATATTTGGACGACCTTGAGAGATATACAACAGCTATCACCAAAGGCAACAGAATACAAACACCAACTATCCAAAGTAGAAGTATTCCACCAGATGCCCCATCAATATCTAGCAAGAACTGAGGGAGAGCTATGCCCACTTGAAACCCCTGCTTCAACAAATTATCACATGTAGCGTTGAAATTTGACCATTTATAATTTTGTACTAGTACACAAACCATAAATGGAAATTGCACCAAATTTCACAAAAATAATAAATAAAGATATATTACCTGCCTCCCATCCGGATGGCCATATTTCTCAAAATTTTCACGCGATATTGGATCTGTCAGAGCCTGATAAGCCTTTGATATATACTCCACAAAATAATTGTGGGCCACTGAAAATATTACAATAAAAAAAAGAAACTATTAGCATGCATAAGTTATTTGTACTAAGCCACATCTTCCTGACTGATACAAAGGTCTGAAAATGAAACATATAAACTGAAGAACTGAAACACCTTCAACCTGGATCTGGATTTTTATCAGGATGGTATTGAATAGATAGTTTTCTATATGCTTTCTTTATTTCTGAATCTGAAGCTCCGGGTTTCAATTCAAGAATACTAAATGGCTCAAAAACTTGAACCTGATCACATCCAAAAAGAAAAAGGAATGTCAGTGAAATGCAACATATAGCATTCAAAGCATACTGTTATGAGTTCCTATAAGAAGTCCTGATTCACTAGAAAGTAGCAGCATGGAATTGAATAAATCATAACAGGATAAAATTGGCACATGGTCACTAACAAATGCTCAAATTTTGATTAAACTATTTACCTCGCAGTTCATATTTTTTATGTAATAGACCAGGACAATCACGATGACCCAAAGTAATATCAGAGTCAAGTTACTGTAAGTCGAGAAATTTGAAATCTGCGTGATTCCAGAATAGACACCATGGTTAGATAATATAACGACACTTGGTATGTAATATGGAATGGAAGATACATCAAAGGGATAATGAAGGAACTCACCCGCTTGAATATCGATTTGCGGTACTTCCCTGAACGAGTGCAATCAGAGCAGTGGCAGTGTATGCTCTTTGTTTTCTTTGAGGCGGCTCGGCATAACTTCAGAATTGTATAAGGTATCAGTGGCAGGGCCACTATTGTCAAAATGAAAATCGGGAACAGAGCACTAGTCTCCTCTGAGGCAGCCATTGAGAACTTCTACCTACAATGACTCGTATACTTGTTATGTCTGCAAAAAAAAAAAAAAAAAAAACTCTTTTTATAACCAGAAAGTCCTTGATAGTGGAGTTTTAACCTCCAATTTCAACTAATAGAATGATTAAAAAAAATTATGCAAGGGACTACACAATGCAATAAGCTTAATAATGTAAAGCAAATGCATTTAAAATTAGCAGCCTTGTGACAATTGAAGATAATGAATATACCTGATAAGCTAAACTCCCTTGTATGACACAGAACAATTGCAGAAACTTGTCCAGCAACAGGTTCAATCTGCTGCAATGTTGTAAGAACAAAAAAAGAAGTTTTCCCCATTCCAGACTTAGCTTGGCAAATGACATGGGATTAATTATCTAGAAAATAATATAAAGAAAGAATACGATCAAATCATACCTTTATCACTTTCAACTATGAACTCTATTGTTGTAGATAATGCTTCATGTAGGTATCCTCTCATTATACCTACGGTTATTAGATACTATCAAAGGATTTATTAATACCTAGCATCAAACAAATATGAAAAATAAAATAAGGCATTAGAAGGGAGGAAAATGAGCGCCAATATTAATAGTTCTCTCGACACAAAGGCAAATCTGCAGATTTTTTTTTTTTCTAAGAAAATAGTCACCTGTTTCGAAGTGAGAAAAACAAGAGATTTGCATAAATCTCCGAATGACAACAAAATTAGGGGAAATTGGCACGTTAAAAAAGAAGTTTAGTTTTGAGGAAACTTCACTTTAAACCCTTGAACTTACACGCGATTTGACAAACCCACTTAAACTTTAAAATCTCTTAATTTAGACCCCTGAGCTTTCAATTACAATCAATTTAAACCCTTCTGTCAATTTTTGCCGTTAATATGACAAAATTACCCTTCAATTTTCTTTTTATTAAAAAAAAAATTGAAAAAAAAAAAGTCATAAGGTGCCCAACCGTGGGTTACCTTGTGATTTTTATTTTTTTTAATAATATTTAGGGGTGTTCAAGCGGAGCGGTTATAACCGCCTCACTAACCGCTAACCGCTTATAACCGCTTTTTTATAACCGCTAACCGCTTTGTAAAGCGGTTATTAAAAACCACTAACCGCCTAGGGCGGTTGCGGTTAACGGTTTTAGGGGTATGAAAAAGCGGTTATAACCACTAACCGCTTTTATTTATATAAAATTATATAAATATATATTAATTAAATATAAAAAATAAACAAACCAAAACGACGCCATATCCCCTCTCTCACTCGTTATATATTATTTATATTATATAAGTCTATAAGATTAAACCCTATCTTGTTCTCCCAGACATTCACATTTCACACAAGCAGCAGTTTCTCTCTCACAGAGTCTCACTCATTAGGTTTCATCTTAACTTTGAGTTCTCCCGAAGCCGCAGCCCCTCTCTCACTCGTCTCCGTCTCTATCTCACTTTCGTCTCTCAGACTCTCATTCGTTAGGTTTTGGTTGTAGTATGTTATGATATTGGTTTCAGACTTTCAGTGAGTAGTTTCTAGTATGAAATAAACCCAAAAAATATGAAAAATGAAGGCCCAAAATATAAAAAAAGTCCAAAAGCCCATTTTTAAAAAAGCGTTTAAAAAAGCGGTTATAACCGCTTGTTAGAGGTTTGAATAACCGCTAACCGCCGGTTATAAAATAACCGCTAACCACCTAGGCGGAGGCGGTTGCGGTTATTGAAAATCGGATAACCACCTAAAGCGGAGGCGGTTGCGGTTATCCGCCGGTTATAACCGCTTGAACACCCCTAATAATATTGTTTTAAAAAAAATTAATTAAAAATTAAAGGTAAATTTGAAATTTTATAAAAAAATCAGGGTATAAATGATATTTAAAATTTTACAGAAATGTTCAAATTGATTGCAATTGAAAGTTTAAGAATCCAAATAAAGAATTTAAAGTTTAGGGTCTATCAAATCACGTAAAAATTCAGAAGCTAAAGTAAAGTTTCCTTTTATTTTTTTACTGTGCGGGATATACATGGTTGGTCACATAACACCCCAAATAACACCACAAAATTAACACAGAGCACCCCAAAGAACACCCGAACACATAATCAAAATCTAAGTAATTTGGTCTTATTTTGATTTGAAATCGTCAAGAAGGGGAAATAGAGGAGGGGATGTCCACAAAACGGGATACCAGAGAGCAAGACGAGAAAGAAAGAGAGAGAGAGGAGCTTACCTTGAGCACGATGGAGGCAAGCGGTCTACAGAGAGAGACGTCGTGTGGAACTGTGGTTTTCTGAGAGAGACATGCAATCTAGAGAGAGAGAGAGAGAGAGGTGGAAAGACTGCAGCGGTTGTCGAGAGAGTCAAAGATAGAGAGATGGTTTTGAACTTTCCTTTTATAATGTTAGGACAGTTAGTCTAGTTAGAAGCCTGAAACACATGTATATAGAATAGAAGTGCTTACTAAGAGCATTTCCAATTGAGGAGCTAAATGACACTTTTATCTAAAATAGCTTCTTAAATTTGTGAACTACCCCCTACATTAGAGAAGCAAAAAAAGAGGTAAAATAGATATTTTATTAAATGAGCTAAAAAAAAGCTACATGTAACGGCACTATTCAAAGAGCTATTTTCCTAAATTTTCTTCCCATGTCTTTTTTTATCCTGCTATCTCTCCCAAAATTTTCTTTCCACATTTTTTCTATTGTTTCACCTGTTTTCTCTTTTTTCAAAATTTTCTCTTACTATTTCTCTTCTGCATCTCCATTTTTCTAAAATTTTATCCTACTATTTCTCTCTCCACATTACTTTCTTTTTCTTTTCTTTTTTGACATGTCCACGCAACTGCGCAAGGGTAGAGGGAAGGGGGATTCGAACTTGTGACCTCCACTTCATAAGGCATGGTTCACAGCCGATTGAACTACCTCTCTCCACATTACTTTTTTCTCAAAAGTTGAAAGGTAAGATATTTAGGAAAAATACAATTTTTTAAAAAAATAAAAATTAAATGATATAGATAAAAATATAACTAATTGTATGTAGGAGGATCTTAAAAATTCATTAGCTAAACTAGATAAAGTGAATTTTGATGAGCTATTTTACATAAAAAAAACTAGCTCATCCATTGGGAATGGTTTTAAAAAATGATTAAAAAATGGAATAAAAAAAAGTTGTTATTATATATGTATAATTATAATTTAGAGATAAATGTAAAATCAATTAATTTGGTTGGCTTAAATTATAAATTCCATTATATAATTTGTTATAGTCATGTCATTTAATGATTAAATGATTATGTAAATCATGTGATATAATCATATAGATTTCAATAACAATATATTAAAAGAAATGATAAGGCACAATTTTTTGACACAGCTTTAGCACAACTTTTCTCTTATTTTTTATTTTTTTTAAATAAAAAATAAAATTTCTAAAGTAATAACATCATATGTGGTTCTTTTTTTATTTGGTATTTTTTTTTTTTTTAAAAAAAATGGTCATTTTCTTCATAAAAAGTCAAAGTGAAAGGCACAATTTTTTGACATAGCTTTAGCCAAACTTTTCTCTTTTTTTTAAAAAATAAATTTTAAAAAATAAAAAATAAAATTTTTGAAACATTAACATCATATGTGGTCCTTTTTTTATTTGGTCTTTTTTTTTTAAAAAAAAAAAAATTGTCATTTTCTTCATAAAAAGTCAAAGTGACACGCCACCATCTTGGTGACGAGCTAAAAATCACACGTCATCAACAAAGATAACGTGTGATATTTGCCACGTCACCTTTTCTAGTGACGTGCCAATTTTGCCATGTCACCTTCTTTGGTGGCGTGGCAAAACCACACGTCATAAAAACTTTAATAACATGTGGGATTGACACGTCAACAAAGTTCCATTAGTGACACCCTTATTTTTGACATGTCACACACATCACTACTGACACGTCACTAAACTTGACTAACGTGTCAACAGGCTTAACACATCACTACTGGTTGGTTAAAAAAAATTTAGTTTTTTTGTAGTGGTTAGCGGTTATTGACTCTAACGGCTAACCGCACCACCTTAGGCGATTAACAATTTTAAGTAACCGCTCCACCATTTTAGGGAAGGCAGTTACCATACGTTCTCACCACCAGTTAGTGGTTATATATGCCCAAACACACCACAGTAACCACCTATCAAGTATTGGCCTTTTGGGCTTACTTTGGTGTTTTGGACCTTTTTAGTGTTTTGGTATAAAACCCTATACCAAAACAATGTCATTTTGGTATGAGAATTTATATTTAAACATTTTGGGTAAGCATGGCAAAATTTTAAAATCCCTAAGTTTTTTGTTTTTTGACAATTTACTCCCTGGGTCAATCGAAAATACAATAAAATCTATACCGTCAATTTTTTTTAATTGTCATTAGTCTGGGTCAAAATGCACCATTTTACCTTATTAAAATATCAATTTTTTAAAATTTTAAATCTATAAAAAAACAAAAAAACAAAAAAAAGGTGACCAAACAACCCCATAGGGGGTGGCTGGCCACCCCATTTTGCCTGGGGTTGGTTCGGCCGAACCACCCCCTTAGGCCATGGGGGTGGTTCGGCCACCCCTAGACCGACCGTATGGGGGTGGTTCGGCCACCCCCAGACCGGCCATATGGCCACCCCCTTAGGCCAAGGGGGTGGTTCAGCCACCTTTTTTTTTTTTTTTTCTTAGATTTAAAATTTAAAATTAAATTTTAAAAAATTAATATTTTAATAAGGTAAAACAGTGCGTTTTGACCCAAACTAATGGCTATTAAAAAAATTTGACGATAGGAATTTTATTGTCATTTCGATTGACCTAAATAATAAATTGTCAAAAAAAAAAACCTTAAGAATTGTAAAATTTTGGCGTGCAATGGCAGGGATTTTATTGTCATTTCGATTAACCCCATGAGTAAATTGTTAAAAAAAAAAAAAAAAAACTTGGGGATTGTAAAATTTTGGCATACTTACCCAATGTGTTTAGATATAAATTCCCTTTCGGTATTAAACACCAATACGACATTGTTTTGATATACATAATATATTGTCTCTGCCTACCCTACCACCGCTAACTACACATAGATCACCTAGTTGGAAAAAGCCAACAGTCCTAGGTGCTAAAAGCTCATTACAATAGGAATGAAATTATGGGTTCAAATCCATCTTCATTCTGGATCACTACCATCCTAGAAAAATGGAAGAAAGAAAAAAAGCGAAAGTGGTGCATGTGATATAATATTATTTTTAAAACTAATTATTTTTTATCTATACAAATATAATATTATTAATTATTAGCTCCCTCACCAACAAGAGTCAAAGTCTAGCTCCGCCACTGTCCTCAAGGGAGTTAAAACTCCTTTTCTTATTTAACTTTTTTGTGTAATATTATTGTTCCCAGTAAGCAAATGAGCAACGTTTAAAGAAAAGTTCTACATGTTTACTATAAAGAAAAAGGAAACAGGAAAAATGATGGAATCTAGCAGGGATCATGTTAACCAAACAATGTGATATATCAAGGACACTTTTCTGGTACCTCAACTTCTCTATTTCCACACTCCAATTGGGAGCTTGAGAGTACACATGAATATTATGTTTAATTAAGAGCACTACCCAATTTCCAAATCTTTCTTTTCAAATTACTTTTGTAACAACTATTGGGGATATGAAGTAACTGAAAAGTAGTTACAATTGGAAAAAAAAAAAAAAAAAAAAAAAGGTCTACATTAGGTAAGGTGCGAGCAGCTAAATTACATATCAGGCTTATCAGCTGTTAGACTAAAGTTACTATGTGAACTCAAAGTAAAAGTATTACTTTTACAAAATTAACTGGCTTCGATTTACAAATAAATATAAACCTTGAAACAAATAAAGGGTGTTACCACAATGCTGAGATCCTCTTGCACGAACTTGTTCACTTCTAAACAATAGCATACAATATCATCTTCTAAAAGAGGCTTTCTTTCATTGACCAATCTACAAAATCAATGATTGTACACAGCTATCAAACTGAATAAACAAATCTTTCACCTACAAAACCCATGGTCATGTGTGCTTCTTTCTATACTCTTGGTATTCTCATGTTATCTATACTGGGAGACCCTCAAGGTCATACTGCATAACAAGTCTTTCCACTGTACTCTGACTCACAACCTGCCTAAGATGCAAATCTTTCAAAACCTTGGCTGCCAGTTGATTTTCTTTTTCATGGGCAATCCCTTCCACAATAATGGTGTAAGTTGTTTCATTAGGCATATACCCTTTCTCAATCATCATCTCAAAAACCTCGAAGGACAAATCTGTTCTTTGAGATTTGCAAAATCCAAGTATAAGTGCATTGAAATTGTCAGTATCAGGCCTGTAGTTATTTTCTTCCATTACCCTGAATATCTCCATAGCCTCATCTAGCATTCCTTCCATACACAATCCTCTTATTAACGATGAATAGGTGTAGGAATCTGGTGTAAATCCATGCTTTGTCATCTCATATAAAAGCTGAAATGCTGGATATGTATTCCCTTTTCTGCACAGGCCTGTAATCACACTTCTGTAGAAATCATGCATAGAGGAGTTTTGCTTATTACCCAAGCTTTGAATTATAGAAAAAGCCTCTTGTACCATCCCTTCCTCACAGAGCTCAGCAATCGCATTGTAAGTTCCTTCATTGGGAGTACAATGACGACAAATCATTTGGTCTAAACACTTGACCACAAGATCTACCTTCCCCTCGGTGCAGAGACGAGCAATTATTGGGTTGTAGCTTGCAGCAGTAGGCTTGAACTGTCTCCTCATCATTTCTTCTAAAACCTCAAGAGCATGTTCAGTTCTGCCGTGCAGAGCAAGCGACCCAATCAATATGTTGTAAGTAACGATTGAGGGCGAGCGATCCTCACCATCCATCTCAGCCAGAAGCTCATTTGCTTCCTCCCACTGCCCGTCATAGCACAAACTCCTCAACAAAATGTTATAACTCACAACATTTGGAATAAACCCCTTGGAAGGGAAATCCCTGAAGAGCAGAATGGCCTCTTCGATCCTACCTTCCTTGCACAACCCAGTTAACAAAATGTTGTAACAAACCAAATTAGGCTTCCCACCCTTGGCAATTATCTCATCCAACAGCTTCATGGCTTCATTTACTCCTTTCTCCTTATAAGCAGCTTCAAGCAAGAAGGAGTATGTGAATGCATTTGGGATCAGGCCCTTCTGCATCAATCTATCCAGAAGCTGCAAGCTCTGGTTTAAGTTACCATGCATACAAAGTCCTCTAACGAGCGAATTATAAGTAACAGTATTGGTTGGAAAGCCATGTTCCTCCATTTTTTCCACCAATTGCATTGCATACCCAACATTCCCTCTTCTACAAAGATAATTCACCAAGTAGGTGTAGGAAGCTGCATCAGGTATAATACCAGAGCAAATCATCATCTCCATCACTCTAATCGACTTTCTCATCTTATTTGCCTTGCACAGATCATACAAGAGCTGAGTTGCTTGAGCTACATCAGGCTTTTGGCCCTTCCCTACCAAATACTCCAAATGAAGAAATGCATCATTGAGTCTAAGTTCCCTACTTCTTACGTCGCTCTTCCCAGGCCTCCAGTTGGGCAGAGTAACAACAGTGTCTTTTGGAGAAATGGTGATCTGGGTAGATGCCAAAACTCTAGAAAAGCCCTTGTTGAGCGAAAATGTGTGGAGATTTGGGATTTGAGAGAAGAACCCACAACCCTTTCTCGTAGTTTCTAGAGATTGGTTCGCAATAGGGGACACTGAATTCAGCAGGGTTGCCATGGCTAAAGAATCAATTGTAGTTTCAGAAGTAAAGATTTTGCTTTTCTAATGCAAGGTTTTGAATATATGCTCTACGCATAGGGAACAATAATCGAATTTCTGGGTTGGTCCTTATAGATATAAGGATCGATCTTTTCAGTATGAAAGAATAACCAGAAGCCAGAGAATCTTTTACAGCAAAAATAAATTTAGAGAGAGAGAGACAGAGAGAGTATCAAGAATCAAGAACAGAACAGAAAAGAGGAAGAGGGATCAACATACACTGGATTTCAGTTGATGATGTTTCTTTCAATCTTGCTTCTTCTGAAAAATGGTTGGGGCCAGACACTTCCACAACCCCCCTCTATTGTTATCCAAGCGAGAATGATTCGTGAACAGCACGTGCCATCACACGCGTTCGGAACACGAAGCATTTAACTTGACCCGAATTCACATGTCCAAGTTGATTTGACCCGAATTACCACGAAGCAGCTATTTTATAATAGGGCAATGCTAGATATTTTTCTAGTATTCTCCTTGTGTCTTCTCAACTGTGATGTGACTTTTAAAACCATCAATAGATTATAAGTCAATAATAATATTCTCAAATTTAACGGTGACTTTAAAATGTACATCATAATTGGGAGGACACCAGAAGAACACTTATAATAAAAGGAATTCTGCTATTTTCGTTTAAAACAATTTTCTTTTTATTAAAAAAATAGGAAAATTATATCTAAATACCTTGGGTAAGCACGCCAAAATTTTAAAATCCCTAAGTTTTTTTTTCGACAATTTACTCTCTAGGTCAATCGAAATGACAATAAAATTCTTGCTGTCAAAAATTTTTAATAGTCGTTAGTCTGAATCAAAATGCAC
The DNA here is from genome assembly GCA_006937295.1 of Carpinus fangiana. Lineage (NCBI taxonomy): Eukaryota > Viridiplantae > Streptophyta > Magnoliopsida > Fagales > Betulaceae > Carpinus > Carpinus fangiana. The sequence goes on along the minus strand of CM017328.1, from coordinate 8,024,954 downwards.
TGTTTAGTCTGTTTTACCTAATTAAAACATTAATTTTTTAATTTTAAAAAAAAAAATTAAAAAGGAACCACATGCCGAACCACCCCATAAGAAGTGGTTGGCCACCCCACTTTGCCTAGGGGTGGTTCGACCACCCCCAGACCGGTTGTCCGAATCACCTCCTTGGGCCCGCCACCCCAGGCATAATGGTGTGCTTACTCAAAGTGTGATATAATTTTCCAAAAAAATATATTATTTTCGAATTTTCATTTTGTAAAAAATTAGTTTTGTTTAAAATTTATAGGAGTATTTTTGTCTTATTGAAAAATTTATATGGGCATTTTTATCTTATTATTAATTTTGAGAGACATTAACAATATTTGTTAATTTAGGAGGACATTATCATAATTAAAAATTTAAAAAACATTGTCGGGCTGTAATTTGAAGCGTACGTAAACTTTACAAAAAAAAAAAAAAAATTATATTTAATTTTTGAAATTTCTACGTACGTACCGTTGAAAAAACATGGCGGTAACGCCGGTAAGGCAGATCTAAGAGAGCAACAAGAAGGAAGCCACACGGCAGTTTTAAGTTGCAGTTGCCGACTTCTCCTTGATGTAATCTGCCACGTACTGCAATAATATAGCTTATAAAGTCACCGGAGACGACGCCGACACACAGAGAAGAGAAATCCGATCATCGAGAGAATGGCGAAGAGCAAGGATGATATCAAGTATGCAACTACGCAAGCGAGGCTTAATGATGACGAAGCTGTGAGGGTGCTTTACAAGCACGGCACGCCCCTTGAAGGTGGGAAGATAGCAGACTCTGAACCGGTTGATCTCTTTTCCGACGCCTGAAATATATCTGAAGGCGGCGAAGCCACTCATCCTGCAAATTCTACCGGCCAAGCTCAGTAAAGTGGCGGAGGCGCCGCCACCATCAACACCACATGTTCAAAAAAACCCATCATACATTAAGAGAGTGGCCGACCTGATTCAAATTTGTTCTCTTTTTCTTTTCTTTTTTCTTTCATCGGTGGGCTTTGTTTGGCCTCTGGGGATCGATGTCATATTATGTCTTTTAAGTCTTCCCAAGTGTTGTTTTCCCTCATAGATTTCCTTCCAGATAAACTCTTCATTGGTCATCTTCAATTAATATTGCAGCAACACGCCTATCATACATTACCGCTGCTTCTAAGAGAAGGCCAAAACTCTCATCTAGGGGCCTGAAAGAAATGTGTCATTCTTTAAAACAATTTAACTGCTCAGCTAATCAGAAAACAAAAAGAAACACACACACAAAACCAAAAATACATGTCTTAAGAATCTAATAATTAATACTACAGAGATTTTGTTTTAATATAGCAGATGTGATGATCACATCACAAATATTACACAAGAAATGTGGAAAATCAAACTAAGAAGTCATCATATTTACTGAAAAATAAACTTTCAGATGGAGGTGTTATGCAAAACCTATATGCATAAAACCAAAATCATCTAGGTAATGATAAAAATAGCAAAACCCATATGTATAAAACCAAAATCTAAGTGAACTTGCAAGGTAGTGAAGCTAAAGTGTTTCCCTAAATCTTGGATAACATTGTAGCTTTCTCTTGGTATAAGAAAGGGAATGAGGTTTAGGGGACTTGTTGATAGTGTGTTTATATGGCGTTCAGTGGACTCATTTTGTAGTTTCGGCCTGTCGTTGACCGGAGTCATAGGCTTTCCTTCGGACCCCTAATCTAGACGAGTTTGAGAGGAATTCAAGGCCCAATTTCCAAGTTGTCTGTGGTGTAAGAAAGTGGCCTGAAGGCAGCAAGGATCAAAAGGGCTTTCGTCATGGTGGCCTGAATGGGCCATCGGTAATTAGGCACTCCAAAAATGATTATTGCACTTAATTTTCTCAGCTTGCTTGGTTGCATTGTTGCAGTATATTCAATTGCGACTGGTTAGCATTAGCAACAGCAACCCATGAGTCAGAGAGTTTAGTATATAATTAATATCCAATAAAAAAGAACATTCAAAGTCAAAATTTAACACACCTGAAAATAATTCAGATTTTTTGCGGTATACTTGATCCCAATGGGGTGATATATATACAACAGTAGCCCATGCATCATAGCTGTCTAAAAGTTAAGTACATTCATAAATTAATTTAGTTCAAGAAAACATCAAAAATAAAATTTCACTTACATAAATAATGTCCATATCTTTCTTTACACCATAAAACCTCTCGAGTCTAGTAAACTGAGAAGTGAAATATCCTCTCCCGGTTCAAATGAATGCCACAGCGGTTCGGGATTTGCGTGGCACCTGGGCAGCGTCTTAGACAACCAGCTCTTCCCCAGCTACCTTACAAGCCAAGTAATCCCCACATCTGAACTCATCATCTAATTAAGGATCTCTAACTGTAAGGGTATATTCAGATCAGGATGAATAGCAGTCCCCAGTGCTTTCCCACAATTATTACTCTAATAAATAAGTTGATTCTATCCTCTGCACCTGCATCTCCTGGATAGCATTGCGTAAACTGGCTTTTATTTTTAGTAGGATTTCATCCTATAAGGTGGATTTGGAAAATCACCAAAAATTTATGACAAGAACAATTCCCATCCCTGAAATGGTGGAGCCTGGAGGGATCTTTGACAATGATATGCACACCAACAATCTTGGTCATGAATTTAATGGCATTATGACGGTCCCCAAATATCCGTAATTTCTTTATAACCCAAAATCAAATTGAGTATCCCAAAACCAACAGCAAGATTTTCACTGCAGTCACAATGTATCCCCTCTTTCTCCTCTTGATCCACATCTTTCAGAACAAATTCAGTATTAGAAACTCTTTGAACCAATTCATCTAAAAATTTGTACATCTTATCACAGTGTTCATTCTTCTTACCACCAACAGTAGAAAAGTAGAAACTATTCCTCACCTAAACCCAACTGCAGCCTGGTTCTTTTGTAATTCCTCTATCTCTCATCAATTTTCTAATCTCTGAGGCTTCATCCCATAGTTTGGCAGTGGCAAAAATATTGGATAACAATACATAGTTTCCAGGATTATCAGGCTCAATCGCAAAAAGCCGCTTCGCTGCAATTTTTGCTAACTCCACATTCCTATGTACTCTACATGCACCAAGCAATGCTCCCCAAGCACCAGCAGTTGGTTCTATGGGCATTTTCTGTATAAACTCATATGCCTCTTCTAGGCGACCAGCACGGCTAAGTACATCAACCATGCAGGAGTAGTGATCCCTGTCAGGTTCTACTGAGTAAACCCTACTCATTGATTCTAAAATTAAGAGGGCCTTGTCAACAAGTAGTGAATGACTACAACCAGACAAAACACCAGAAAAAGTAACAGAATTGGGCTTGGCTCCTGAGTCCAACATTTTCTGAAAGAGCAACAAGGCTTCTTCTCCTTTCCCATGCATGGAGTTTGCAATGATAATTGTGTTCCAAGCAACAGTATCCTTTTTAGGCATCAAACTGAAGACCCTTCGTGATAGTTCCAAGTCACCACATTTAGCATACATGAACACGACAGCTGTTGTGGTCGTCAAGTCCTCAATAAACCAATGTTTAAAGATATAACCATGAATCTCCTTGCCAGTCCTCAAGCTCTCCAAACTTGCGCAGGCCGGTAAGATAGTGGTAATTGTTATCTGATTAGGTTTGAAACCCATATCTTGCATCTGTCCAAGCATCTCCAGGGCCCATTTAGAGCGTCCATTTTGTATGCACCCGCCAATGACAGCATTCCATGAAGCATCATTTAATTTAATACCTTCATTTCTCATATGGCAAAATAAGTCAAGACCCTTCTCACATTCTTTATTTGAGAAGTATGCTGTTAAAATTACATTCCACAACACACTATCTCGTTGAGACATGTTATCAAATACCAATTGGGCTTGCCTTATGCTTAGACAACTAGCATACATGCTAACAAGCGCACTACAGACAAATAAATTATCCCCCATTCCATGCTTCACTACAAACCCATGAATCTCTCTTCCTAAATTCAAAGTTCTGAGTTCAGAGCACGCTGGCAGAATTGAAGACACCGTCACCACATTGGGTCTCACCCCATCTAGCACCATGTCACGAAATTCCTCCAAACCTTTTCTAGGTAGATGACAAGTAACATAACAAGACGACAACGAGGTCCAAGAAATCACATCTTTCACCCGCATGTCATCAAAAACCCGTCTTGCATCTTCAACATACTTGCACTTGGCATACATATCAATCAACGCATTACCCAACAAAGTATCCGAGTGAAACCCGAAGCGAATCGCATCATGGTGAACCTCTTTGGCTTTCACAATATCACCCAAAGTGGCACATGCCTTAGCAACCGATAGAAGTACTAGTTTATCGGGATTGATTTCTCGTGCTCGCAATAAAGTGTAAAGCTTTATAGCGTCCGAAGGAAACCCATGTTGTGTGTAAGCTGAAATTAAGATAGTCCACGTACGTAGGTCTGGTTCGCGAATTTTATCGAACAGGTGGCGTGCGCGTTGCAAATCACCAGAATTGCTTGACGCTTTGATGAACTTAAAGCCTAGGAGAGGGGGAAGGTTAGTGGGCAGCTTTGGAGTCATGGGATTTTGAGGTTTTAGTGCCTCTTTTGCTTTTTCATGTACAAAACTGTTTGAAGACAAAAGCTCGGAAGTTTCTTACAGTCAGAAAGCAGGAAAACAAGCGAATGGAAACCGAAGAAGAAGAAGAAACGACACCGCTTAGAGCGCAAAAGAAAAACTCCCCGCTTTCGAAGGGAATAAACGAGGTCGCGCGGAAACAAATATCGAAATATTTAAATAAAATTTAGTTAAAAATTAAATTTTTTATTTTAACTATTCATTTTTCAAAACACGTTTATCATGCCTATTATTTTAGTTATTTATTTTTACTATTTTATTTAAAATATTATTTCTCTTATTTATTTTCACTATTCCTAAAAAGAAAATAGAATCAAATTGAACGTTGCCTCGTTTGATTTAAGGAAAAATGCATATACCCTTCTCAAATTAATACTAATTTGTAATGTCTTCGTTTTTTTTTTGTTTTTTTTTTTATACTAATATGTAATGTCACTTTGCACTAAAGATTGCATCAATGTCTCCCATATCAAAATGGAAAATGCTAGAGGTTCACCTAGTGTTCTCCCAACTGTGATGTGACTTTTAATTACCGTTGAATTTAAAATTATTATTATTGACTTTTAATCTATTGGTGATTTTAAAAATCACATTACAGTTGAGAGAACATCAAAAAAACACTAGGAAAACTCCTAACATTTCCCTATCCAAACTACTAAAAATTTGCAACACATCCCTTTCATCTTGCTAAAAAACAAAAATGCCCCAAATTTTTTTTAGGAAAAACTTCACAAAAGACCCCGAACTACCATACGTTTTGAGAAGACTCCAAAATTTAAAAAACTCTCAATTTCACTCCTCGAACTTTCAATTTGATGCAATTTACCCATTCCGTCAATTTGTGCCGTTACTCTAACAANAGAGAACATCAGAAAAACACTAGGAAAACTCCTAGCATTTCCCTATCCAAACTACTAAAAATTTGCAACACATCCCTTTCATCTTGCTAAAAAACAAAAATGCCTCAAATTTTTTTTAGGAAAAACTTCACAAAAGACCCCGAACTACCATACGTTTTGAGAAGACTCCAAAATTTCAAAAACTCTTAATTTCACTCCTCGAACTTTCAATTTGATGCAATTTACCCATTCCGTCAATTTGTGCCGTTACTCTAACAAAATTCCTAAAAGACCAAATTACCCTTTTATTTCTTGTTTTTTTTAAAAAAAAAAAAAATGAAGGAAAAAAAGGGTCACAAGGCTTGTGATTTTTTTTTTTTTAATATAATAACTCTTGTTTTGGGCAAATTTTTTAGACAATTCCCTCTTCCTTAAACAGAACTTTACGTTTTCGCATAATTAATGTTGAGGTTTGGTTTGTCTTGCTAATGTGGTAATGTTGCTCTGGACTACTTGTAATTTCGTTGCACTTTTGAGGCTATTGAGTTGACGAACCTAGTCCTAATGGGCCAGCTCAATACTTAAAACATGTGAACCCAGTTGGTTACATCAAAGGTGACCCAATCAATAAAACTTCCAGTTTACATGGTGTCACTAACAAAACGATACGGTTTGATACAAATTGAATGGTCTAAATTAAGCAATCCACTTATTACTAAGTTTGCATAGAGATTTACATAACATAAATTATCAACTCATATTTCTTGTTTGAGTGGCACAAGATTTACATGCTCTGTTCCATGTTATGAGCTAGTGCTACTCTGTCAAGCCATAACACATAAACACACAACCACAAAAGAAGAATAGGAGGAATAGCACAATTAACCAGAAATTTTTGTTGATCAAAATCTATTTTTAAAAAAAAAAAAAATCATCACAATTCAGTATGTTCTTTAAGAAAAGAAAAAAAAAAAAAAAAAAAAAAAAAAAAAAGCAAAATAGCAAAATACGACAGATGACAGATGAAAATTCCAACTCGGACACCCAGTTTCCCTAAGATATCAACTCAACATATAAAAGTAGGTAACCTTTTAGTATAATACAACAGATGAGAACATTAACTGAAACATTGTAACCTTTAGCCAGATACCAAAAACTAATCAAAGTTCTGAGAGATAACCTGCAAGTCAAAATCTCTCATGAGGTTCAGAAACACAACAAAAAGAAATGATATCAATAGGGGACTGAATAAAGATATCGAAGAAAAATGGGGAAAACGTGGAATTATATGACAATACATACATAGGACGAATCAACCTATTGCAAATTGTATTATCCCCTAAATTAAAGGCCACCTAAGAGCATCTCCAACAGATGCTTTAAAGTAGCCATTTTGTTAAATTTAACAGTTTTTGTTCCATTTTCTCCCTCCAGCAGAATCACTACTTTGATAGCTCACCCAAAATTCGCTACAGTAAACTTTCATATATGAAAGTCTACTGTAGCACCTTGTAAGTATATTTTATTGTTTTTCTCTTCTCCTTCTTTCTTCTCTTTCCTCCCTCTCATCAGCAATCTCGGCATCAGCTCCTGGAGCACCACCACGACGAGCTTGTCCTGGGTAATAACCCATCGCCGGAAAAGATGGACGACGATGATGACATGGGCGCCGGGAAAAGATGGACGACGACAACAAGCTTGTCCTGAGAGAGGAGATGCACGACGACGACAATCTTCATCCAATTCGCCGGCTCAAGACAGATGGGTAATAACCCATCGCCGGAGAAGACAAAGAAAAAGGAAAGAGGCGTTGAGGCAGGAGGCTTACAGACTACAGTTACAGTGGCGTTGGAGGAAACACGTAGGAAGACTCCGTCGACTCCATTCCTCTGTATCCTCCTCCTTCCCCTGTGGCTAGCGAAGGCAGCAAATTCACTCACAGAGAGACAAAGCGAGAGAGAGATATGCTCAGACGAAATTGGAATGGCTTTCAAGATGAAGATGCTCGAAAGGGAAGACGAGCGCCAACCGATCTGAGATGAAGGTTTTGGTTTCCGGAATGTTCTTTTGGATGAAGAAAAAAAAAAAAAAGAGGAAGAGAGGGATGGTTTAGAAAATGTGCGGTTGAGAGAGAGATGGGGGAAGAAAATGAAAAGAAAAAAATAAAATAAAATAATATTAAAAAATAATATTTAATTAAAAGGGATGGTTAAAATAGATGCTCTACTGGAGTGTGCAGTGAAAAACTAGTAGTTAAAATGAAAAAAGGTGTATAGTGAGTGGCTAAAATAGCCACTCTTGCTGGAGATGCTCTAAGGGACTCAAACATGAGGGGGGGAAAAGATCCCCAACAATTATCATTATAAATAAATGTTATGTATGTATCCTATATTTCACCTACTAGTATAGATATGAGGATATGAAAGAATAGACTTGCCTCAGATACCAATGGCTTGGCATGCGCTTCCCACTCGGTAGCCCACCTTCCAGATGAACCCATTTCCAAGGTTCCATTTCTCAGCAACTTCAGATCGTCACATCCCTCTGGAAAACCCTTGAAGAGCATCTGAAGATTCAAAGAGAACTTAAAAGGTTTTCTCCAAAAAATATGCAAAGCAATTTAGTAAACTAAATTAAAAGATCAATATACTGAAAGTAGCATCTTTTGAATAAAATTACTGCACTAGGATGTTTCCAGTTTTCATCAACTTCAATAGCTAACTACCTCAAGGAGTTAGATAATGCACCAAGATATCAAAATAAGTAAAATGCGTGGGAATGTAATAGCAATTCATTTTAGTGGAGGGAGCAAAAGGAGCAAATTGCACTTATTTGTTAACAAGGGATGCCAAAGCATAGCCTTTTCTTCTCTTGTCCTGGATGTCCGTGGGTGTTGGGGGGAGGGTGGTGTTTATCTGAAATGATAGTCATAATATTTGGGCAGGGAAAAAAAAATGTGTGAAGGATCCAAGGATCTCAAATCAACTCCAATCGGTAAGAACCTACCAGATTAATTGAAAAGATCACCAATTGGGGAGTTCATAATATTTGGGCAGGGAAAAAAAATATATTATCAGTTTGGAATCTTAAATATTAGACCAAAACTAATATTTGTCAGTTTGGCAACTTAAACCTTCACAGCTGAGGCTGAAAACCAATTGAGAGTTCACAATTAGACAGACCCAGTTGAGGCTGAAAGCACAAAAACTAATATTTATCATTTTGGCAGCTTAAATGTTGGAAAAAAGAACTAATTCTTTGTTGTGACCCAGATAACTGGCAACACATGTTCTGAAAAACCGACTTCATCATATGTGGACACCCAAAGCTAGTTTTTCAGATTATGATCCATGTGCTGCATGTGCAGATATTGTGTATGTATATTATCATAAAAATAACAGTTTTCCCCTCAAAACTTGGGATTAATTGCACTCTTCCCACCTATACTTCAGAATATTGATAAATTGACACCTCCATCAATGAGCTATTCTTAGAATAATCAAACTAAGGGACGTGAAACTCATGTGACCTAACTACGCCACTTGGCAACTAGGTACCAAATACGCCATAAAACAGTAAACTGAAATAGACAAAATGAAACATATTTTTAAGTTTTAGAAATTGGCTTCATTCAATGTTCAAAATCTTACATGTAATATCTTTCATCACCTAAGGTTTTGGTGTGAAAATAAGTGTTTGGGTGGTTTTTGTGTTTTCCGTTCAAAGCCTGTCAAGACGGAGACATGATGCAGAGCGATAAAGAAGCTACTGCCTTCTTCCGTTGAAGCTTGTCATGATGGAGACATGACGCAGAGCCATAGAGAAGCTATTGCCTCACCCCCATCAAGACAAAGACATAACACAGAATATAGAAAGTTTGTCTTATCCCGTGCAAAGCCTGTCTTGACATGACCTGCTAAAAGCTGCCAAACATCAGAAAGTTAGCGATGAAATCCTAGTTGCACGTCTTGACGTGAAGGTCCCCATCATGATGCGATGTGTATTTTCTGCAGGATAAAAATCACATCCTGACTTCATTTTGAATCAATCTTTCCCATTGCTCTCAACTAAGCTTTAAACTTTTTTGGTGAAGAAGAAAGTGAAAACCTTCATCCTAGAATCCCTCTAAATGTACACCTTCCTTCACCATGGTTAACCCAAGTGAGGATTCTAAAAAGCTTGAAGCTTTATCTCACTTGGGACTTTGTTCTTGATTTTGTTCAAACCACACCATACACAACCCTTGTCCACCAAAGAATCTACTAATGGATGGGTTAGGAAATGCGCTTGAAAAAGATTGGCTAGCTCAAAGACAAGCGGGAAGCTTGTTGTCATACAGAATATTAGATTTACAAAGGGGCTTTTGTAAGTTTATGTCTGTATTTTGAATCTTCCTTGTGATAGTGATTTTTCGGGTTTAGCCATCATAGAGTGGTTTTTCCTTTTGATGTGTTCAATGGGCTTTCCACTTCATAAAAAGAATACTTGTGTTATGGTTGTGATGTTTTATTATTAAATACTACAATTTATTTTCTGTATATCTATTGCCTGTGCATTTGTTTTCGGCGGTTGAACCATTCCTCAGTTCTAACACATGATTGAAAATTCCATCTGTTCCTTAGTTTTCTCAACAACCAGAATGAGAAGGAATGTACTCTTCTGACTTTATTCATTTGTCTAATCAATTCTACTCTTCTTTCATTATATAAGAAATTAACAAGAAGATATAATCTCTTTTTCTGTATTTGGCTTCTAATGTGTGCTTCTTTACCTCCTACACTTTCGTAGCAATTCTTCAAAAGAAGATTAACTTTTCCTTACGGTTATCATACGTGCATTTCCTCTGCTACATTTCACATAAACATAGAAATGTTTCAACTATCTGTTTCTCGAATTTTCCTTTCTTGTCCTAGGTCTGATGTAGGCCAAATAGCCCACAGCTTCAGGAGGATGTGTTCGACTATGTTCGAGTTCTATAGCTTTAAATTACACATGATCACCACGACAAAGCTTACCCCCATGAAATTTACATTATTATGTTGCACAAGAAAAGCACAGTTCAAAGCCTTGGGGAGTTTCCCATCATTAAAAAAAAAAATTAAAAAATAAAAGCACCATTCAAATGATGGACGCGAATGTGAAGTATTGTTAAAAGCAGACATAGATATTAAGTGCCGACTATCATGAACCAGTCCTACGATAAATTTGATGGAGGCACTCACTAAGCACCAATTACCTAGTTATACATTGCGACTCCATATCCTAAACTTTTTCCTTTTATGTGTATTTTCCGACATTTTAAGAACAAGACTACATATACTCGTCCAATGTTTAATTAAATGGGTCCATTACATTACATTTTAAAAAGCAAATCAAGGTATAAATAGTTGTAAGAAAATGAGAGCATCAAGAAAAAAATGGGAGCATCAAGAAAATAGCTGGCCATAGAATGTATAATATAAATTTTCAGATTCATGAAATGCAGCTGTTTTGATACATCAGAATTATCATTGTTAGCTGCCATTCCTATTAATCACCTCAGTTAAGGTGAACCTTCTGTAACTCTGCGCTTTTTGATATAATATCTTGACTTATCAAAAAAAAATATTGGTGTGAAGTGGCACAAACTGGTCATGCCAGCCAATGGTCACTTTAAACGTTATGGCAAATTGTCTACAATAAAATTGTCCAGTATTTGTTCTCCCTGAAGAATGACACTACAGATGTAGTATATTCATATATAGACATTAACATATTTTCATACAGCATGGCGATATGTTTAAATATTTACAAGAATCTCTATGCCAAAGGTTTAGAAGACAAATACATTACCTCAATATGTATGACATGTTATACCAGAAGAGATTATTCATTATCTGACAACTAATGACCGTACATGACCTTAGTCAAGTAATTAAACTTACCAAGAGTTCATCAGCTAGCTCTGAAGATGATGAAAAGAGTAAGCCATTTTTCTCAACTTTTACAAGTTCGTCAATGCTTCAAAAAACGTCAAACCAGCATTAAAACAACATACAACATAAGTCAAGCACACATAAAGGCATTGTACTAAAGAAGCCATAATTAAAGCTTACCAAGAGTAGGAAACAGCACAAACAGGCAGTCCACAACCAAACATATCCACAACCTGATACAACAATGTTAATTTGGTTCTAGTTATAATACTATTCCTTAAGAATGCTTATGTTCCTTAACATTTATTCTACATGTCCAGCGTCTAGCTTTATGTCATAACAGGCAATTTGAAGATGAATTACCTTCATTGGAAGGTCTAACCCTGATGAGGAAGTGTGCAGACAAACACCCAGGTCTGCCGATCCTACCAATGTAGCAAATATGTTGACATTAAATAGCTTAGTAGAAAAAAGAAGAGAAGAAGAAATCAAGAATAAAGAACCTACCCAGGAGCAATGGGTAATCCTCAGCTGACAGCCACATAGTACGGAATGCCACACGTTTGAGGTGTAACCTCTTTATTTTCTCTTCATATTTTTCCTTTTCAGGCCCTTTACCTTGTTGAAGAGAAATAGATCGCAAGTCAAAATATGTCTGCATCAAAGCTGACACTACACTTCTATAGTTGTGTCGGTATATGCACAATTGTGTGTATATACGTACATATATATTCATCATTACCTGTAATGATGAACAACAACCTAGGGTACAAGTATTGTTTTCCCTCAGAGATTTCCTTCCAGATAACCTCTTCATTGGTTGAATCATCTTCATTTAATATTGCAGCAACACGCCTATCATACATTAACGCCGCTTCTAAGAGAAGGCCAAAATTCTCATCTGGGGTCCTGAAAGAAAGGTGTCATTCTTTAAAACAATTTACCTGCTCAGCTAATCAGAAAACAAAAAGAAACACACACAAAACCAAAAATACACTTGTCTAAGAATCTAATAAATACTACAAAGATTTTGTTTTAATATAGCAGATGTGATCAGTGATCACATCACAAATCCTACAAAAGAAATGTGGAAAATCAAACTAAGAAGTAATCATATTTACTGAAAAATAAACTTTCAGATGCCAGGTGTTATGCAAAACCTATATGTATAAAACCAAATCATCTAGGTAATGATAACAACAGCAAAATCCATATGTATAAAACCAAAATCTAAGTGAACTTGCAAGGTAGTTTAAGTTTAGTCTATGCCTCAAACATATCAAGAAATCATCTAGGTAATGATAACAAGAGTAAAGTATATCCAATACAAATGCTCTGCACTCATTCAAACTGACATAGTTGATCCATTAGCATTTCATTATCATCTAAAGCATTCTATTACCACAATCGAGGTCTCAAGCCCACAGAACTATAGCATGTTCTTACATTGTAAAGGATACCATTGGAAGGAGGAAGGATTCTGCTGCATTATCTTGCATATCTTGGCCATAAATTTTCATTATAAGGCCCGCTAATCTCATTTTCGATTATTTTTTAAAATTTTTATATTACTTTATGGAAATTATTAACAAATGATAAAAACGAAGGACTTTTTTTTGGATAAGTAATTGAATTTCCTTAAAAGGGCAAGGGTACAACCCAAGTACACAAGAGGTATAAGGAGAAACACCTATCCAGAAAATGAAAATAAAGCAAGACAAATCGTGAAAACTAAAAATATGAAAGTAATCATACGCAATAGCCAGTGGTACAAAGTATTAAAGTAAAAAACTTTTAGGACCCGTTTGGTTTTCGAAATATACCCCTCGAATGGAATGTAACAACCCAGAGAAAAACGCTAACCACATCTGCGCCAGTCATTTTGTGATGATAGCGCAAATATGGCTAGCGCTTTTCACTAGACCATTATAAATGCTATCAAAGCCACCTAGTGACGCCAGGCCATGTTGTACTGGAGCACTACATGACATGGCCCTGATTAGGACGACATGAATTTAAGAAGGGGAGTTTGTAACACCCCGATCCCATATTGGGAAGAGATCAGTAACCCATACAAAATGGATGGTTTAAAAGAGATAGTGATAAGTGCCAAGTCTTAGATTGCCTATTTACTATGTGAAACTGAGCTTTAAAAGAAATTACAGGGAAGCTCCAAATTGACTAGCACTTTTAGGGTGAAAGCGCATATATGACTAGTGTTTTTCCCTTGGTTGTAACATGAAATGATTATTCCATAGGAATATATATTATTTTGTTTGGTTGCATACTATTATTCCTATTCCCTTACAAAGAAGCGAGGAATAGCTATTCCTCGATGAATGAAATGGATTTTCCAAAAAAACCTATAATTATTATTTTTTTTCTTCAAACCTAAATAAATAAATACAAAATATCACAAAGCAAGTCAATCTTTATAAACCCTAATCAATCTACAATCCTTTCTATGTTACAAATCCCAGCACATAACTTTTTCTATTCTAAAGCCCATCACAAACATGCCTAGGCAAGTTTCGCTATTCTGTCCTATGTCGTTGGAATCTACCATGGATGTTCTTAACATGAATTTAGGGTTTCTTTCAATGTTTTTGTTATGGAATATATATTGGTCAGCAAAATTTTCCTATCCCTTCCCAAGGCAACTATAAGCATACTATTACGAAGTGAACCTGCCTTAGAGGGGTTCCTTGTTATCAAAAAAAGTATATTCTTATGCAGTATAAGCATATTGTTATGTAGTATAAAATTAAAGCCGTTCAACTAGAGAGTTTGACGTTTGCAAGCTTTTTGAATGTTTTGTCTCCTATTTCATCTTCCAATCTCTCTTTCTTCCCTCTTTTTCACAACTCTCTCTCTCTCTCATGCATAATTCAATTTAGAAATTGAATTCTCATCATTCAATAGTTCTTTTGCAGTAGCAGCGGATGAGATCATAACCTACTACTTTTTGAGGAAGTTTAGGATTGGCCACCAAAGATTTTTTTTTTTTTTTTCAGTTTTCTTCTTCTTCTTTTCTTTTTTTAATTTTTTTTTTAAAAAAAATGTTATTATTATTGTTTTACTTTTCTTATTATATAATATATATATAGTTTGGGTATTTTTAGTAATTTTGATACAAATCCAGTGAGAGCATGTGTTATTACAAAACTACAGAACGTGAATAGCTATTCCATTCAACCTACTTTCATTCCGAGTAATAGCTATTCATTTTCTTAATGGAATAGCCAGTCCATATACTAAACAATACCTTAGTTTCAATAGGAGGCGTTGGAAAGAGTTTCCAACGTTGGGCCCTCAAAGATGGATCAGGCTTCGACGTTTGTTCTCCCTTTTTTCGCAGTACTAGTTATGTTTGGCCAAATTATCCGCAAGCCCAAGTCCAAATTGTCGATAACCCAATCCACCTCCCCTCTCAAGGTCTCCAACTATTTTCTCCAAGATCTAATGGCCCCATTGACGTTCTCTTTGCTCCTCGATTCACTCCCACTACCTGCAGGATGTAACTTACCAAGGATTTATGGCATCCCCATGCATTACATGGTCGTTGGCCTTCAGAGCCAACAACACTGACACATAGGCATTGGGCCTAGAGACAGCTTCCCTGAGAGATATGGAAGCGATCATATGCTGCCTCGGACCAATAACCACCTCAACATACAACCTCTTGACAACCTCCTCTCCTGGCTCATGCACCATTGACACTGGAGGTGTTGTAGAACTCATCTTTGGGCAAAACGAAGAGAATCCACTAAAGGGTACCTTGAAACGACAAGCTAGTTAATCATCACTAGAAGAACTCTGAAATGTTTCTAGAACCTCCCATAGCTCGTGCACAAAACATGTCCATTCCCAACCACCTTTGCCTTCCGGTATAACCACAAAGCCCCTCCAACCACCACCTCTGTATTTATATCTACCCAATTTGTTCGCACACCGTTGGGCGATAATGGCTTAGAACCCACCCTAGAAAATTTCAAGAAATCCTTCAAGGCTTATACTAGAAGCATTTCATCCATGGTATCCAACAACCAACTCACACCCACTCTACCTAGGGATAAACAACTCATGATGGCCCTACTCCTTTCGAAAACGTGTAATACTAAAACCTTCTCTTCCACTGTGAACTTAAAAGACTTAGCTTCCATTAAGAACCAACTAGAGAAGCCCATCACAGAAAACCATAAAGAATATCTAGTCTAACGCCATTGCCGAAGAAGCCAACTGACAGCTAAGGGACATCAAAACACGCCTACACACACCAACACGAGAGAGAGAGAGTCCTAGAGAGAGTTTCTTAATATTCCTAAACCTACCAAGAAGAAGAGAGACATGAAGGACTTGTTCCTATATTTTATGCCTTATTACCCTTCTTTGGAGGTAGACATCAAATCAATTGTAATATAAGAGAAACATGACATGGCCAATTACAGCTATCACTTATTTGGCACTATACCGTTACTAATACTCTAAGTTCCCAATATCATATTTGCAGATAACGTAACTTGAGATGGCGAACTGGTTTAAAAGTTGTAGGCTAATTCTTTTTCTTTTTCTTTTTCCTTTTCATATTATTCCTCTACTATAGGTAGTACAGAAATTTTATTAGAGTAAGAGAAAACCTAGGAAGTATAGGCAGGCTTTCTCAGAAAGATTATAATGTTGAAATTTAAGGAACCAACAAAATCTACAAAAGGGGAAGATATAGAGGTGTTGTTCAAGCAATTGACCTATCATACAAAGCTTGTACAAATATATATTTAAGGTCAATGATTGTCAACTCTACACCATTTAAAGCACGCTTGTTACTCTCCCTTCAAATTATTTTGCACAAGGCACAAAGGGGCATCATTAAAACTAAGGTTACTATGTTGCCATCCTAGCAAACCCTTCCAACAGAAAAACATATTAACTAACTTTTTCAGTACAATCCATTGGACCAACTGATTCTAACTCCCTGAATCATTAAAGCCATGAACATATTCCAAGACAGGTCACCTCCATTACTAATAGAAGTCAACTTTGAATACACTGATGCATCTTTTTCCTGTGTTATCATGAACAAATCTAAGAACCTCTCTTTTAATGCAACACGTCCACACCAGCCATCGTGACAAATGCAAACTCTCCTACCATCTCACTCTGAAACTAAAAATACAAAACAGAAAACCCATTCAACCTTACCCTACCAAAGATTACAACCATGTGGCCTTCTCACCATCTCAAAGTACATTGGCCCTAGTTTTCTCCACATTTTACTCCAATAATCCGTTTCCAAAAGTAATTCCCCACATAACACCACAACCATGTTGCCTCCAACAAGGTGCTCAATTTTCTCAGCCCCAAAGCCCCACTCACCAAAGAAGAGCACACCACATTCCAATCCACTAGATGAAATTTATATGCCTCTCCCCCACACCAAAGAGAGTTCCATCAAAATTTCTCCAATTGGTTTGCCACATGGGTAGTAATAGACAAGAGTGAAAGATAATATGTAGGCAAGCTAGAAAATGTATTCTTAGTGGTGCTGGTGCTCCCTCTTGATAAATACAATTTCTTCCACCCTGATAAACCCCTTTTGGTAAAGTATTCTTAGTGTCATTCATTTTCTTATACTACACTTGTTATTACAGGTCTTAGCATCAATGTAGCTTCCAGCATACAGATTTCCCTGAATTAACTTGTTAAGGGATTGTATTATTTAGTAAGAATACTTGGAAGATGGAGCAAATAAAAGGTATTATGCAGAAGGAAGAGAAATTTCAATGAACAGAGAAGATAATAATCAAAACAGCAGATGCAATGCGCTAATGTCAAATAATGTGTAGCAGCTAATAAATGGCATGCAGCTGAAGAAGAGCTAATTCTATTACCAAATCAAAAAATAAAAAATAATAATGGGACATACCAAACCAAATTCAAAGATTAAGGAAATAAATATTCAGAAATTACAAGATTAATAGATTCATCAAAGGAAGAAGAGATCACCAGCTCGTACTGCTTACAACAAGTGCTGGCCTGTTTGGTTTCAAGAAAATGTCAGTGCCAACCTGGGTAGTAAACAGGGTCTCATTTCGGGCATGGTTCCCGATTCCTGAACTTCCTGCAAGAAGTGTGTAACTTGACCAAACAGGTTGTTTCTACTAAACCTCAATTAAATGGGGAAAAACAAATAGTCAAAACTTATGCGTACCACTGTGGACATAATCCCGTACTCCAAGAGGTTGACAGAGATTTTTATCTATTCTACAAAATAACTACAAGTACTCCACATGTTAGACATAATTCTTCAATAAAAACATTCTTGGTAAGAACTTGACAAAGAAATATTTGCTTCACCTTATGCTTTTCCTCAAGCGAAGCAGGATGAAAAAACTCAGGAGGCTGATCATACAACACAGTAGCTCTATCAATTTGACCAGAATAAGTTATGAAATTCTCGTTATGTAAAATTTTTATAATGGAAAAAACAAAGAAAAATGAAACTGCTAAGTTTTGAGCCAAGTCACCTACTGAATCCCCCAATTTTGAACCAGTTCATGTTGCATTGCCTTTGTCACACATAGGGAACCATCTGCCATCTTCCCATAACGTTTCTCAAACCTAAACATGTGTCCAGAAAAACAAATATTGTACTGCTAAAAAAGGACACCATAAACAAATTGAAACTCAGAAACAAATCAATTGTTACCAACGATATACAGAGACAAAGCAACTACTTCTTCCAAGGGACAAGCCAAGCAATGTATATCCAAAATTATGCCAATCAATCACAAATGCAGAATGCCTCAACGAGCTTGCCCATTTTACAACCACTAAGGTTGGAACAGAAGGAGGATTCTACAAAAGAAAGAGAGCATTCAAGCTCAAATGATTAGCATACCAATACATGAATGAAAAATCAAGAATCTTGGATACAAACACACACCCACACACATATCGAGAAACATACAAAATTTCAAAGAAGTGGCTAAAAATGATTGAAAATTAAAGGCAAGCGGCTCTCAATGAATTAAATGATGACCAATAACAAAGGAGCCAAAGTGTGATTATACCAATTTATCCATCTTCATGACATACAATTACGAGATTGATCCAGATGCTGGAATTAGAGCAATTACACATTGTGCCAATATGTTCTATTCAATAACATATTTTTTTATGAATAATAATCTATTAGAGAAGAAGCAAAGCTCTTGTACGCGAAAAGTATACAAGAGATGCAATCACCCTATTAGAGTCAAAAATCTAAAAAGTTAACAAGATCTACAAGATTAGAGGAAGAAAAATTAGGAACATAAGTTACATCCCAATGTAAAAGAGATCTCAAAAAGAAGGATTTTGATCGTAGCACATTAGACTCGCGATCCTCAAAAAGGCGCCAATGTCTTTCTTTCCAAATGCTCCACGTTGATAAAGCAGGGATAACTTTCCAGATGACCTCTTCAAAATTTCACCAGGCTTGAATCTTTCAAAAGTGAAGCAACTTTAAGATATTGTTAGGCATGACCCACGAGAGTCCAAATAAGATTAGAACCAAGTGGCAGATCTTGCTAGTAACGGACTTCAGACCTATCAACCTTGCTCAGTTATTATAGCTAACACGTGCCTGGACAGCAAACTGAAATCCGGAATTTCTGGTGTGTTGTGCAAGTTGAACTTGGAAAAGGCCTATGACCATGTCAACTGGGAGTCTGGGAGTTCCTCTCCTATCTTCTAGGGCATCTTGGCTTTGGTTCAAAATGGAGGAAATGGATATCCTCCTGTATCTCCATGGCCTGTTTATCTATTTTGATTAACGGCAGTCCGCATGGCTTCTTTGCAAGCTCTAGGGGACTCCACCAAGGGGACCCACGTTCACCTCTCCCTTTTGTGATGGTCATGGAGGCTCTTAGTAAGATGTTGTCTAGAGGTATGATTAGGAGAGATTTATTTGGATTCCGAGTCGACCCCCAAAACCCAGTCACTTTGGAGATCTCTCATCTTCTTTTTGCATATGACACTCTTGTTATGTGAGATACAGATCAACACCAGATCCTTAATCTGGGGCACATTCTTGTGTGTTTTGAGACTATTTCAGGTTTATAGATCAACCTTTAGAAAGCAGAAACAGTTGTGGTGGGTCGTGTGCCGCCTCAAGAAGAGTTGGCTGACATTTTGAATTGTAGAATTTTCTTCTTTGCCGTCGAAATATTTGGGTCTTCCCATGGGCACTTCTTTCATGTCAAAAGCTATTTGGGATGGGAAAGTTGAGAAAATGCAAAGAAAATTGGCTAGTTGGAAGATCTATTTGTCTCAAGCCACCATATACACATGTTAATTTCTTTCTTTTTTTCATTAAGTATTAAAATTGTAGTAATAAATTTTATTACATGTCAAATAAAATTGTATTAAATGAAAAAGGAAAAAGAAACAACTGCGCGGTTTTGCACACATAGTGTCCCCCCAGATAACTAGGTAAAATAATCAGCATTTAACAACAGAAAAGCTCACATGACTTACGAATGTGTACACGATCATTTGTATTTAGCTATCAATTGACCTTCTCTGTCATAACAAAAGTTACTAGTAAATTTTATGCTAAACAACTACTTTGATCCATATACATCATAAGAAATGTTGGGCTCTTTCATACTCCACATGGGCACAAACTTAAACATAAAAATGAAAGAATTACAAGGGATGGTAAATACAATCACAATCAATGGCCAACCATAACCACGTATGCCACAAAGTTGTTAAATAAAAAGCAAAATATATTCAAGTGAAACATGAGGGCTCACCTGCACAATAAAAACATCAGGAGAAGGTATCCTTACACAAAGAAACCAGAGAAGCATGAAAAACTGAATTAACGGCTTGAGCAAAAGCATTATAGGGCGAAATATCTTTGGTAAGCCTTGAGGGGTAATTGGCCACTGTGTCTGAAGAATCAATACAAAGTATATATAAGTAATCAAAAGAATATGGTGGTAAGTTCTTATTCATCAAAAAAAGAAAGAATATGTGTAGGCTCAAAATGAACCAATCTACTAAAAAATAAAAAAATTAAAAAAAAAATCTCCACAGCAGTACCATTGTGTGAATATGTATAGACGGGTGAGATAGAACTGCACTGTGGGGCTCAGAACCTATTCAAAAATTCAAATTTGTGGTTAAAGCAGCACATGTCAAAATAAATCCTACATAATAAGTATTTCTGTTAGCATCCAAGAAACAAATAAGTTGTTCTAGACACATAATGGCTTAGGAGAAATGAAACTTTTATTCCAAAATTCACACGATATTTTGAAACCTACAATTAACCATGCCAATTTGAAAGCAGTAGATGACATACTAATAAAATGCATGTGCACATAATCCATACTCTTTTAAACCTTATATTCTCTACACAGTTAAAGTTGAGGCACCAAATGCTTTACATAAATTTCATTTTCAGCTGAAAAAAAAAAATAAAAAACAAGTTCCTTCCAGATTGTCATTCCCATAGTCTTTTAAATATTTTAGTGACACTCTAATTTTAAATTCTTAATATTTTCACAAGAGAATGGGATCCATGATTTGAATGAGCAATCCATGATCGATTTGTTTCAGCTCTGATTGCATAATTTTAATTTTGTGACATGTAGTCAGTGCTCTCTCTTTCTTCAATGAGGTTGTATTTCTACCTATGGAAGACTGCAACTTTTAATCGAACTGCAATGTAGGACAAGCAAAATACAGGATACTTGATAAGGGTGATGAGAGAGTTTGCAGATCTCATACTTGCATATTTCTTTGGAGCTAGCAAGTTGTGAAACAATTTGACCTCACAATTGGCATCCAAAAACATAATCTACTCCATAAGCTAAAAGTCATATTAATCCTTTTTTTCTGGTAAATCAGAGATTCAAAACTGAGATGTGGAAATGGAAATAGAAAAACTTTCATTTAAGATGTTAATGGGAATTTATGGGAAAGCTTGTGCTTCATGTGTTTCAATTTCTGGAGAAATAGAGGATGCTATATTTTTCTCATTCAAAATGAAATGAGGTAACTGAGTTTTTGTTTTTTGTTTTGTTTTTTTTGTTTTTTTGCATTTTATTCAATATAGCACCTAGTCTCATCCCTTATGACACCTGTTATCAAGCAAAGCATAGAAGCATTCTGCAACAAGTGGATCAAAGAATAGGTTTGTAGGAAATTATATCACACTTTGATTTTGTCCATAGAATACAAAGGTGTACCTCCATATGCAACAATGTCCACCTCTAGAGCTGCCTGCAAAATCAATAGAAACGTTTGCAGATGCGAATCAATTCAATGCCCCTTCAACAACTCCAATAACCATGTGCAATATTCATTCACCACATGATATAACAACTTGATGCAGCGAAATGGGATTAGGAGAAGAGGTTAGAAAATGTAGAGTAAAAGTCCAACCTCAAAAAAAAAAAAAAAAACACATTGCACTAGTAAAATACACATATACCAATGCCAACATAGTTGAAATCATTGAGATTTCACCCAATAGGATAAGAATACTCATGCTTATTTCTTAAATATCCTAGCTATTAATTAGCAGGTTCTGCCCTATATTCATAATTTACCACAGAAAGCTAGGATCATCTAATTGTGTGCATATATATATAAAATTTGAAAAAAAAAATAAAAAATTGAACACACCTGACGGGCCAGTGAGAGAGCATGATACTGCATCCGAGGGCTGCGGCCAAGGTCCCCGAGTACCACCACGCACGCCCTCCCTCTTCGTTTGATCTTCTTCTCCTCTTCTCCTTCTTGGCCTTCAAAATCGCCCATTATAATTGCATCAAAATAAGAAAAAGAAAACTATTCAGCGCTTGAACTCGTGAATTCCTAAATTGTATTTTGAATTCCAATCAACTCAACAAAACAAATGGAGGAACGCGAGCTTACCGGCCATTACAGAGAATCCCCTGAAATCACAACTCACACGAACTCTCTCTGTCTCGCTCGCCAACTTTCTTTTCACGGGGAGAGGGAGCCCGAATCCGATAACCAAATTGAAAATGTCAGAAAAGCTGCGGAAAGCGGGTCGGGTACCAATTCATAGCATTCCTATTTGGGCTTCGATTTTGACAGTGGGAGAGAGGGAAGATGGATTTTGACAGTGGGTTGGGGTTTTGAATTTTGGGTGACAGTGGGTACTCGTTGCCGGAGATGTGGGTGGCTCGTCGTCAGCGGTGCTTGGCGTTCGTGGTCTCCGGTGGACCTGGGAAGAGAGAGAGTCACGACTCACGCGTGCGTTTTCTAAACTAAAACAAAAATCACGTGAATGGGGTTTGGTCTTTTTAAAAAATAAATAAATAAATAAAAAACCAAACACACGCGCACAAACACAATCAATTTTCCGCTAACAATCCTAGAAGAATTGAAAGGGAAAGAGGAAAAGGAAATGCTGCAAAAATAAGATCTGACTTCGTTCCAACGTGTCATATAAATGAGATTTGATGTTACAGTAATAAAAAAGGAAGAAAAAAAAATGCTTTTTTTAAAATTATAAATATATATGAGAAAATATATAATAACACATTAGGCCAGTTTATCAAAATTTTAAAATGCTTAAGTTTTTTTTTTTTTGAATATTTACTCTCTTGTTCATTTAAAACTACAATAAAATCCATGCCGTCACTTTTTTGTTAACTACTGTTAAGTGGGATAAAACAAACCGTTTTATCTCACTAAAATATTAATTTTTTAAAATTTAATTTTAAATTTTAAATCTAAAAATTTTAAAAGAATAAAAAATAAAAGGAACAGGGGTGGTTTAGCGGCTTCAGCCACCCCCAAACCGGCCGTATGGGGAGCCACCCCTTGGGCAGAGGGGGTGGCCAAACCACCCCCATGGCCTTGGGGGTGGCCAGCCACCCCCTATGGGGTGGTTCAGCCACCCCTGTTCCTTTTTAAAAAAAAAAAAAAAATGTTTTTTATTTTTTTTTTAATTTTTAGGTTTAAAATTAAATTTTTTTAAAAAATAATATTTTAATGAGGTAAAACGGTTCATTTTATCCCACTTAACAGCAGTTAACAAAAAAGTGACGGCAGAAATTTTATTGTAATTTTAAATGACCTAGAGAGTAAATATTCGAAAAAAAAAAAAATTAAGCATTTTAAAATTCTGAAGGACTGACCCAATGTGTTATTATATATTTCCCCAATATATTCTGGTCAAATAGAAAAAATATGAAAAAAAAAAAAAAAAGTATAGATACCTAACATTTCTCTTGAAAAAATGTACACGGGAGATATGAATAGTAAGATTATATTGAATATTTTATGTTCATAACACTTGCTCCAAAAGTATGAATATATTGGACCAAGAGGTAGCTTAATCGGCTAAGACCACGCCTAATGAAGCGGAGGTCACAAGTTCGAATCCCCCCTCTCCCCTCTTGTGTGGACATGTCAAAAAAAAATATATATATATGAATATATTGGACCATTGGTGAAAATAACCTAAAATCATTTAAGAAGTTAGATTGTTGTGACTGAGTTGGGTATGATATTTACTTTGATAGTGAGCAACAATAGTATTTTCTCCCAAAACCCTTGTACATCCACCCCCACAAAGGAGTGGAGGATATGGTTGTTATAAAAAGAATGTTACGATTCTTTATGGTGTTCTCCTGATCTTTTATAGATGTTTTCTAAAAAAATTGAAAAAAAATTACCGCACTGGTTTCTCATATTTATTTTTAAAAAAACAATCAGGATGAGCCATAGCATTTCTCTTGTTATAAGCCCTTGGTTTCATAATTTCTCAAATGGAGCAAAGAAAAAGAAATGAATGGTTAACAGTACATTGATAATGCAACTGAGCATTTCTATACAATATTTAAATTGAAAAATAAAAATAAAAAATAAAAAATCAAATGCTTTTGAGATCACCACCAACAAAGGCTTTTCTAGCCAAGTGGCACCCCTCCCTATTGTAAGAGGTCGAAGGTACAATAAAAGTTATGTATCTGATGGTATTTTAACTTGTGGAAGTTTCAGGCACACACAAAGATGAAGAAAGTGCTCAGGATTGACCATGTTGTTGACCACCCAAGAGAAGGGTATTTCTAATTTGGGTTCAATCCCTTGGATGCGAACAAGCTTCACTTCAGCATCATCGGACGGGTAGCAAGACTCCACGTGTTCACTCAAATTTTCTGAAGGAACTTTCTCTTCATTCTTATCTTCTTCTCTGGATGATTCCTCATTGTTTAAGGATTTGTATGGAAAATATTCTGGTAGAAGACTTTTTACAGCATCATGTAATGTGAAGCATTTACCTGCAGTACAAGAAATAAAAGGAATCAGAGCTGATTTGTCAAGTCCAGTAGTGGCCATCTGGTTAATGACAACATTGGAATATTTTCATGAATTAAGGGATGTAATTGACACACGACACTTTTTTAAGGATGTAACTGAAATTGGTCGGGAACTTTAGGGAATAAAAACATAACTTTTTTATAAATAATAAATTTTATTAGAGAAAGCAAAATAGGTGTGCCACCCAAGAACAGGGGAGATGTACAAGAGTGATTTAAAATATAATTCAAATGAACATCTAAATTTAGCAACTCTATAAATTCCAGCATATTTGCCACACAAAAAAAAACGACCATTACCATTACCAAACTCCAGTGAACAGAGGCGTAATTCAAATGAATTACCCACAAAGACTTGCATGGCAATAAAGGTATATCAGTTCTCTTTACAACTATTTCTCTTTCCACCGACTATAAAAATAGGCACTCTATTTTGTCTGATGGAAAGTTCTTTTTCCCTACTACAATCTAGTGTATAAGAAACAGAAAAGGCAGAATGAAAAGTAATAAATTTAGCTCACCCCATCTAAACACTCCTACTGGGGGGGTCTACAAATAAGGCATGGCTTACCTTCTTCTCCATGGATCTCAACAGGTCGATTTACGTAAGAGATTTTGTCCCAACTATCAATTTGAGGAGCATCTTCTAGATCATCAAAATCCTCATTGACACTCCAAACGTACAATCGAACGGGAACTCTACCTAACCATAGCTCCAACAGTGAGAAGTTTATTCATAACAAAGATTACAATAAAAAACGTAGGAGAAATAATGCCTACATTATCCATAATAATAATGAGTCAATTACTATTATGAAACAGAAGGAATTCAAATAAGAAAAAATGATGGTGAAAAAGCAGTTGCATAAAAGGCAAGATTTTGTGAAGTAACTACAAGTTTGAAACCAGGCACTCATATCCTGAATTGGTTGCAGTACAATTTCCCCAAGTTAACAAACATAAAGGTTCATATCAACCAGACAATCGGCAGCTCATAAAAATTACATGAACAAGAAAAAGACGAATATAGTTTAACTTCACTTCCACTAGAGTTCAAATGTCCTTGACTAGTTGATATTGAGTTGTATACTTAAATTTTTTTGCATTAGTACCACCAGTTTGGTTTTATTAAACTTTTTAACGCAATGGTACTTCGCTAATTTCTAAATTTTATATAGACATGGTCAGTAGTAATGGCCAACCACTTTTTTCAGCTTTTCTTTTTCCTTTCTTTTCCCCTTTTTTAATAGTAGACCAACTTGTGGCATGATGAGATGGCTTTTAATACATGTGGCACAAATCCATTGGTCTTACGTGAAGAATATACCAATTGGAACTTCTACTATTAAAAAAAAGGAACAAAAAAATTGACAGAAGAACCTATCCATCACATGGTAATCATTAAGATCCTTAATTGTCCAAGTCAGAAAACCGATCATAGGAGATCCAATTCTTCCATCAGCTCGTGTAGGCATGTTCCAATGTTTTTCTCATCACTTGTATTTTCCAGCATCGGCGTCTCCTTAGTTTCTCGTTTTTGGCATTTTGAGATAGGGTTTTCGAGTTGGTTCTACGTTGAAGCCAAAGCTTTCAAGCTTTCTGTAGAGGAGAGGATTTCAGTTGTATGAATCGTTGAATGGAGCAAGTGTGTTTCTCAAGAAGTATACTTGATTAAGGTTAGCATGGCATGGTAGGTGGCTACCCTGGAGGATCTGACTCAAGGAATTTGTGAAATCAGCAGGGCTGGCAGCAAAGCTTTCATCACAAAAAGACGTTCGAACAATCATGGCCGTTTTCTGGCACTAGCGATATATGATGGCAGTAGTCGGAGAAGCTTCATTGCGATTTCGGAAGGACGAGAAGGGTAGGATTGGAGAAGTTGTGCCCTCAAGTTGCAAAAGGTTTAAGCTTTTCTCAATTTGTCTTTCGGTGCTGGGTGCAAAGCTTCGCCTAACCACAAAAGTTTCACAGTCGTAATCAATTGAACGGTTTGGGTGGCACTACTTTGGTGTTTGCGAGTAAGGTTCCAACTAAGGTTGCTAGAAGGTTGCATGTGGAGGCTCTGATGGGGTCAGAGCAGACTTTTGCAATTGCCACATCGCTTAGGGACAATTTTGGTTTTTTAAGACGAATTACTTACTAAAAAAAAATAGAAACTCGGGTTCTTATCTGTCATAAGGCCAAAACTTGGGGGGATATGAGACAATTTCCCAAAATAAATAAAGGACAAGCCTATATCCACAGTCCCTCTCACAATACAGCTGATTCACTGTTATCCAGAGCAAAGCAGCACTTAATATGATGGGGGGAAAAATTTTCTCAAGAAGCAGAATTAACGTGATGAACTATTTGTCAACAGGTTTATATTGTAACACTTAAAAAAATTAGTAAAGTCTCTAGTCACCTGTCTTGACTTGTCCAGTACTATCTGTGTCACCAATACTTTGCCGAGAATTGAATGAGGATGAATACAAATCAGCTGCATATTCATCTCCAACTGTTCCAAGCTTAAGTTTAGACGATACCCGTATGTAGGCTTCCAAATTACCTGCTACAAAATGTGTGTTAGAGCATCCCCCAGCTAAACAAGCTAATGAAATTGCTGCATTCACAACGTAAACTTAATCAGACTATAACTACTCTAATGAGGGTGAGACTGTAAAGATCCCATTCATAACCTTAAGGAAAAAAAGCAAGGAATTTTCTCAGGAAGGCCTGGATACATGAAAGTTGATGCATTATATGCTCCCGTTCCACAATAGGTACAAGGTTACAAATCGCATGTATTTTGAAGAAACAAATATTCTTCCTAAAATGCACTTAATGGTCCAAGAAAGGTGGGACCAAAATTTTCTTTTCAAAAATAAAAAATAAAACAAGTTAGTTTAAAATGCAAGTCCAAATTTAATGGTCATATGGAAAGTTAAATGGATAATTAAAAAAAAAAAAAATTCATCGATTTTGGTACATCTCAAAAAGGAAACCATAACAATTCCAGGAATCAATTTTTTACCATGAAATGTATTTTTTCATACTTGTTTGTAGATAATATTATTGTCACAGTGATTATAAATAAAATTAAACAGAAGCATGTATAGAGTTAAGGGATTTGGCTTATCTGTTTCATATGGGGGGGAGACACAACTCTAGTTTTTTAGAAGATTAAGCCACCATGTCTGTTTCATAGGTTTGTTAACATAGAGGAATGCCAATTAGCAAAATCTAGAAGAGAACCATTTTCTGATGAGCTATTATGACTCATTAGACATAAGGAAACAAAAGACACCCACCCTCTTCTACCGCCAAACTTAGACACGGTATCTTCGTAGACATAATTTATGGAATAATCTAACCTTTTCAATTCTCTTCAGCCTTTAGGAAGCAACTGAAGTGCTAGATGGAGAAACGTTACTCAAAACATCCTTGCTACAACTAGCTTCAATAGTTACGAAAGGGCTCAACATCTTATGGGCCAAGTAAACATTATTTCTACTTCGAAACTTAATCTATGATCTAAGAATCACCACTAACAAGAATTGTAAATAATAGTGTGATGAGTGAAGCAATGAATTCAAACAACTCAGACCACTAGTTTCAATCATTACAATCACATAAACGGCACATTATTGTTCATTTAAGAGACATTACATTTCACTCATTCTGTTGATAAAAAGCTATGTCGTTATTACTGACATTTGTACATCAATTCAAAGCACCAAAATGTGGGAAAAGGCAATAGAAAATGTATCAATTCCAAGTTAGTTAGCAAATAGCAGACATACCGTTTATGACAGAGCGCCAGAGCTCCACCTGATCAGGTTGAGACATGTTCATGACACTTTTGCAGTTTCCATTGATTATATATGCTGCCTGTTGTAGGAACGAAATACCATTAAAGACAATAATATTTTTTTTGGTACATGGCAATCAAGGTCATGAAAATGTACATTTCCTATACGTCATCAAAATAACTTCCTTGTGGTTAAAGATAATAAAAAATTACCTCTATCGTCTGGGAAAAAAATTACTAATCCTCTACTGTTTGGAGTAAAATGAAATCCTTATTAATCTGTTCTTGATGGATTCTCCTACATCACATGCATGTATCACTTGAAAGGACAGAAAAACAACTCTATTCTTGGATATGGAAAGAAAATAGCTCTATTACTGTACATTATGAGGATCAACCAAGGGCCAAATTCACGTTTCCTTGCACACGTGAATTTCACGTGTGAGAATTTGTCAAATGGAATGAAATATATAACAATTTCATTTTGCTCTAAACCGCAAGGGAGTTTCCAAAAGAGAAGGAGATTATCTGTAATTAACCCCAACCACAAGAAGGTAATTTAGAATTTGTCCTTTTTCTACAATTCATTTCATTGAAATATTATCAGAAGTTGCCAAAAAATAAATAAATAAATAACACTAAAAGAGCTGAAAAGAATCATGGCAAGAAGTGAACAACCAAATTCCACTCAGAAAAATTTAAGCACTTCTCTTTCTAGGATACAGATTTTATTGTCAGATATTCCAAACATATTTTCTCCTTGGTAGTTTTATAGGTTGTCAATAACCTATTTGCTCTTTCTGTTCCTTTCTAATTATGATGATGCATGTAACCTAGATTATTTTTAGGAATACTAGAAGATGCAATAGAACTGTGAGGACTTTGAGTTCACAAATCTTGTAAAAGGAGTCTCACTTTTTTTGTGGATAAGATAAGTTCATTCATAATCAAAGATTACAAAAGATAGAAATAAACATAAAAGCACAAAATACAAGGGTAAGAATCCAAACAAAATACAAGTTCAAGGGAGCCCATTTGGGTGTATGGGGTGGGTTTATGGAAGAATATTAGAATTAGTTGGAGAAAGCTTTGTGGTTTTACTAGATTTAAGGTGGGAGATGGCTCCAAGGTTCGTTTCTGGCATGATCTTTAGTGTGGGGATACGCCCCTTAAGGAAACTTTCCCGGTTTTATTTGGTATTGCTTGCATAAAGGATGATTTTGTTGTGACTCTCGTGGAATTTTCTAGAGGTGCGATTTAGTGGAACATGAGCTTTACTAGAGAGGCTCATGATTGAGAGGGGAAGCCTTGCCTCATTTTTCAGGGTGTTGTATTTAGTGAGAGTGAGACGAGATGAGAGAACAAGTTGTGGTGGATCCCTTCCAAAACTCCGTTTGGTGTTAAATCCTCCTACGGTGTATGTTTCCCTTGGAAAAGGTTTTGGCATACTAAGGTTCCATTGAGAGTGACTTTTTTTGGTTGGTCGGCAGCCCTAGGAAAGATCCTTACCATGGATAATCTCCGAAAGCAACACGTCATTGCGGTGAATTGGTATTGTTTATGAAAAAGGAATGGGGAGTTTATGAACCATCTTATGCTTCACTGTGAGGATGCTCGACCTTAAATTACCACTAGCCCCAACCCATGACTTCTCCCTCCACTTAAGGAAGGGGTGGCAACCGAAAAGCCTAGGCTACCCTTGGGCCCTTGCCTAAGACTCCCAATTCTTTTTTACAGCCTAGCCTCATAGACTTGGATTTAAAGGCTACAAAACAACCTTCGATGATGGACCCGAATACAACCCCAACTTACAATTCTCCACCGAGCTTACATTACGCTTTGACCCAAATGGGCCCAAACCTTCGTCCAAACGATTAAGAGCCCAATCTATTTCTTCTTTTCAGTGAACCAATTGGGCTTTCAAAACAAGACAAAAACAAATGTCAACTTTGAGACCCCCTCAGCCTCTCGCCCTTGTTACTGTGACACTAGTTGTACGACAATCACCTCTAGCAGGAAACTTGGGATTGTCCTTCCTTGTACCACCCCGATTGCTAAAGTGTCGAGCCAATGCCCGAGCATGGTCGTGATTGTCCTTACTCGACCCAATCAACACCTCTTTGTACAAACTCTTACACGTCTCTATCCCTAGTAGGCCTTCTTGGGCTTCGATAGCCACACCACCATTTTTGACGAAGCATGCCCAAGAGAAATCATGGTAGCTACTCCTTTCCCATCAGTGATAGCTAGTTGGGTAGAGGTAACACCTCTTTGGCCACCGCCGAACAACACCTCGAAAAAGGTTACAATCTTCCATTGCTCACGAACACATCCTTTCCATCCCTGCCCTTCTTGACCTTCCGGCAGAACAATAAAGCAACAATGTACTCTACAACATCAAGTAATGCCCATGTCAATTTGAACATCTCTACACTATGTAAACGGTGCTGCCAACCCTCTAAGACTTCACAAATTCCCTTTGCCCTCCTTTGCGAAATAGAGCTTCAACAGCCTCCAACAACCAAGCCACACTTGCCTTCCCCAAATGCACAACACGAGAAACACCCCTACTCCTTTCTTTGAACTTGAACACTAAAGCCCCCTCCTTTGCTACAAGCACAAGCGTTTTGGCTTCAAATGTAAAATGATCTCAAATACCCCATCACACAAACTTCAAGACTGAGATAGTTAGGGCCCAATTTCTCACTGAACTAGTGTGATAATCAATAGAGAGATAGAGGGAGAGAGAGGAAAATTTGGACCATTTATCAATTTAAATGTGTCATCCTTTGCCCAGAGGTCATGCTAATATTCTTTGTATCATTCCAATTTTATCGAATGTCCCAAAAGAATAGTCAAGTTGCAATTGGAGCTCACTAAAGCTAATTATAAAGCTTTGTCATGCTAATATTCTTTGTATCGTTCCAATTTTATCGAATGTCCCAAAAGAATAGTCAAGTTACAATTGGAGCTCACTAAAGCTAATTATAACGCTTTGTCTCATCTAGTAAGGACTTAAAACCCATGAGCTCCTTTATAATCCACCCACTCTATGTGGGCAATTCATCTTCCCAATATGAGACTAACTTTCTTAGGTCACACTTTGTCATATCTAACAAACTGAAATATAAAAGTACAAGGATCATTAAGTTCACATGTAATCCTTTCAACAATTTACATGCAAATATGGATTATGTCATCGGCCTTTAAAATAGATATCCTAATCAATTTCTTCGAATATATATTGCAACTTTCCATGAAGAGACACCAGAACATCACATCAAAATTAGTACAATCCAAAAAACTATACCAAACATAGAAACAACAATCATACACTGACCTCCTTCAATGAATTAATAAAGCTCCATTTTACACTATCTTCACCTTCACAAGGAATCAATATATTTCCGGGATATCCTCTAAAATGTACCTGCAGAAAGGAGATCCAAAAAGTAGGAGTTTAATATGAAAAATGTTGCATAATGAAATAAAAAAAGTAAAGGAAAAGAAAAGAAAGGGCAAAAAAATTATTTCATCGTCCTAATCATGCAAGGTCGTCAAGAAATACACTTTGACTTGTATAACAAAGAACAATTAGTAGATGTTCCATGCTATTATCATACCAAAGTTGTTTTCATAAAGCAATCTATATGGTCCCATTTTGTCTACTTTAATAAATAACAGATAATGCTCCAAAATTTGCTGCTGCTAACACAAAAATTTGGCATGGTTTTTCCTCAAAATCCTAAATTAATTTCTCAATACAAGTCTGTTCTTAAGGGTTAAAAAGGTATTAAACAGGAAGCAGATGAGTGCTAGTACCAACAAATTTCTGGATGGGATCAATCCCACACTTAGCAGTGATCTCTTCATAGAAAGAATGGCTAGAGAATCATTGGGTAAGGTCAATACATGCAAATTGATTCAAGTCCAAGTGGTGTTCTCATATGATGACAATATCATTGCATTGTACTTTCATACCACATAATATAGAACTACTTGTTGTCCACAGTAAAAGAATCTTTGGTTCCATATCATATAGAAAAGTAGTATCTAACATTTCATAATGAGTCCCATTACCAAATTTATATGACCCCACATTTGTTTCTGGGTGTTTTGAACCAACATTCATTTCATAAGCTACTGTTTAACTTCTAACCTAACTACGATTTTGAGTCCTTGCCAATAGGTTAAGAAGGGTAATAGAGAAGATTATTTCGAAGACCCACAATGCCTTTGTTAAAGGTATAGGCAAATCCTTGATTCAATGCCTATAGCAAATAAATAAGTGTCTTGATAGTAGAATCATATATGGTGAACCAAGGATGATTTGCAAGCTGGATATTGAAAAGACCTATGATCATGTCAACTAGGAGTTCTTACTACATTGGTTGTGAGAACTCCCATCTTGTGGGGTCAATCCTAATCACCTTCGCTATCTGAGTGCCTTATTCTTATGTTTTGAAGTTATCTCCGGTTTGAAGGTTAGCCAGGCTAAATGAATTGGTTCCTATTGGTAATGTGGATAATGTAGATTGGCTGGCTGGCATTTTGGGTTGTGGGATTTCCTCTTTGCCTTTGAAGTATCTTGATTTTCTGTTGGGGGCCTCTTACAAGGCCAATTATATTTGGCATGTAGTAGTAGAAAAGATTAGGCGTCAATTGACTGGTTAAAAAATTATGTATTTGTACAAAAGAGCGGTAGGGTTACCCTTATAAAGAGCACCCCTGTCAATTTACCTATGTACTTTATGTCTCTTTTCCTCCATCCTTCTGTTGTGACAAATCGCATGCTCCATCAAATATATCTGGTTAGTTAGTCCAAGGTTTCCTCTCAAATTTCTAAGTAAGGCTTGGGGGTTCGTAACTTAAGATTCAATCGTGCTCTTTTAGGGAAATGGTTGTGGCACTGTGTGTGTGAAAGAGGCTTGGTGAAGAGTTGTGGATTCTAAATTTGGCAGTTCTTGAGGTGGGTGGTAATCTTTTGATCCCCCTAAGTCATACGGGCTGGCTCTATAGAAGAATATTAGAAAGGTGTGAAGAATGTTTTCTAGTCATACCAAATTTGTACTTTGAGATGGCTCCAAAATCAGATTCTGGGATGATGTATGGTGTGCGGAGATGGCCCTTAAGAAAAGCATTTCCGGAGTTCTGTAGAATTGTTTGTGTGAAGGATGCTTTTGTTGCAATTCATTTGGATCTTTCTAATGATCCCCTTCAGTGGAATGTAAGCTTTATTAGAATGGCTCACGATTGAGAGGTAGATGTCTTAACTTCTTTCTTTAATTTGTTATATTCCTATAGAGTGAGATGGGGAGGGGAAGACAAGCTTTGGTGGTCCCCTTCAAACAAAGGGATGCTCAATGTTAGCTCATTTTACAGGGTCATTGCTCGTAATAATGACATTCATTTTCCTTTGAAGAATATTTGGCAGACCAAGGTGCCTTAAGAGTGGCATTTTTCGCTTCGGCGGCCTTAAGAAAGATCCTTACCATAGATAATCTTAGAAAGTGACATGTCATTGTTGTTGATTGGTATTGCATGTGCAAGGAATGGAGAGTCTGTGGACCATCTTCTTCTCCATTGTGAGGGACTTGTTCTTTATGGAATGCTTTCTTTAGTCGCTTTGGGTTATCTTGGATTATACCTAGCCGGGTGGTTGATTTTTTTGCTTGCTAGTGAATAGGTGGTAGCTCTTAAAGTGTTGTAGTATGGAAGATTGTGCCCTCTTCTCTTTTGTGGTGCCTTTGGCAAGAAAGAAACAATCAAAATTTCGAAGACCGAAAGAGGATGTTGGAGAAGCTTAAGTCCTTTTTTTTATACTCTTTATACTTAGACAGTTGCATTTTTAGCTCTTTTGGTGATTAGTTTTAATGATTTCTAATTATTTTCTCTCCTTCCGGGTGTTTCTCTTGTATCTTTCTTGTATACTGCGTTGCGCTTTCCGCTTTTAATGATATTTCAATTGCTTATAAAAATAAAAAAAAGTGATTTGAGTCAATTTGAAATAGATAGGAATCACAAAGGTGACCAGTACATCAAAGTAGCATGCATAGCACCATATATCAACTGTTAGGGACAATTTTAGACCCTATATCTTTCTATTTTTTATTCCCCTTTTCCCCCTAAGTTAAGGCCTAGGTTTCATGAATCTCATATCTCAATAGCAATTCATACACCATATCAGCCAAGCCCAGGCAAACATTATGAACTAGCTGCTGGACAGACAAGATCAGACTTTCTCCTCCTAATTTTCAAAACAAGGACTCAAAAGTGACAATTTCATCTATTAAATTATGAAAATCAAAGAAAAATAATTTACTGTCAAATTCCAAGGTCTTTCAGGTTCCGAGCATAGAAGATCAAAAAGAATTCCAGTTGGTATGTACCTACAAAAAGGTTGTAAATTCAATCAATAAAATTAAAACCTTCAATACAATGAAACATTACTAACTGAATAGGATCTAATAAGTAGGCTAGCAAGAGATGCTCTTATCAGCTATCACATATTTTCTCCATCAGTCCATTCACAATTAATTTCTTAACATACAAAATATCAAGGGGCCCACAATGCTACATAAATGAGTGTGTGTGTGTGTGTGTGCGTGTGTGTGCAGTATATAATCATGCTGATATATGGAGTAAAAAGGAATATCTACCATATGCTAGAAGAGAATATTCCTATGTTTCATTTGTTAATTATGTTATACTAGTATATTGTCTCTATAAGTTTTTAGACTCGCGGGTTTTACACAATGGAAAGACACAGAGGCATAGCCCTGCAAGAAGGCAATCAATGGCAGCAGGAAAAGCACCTGTGGAAGCACCTAGCAGAGGTTAAAAAAATGTAGCTTATTCAGGTATATTTTAAGAAAAGATGAAAGAAATTTTTTTATCTATATATAACCATTCTAACTAGTCGCTATGTCATCTGCCAGGCCCATAACTTTCTGATTGTACATTTCACAAACTACTGAATGAAAAATGCACCTCCAGCTGATTCAAAAGTCTATTACAAATTGAAACAAAATAATGAACTATATTACCAAAGAAGCATGAACAGGGACAAAAACCTTCTAGAATTCCTAGAGTATTATACCAAATAGATTTTCTCAAATCTGAACTATTGCTTTCAAATTAAATGGTTCAGATTTTGCTATATCAGCATATTCATCACTTTCAAAATATGAAAATATTGCTTTCAAATTAACAGAGTATTGTTCATGTGGATCAAGATCCTCTAGAATTCCTAGGATATTCTATCGAAAAGATTTTTTCAAATCCTAACAATTGCTTTCAAATTAAATGGTTGAGATTTTGCTATATCAGCATATTCATCACTTTCAAAATATGAAAATATACTAACTATTGAGGTGATAAATGTTTTTTTTTATATATAAGTCAGAGTATTATATACCAAAAAAAAAGCGCAAAGCACCTCTAAGTACACAAGAACGAGAACGTAGAGCGTCTCAAGTATACAAAGGAAACCCAAACCAACAACCCAATGAAAGCACAAATGCGCCTCTAAGTACACAAAAAGTATACAAAGGAACCTAAAAAGAAAACCCGAAACAACCCAAAAGCAGCAAAGGACCTAAACAACACCCTAACAGCAGCCCTAGTGCACTTCTAGAGGGAACGAAAACGCATTCTTCGATCCCGACCAACCCCGTCGCTGCTGGCCCTTCACCGGAGAGATGGTGCAGTCCAAATTTTTGAGCTCTCTCATCCCCTTAAATTTAGGAACAGTAGCTTCGACAAGATCCCGAAGTTTCTTGTCTTCACCTCCCCAAGTCAACCCCAAAACAGGAGCGAGGTTCAAAGCGTTAGCCACCCAATCCTCCCCTACCACAGGAATAACACCCACAACCTCCGCAATCAAATCCTTGTTTTTATTCAGCTGTTTAGCAACCTTATCCTTCACCCTCCGGGTATACCACAATTGTGACAAAGAAACAGAGGAATTAGTGGGAGAACCACTTTCCCTCCTAGTCTCCTTCACTGCAGCCCATCGGAAGACGAGCTGACCTGCGACGAGGGCAGGACAGCAGCAACTGAACTAGACCCAACCTCCGGAATAGGATCCTTCCCCTTGCGCACCAGCAATACCTCCTTCAACACCACCGGAGGTGGAGGAGCAGCTCTCGCACCAAAGAACCCACGCCGAATCAAACTTTTCACCGGTGCAGAAGGGCGTACCGGCTCATCCACCTGATTATCCTCCGCCCAAGACGAAGTAACCTTATTATCCCTGCAGGGAGGGCTCACCGGCTCATCCACCTCCCAAGGAACTGCGAAGACCTCTTTGAGCGACACACCCAAGCATTCAGTAGGTGTCGAAGAGAATAAATCCTCCCAGTTTCTACTCAGAAAGCCTGTCGGAAAATCCTCCGCAAAGGGGAAATGAGAAATAGGGACCGGCATCAAAGCTACATCATCAGATCCATTGCCGTCGCCAAACCCATCACCGGCAGGAGTGGAACCCTTCGCAGGCAAATCTCCAGAAACCTTCGCCCCGACATCGAGCCCCTGGACGGCAGACTCACAGACGAACACCGACGAAGAAGGCGCATTGACCGAAGACACTAGCACACCCGAGCACATCGACGGCTCCACACCCACAATACTCGACGACAGCACCTCAAGACCATCTTCAGAACCCATAAACGTCCCCTTCGAAAACACCAAAGGCGGCGCCTCACCAAGATCCGGCTCTAAAAACAAGCCCAGCGGTGATTTTGGACCCGGACCTGAGTCACGACCCGGAATTGCACTCAGACCCGAAACTGATTTAAGATCCGACCCAGGTACCCAACCCCCACCAGAGTTACTAAGGCCCAACACACGGACCCGTTTCCTCCTGCGATTGGGCTTCGGGGCAAGCCCAGCAAATACCCGGTCCAGTTTGCGTTTAATTTGCCCTAGGAGACTCAATGCCCCACAGATTCCGAAATTGCCCTTCGTCTCCCATCCTCAAACACACAGACCCAGCCACCATCACCGGAGATTCGAAGCTCGAGCATTCGACCGCGAGCCGCGCATCCTCCCCACCTAACCCCCCCTCGGTAAATGAAATCTATAATAGCTCCATACAAACCGAAGATTGTCCCTTCCTCTCGTCGCGATTCCTCGAAATAAACCCCGTACTTCTAGAATCATCCCCGGCTTCCTCCACCTCAATGCGAGATCGAGGCTTCGAAAGCAAAACCTCTGTAAAAGAATGGATCTGAGAACCTTCCCCAGTGACCCCGGCCTCCGTGAATTTGATCGGTAAAGGCTTCGAACTCGGCGAGGAGCGAAACCCAGACACCTCCGATCCACCAACGGTGGCCAACAAAACACGCAACTCCCTCACAAAGCGCCTCCAGCCCTTTCCATCACGCCCCTCCGGAAGCCATAACCCACCTTTACGACCACCCTCCGCAAACACGGCCACCTCTAAAAACCTCCCAGCCTTATTAGCACCCCCATGGACCATCAACGCCTTGTCCCCCTCACGGAACGACTTGGCGATATCCTCAATAAGGGTGATAAATATCACCTCACATTTATCACCCCTATTGAGGTGATAAATGTTGAGTTGTTAACAGTAATAAATGTTGATATCGCAAAATCTCAACCATTTAATTTGAAAGCAATTGTTAGGATTTGAAAAAATCTATTCGATAGAATATCCTAGGAATTCTAGAGGATCTTGATCCACATGTACAATACTCTGTTAATAGTTACTACTATATGTGTAAAAGGGGACGACAATAGATCATTCACTTTTATGTTGTTTGTTGCTCCTGGTCTCCGCACTTTGGTGTTCTTGCTCCTCAAAAGTTTATTGGGTTATGCCAGCTTCAGTGATTTACTTGTTGTCTTATTGGGGTAGATATTCTGATGCTGCAAGGACCATAATCTCTCATGGAATATACAATTTGAGACAATAACAAAGCATTTGAGGGCAAGAAAAAGTATGTAGCTTGAAGGAGATATTGAATTGGCTTCTCTAAAGACATTGCTTTCTGGTTTTTCCATGCATCCTTCATTTGTTGCTATGAATATATTGTTAGATTTCTCTAAAATTAATTGTTCTTGTTGTTTACTTATAAAAAAATATATATCTAATTTTTTTCGAGATATCATTAAAAGCGTAAAGCACCTCCCGATACACAATAAGTATATATGAGAAACACGTAGCTAGTAAACATTTTAAATGGCACAAGCCTAAATCGACTAAAGAAAACATTTTAATGGCACAAGCAACCTCACAATGAAAAAGAAGATCGCAGACTCCCCATTTCTTTTTCACATACAACACCTATCAACAAAAATGACGCACTGTTTCCAAAGATTGTCCATGATAAGGATATTTCTTAGGGCCGCCGACCAATTGAAAAAAGCCACCCTTAACATGACCTTACTCCTCTAAACACTCTTCTAAGGGAAACGAAAACCATCATTGCAACCGATGACACTGTAAAAGGATTTAACACCAAATAATTCTATTTGGATGGGACCCACCACAACACATCCTGCCTTTCTCATCTCATTCTCACTACATACAGCACCCTAAAGAACGAGGCAAAGGCATAACCTCATAATCATGATCCGCTTTAGCAAATCCCGTGCTCCACTGAATGGCACCTCTAGAAAATTCCACTTGAGCCGCAACAAAATCATCTTTTGCACAAGCAATACTAAATAAAACAGAAAAAGCTTTCTTAAAAGTCATATCCCCACACCGAAGATCATGTCAGAATCTAACCTTGGTGCCATCTTTCACCTCAAATATGGTACGACTACAAAACTTTCCCTCAACCCCTCCTAATATTCTTCCATAAATCCATCCTATACGCCCCAACAGGCTCACTAAAATACCACCCTCCCTATGAACTTCTATATTTAAAGTCCACCACCACTCTCCACTAAGCCCCTCTCTCTCAAGCCCATAGCGTCATATCTATTTACCTAAGAAAGCATGATTAAACCTCCTTTGACTAATTAGTTACTCTTTTAGCAATCCGGATATTGAATCCTAAACAATTCGAAAATAGATGAAAGGATAAATGAAGAGAGCCAAAAGCAGGATTTCAATTATTGATGCTAGATATTGAGCTTAAAATTGCTAAAAAAATCACCCGAAATACATTGAAAAATAAGTATTCTTGTTTTGAGAAAGCAAGCGATATAGCTTAACCCAATTACATACAGATTTTAAGAAAATGCTTAACTCAGATAATCAGCCATGAGACGAACAAATATCAGAAAAACAAGAAAGGCTAAACTCAGATACCATTTGAGGGGCAAGCCTTTGTAGTCGAACCAAACGGTGTCGATCCCAGGAGGAAGCGTGCTACTGAAATGAGGCTTTATATGAGGAACCAACAATGGTAGGTACCCTATTCGAGGGGCTAAGATCTGAAAACAAAAAACAATAATAATCAATAACAACAACAACAAAAATAATAGGTTTCACTTTTCAAACCAAAAAACAAAAATTACATTTTAAAAAAAAAAAAAAAAAAAGTACCAAGGTAGGAAGAGGAGGAGGGAGAGTGGTGACTTCGGATTCATGGAGATGAATTTGAAGCGGAATCGCCCCTTCCCATACATACTTTCGCGCTTCCATCATATCTCACTATTTCATCAGACCAGACCAGACACCACTGGGTTTAGGCTGCGGACAATTGTCCCCAGAGACTCCTTCCGCTCACGCTTCTCTTGATATGTAGGCCTGGTCTAGTAGATCGCAGAATTTGACCCGGGCACCAATTCTGCTATTTAAGTTATTTTAAAAAATGTTAAAAATAGCTCATTTTATTTTAAAATAGAGGAATGCTACAACTACATACAAGTTTTACTAAGATCCTATTTGGGATTACGTTTGAAATATTTAAAAATGCTTTTAACACTCAAAAAGTCTGTTAAAAGAAAAAGAAAACAAAAATTGTTTGGTAAAAAAATATTTTTAAAAGTCCAAAAAGCCTAAAAATGACCAAAAAAACACTTTTGGCAAAAACTTAAAAATAAAACTTTTGTTCAAAAGCTCTTTTTGACTTAAAAGTTCTATTTTTCAAATACAATCCGGGTCTAACAAACCTTTACGCACTGACGTGGCAAGGAAAAAGACAAAAACAATTTGGGACCACGTTGCCCGTTTTGTGCATAGCTTGAAGAAATGGAGACCTTCACCCATGGCTTAGGCCAGATAGGAAAACCCATTGGTGGTCCACTGGTCCTCATGGCGATGCTGGTCTCACTGGGCAGAAGATCATTATTGACACATATGGTGGATGGGGTGCTCATGGCGGTGGTGCATTTTCTGGTAAGGATCCAACTAAGGTGGATAGGAGCGGCGCTTACATTGTCAGGCAGGTTATAAAGAGCATTGTGGCCTGTGGACTTGCCAGGAGGTGCATTATTCCATTGGAGTTCCTGAGCCTTTGTAGGTCTTTTTCCCTTATGTTTTGGTGTCCTGGCCTTTGCTCCAAGGACGTGAATAATTTTCTGGCCTTTTCGGGTCTAGAAGGACTAGTTTTAGTGTGGGGCTTTTGCTATGCTTGGGAATGGGCTACCTATGCCTGGATAAAGTATGTCCGGAGCATATTTGTTCTATGAGCTGAAGATTAGGCATGAGTTAACAGATGTTGATGTCATAAATAGAATTTTAATATAAGATTTGTATGTTTTGATCTCTACTTGTAATCTTTTAACTTCAACTATGATCTTTTAGAGCTTTTACGTTATGTGATTGTAAGAGTTTTTATGCTCTTAATTGTTCTATTAATGAAATTTGAATGAACTTTCCCTCAAAAAAAGAAATGTTGTTTTGAAAAAATAACTAAAGGCACAACGTTTTACCAGTTTTTGTTTTGGTTTCAATAAATAAATAAACAAAAAAAAAAACCGCTTCTTTTACACTTAAACATGACAATTGTCAGCATAAAAGAACGCCAAATGTCACGATATTATACTCTCCTGTAGAAAACTCCCCTATTATATATATACGAGCTTGAAACCCGTACATTGCACAGGCGTGTTTTAAAAGTGACAGGAATGAAAAAATAAT
Organism: Carpinus fangiana; assembly: GCA_006937295.1. NCBI lineage: Eukaryota > Viridiplantae > Streptophyta > Magnoliopsida > Fagales > Betulaceae > Carpinus > Carpinus fangiana. The sequence goes on along the minus strand of CM017328.1, from coordinate 7,983,347 downwards.
AATAATAATAATAATTAGTGAATACATAAATGACAAGAAAAAAAAAAGTTCGAAGTAGGAAGCAAGAGGAAAAAAAAAAAAAGGAATGTCAAAGTAAGTCAGGAAAAAAATCTAGAACTGGGAGTATGGCCAGAACATATATAAAACCAGATACCAAAATTCTATTCAAAAAAGAGAAATGAGTTAAATTAAAAAAATTAAAGAAAACGAAAGTTGGGAATGACTAAATTTATAGAAACTCATATAAAGAATAAAAATATAAGATTTCTGAATTTCTAAATAATCATAATGAAAAGTTTCTTACCAATTAGAACCTTTCCCAAAACCGCCTGTTCCAACAGAGACAGAAAATAAATTTTTGGTGAAAGCAAATTGGGAACTGTCGGTGTGATTTCACTTTCAATTTTAATTTTTTTTTTCTGCAACATGATTAAAGAAAAAGAAATTAATATTACCTTCATAAATCAAAGCAACGAAGAAGAAAAATCAATTCCTATTCTTTCCTACTACGTATACAAGCCTCAGGATCAAATAAGAAAATTAAAATAATCAACATCCAACCACCTCTTAATACTAATTTAGATATTAATTATATCAACAAGAACAGATTCGCTTTGATACCCTAATTCATCTGCGTGCTCTGTCAACCAAACTTCATTGACAAACACCATTAATAACCCCAAGAGTTGTTTCACATTCCACAACATCACGTAACTTTGATGCAAGAAATATAACAGAGAGAGACAGATAAAACCTGTGCGTTTCGTCGTCAGTGTGAGAGAGGGAAGATGGATTTTGATAGTGGGCTGGGGTTTTGAAATTTGGGGATTTTGACGGTGGGTAGCTCGTCGCCGGATATGTTGGTGGCTCGTCGTTTGCGGTGCTTGGCGTTCGTGGTCTCCGGTGGCCTGCCGTCGGTGAGGGGAGAGGGAAGAGGAAAGAGAGAGATTTGTCTGAAAATGTGGGAAGAGAGTGTTGTTTTTAACCTGGGAAGTGGGAGAGAGTCACGAGTTTCTGACCTAAAAAAAATTCACGTGACATGTTAAATGAACGGGGTTTGGTGTTACAGTAAAAAAAAATGGGGGGGGGGGGGTGGGGGGGGGGGGGTTGAGGTGGTCATGTTAAATGAATGGGGTTTAATTACAGTAAAAAAAAAAAAATCTTTTTTTTTAAATTAAAAAATATATATTAGGGTCTATTAGAGATATAATCTCAATAACACAACTCATGGATAAGAAGATAATTCAAAATTCAAAGATTCAAGGTATATCTCCTGATCAAATGACAAGTTCAAATACAAGATAACATCGTAAATAATATACATTCAAATGTAAATTGTTATTTTGTAGAATTTAAATTTTGTATTCAGTTACTTATCTATCTTGTGTTGCTGAGCCTATATCTCTAATAGGGTTAAATAGAAAAAATATGAATATATGTATATATAGATACCTAACATTTCTCTTGAAAAAATGTACACATGAGATATGAATAGTAGGATTATATTGAATATTTTGTGTTTATAATAATTGCTCCGCAAGTATAAATGTATTGGACCATTGGTGAAAATACCCTAAAATCATTTATCTTAAGAAGTTAGGATTATTGTGGTTGGGTTGGATATGATATTTACTTTGATAGTGTGCAACAACATATATGATGGAAATAAAAATATACAGATTTTTTTAAATATATATATATTGACATGATATAAAGGTGATAGAATTTTGAACATTTTTTTTTTCTGTTAATTACTTGCGGTAGAAGGTGATGAGTTATATATATATGGAGATTGGAGACTGATAAATAGTGGGGATGAAGAGAGGAATAGAGAGACAATGGATTCTTATTTGGTATTTGGGGTGTTTGAATAATGTGGGTAGAAAACTTGAAGGTTTGTGATCACACAGTTTAATTGGACGGTTATTTGATGTTTCCAATGTTTACACCGGGTATAAACAAAATTGAGAAGATAGTTAACTAAACTAACAACGTTTTCACTTTCATCTCATGTATTATATATATATATATATATAATGTGGGGATGAAGTGATAACAATGTTTGATGATAGTTGAGATTGAGAAAGATAGCACTTTGATAAAAAAACGTGTTTTGATTTTAAAAATTTAAAGCAGATTTTTTTTTTTTAATAATTACTTGTCAGATAAATGGAATGCCACATGTCATTATATTATCATCTTCTGCTTAAAACTCAAAAAAACTCAAACGCATCATTTATTCTTTTAATTTAAGAATAAATAAATATATTTTTTATTTGAAAAAAAATATTTTTACATGACATAAATATGAAAAATTATCTTCGGATTTCATTTTGAATTCTCAACATATCTAAAAATTTACAAAAATTTAAGAAATCTATGTATAATCTCATTACAGCACATCATTTTCAATTTTGTTTTTTCTAATTGAAAGGAAATATAACTTTTAACAACACAATTAACGTACTCACAAAAAAAAGAAAAGGAAAAAAAACAACACAATTAAAGTAATTATGTAAAATATAATTAAAATATTAACACAGTTAAATGTAGAATGATTTACGTTTTTGTAGGTAAAGTCATCTTCAAACCAAAACTTGAAGCGGCAAGAGGATGTTTCGAATAAAGTTTAGGCGGGAATGCAACCTTTTTTTTAATTCCTTTTTTTTCGTATTCTAACAACAGAAAGGTTTGATTGGATTTTTTTTTTTTTTTTTTTTTTGTAATTGTAAAATAACAAAGAAATAATTAGAGAAAAGCTTATTACGTAAATTTTAGAAAGAACAAAAAAGGAATCTAAAACATACGGCGGGACAAAATACGAAACTTATTTTAAAATAATTTTAAAACACATTAAACTTACTTGGTGAGTGTGAAGAGGTTGAAAATTGAGGATGGGTCTTTTCCCCCAAATCAATCCACGCTGATTAGAATGTAGAAAGGTTTTATATGGGTTCTCATGGTACAGTGGCGGCGGAGGATATGAAGGATATAAGCACAGTTTTGTCTTCAGTTTACAGTTTTTGATGGCTTGAAGGAGGGGTAGAATCGGGTATATATAGTTTAGAAATGGGTATAGTTTGCAGTTTTTCAAACTGCAAAATTGAAAAATGACAACTTTTCAAAGTGATCCACCATTTCAATTTCATTTAAATTGAAACGCATAATTTCATTTAAAGCTGTCCAGTTTTAAAACGCACAGTTTCATGTTATTTTTGAATGGCCAGTTATGAAACACAGAGTTTCAGTTTAAGATTGAATGCCCAATTTTAAATGCCATGTGTCAAGCTCTTAGCCTCTTCTATTCTAAAATTTTCCTATTATATATATACTAGCTTAGAGCCCACGCTATGCACTGGGTTTATATATATATATATATAATTAAGTCAAAAAGTCTTTAAAATATTATCAACAACAAATTTTATTTTCTTCTTTTAATTAACAAATTAGCTACAAAAATTGACAAATGTTCATAAGATCATTTTAAATAGTATTTGTACTAAAAAACTATCTAAAAATACATTTTCATACATTTGTATTAAAAAATATGGACACGTGTCGCAATTATAAGCACTCTCTACGTCAAAACTCAACTTTTATATATATATATGACTAGCTTAGAGCCCGCCCCATGCGCCAGGTTTTTTTTTTTTATTTTTTATATATATATAATTAAGTCAAAAAGTCTTTAAAATATTATCAACAACAAATTTTATTTTATTCTCTTAATTAACAAATTAGCTACCAAAAATGACAAATGTTCATGAGATCATTTTAAACCGTAGTTTTACTAAAAAACTATCTAAACATACATTCTATACATTTGTATTAAAAAATTCCGAGTTTTGACGTAAAGAGTGCTTAGAATTGTGACATGTGTTCATCTTTTTTAATATCTGAACCTTTTTTTTTTCTTTTGTGCTTAACTCTACCTCCCAATTGGTTTTTTTCTTTTTCTT
>CM017328.1:7878689-7978823 GCA_006937295.1 Carpinus fangiana | reverse complement strand
TTTTTTTTTTTTTTTCCTTAAATCTATCTCCCATGACCTATCAACTTCTCCCTATATCTCCATTTAAATATGTCTTAAATTTCTCTCTATCTTCCATAATATAAAGAGGAAGCAAGAGAAGATAAAAAGAAAATAAAGAGAGAGATAATTTGTGAACCTTTTTGTTTTATTCATTAAGACAATTAAACATAAAGTAAGAGAAGATTAAAATAAAATTAGATAAAGAGAGAAAGAGACAATTTAAAAACCTTTTGTTTTCTTTATTAAAACAATTCAATGCATTACAAATAAAACCTCTATGTTTTAATTGTCTCACTAAAAGGCTATCTAATGATTTTAAACATACATTTTCATATATTTGTATTAAAAAACATGAACACGTGTCGCAATTTTGAGCACTCTCTACATCAAAACTCAGCTTTTATATATATATATATGATAATATAAAGAGAAAGCAAGAGAAGATAAAAGGAAAAATAAAGAGAGAGATAATTTGTGAACCTTTTATTTTCTTCATTAAGTCAATTAAACATAAAGCAAAGGAAGATAAAAAAAAAATATATATATATACAGATAAAGAGAGAGAGAAAAAAAAAAAAAGAAGACAATTTGAAAACCTTTTGTTTTCTTCATTAAGACAATTCAATGCATTACAAATAAAACCCATATGTTTTAATTGTCTCACTAAAAGGCTATCTAAAGATTTTAAATATACATTTTCATACATTTGTATTAAAAACACATAGACACATGTCGCAATTCAGAGCACTCTCTACGTCAAAACTCGGCTTTTATATATCAATATATGATAAGGAGATATGTTATAATGTAATATAATGCCCACATTTGGCCCATATTTAGTGAGGGAGAGAGAATTGAAATTCAAATTTCAAATTTCAATCATCATTTTTCATGTGATTATCCATTTGCCATGTCACTAAAAATTGGCCAAATATGGGCATTATATCGCACTGAGATATGCTTGAATGCATTCTCCCATCATTCTACTCACCATCTGATGCGAGTGTGTTGACTTTTCAACATTAAAAATAAAATATAAAAAAATAAAATTAAGACACGGAGATGGTAAGTAGAATGATAGGAGAATGCATTCAAGCATATCTCTATTGCACTAAAGCATTTTTCATATATAAGACACATGTCGCGCTTCTATTGAGTATAGCGTGGCAAAGTTACTAAACAAAAATCGATTTTAAGGAATAAACTGTTATTTTGGCCACATGGGGTGATTTATAATTTAGGCCAATTATAAGGACCTATAAATTATTTTTTTATAAACATGAAGTGATTTGTAATTTAGGTTAACCACATAAACTAATTTTGCATTTATCCCTTCAAATGATCTCATTTCTTTAGATTATTTTTTCACACTCATAGGTGGCTTTTAAAATTACTATTATATCAAAATTTAATAAAAATACATCTCATATTTAATGGTAGTTTTAAAAAGGCACATATAAGTGTGAAAAAATTTTGTATAAAGAAGTGGGAATAAGTACAACATTATTTGTCCCTAAGAGCTAGCTCAATCGGTTGGGACCACACCTCATGAAGTGGAGGTCACTAATTTGAATCCACCCTCTCCCCTCTTGTGTGGACATGTCAAAATAAAAATAAAAATAAAAAGTATAACATTATTTTTTAAAATGTGATTAGCGCAATTTTATAAAATAAGAGATCGGTAAAATTACACATTGGCTTTTAAAATCACATTTTAGCTTTTTCAATTTGAAAACACTAAAATTTTTTATGGTTTTAAATTGCAATTTTTTAAAAACCTGCTATCAAAGTCCTAATGATACATTTTTTGCAATTTGATTAAAATTAAACTATGAAAATAAATGCACTTTAAAAAGTTTAAAATGTAGAGTCTTCTTTTTCTAAGACAGAGATGGGATACCTTTGGCTTGTGAAATAAACTTGGTTCCTTTATTTGATTTCACACCACACCACTTTTAAATAGTCACTTTCACGAGAATGGCTATTTCTCTTGGTATATATAAATAGTTTTTAAAATTATATCATATTTTTATGTTATAATTATCCAATGATACTGCTGGGATAGTCTCAAATGATTCATAAATAAATTACTTTACTTTGGCCTCCTAAACTTACACTTGATTTTACAAACCCTCTTGAACTTCTAAATCTCTCATTTTGGACTCTTGAACTTTCAATTAGAACCATTTCCATTAATTTTAACCGTTAAAATACAAAATAGACCAAAATGTCCTTAATTTTCATTTTTTTAAAAAAAGTTTTGGAAGTTGAAATTTTATACAAAAGTCAGGGGTATAAACGTCATGTAACGTTTAAAATTTGACAGAGGGGTCCACATTGAGAGTAATTGAAAGTTCAGGGGGGTTTGTAAAATCGGGTGGAAGTTCAATTGGCCAAAGTGAAGTTTTCCCTAAAAATATAGTATATAATATTAGACTCGCTCTCTCTCTCTCTCTCTCTCTATATATATATATATCAATGTATTTATTTTTGTTAAAACCTTATTCTTTTTATGGAAACTGTTAGGAGAAACTTCAGTTTGTCCCCTTAAACTTTCTGCCAATTGTACAAATCCCTCCTGAACTTTCAAAACTCTCACTTAGGCCCCTTGAACTTTGGTTTGCTGTCATTTTGGACCATTCTGTTAGTTTTAATGCCCAAAACAATGTCGTTTTTGGTTGGGTGAGTGTTGAAGTTTGAGGCCTAAAACGATGTAGTTTTAACGTGAAGATTTATAAGATAGAGCAAATCAAAGTTAAGGAGGCCTAAGTGAGAGTTTTGAAAGTTCAGGGAGGATTTGTACAATCGGCTGAAAAGTTCCGAGGGGGGGGAACTGAAGTTTCCCCAGTTTGCCCCCTAAACTTCCATACAATTTGACAAACCCTTTCAAACTTTAAAACTCTCACTTTGGACCCTTAAACTTTCAATTGCTCTAAATGCGAACCTCTTCATCAGATTTTAAACATTATATGACGTTTATACTCATAACTTTTGTATAAAATTTCAATTTACAAAACATTTTTTTATTTAAACAAAAAAACAAAAAATTATGGATATTTTGTATTTTTAACGGTTAAAATTAACGGAAGGGTTCTAATTGAGAGCACTTTAAAATTCAAGAGTCCAAAGTAAGAAATTTTAAAGTTTGAGAATTTATCAAATCATGTGAAAGTACATGGGCAAAAGTGAAGTTTCCAAAAAAAAAAAAAAATTAACGAAAGCAGCCGTCAATGTTTTTTTTTTTTAATAGCGAATAGGGAAATGCCACTTTGCCAAAACTTCAGGTACGAAAGATACAGTGCGCCCGAATTCCCGCGTTGCTCCCACGTGGCAGAGTATGTGGCAATTGACAGTAACTGAGAGAAAACTGACGGGGGAGGTTGTGTATACCAAATTCTTCTGCCGTTAATGCTCAGGAAGAAAGTTTCTGCCGTTAAGCGTCGAAGCCTTTCATCTCTCTTATCTCTGCAAACCCTAATTCTCGTCAGTTCTCTATTTCTCTCTCTGTTGTGTATACACACACACATATCATGGTTGTTTTGCTGCGGTCAGCAACGTTTGATTCGTTAATGTAATTTGTAAGAAATTGCAATTACGTGATGAATTTGGAATTATGGTTGAAGGTATTAGTTTAATTTTTTTTTTTTTTTTTTTCATTTTCTATTTTTATTTGTTTGGCTAATAGAGTTGAAGGAGGCTCAAATAATTGGGGAAGTCTTTCTTGTAGCAAATTTCTGACCTTAAATGGTTAAAGGGTTTGCATTTGCGGGAGCATTTGTCTAGAATGGTGCAAGAATTTTTTTTTTCTTTAGGTTGTTCGCTTTAGTTTGCCATTATTAACATGAATTTTACACCCGATTTTTTGCATTGTTACAATAATTAAATCAGAACCATGTAAGGAGTAAGAATCCTAGATGAAGCTACTTCACTGTGTTCTTCCAGCTAGACATGCTTTCTTCACATGGGAGGAACTTAGTGCAAAAAGTTATGGGTTCGTTTGAAATGTTTTCTGTTGCTTTTAATCTTTTCTTTTTTAAAAAAATTAATTTAATTTATTATTATTATTTTTGCATTCATGCCTTTCTAATTCTACAGACATATTTTAGTGTCTAGAGTTTAAAATAGTTATGAAAAACTATAATTTTACTCTTTTTTGTATGCTGGTGGACCGGTGGTAAGTGTCACAAAATCTTTTATTAATCATTGGCATCCAGAGTTCCAGAGTGTTCATTCATCGATTTATTTTGGTTTGCACTTATTTGAATTCGAATATGTTTACATCTTTTTCCCAATTTTTTCCTATGTCAATAACAATATCATCCGTGTACGTTTCATATTTTTCAGCCTCTGTTTCATGGTGTTGAAATATTGTTGTATCAGCTGGTCATTGAGTAATTCTTGTCAACAGCACTGCTGCATTTAGCCTTTCTAGCTGAGAGCAGATAACCAACTAAAGCAACTTTTGGCATACATATTTTCCCCCTTTTCTTATGATTCATCTATTCTCCAGTCCTTTTTTTCGTTTTCCGTTGAGTGGAATGTCAATTTATTTGGCTACCTTAATATCCTGCATCAGTCTTGCTGAATTATGTTTTATTTTTGACATGATAGATGATAATTGTTTTTTGTCTATGACTGATGCCAATTTTCACCCAATTTGCAATGGTCTGCACAGGATCCATTCAGACTCAGACAGCTGGCATATTGAAAGGATTTCATGGCAGGCAGTGGCCTGCCATCTTTGGGTCATGTGAAGCTCACTGATCTAGTACCCTCTGAAGGGCTTGCTTCTGAGTCTTATAAAGTGTCAGTCTCGACTTTGTCACAGTCACTAGCTCAATATTCTGCTGCCATCATCCAGTTTCCTGCAAGTGATGGGGCTCTTTTAAGATCTGGATTGGATTCTGCTCGCCTATACTATCACCAAAGAGCATCATGCCCAGCTACGGAGATGATGCATACCAATGACTCTCGTGAGTGGTGCAAGACGTCCGGATATTATGCTGATCCTCAGCTGTGGCTAGAAACTTATGATTACAGGCCAGGCCTGACTCATAATGATCCCAACGGTGTATTGGAGTTCCCTCCAGCTGGTTTGCCAGACATATTTGCCCTGCTTGGAAAGGCAGCTCGGGACATTCTGGATGCCGTCAGCTTCTATTTGAACTTGCGCAGCTCTCCATTTACTGAGATACTAGATAATGTTCCCCTGAGAAATCGGGATATTTCATCTTCAGTATTGTCTGTTTGCTGTAATGCGAGGACATCATTTCAGGGAGCACAACACCATAATTTAGCAACCCAAGAGGATGGCCAGTTGGTTATGTATCCTGACCACGATCACCAAGTTGATAAAAGCTTGATATCAATTGTTAAGTCAGATAAGGCAGGTTTACATATAAGAGATATTCATGGCCGATGGATTGAAGTGGATAGAGATCTTGGTCCTCAAGAAGCCATTGTTTATCCTGGGCTTGCACTTTATCGGGCAACAGCAGGGTATGTCAACCCTGCGTTGCACAGAACAGAGATTAATAGTGTCCCGGGAAACATGTATGGACGATGTTCTTTGGCTTTCAAACTCATGCCCAGATCCATGACCAGTCTCAGTTGCTCAGAGATGAGAGCAGCTGGTCACGGGGTCGAAGCTCAGTTCCAGCTTCCAGTATCGGTGGATGACTTCATGCAGAGATCCCACCCAACTGATCAGCTCTTTAACAGGCAGAATATCCAGTGTTTCAATTTTCCTACAGCCCAAGATGGTAGGCAGCATTCTAACGATATTTAGCTTTCCATTGCTTAACCGGTAGATTTTATGTTTCCATAAATTAATTATAATCCAATCCCATGAACCTCTTTCTGCTAATGACTTTTTGAACATCAACTTCGCAAATGATTAGATAGAGCACTTAATATCCCCAGTTGGTCTGTTTGTTATATCTCTGTATCTTGTAAACCTTTTATTTCTCGATGAAGAAGGATAATGGGGTCATGACCTTAAATCAGATACCACCATTGAAGTTGAAAGTTAATAATTTAAAAATTAAGGGTAAATTACACTTTACTTTCCCGTTTTACGCATTAAAAATGTATGTAGAGATGAGTTGTGGATGTAAAATATTTTACGATTAAAAAAAACCATTTTATGGGAAACAAGGCGATGTTTTATGGTTGACCAAGTTCTCCAAGTGCTGCCAAACATTGGACAATGCTGAAAATGTTTTACAGAACATTTTATGTTGACATTCATGGAGCATAAAATATGTTACTTCTTTTCTGTGCAAGTAGCCCTTAGCGGGAAGTTTTTAACAGCAGGTCCTTGCATCGATGAAATGCTGGTACAGGATCTATGAAGCCCTTGATGAGGAGGAGGAAGAATGATTCAAGAAGCAAACCTTTGCCACCTTCCAAGAGGTTACGGCTTGAGGCTCAGAGAGTTCTGAAGGAGAGGGTTCAGGATATTGCTGATAAGAAGGGGATCAAGCTGAGGTTTTGTAACCTGAAGGAATGTGAAAGTCATGTTCACACGCTAGATAGCCCATGTGCCAATATAAGAATGGAGATCGGATGGCCACCTGGAGTACCATTTGTTCATCCCCATGATCTACCTAATAAGGCAAAGATTGGTTTCCTTGAAGCATATGAACCTGGTTGGACAGCTACTCATGATATGGAGTTAAGTCTAACTGAACCTGGACAGGCCAGTCAACGCTCGGCTAATTGTAACTGTAACTCTCCTCAAGTTTCATATCCACATTGCAATGCATTATGTATTAGATGCTATTTGTAACTGTGTTCTTTGCTTTACTCATGCAAACACTACAAACTGAAAAGATGAGCTGGCTACCTCTAAGTATTGTTAAGTTTGTCATATCACTAATCTTTTAACAGTTGTCAAATAGTTGCCTAAAGACTGTTACAAATTGCAAATTCCTTACTATAAGCCCACCCACAACATGCATGTGTTTGGTTGTCTGTATTCAATAGCTATCTATATAAAGGAGTCACTAAAAACAGTACATATTGTTAAATTGGTTTTGCACCAAGTAGTACATATCTTCTCAGATTAGGTAGGTACCAGCATTTTAGCTTTTATATATATATATATATATAGATATGTTTATGAGTTGAACAGATTTTACAAGTAATAAGAAGTTTTGTTACCATCTTTCTCTCTTTGCCCTTTTATGGTTCTCTTTGCTTTGCTACCTACTTGTTCAAATGCATGTGGAAGTAACCATAATTATTTGATAGGATTTAAAATGGTAGTTCTACGGCAGAAACCATAATTATTTGATAGAAAGTGCTATAGCTGAAGTAGAAAGTGCTGTGTTTAACAAAGAGAAACGAATGTGATTTTTCATGGACATGGGGTCTTGGAAGTGGCAATTCCCAAAAATCTAGACGTGAAGGACATTGGCTGTCTTCTTAAATATAAAATTTAAAATCATACACATTTGAGTATCTGGTCCTTTACTTACCCAAAAAAGAAGCATCGATTCATATGCATTGGTGTGACAGATGGAAAATGAAGTATGGGAATAATGACTATGATTTTCTTGACAATAAACACATTATTCTTATTAATCTGCACTTTTAGGTCAATTGAGGAAAACATATTTGTTAATGAACTAGTTTTGGATATGGGTGGATGCAAGTGTTGTGTCCTCAGGTGTCGCATGCCATTTTCATTTCTAAGATGAATAAAAGCAAATAACTAGATCATTTGACTTTCATATAGTACTTTATTACTATGATATCCTATAACTATATGAACATGTTAAGATTTGGTTTATGCGTGATCATGTGTACACTTGTGCATGCATATGCCCAGTCATCTCTAGATAAAGAGGACATACTGCGATAAGCAAGTCTTATCAAAAAGTTATTTCTGTACAGGAACAACTTTAGTATATGAGTATACTCTTATTGGGTGACCAAAAGATTACCGAATCTGTTGATGCACGTACGCACAAGGGTATATTCCCTTTGGTTTTGTTTGAACGGTGTTCACTATGTTTCTTTTCTGGAGTCTGATGCGTCTAGATTTATCATCAGATGTTATCTTGTTGAAGATGATTTCACCATTAAACAGTTGAATTGGTCATTTGGTATTTGGCTTTATATACTCAGGAGAATAACATCATCTGCATCTTGAATGTGAAATCCTGTGAATGCATATCTTCAGTATTACTCTTGTATGGCCTGGAGTTGGGTGCATATGAGAGTCTGTGCACCAAGAGAGAAATGAGATTTCCCTCCAGATCTTCATTAAAAGATAGCTTTATCCAAGTTTTCATTACAAAATTTTTTAACAGTCACCTAACTAGCTTCATATGTTACACCCTTGAACATAACTGTCCTAGTTTTTGAAACTTTTTGTTTTTGTTTCTATATTGTGGTTGATCTCATTGGTTCCCCCTTGGTTGCAATTAACAAAAAATGGTGTATAAATTCTTGTGTGCAGGAATCAATGTCCATAGTTTCGAATTTGTGGCCACCCTTGATCAGCTTGTGAGTAGATGGTTTGCAGGAACTGTTTCCTAGTTGAACATTCCCGTGACTGCTTTGCTTGAATCCTATACCATTCCGTCCTGGGTTGTGTTGCTGCTTCTCATTGCAAGTTTAACTCAGGACGAGGCATCATCCACAAGACGGTGATATATATCTGTAAATATGTAATTTTTAGGAGAGCTTGGCATTGTTATGAAGGACCAAATCTCAAGAGAGACTGCCCAATTTATGATGGAAAACCTCTACGACTGATTTGTGGAAAATGAATGAATAAGGAGAGAAAATGTGGCGGATTTGTTTTCATTTGGAAAGCAACCTTCTTATCATTGTACTTTCATCCAACTCAAGGTGATAACGTTGGATGGAGAGTAGTAGCAATGTTGGCCGTTGATAATCTTTGTACATTGCGCTTAAACCTAGTATTCCTCACAATCTTATTCTTCTTCTTTTCCCAATTACTTAGAAAAAGAGTCATAACTTGTTCATTTATTTATAGAAGACATATTATCCATTCGTTCGCTTTCATCAACATATATTTCCTTCTTTTGCCACATCTTACACCGCACATGTTGTTCTTTTAAAACATTTTAGATGATGCATGGTGAAAGTCCATTTGCAGATGCATTCCAGACTGCTGCTGCTGCTGCCATTACCTATGTTAATAAAATGGGTTGCACTTTGATTAGTCATCATGCTCTGCTTAGCCAACAGCTCTCATACAAGCAGCACACTCTTCACCGTTTCTTTATTGATGATGTCTCCAGCTAGCACTGCAAAGTCCGAATATTTTTTATTGAGTAATGCTACTGTCCTCTTTTTATCATTCAAATTTGACATGGCTTTTAGAATCATTGTTATATCAAAATTTAGGCCTTGTTTGGCAAGCTACAGCACATTCCCCAACCCCCCACGACACTGTTCCTCGATCAGAGTACTTTGAGGCCTCTGCCTTTCATAACGTGTGCGCTAAACCTTTCTTTTGTATTAAAAGACCAGAAAACCCTCATGTATGAGGAAGAAGAGGGAAAGGGTTTCTCGCTGTGGGTACAAGGGGTAAAATAGGAATAGGTACCTTCCATTTTTTCAAACCTGCCAATTTGCAATCAGGCTGTACTTGTCATTTAGTTGAACAGTGCCAAACAGTGCCGTGGAAACCTCATGTCGTTTGCCAAACGACCTCTTAATAGTGATTTATTTATCCCAAATTCAATAGTGGTTTTAAAAGTTGCATCGACTTTGAAAGGATAAAACGATGGTCCTTAATAAGGCTAGCATTACTTATTTTGTATTACTGATGTGGAAAAATCAAAGGAAAGTTGTACCACTTGAGCAATAACCCTTAGGACCTCTGTGTGAGTCTCATGACTACGTTTTTCTTTGATGTTTATAAGCTCTACTGTAGCCTAAACTGCCATATCTATAATACAAATAAAGGTGCCTAGGTTCTGGAAAGTGATGGAGACCTAATATTTCAAGTATGCTAGGGTTTTGAGATATTTTTGGAGCTTATCCTAGGTGCATTTCATCAAGTTTTAGAGAGACCATTTTGATTGGGATAAGGGTGACAATTCGTGTTCATGTGTCAGGTTTAAATTGTGTTGAGGCATGAGTATATAAAATTATATTAACACAACTCATTTATTTAATTAAATGGGTGAAATTCTAACTATAATAAGTGGCGGATGACGTAGGTTTCTGCAACAATTCAAACAAATTTGTATGCTTAGAGAATTCATGGCTCTACATGTATTTTGTTGACTTTTCCAAATAGCCCCCACACAAAAGTGAAAAGCACATTCTTGTCTCATTTCCACCTCTTGTCTTTTTTTCTTTTTTTTTAATCAATAGTGTAAACAAAGAATGAATTAGAGTCTAACTTGCTTAGAAAAACGAAGAATGATTTTTCTCTTCCAGTTAAATGATAATGATGGTTTAAGAAAGCATAACCTTGCATCAGTTGCATGTGTTTACTTCTCAATTAATTTTAGAAACCTCTTATATGTTGTGTAGTTCACCTTGTAGCTTGTTAGTTGTTTCTGTCATGAAGTGAACATCGAGTTTATTTCCCTTTTTGCAGCAAACTTTAGGATGAGTTTCTTATAAGTAATTTAGTTATCAATATAGAAAGAGAAAATTATTAAGAAGTTCAATTCAGATTTTATTTCAATCCAAATTATTAAGAATTTCTTACATGTTCTCTTATTAATATATCAATCTTGGTACATATTGATGAAGTTTGACATATATATTTTTTGTTACACACATATTGTGTGATAAAATAATTCATATATATTTCAAATTGTGCTTATATATAGTGGAAACATAATATATCAAGAGAAAAAAAAGGGGTCCTCAAAAGATTAATTCCTGACTTCGCTATTGAGTATAATATGCTAGTTTCGTATTAAGTTGGTGTTAAATTCGTGTCGAGTTCATGAACTATTTAAAAAATTGTCAGCCCTAACCACGAGTGAAAAATAAAAAAAATTGATGATGTCAAAGTCAAAACCTTGTATTTTTATCAGTTGTAAATCAATAGAGCAGATGTATGAAGTTGTTATATATACAAAGACGGAAGACCTCTCTTAATGATTATACACAATTCTTCTTTCAGCTTATCTTTTACCATTTTAGCGTTTAAAACACACATTGTTGATTCAAGCTCTTTCTAGAGCTAAGCCTCCAAGGCTTCAAGGGGGAAACCTTCTCTTACACAATTTTTTATTTTTTANAATTCGTGTCGAGTTCACGAACTATTTAAAAAATTGTCAGCCCTAACCACGAGTGAAAAATAAAAAAATTGATGATGTAAAAATCAAAACCTTGTATTTTTATCAGTTGTAAATCAATAGAGCAGATGTATGAAGTTGTTATATATACAAAGACGGAAGACCTCTCTTAATGATTATACACAATTCTTCTTTCAGCTTATCTTTTACCATTTTAGCGTTTAAAACACACATTGTTGATTCAAGCTCTTTCTAGAGCTAAGCCTCCAAGGCTTCAAGGGGAAAACCTTCTCTTACACAATTTTTTATTTTTTATTTTTTAAGTAATGTTGTATATATCAAAAAAAGCGCAATGTACCTCTAAGTATATAGAAAGTATACATAAGAAAACCCGTAAAAATTCACAAAAAGAAGACCTTATACAAACCCTAAAAACCAAAGAATCTTGAAGAAATTTGATGCCCCAAAACCCATAAAAACCCTAAGTTCAATAGGCAAACCTACACCACCCTGTCATTGACCTTACTAGAGCCACAGCCTTTAGCCTCAAAATTAATGGAGCATTCCAACTTTTTTAGCTCCCTTTTTCCCTTAACCTTTGGAGCAAAAACATCATTTTTGGGCTCCGGTTCCTCTTCAAGGACAAAAAAAAGATCTAAAAGACTTTCTTGTCACCTCCACAAGACAACCCCACAATGAGAGCGAACTTTACCGCATCGAGCACCACCTTGGAATAGCCCTCCACCCCCTCCATTGAAGTTTCCGCCACAACCTTTGCTAGCAACTCCTTGTTTTTAAGCAACTACTTAGCTATCTTATCATTTACTCTCCGAGAATACCCCAGTTAAGACTTGGAGACAAAGGAATAAATGGGTATACCACTCTCTATCATGTGAGGATAAAATTGGTGAAGTTTCATACCCAGCTCAATTGCCCCATCGGAAATGTTATCCTTAGAACCCTGAATTGACGAGGATGCCTCCTTCACCAAGGCAGAGAAGGAGAAACAATTCTTGACCCTAAAAACCCACGTCGGATCAAACCTTTTGCTGGTGCAAGGTTTCGATCAGTCTTAACACTAGCTTCCTCTGTTGTCGGAGAAGATAAGCCCCCAACGGAGAAATAGAGTCAATCACAATAGAAAAAGAAGCCTCCTTTACCCTGCACAATGGGCTCACCAGAGAAATAGAAGCCACCACCGGAGAGACAAAGGCCACTACCAGAGATGCAGGAGCCTCCTCTGGAGAGACAGAGGCACCACCAGAGACTCAGGATCCTCCTTTGGAGAGACAGAGACCTCCACTGGGGAAGCAAGCCCCCTCCGGAGAAGCAGGAGACGCAGAATGCTCCCATACCCTACATAGGGTACTCTGTCAAATCTAGATTGTCTCTGACAACAAAGCAGCCTCCGACGTAGAACCCAAACCCGACACAACCTCAACAATCGTCTTAGACCCACCATTGGTGTCTTTAGACACCTGCGGGTTGGGAGGAGACAGACAAAGATCGTCAACACTTGCGCTCTTGTCGGACCTTGACCCAACATCGGCAACCCCAATACCATTGCCGATAAAGCACGCCATTGCCGGATCCAAGGCAATGTCCCCAAGAGACTCTGGAAGCCCATCGTCCTTGAACACAAGAGCACCTTGCCAGACCTCAAACACCGGCGGACCCACACTCACCATCGTAGGGGCAAAAGCTTCACTGGGCACATTGGAGATGCCGCCAAAGACAATAGCAAGTGGTGGAGACTTCGAAACCACCGTAGACACCCACTTTGTAGAGAATATATATATAACTTTACGATCGAAACTGAATTGACAAACAATAGTCGGTTCAATTGGATACAGCTCAGAATTGATAGCAGGATTTTGCCTACTGATAAGTCTTCAATGCTCATCCTAGAGAATATATATATATATATGTCAATCTCAATGTAAGGTTGAAATTTTAGGCCTCTTTTGCCATAGGATGTAATGGGTGTTGCTTGCCCTGGTTAATTCTTTGTAACCAGATAGATTACACCCTCATGTACAAAATAGTTTTGAATTGACTAGACTTAATTTTTATCAAGCTTATCTATTAAAAAAAATCGAATTGGAATCAAATGGAATTTTACTCTAAAAATAATAATGAAGTCATCTTTACAAGAGCTGGAGTCAGGATAAAAAATTTACTACTCGTTGACAATTGGTGATCATCTCATGCAAGCAAGCTGTGGCCACTACTCACAATCAGCAATGTTGCAGCCTTGTTTCAAGCTTTGTGAAGCTTGTCAAAAACTGTATCCACTGGCATAAGCTTTTTTGACTGGGCAAATCATAACTTTCTCAACTGCGAAATGGTGGTTGGTTATCAAAAAGCAGCTCAATGGGTGTTGCATTAGCATAGAATTCTTCCAAATTGTAGAAAGCTCTTTGTGGCGGAAGAAATATATGGACAACTACATCACCTGTCACCAAGACAATACAACAATTTACCTGAATGTTTACAACTGCAAACCAAAATTCTCAGCAGGTAAATCAATTGTAGTTGGAACAGTGACCAAAATTCTCAGCAGCACACCCCAAGTGCTTATTAGCTTCTGCTAGCGGCAGGCGGCAAGGCCTGAACTTCACTGGCTTGACCAAGGTTTAACAATAGATCTATTTTTTCAATTCTTGCACAAAGCCTATAAATATCCCAAATAAACTACAGATAAATGTACTGTATCAGTTGAAAATACACATTTCAAATAGTTTGGAACTTATATAATTCACTTTGCGAACAAAGTAACCACTGCCCATATCCTTTTCAAAAAAAATGCGGATGCACATCTATGTTCATGATCACGTATAGCCTATTATCAGCAAGGAGACAGCAAGAGAAATTCAGTGATAGAAATGATAAAGTGGATTTATTTCCAGAGCATACATTGTATCATTCTCTCCTTTTAAAGCAAAGATAATCAAGTACTGATCAAAAGGTTGGTTAATGAACAATATAACAGCCAAGGGATGCCATCTAAGAGTCCAGCTTACTAATGAAAAGGAAAAGGACACGTTATGTTCACAAGGAAGATCTACACACAACGAAAAGATTTTATATTGAGTATATTGATATGATTGAGTTTAGTGCAAAGGTGGCATTCATGGAGCACAGAAAATAGGCCCTGTTAGAGAGATAAAATCTCAGTTGCTTATGGATGTGTCCACAAAAAAAGAAAAAGAAAAAAGAATACATTATTAACACCACCCCAAATATCAAAAAAGCAATAGTTACTTGCATATCAACTAATTTTTTTTTTTTTTGTAATCTAAAATGACATGGCTGTTCAGCTGTGACAGATGTTGCAGCTGACTTGATAGTGGTCAAGTGAAAAAAAAAATGCACAAGGTAAGTAAAGTTCAAATGAAATGAGACTGCACACGAAATCTTCCACTCAAACCAAAGAGCTGGTAAAGCTCATGGTCACAACCAATGGTAACAAGAATTTTCTTTCTTCTTAACATCACAACGGACAAGAGCTGTGGATTATAATGCAAGATCACTTACCAAAGTCCAACAAGGTCCATGAGTTGGGTTTTGTGTCCCCAGTTGGAACTCTCCCATACTTCGTCTCAGCTAGATCTCTTATTTTTGATCTACATTGCAGAGCAAGAAAAACATGACAGTCAAAGCATTGATAGAAAACACTGAACCGTGATTAGGGTATCCCAACAAAAGATATGAAGATCATTGTCAAAGTTGGAGCAGAACCCAATAGCATCAATCTGAGGGCGAGAGAACGCTGTGGCAATGATAAAAAATCGAGTCCAATACACAAGAGGCTTCACAAAGAGGACCTTTATATCAGCTGCCTTCACCTCACTTGCAACTGTAGCCATTGCCACAGCAACTACAGAGACAGCAAGAAACAGGTTTAAGTTGGTAGTGTGGGGTATATCGCTTTTATTTCTGCTTTCAGCATTTTAACAATAAAGATCGAATAAAATTAGTGTACATCAACTCTATAACAAAGAATTCAAAGAAAGGAAAAATTGATAAAAATTTGACATAGCCGCCACTCCCCAGCACACCTCATTTAATAGAGGAGAACAGTGAACAGAAGAGAATCATAAAAATCGCTTCTTTTCCTCAGAGTATATCTTGTCATGAGGATAGAAAAGAAGAGAAGAGAGTGCTAGAATCAAAATACTTAATGAAATGTTACCTCACCAGTGAGGTGAAATGGAGAGGCAATTTTTCCTTTTCAAATTCCCAGTTAGAACTTGAATGGAAGTTTGGGTAAACAATCTTCGCACAAGGTGCAAATGTTGCAGAAAGGCAATATGCTAAACCATTCATAATCATAATTCAGCTTACTCCAGTGTGAAAATAGCATCTGAAGACTGAAGTATTCATCACTTCCCTGCTCCATATCATTCAAAAGGAGACTTGCATTTAGAGAACTTTCTAACATCGTGTGATTTTGGGAGTTTTGAGAAACTAATTTATTTCATGCTTGGGGCCAGCATATATCCTGGAGGTTCTCTTAGTGTGATGATGAAGCCTAGGTCTCTTTTGTGGGTTTAGGGTTTCTTTTGTGGGTGGTTTGTTGTAGTTCCGTTCCTCTAGGTTTCTGCGGGTGGCTTGTTCTTTCTATTTTTTCTTTTTGGTGTTCCTTTTATATACTTTATGTGTACTTAAAGTAACGACCTAGAGAAAAGTGCTAACCACATCTTCGCTATTACCCCAAAATGACTAGTCAATTTGGAGCATTCCTAGAATTCTTTATAAGGTCCAATTTCACATAGTAACTAAGCAATAAGGGATTTAATACTCATAACTATTTTTATAAACCACTCACTCTATGTAGGTTATACCTCACCCTCTCAATATGGTACTAGGGTGTTACAAACTTCCCCTCTTAAAGCTTTGTTTGGGCCATGTCATGTAGTGCTCCAATACCACATGACCTAAAGTTACTAGGTAACTCTGATACCATTAAAACGATCCACCAAAAAAACTAGCCACATTTGCGCTATTAACCTAAAAGGACTAGTTAATTTGGAGCCTCCCTAGAATTCCTTATAAAGTCCCATTTAACCTAATAACTATGCAATGTGGGACTTAACACTCATTACTATCTTTATAAATCACCCACTCTATGTTGGCTACTCCTCTTTCTCCTAATAGATGTTACAACTTAGGGGTACGCTTTTTAGATTGATTACCTATATATATATATATCCTGGAGAGGGTGCTTGATGATAGATAGTGTGGGGGAGATAAAATGAGTAGTAAATTAGTAATCCAGGCAGCTTACCAGTCACTATAAGCAGACAGTAATTGAAACTGTGGACTAGGTGTAGTATATACAAATCTCAATGTGTAAATTGCTTTCTTTTTTGTTTCTTCTTTCTTCCTCTTCTTCTTCCATTATTTTTTTACTTTAAATGTTGGGAAGATAACATGATTTGCACAATGACTTTTGTACATATTTTTCTATGGAGAATTCCCATTGAGTAATATAGTAAGTAGTGGAATATTCAGTTAAACCAAGAAGAGGAGGCCAGATATCGGTCAGAATCAATTATAAGGCCCAAGTTCTGAATGAGAGGCCAACATTATGTCATTTGTGATACTGGTAGGTATTTTGCTTTCAATTGATTGCAAAATGAGCTTACATGACAAGCTTTCGGCATCATCATCTACCTCTGCGCTGTGAGGCTTCTGGTCGTTTCTCTTGAATACCACCTTTCCAAATTTGTTAAGCAAGTCATCGTACAAATCGTCTGTATTTTCGCTTGCATTCTGCAAAATAT
Organism: Carpinus fangiana; assembly: GCA_006937295.1. Taxonomy (NCBI): domain Eukaryota; kingdom Viridiplantae; phylum Streptophyta; class Magnoliopsida; order Fagales; family Betulaceae; genus Carpinus; species Carpinus fangiana. The sequence goes on along the minus strand of CM017328.1, from coordinate 7,961,770 downwards.
ATTTCAAGTATCACCGATGCAGCCTCAAGGCAAACAATTACATCCATGAGTGCAAAGGTACATAAAACAGATATCTTTCTAGCATCACATACACAGAAGCAAAAATAAACAAGATTTAATATTATAATTCACGAAAAAACTTTAATCAACCATCCTTGGTGAAGAAAACATCAAACATCATCCCCCCCCCCACACCCCCCCCCCCCCCCCCCCTCCAAAAAAAAAACTAAGGAAATATGGGGGATTTCAAATTTTTGGGACAAATTTAGACCCAAAAAGAAAGGACAAATGAATCTTCCACATCTGCCCTAAGTTTTCTGTACAATAGCTCTACATACAAGTTTTTTAATCAAGCTTCTTCCAACTTACTAGATGTTTTTATATGGGTTTTATTGAGTAGAATGTAATTGCATAGCTCAGAGCCCACTGTCATAGACTGAGAAAAGGGAGCACTCAAACATATCACACAAATTGAATCATATCATTTTTTACTCGATAGAATTTTTAAGGCACAAAGCAGCTTTTGTTAGTCCCCACAAAAAAGAATACTGTAGAAGAAAACCAAAATGATTTTATCCATATAATCATGTGCTAAAAAATTATAGACTCCTTTCAAGTTGATGCAGCACGGATGAACAACAAAATAAAGATAAAAAAATTGGCGTCTCACCAATTGGATAAATCTGGCGTCTCACCAGGAACGTGGAGTCTCACCATATAAAAGAGTAGTCACAACCCTCAATAACAAAACAATTGTTTATTTCTCAATCATCATCCCTAATACAATTGAAACTTATGCTTAAATAGACTAAAACACGAAACCCTAACCTTAAGGTGACTGACTTTTGGGCCAAGCCCATTATTAAATAAGGACTCTAAAAACATAAATTAAATATTAAAACCCATTACAAAATAAAACTAACTCTAAACTAATATTATTTCTTCATTCTGCATCATTCTCCCCTTCTTCGAAAATAAACTCGTCCTATAGTTTAGAAGGTAAAATACGAGCAAAAGACTTTTAAACCAAAGAAGACTCACGAACACAGTAAATAAATTGAGTCCCACAATCTTTTTACTGTGACCACAACAGAGAGTCTCACCATTGCGGGTGGGTTGTTCGGTGGTGCTTCGAGTCGACTGCTCCTTATGCTCGGCCATTACGCTTATTCATTGGGCCGATTTGAAGACACAAAAAATCAAAATAAAAATGAGCAAAAGACATAGTATTCTTCTTCTTTTTTTTTTAGCATGCGACAAAACTTGTTCACATGCCTAGAATAAAAACAAAAAAACCTCTTCATATGGTGCCGCTGGGAAAACGTGATTTTTTTCCCTTTTCTTTTTCTTCTTCTTTTGTCTTGAATGCGTGGGTTGGTCTTCTTGTTGGTTGGTTGAAGCTATTATTTTTCTTTTGGCTGCTGCGTTACGGGGAGCGGGTTGAGCAGATTCGTTGATTGTGTGAGTTTGGGTGTCGATGGAGGCTGCTTGATTGGGTGAATTTTGCCGTTGTTGGGGTGTGATGTGTGCTGTCTATTGATGCCGGGGATCGTCAATTGTTTGAGAAAACAATCAAGACTTGGGCTTTGATACCAAAATTGACGTAGCACGAACCAACACGGATGGAGAAAAAAATAAAGATAAAAAAATTGGCGTCTCACCAAGAACATGGAGTCTCACCATATAAAAGAGTAGTCACAACTCTCAATAACAAAACAACTGTTTATTTCTCAATCATCATCCCTAATACAATTGAAACTTATGCTTAAATAAACTAAAACACGAAACCCTAACCCTAAGGTGACTGACTTTTGGGCCAAGCCCATTATTAAATAAGGACTCTAAAAACATAAATTAAATATTAAAACCCATTACAAAATAAAACTAACTCTAAACTAATATTATTTCTTCATTCTGCATCATTCTCCCCTTCTTCGAAAATAAACTCGTCCTCGAGTTTAGAAGGTAAAATACGAGCAAAAGACTTTTAAACCAAAGAAGACTCACGAACACAGTAAATAAATTGAGTCCCACAATCTTTCTACTGTGACCACAACAAAATCTCTCCATTGCAGGTGGTCATGCTTTGGATCTACTTTTGACGCAGCACGAACCAGCACGGATGGAGAACAAAATAAAGATAAAAAAATTGGCGTCTCGCTAATTGGATAAATCTGGCGTCTCACCAGGAACTTGGAGTCTCACCACATAAAAGAGTAGTCACAACTCTCAATAACAAAACAATTGTTTATTTCTCAATCATCATCCCTAATACAATTGAAACTTATGCTTAAATAGACTAAAACACGAAACCCTAACCCTAAGGTGACTGACTTTCGGGCCAAGCCCATTATTAAATAAGGACTCTAAAAACATAAATTAAATATTAAAACCCATTACAAAATAAAACTAACTCTAAACTAATATTATTTCTTCATTCTGCATCACAAGTACTATGTACAATCGGACTCATCCTATCTCAATGGATGCCCAGATATAGACTAACTAAGATCAATTTTTACATTAAACTAAGGGAGCCTTCACTAACACAATTAGTAAGGATGGTATTTAAGTTTTCTAAAGCCCCGCCGAGAGTGGCTTTCTTCATTTGGTCGGCTGCTCTTGGCAAGATTCTCACACTAGATAATCTGAGGAAGAAAAATATGGTGTTGGTCAATAGGTGTGGGATGTGGAAAAAGGATGAAGAATCCATTGACCATTTGCTTCTTCATTGTGAATGTGCTCAATTCTTGTGGAATGCTTTTTTCAGTCGTTTTGGTTTGGCGTGGGCTATGCCTCGGGGGGTTGCGAATCTTTTGCGTAGTTGGTGGTCAGGGGGTCGTCCCCGTAATGCCGTGGTTTGGAAAATGGTTCCGCTTTGCATCATGTGGTGTCTATGGACGGAACGTAACGAGAGATTTTTCGAAGATTCTGAAAGAAGCTTGGAGGATCTCTTACATTTCTTTCTTACTACTCTATTCACTTGGATGGAAGCTTGGCTTGCCTCCTTAGTGATTAGTTTTTCTGATTTTCTTTCTCTCTTCTCTAGCCCCCCTTAGGTGTCCTCTTGTATACTTCCTGTGTTCTAGGGTTACGCCCCTCTGTGCTTTTTTTTTATAAAACATTACTTATCCAAAAAAAAAGTTTTCTAACCCAAGGCGGAGCCATCAGTTCCAGGCAAGGCGTTTACACTTAGCCTATCTCATAAAATAATTCAATGCTCAACCCCAAAAGATAGCACACTTGGCTAGGGACCATGACTCGTGACACAAAGCTACTGTCTCAAATATCACCCTCCCCCTTGAGGCCATTCACTCACTCATCCAAAAAGTAAAAAGAGTCAATGCTTTAAGGATATCCCTTAAACCTACATCAATCGCCAGGTTCTCCCTAGATTACGGCAACTCCATGGGTCAATGCCACCGGTCTGTGCCCATAACAAAGTTAGCAATACCATACTGATTGGTGTAATCAAAATATCATTATAGAACCAAAGACTAACAAAGATCAATTTCTAATTGAAACCAAGTTATCAATACCATATAGACTAATAAAGATCAATTTCAACATTTATATAGGTAATCAAAATATCATTAAGAGCACAAAGGCGCAACTCACGTACACAAGGAGTATACATGAGAATACACCTAATTAGAAAGTGAAAACAAGTCAAGGAAATCATGAAAACTAAGAAATCTAGAGCAGCTGTCAATATAAAGAATTTTGAAAATGAAAGACTTATGTTTTGCCACCAGACTCTTACTGTGTTCAAAACTTCTATCATTTATTTCTCTCCAAAGGCACCACAAATGGCAAGACGACACCATCTTTCACACAGTTGCACTTTGAAGACTGCCTCCCAACCCTCTCCAGCATGTGAAAAAGTCTATTACTCTCTTAGGCATAACTCAAGCTAACCCAACCCGACTGAAAATAGCACTCCACAAGGCACTAGCAATTTCACAATGAAGTAGGAGATGATCCACTCATACACATACAACACCAGTCAACCAAAATAACATCTAGTTTTCTAAAGTTATCTAGGGCGAGGATCTTCCCTAGGGTGGTTGTCCAAGCAAAAAAACGACATTCTCAGAGGGACCCTATTTTCGTCATATACTCTTCCAAGGGAAGGGACACTATAGAACGATCTAACGTCAAACTTCCCTCCCTTGGAGGGTACCCAATGGAGATTATCTTCATCTCCTTATCTCATACAAAAAGTTGAAAAACGAAGCAAAGACATCTATCTCTCAATCATCTGCATCTCTGATAAAGGTTACATTCCATTGATGGGAATCATTGGGTAACTGCAAACAATCTGCCTTGTCATGTTAGAATCAAATTTTGGAGCCATCTTTCAACCCAAATATTGTATGACTAAAAAACTGCCTCCAACCCTTCTTGATATATTTCCACAAACTCACCTCATACAACCCATGAATCTCATTGGAACACCACCTGTCCTACAAGCTGCAATATTTAGCATTCACTACAACTCTCCACAAGGTCTCTCTTTCATGCACATATCATCAAATTCACTTTCGCAAAAGAGTACGATTCAAAATACTCTAGTTAGTCCCTTTTGTATACCCCCAGTGTACTAAGGGTTGCGCCCCTCTGCGCTTTTGATATAATACATTGACTTATCAAAAAAAAAAAAAAAAAAAACTCTAGTTTCGAAATCCCAACCCTCCCTCCCAGATCAGAGAGCAAACATTATACCAACTTACTAGGTGGAATTTGAACTCATCGCCCATTTCCCCCATAAGAAATCCCGTTGAAGTTTCTCTATGCGATTGGCAACAGCAACAAGAATAGGGAAACAAGACAAAAAAATACATGGTCAAATTGGACAATGTCTCTTTAAGAGGGTAATCCTCTCACCCTTACACAAGTACATTCTCTTCCACTTGGCTAAACAACGCTCAATCTTTTCAATAACCCCACCCTAAATAGCCCTGGCCTTAAAAGGAGCTCTCAATTAAAGGCCAAGTTACTTTATAGGCAAAGAAGAAACCGCGCATCCCATAATACTGGCTAGGCCATCAACAATACTAACATTACCCACAAGAACCAATTCTGACTTGGTAAGGTTAATTTTCAGACCGGAGACAACTTTTAAGCATAAGAATAAGGCATGCAGCAAGCGCAAATGTTCTAGGTTTGCCAACAAAAAAAAAAAAAAAAAGGAATGATCTGCAAACAGAAGATGGGAAATATGAATCACACTACAGTTTCTTGACCTCACAGAAAAGCTTAAGAGAAAGCCCCATCTACAAAAACAGATAGCATTTTACTTAGAGCCTCTATAATGATGACAAATAGCAAAGAAGACAATGGATCTATTGAGGTTTATACCTAAAGTCCAATTTCCATGAATAACATTTTAGTTTAAATAGAATAAAGTTGTTTATTCACTGTTTTATTTAATGAGCATTGGCCATATATGCTATTTATGATTCTTATTTATTATATACATGTTAAGGTCCATAGGTTGCATTGAATATGGTTTAAGGTGTAAGTAATGAAATTATCACATAGAAGATCGCAAACCATAAACCTAGTAATTTATAAATTATTGTTAGTAGTCAATAATGGAATTGGGCATCCCATTTGATAAGACTATAACATATATTACATGAAGATTAATCTTAATCATGATGATTAACATAAATCATGTGAAGCAGAGACTTCGGATTAATGTGTTGGTGATAATAATTGCACTCAACAAACCACGTAAGATGTCATTCTTTTATAACACTATCAAAAGAATGAAACTCACAACTAGTTATGACATTGATTCTAAATTCTGAGAGAATTGTGAATTCAAATGTAAAGTGGAAGTCACTATACACTTAGAGTGAGGTCCTCGACGATCAAAATATCGGTGTGTTGGGTGATCACATATAGTATTGTGGGAACACAACTTCTCAATAAGGAATCCAAATCCTTTGATTAAATCAAAGTGATAAGAAATATCTCCTTAAGATATATTTAATAGAATTAATTATTCTTAATCTCTAACCGGAGAATTTTAGTGAGAGTTACTAAAATAATTATATACATGGTGAAATGAGATTTCACAAGTACAAATTTTTTAAAATGATTAAATTTGGTACTTCAGGATAAGACATAGTGAATTAAAGTGACCAGTCATTTTATGACTTTAATTCACTACGGAATATTTCATGGAGGAGTCAAATGTAAAATCTAAGCATAGTCAAAGGAATGAACTACATAATCAAAAAAAAAAAAACTAGAGTGCAATTATAATTGTTTAGTGAAATCAATTACAATTAATAGTATTTTATGACAAGTCATAAGATGGCATGTGTCATAAAACTATTGAAGCTAGTGTTTTATTTCTCTTTAGGTCCCTCTTCAAGCTGATGTAAATTGACCTGATGACATAAGCTTCTAGAACCTTGGGATAGGCATGTGACACATGTGGGCCTGTGGCTATGGTTTCATACTTTTCTCCCTAGTGGTCGTGTTTCACAAGAGGTGGACGCTGGGTTTCTAGTATCTTCCATGAGCCTATACATGCCTATAAAAAGAGAAGCTTGTGAAGGTATAAGATGCACTCACACACTTTGAATTGAGAGCCCACTCGCTAGGTCATATTCAATCATTGAGGAGAAGATCCAAAGGTTCTAAAATCCCCTATTGGCTGTGTTTCTTGGAGAAAGAAAGAAGAAAACAAAATCAGCCCAAAAGCTGAGTAGCACAATTCACAAGTAAGATGCTTCTCCTTTGCAATTTATTTTAAAGCATGACCTATCCATGTTCCCAATATGATCACTCTGTCTCAAACCATGAGAGATGTTGAAGAAACTAGATGGGGTGCCATTCGCCAAAACAGAAAAGTGCACTAAAAAAATACAACGTGCTATCCAATTCCACCATTTCTCACCAAAGCCACACCTCCTCAACATGTATAATAAGAACTCCCGGTTATGATCGTATGCCTTCTCAATATCCAACTTGCAAAGAACGCTTAGCTCACAAGATCTAGGATTTGCCTACCTTTGACAAATGCATTATGGGGCTTCGAAATGATCTTCTCTACAACCCTTTTCAATCTAGTAGTTAGGACTTTGGTAATTATCTTGTAGACTCCATTCATAAGGCTGATTGGTCGAAAATCTTTAACATCAACAGCTTCGGGTTTCTTCAAAATGGACTGATGAAAGTAGTGCTGATAATTTTTTACACGACCCACGAACCCAACACAAAATTAGTTGGTTAGGGTTTTGTATAATTGGGTTTGGGTCAATTTGGGTTGACCCAAATTAACTTGTTTAATAAACAGGTTAATCTCAGGTCAACTCGCTTAACGCATAGGTAACTCACATAACCTTGTATAAATTAAATTATATATTTTTTAAATTAAAAAATAAAACCCTAAAAGGTTAAAATTCATAAAATTTCATTTTTATATAAAATCCATTTTTAATTAAAAAATTTACGTAAAATTCAAATAATTTTTTTCCCCCCAACTTATTTTCTCTAGTGTAGTAACCCTCTCTAAATCACAGATGATTTTGTCTTTCCGCAACTTTTCTTCCTCATAAAGATCTTTCTTCCTCCAAACCATCCAAAACATTTAAATCATCCAAGAGGTTTTTTATTTTTTGGTTCTCTACATTACCAAACACATGAACCTGTCAATCCTAGACCAAGATGGCTTCTCCCAATTATTTGACCACGTAAAAGTTCCTCTTGCAATAGGAATATCCATAAAAATAATGTCTAAGAACACTCTGTCATAGCGGGGCAAAGGCGGGCATTGCCCGATCCATAATTCCACAAAAATGTAGGTTCATTCCTTTTAGATTCCCAAGCTAGATTGACCCTCTCTCTGACCTTTTCACCGTTTTCCTCCGTTTGAAAGTAGAAAGAAAGAGACATGATCAGAATTTACAACAGTAGAACACTCTCTCATACCAAAGGAAGACAGCTACACTGTTGGCATGTCCGTCAGTGGGTTTTCACTAAAGCTGAACTTACCTCTGCTACTTAGGCCAAAAATTCATGTTAAATGCATTTCTAAAATCGTACCATATGGAAATTCCTTTTCTGGTCGAAATAAGCCAAAAATGGGTCAGAACAGTTGAAACATATCGAAATAGGCCAAGCTTGAGGCCAAGATGGAACAAAAGGGTTTTACATAACAATAACCACCCGTTGATAAACTCTCTTGCTTTCACACAAAATCAAGCTTTCCATTAGCAAGGAATGCTCATAGATGGTTGTTCATTTGGTTCTTCAAACTAGGAGTGCGTCATAATGGAGGAAGATGCTATAGTCCTCAGAGGCTGCATGTTGGGATACTGTTTGCACCGAGTCAAGAACTCATGGAGGCACAGATTAACTTTTAAAGATAAGGGGTTTTGTGTGATTCTATAGCTCGTTCCTTGCTCCCGATCAATTTCTAATGCTTGATCAATATTAGGTTGCTAGAATATTTTTGATATTGCTGCTCAATTTTCGGATTAAATTTTCTCGAGAGCAACAAAAACTTTTGGATCATTAAAATATTTTTTCAACAACTAAGACCACAACTTTAACCATAAGATTCTTTTTTACACTTTCCTTAGTTTTCTCAACACCGGAACAGCGTTCATGTAACTAAACTTGGCCAAATTACTGAAGCTTAGATGAGTTGTGCCCCCATATCCTAGAACCCAAAGCAATACAAAACATTATCAGCTACCAAAGAAAACCGAAACTCATTTTCCACAGTTTTCTGTCTCTTAGCAACCAAACAGAGCATACGTGAATCAAAGTAACCAAAACCAAAACCAACCGAAATGCAAGTATGGGAAGAGAGAGAGAGAGAATATAAAAAACTATCTTTTACCTCTTTGCCTAAGGCCAGAACCAAAGACGAGTCCCTTGACTTGAAAATAAAGTTTGTTTTCCTGGGTATTCTCCAGATGCACTTGTGTGGAAAATTATGCCCATTCAAACATGAACACCTGAAAAGCTTTCTGCGTCTTTCACAGAACTTCGATTTAACACGACCCAGTTGCCGAAACTCGCTGATAAACTCAGTTCCCAAGCAGGCGCCGGCGCCGGCGCTGGATAGCATAGCTGGTGCTGCCATTTTTGCTACCGACTGATGAGAAAGAAGGAGAAGCATATCGTAATCTACGAAAATGAGAGATATTAGAAGGAGATACACTATAGCGGGCAGCCTTACCCGGATTTTTAAACTTGACCCGCATTAATGTCTGGGTTTGGGTTAGAGCCAGGCAAATCTAACAGAGCCCATTGACTCAGCCCGAGCATAAACTTGTTTAGTTAGCTCTTATCTCCAAAGAGCATTTCCAACTATTTTAGACACTCAATATATATATATAAAATTTATTTTAGGGTTAAATACCTAATTCCCCCTATGTTTTATAACTTTTTTTTTTTTCCTAGAGTTTGATTTTGATCATAGGAGGTCCCTGTGATTTTGATAAAGAAGTCATTCCGTTAGTTGACTTAATGGAAGTCCACATGAATGAATGAAAATTTGACACTTAGCATAAGTGGCCATGTCATTAATGATGATGTGGCCACCTAATTAAATTTTTTTCAAAAAATAAAAAATAAAAATATATATTTTTTTTCAAAAAAAAAGGAAAAAAAAAAAGAGGAAAAAAAAATTTCAGCCACCCCAGACACCTCTAGGGTTTCATTAGAGAGCGTGGAGAGACGTAGGTGTTCCAATCCACCCCCATGCCTAAGAATAGCCGCCCCTCTATTGGGATTGTGAGAAGTCTTGAGGTGCTTGGTGATGAAACTGGGGTTAGTGACAACAGCATACTAGGATTTGCTTATGCATTTGCATCGCATCAAATCGGGCAGCCTTGATAGGATTTCCATTGACAAATCTTTTGGCAGATCCCTAATTCCCCACAACCCCCTTGGCTCCAAATTTCCAATGGTGGTTTGGGGGTGGTCTCGGCCACCCCCATGGCCAAAGAAGGTTGTCTCGGCCACCCCCAAATGGCTGAAATTTTTTTTCTTTTTTGTTTGAAAAAATATATATTTTTTAATTTTTTTAAAAAAATTAATTAGGTGGCCACGTCATCATTGATGACGTGGCCACTTATGCTAAGTGTCAAATTTTCATTCGTCCACGTGGACTTCCATTAAGTCAACTAATGGTCAACTGACGGAATGACCAATTTAGTCCTTCATCAAAATCACAAAAACCTTTTGTGATCAAAATCAAACCTTAGAGAAAAAAATAAAGTTATGAAATCCTAGGGGGAATTAAGTATTTAACCCTTTATTTTAACTATTAGTTTTTCAATACAAACTCTAATAGAATTGAGTAATAGTAGATGCGAAACTTTTGTCTCTTGTCCTCCTTAAATGTTATGTGACTTTTAAAATTATCATTAGATTTGTAATGATAACTATTTGATTTTGATAATTTTAAAAACTACATCACTTTTAGGAAAACAAAAGTCATACTTCTGTCATTACTCAACTTTATATGTAGATGTTCATCCCAACTTCATGAGTGTTCTAGGTGGCTTAACAAGCCTGGCATACGACACATATGCATACTATTACGTCTATTAAAATCCCACTTAAAACAAAATCATAGTCATGAAACATTATGTCATGCATGCTCATGCTTCATCGTTGTCATGTACATAACTTTTGTATACCATCAATACATATATACGATTTGTCCATGTCCTTACTTCGCTTGCCGTTACTTGTGCCCATCTGCAAAGTAAGGTTAGTCCTTGATTTGCTTGCAATTACTTATGCCATCTACAAAATCAAGAGAGTTCTTGCTTTGCTTGCAACTATTTGTATCATTTATAAAGTAAGACCAGGCTACCATGCATTTATCATTGTTTCCATACTTCATCATATCATTCAAGTGTAGTATTTTCATGAGAGTTATTTCCCACAATAGTGTGACTTATACTCATCACCACTGGGGCCATCCCTGTGCCTTGATACAATAGGTTTTCATTGTGTTTCATCGTTCATGTCATGTTATCAAATCCTTGAGCTCATATTCTAGTCAAAACACATATCTTATAAGTCATGGAATCATGTCACAAATTATGCAAACTATCAAAGTATTCATATTTAACATATTTTGTAACAGTCGGAGAATTAAAGTCTCTTAAATTAATTATAAAACTTGATGATGATGCTAAGAAAATATTATCATTAAAATTTTATAAGTTTTCTAGACATACCACATAAATTTAGGAATTTTCTAATAAAGTTTTAAGGTGTTGTTTAAGTGATAAAATAACTTTTGACCTTAAAACTTTAAATTGACGAAAACTAGGTCAAACGAACACGAAATAAGTCAAACGAAAGCTCATAGCTCTTTTCTTGAGACTCTATACCAAGTGGAAAAATTTCATAAGAATCCAGTTTCGAAAACAATTTCAAATCTGACCTGAAACTCACTGCCCAACTGCCACTTGGCAGCACCTCATGCTGCCACATCACCCAAAGCTACCCTTGTCGTTGAAAGAGTGAAATAGGTGGACTAAATCTATCTGAAATAGTCCCATAAATTTTAAAGTAAGCTAAAATGATGTGTTAAAAAAAAAACACTTTTTTATTATATTTCCTATAATATCCTTATTCTCTTAAAAACTGTAAAAAAAAAAAAAAAGGAAAAAGGAAAGAGGGTGACTTGGTTTTGAAGAGAATATGAGTATTATATAAATATAATAAGAAAGTTGCATTTTTGTTACACTTTATAGTTTGATGTATATAAAGGTGGCATTTGACCGAGGCTTTGTGATCTACTTTAAAGACATGATATTTATGTTTCGACTGAGCTTGATTATTTTATGAATAAACATGTATATTCTTTCAATGGTTTTACATGCATTGAGAGAAAATATGTATATTAAAAAATGACTTACAAAAAGAAATAAACAGATTTAAGAAGCAATCACTTTATTGCATACGAATAGTAAAGGGAAATGTTAGGTGTTCTTCTAGTGTTTTTCTGGTATTCTCCTAATTGTGATGTGACTTTTAAAATCACCGTTGAATTTGAGATTATTATTATTCACTTTTAACCTATTAGTGATTTTAAAAGTCATATCACAGTTGGAAGGAGACCAGAAGAACATTAGAAGAGCACCTAGTATTTCCTTATATTAAAAGATTGATAATAATTCGGGTTTGTGTCCCCAGGGTAGTTGGAGTTGGTGCTCCTAGTACTAAAAGAAAAGAATAAGGGCTCGTTTGATTTGCATAATATACCCATAGAATGTAATGGTTACTCTTATGAAATGATCATTCTTTTGTTTGGTATGGATTTATTCATAGGAATAGTTATTCTCATAAGAATGACTAATTTCTTACATAAAAGAATAGTTATTGCTCTAAAAAAATGAGTGGCATAACTATTCTTTAAGGAATGTAATATATTTTCCAAAAAATTCTGAAGTTTTTGAGGGTATGATTCCAACTTTGATGCTAATTAGAAAATTATGAAGTTTAATCCTTGTCCAATTACTATCATATGCTCCTTCTTGCATGATCAATACTAATAACACCTTAGCTGAACAAAACTTGTATTTTTTCAGAGTTGTAATTTTTTTTTTTTTTTTTTGAGGACTTTAAGTTTTGATTCACCTTCTGTTTGAAGGCAATGGACGTAATATTCAGTTTGCTCTGTCAGAGTGGACTGATCAAATGGTTTCATTTTCTTGTTTACTGTTGATGTAGTGGTTATAGAGAAGTACCAGGAAGGTTAGCTTGTTCCCCTTCTCACAGAATCTGGTGCAATGGCAACAACTCTGCCTAGCTGTGAATAAGGTTAACGTAGATCGATAAAGATGTTCTGTAATCAAGATGATCAAGAGAAGACACTACAAGACTTGCGGATGTTGCTAGATAAAGGTTCACAAACCAGACTACATGTTACTGTTATGTGGTAATGGAATGAAATACTATTTTCGATTTTGAACAAATCTGGTGAGGTTTTTCTTGGGAAACTGAACATGTTTTTTGATAAACCAATATATTGCACAAATTAAGGAAACATATCAAGGTCAGTTAATTCCATATATAGACAAAAAGATCGAAGTATTTACTTAATTGAAAAGAATGACTACACAAGGTAGTAACTTGTTCCCTTACATATTACAGGATGTAACTCAATTTTTGTACAAAACCCAGATGATGGAAAACAAGTAAACATGAGAATGAGATCCTCAAAATTAATCTATAAACGTCTGTATTGGTTCTTGGATCGCTTAGGAGCATTCTCAGGCTTAGGGATATCCTTGAAATCAATCAATTCGATCTTCCTTTTGGCATTTTGATCTTGTTGGTACCTCTGATGTAGCTTCCTTCTCGAGGCTTCAAGTTTCAACTCTAACGCCTTCTCATCCATTTGGACATTTTTCAAACAACTCTTCTCTGTGGTCTTTGCTAGAGTTGAGCTTTCATTAGTGGACTCTGTTTTTTGCAATGCCACCTCTCGAGTAGTATTCAACTGTTCCTCCTTGTTTTGGCGTAGTGCAGATGACTTGATTATCTTGATCACACGTCTCTCTTTCTTCCCTCCACTGGAAGGCATCAGTGCCAGTTTGTCATCCATGGCGCTCTTCGGATCACTCTGCCCTCCACTCTTGCCATTCAACTCTATCCCTTTGGTGTTTGGTGTTGGCAACTTGATCGCCCTCGTAACATGACAAGCTTTCTTTGCAGCAGTAGAAGATGTTGGAAAAGGCTTCTTGGTAGCAACCCTTGAGGCAGATTTTGTAGGGCAGCGGGAAATAGGTTTCTTGAAAGGGTACCCATTTCTCACGCCATTGCCGCTGGAAGTTGTGGGTACCAATCTGTCATCCTTGCCATCATTCTTCTCTTTGCAAGACTTTTTCCCTTTGTTGAGAGATGGTGGCAGTTTGATCTTGAAAACAAGCCGTGGTTTCTCTTCAACAATATTCGTACCGCTTGCAGGCGTTGGTACCGTCTTCTCATCCGCTCTGTCCTCGCTAACTTTGCAAGGCTTTTCTCCTTTGTTTTGGGATGGAGGCAATTTGATCTTGAAAACAAGCCGTGGCTTCTCATCCGCTCCATCCCCGATAATAACACCAGAAGCCGATTGTCTTAGGCACGAAGAAAATGGATTCTTGCAACTACCATGCACGTCCCCTTTCTTGGGCAAACGATCAACCGATTTCCGGTCAGAAAAAATCATGGCTGAAAACTTTCCTCTCAAGAAGACAAACCCACAGAAAAATATCACTCCGAGATTGCAAGATTGCTCCAAGAACACAAACCCAGAGATTTTCTTGCCTCAAAAGTGCAAGAATATTTCACTTTCTTGCTCAAAGATTACAAGAAATCTTCCTTCGATAAGGAAAATTTGCAAACAAAAAAATCAAACAGAAAAAGGGCAAAGACAAGACAAGGCTTGGTTTTTCTAGGAAACTTTCACTTCGGAATACACAGATGAAAGAAAGAAAGAGAAGAATGAAAAAAGGGCACTTTCTATGTCGTTCAAATTATGGCGCTCCGTCTATATATACAGAGGCGACGGATTGGTTTGGTCTTTTAGGTCTTCTTGGGTTCCAGTAGTTTTCCAACTAGCCGTTGTCCATTAAATGTTTTTATTTTAAATTTCAAATTTAATTGCTTTTGGGTAGTAGACTCACACTGGATTGGGCCTGAGAGAATATTACCGTTACCCTTCTACCCGTTGTAATTTAGCAATATTGGGTTGATTTCAGTGGTTTGAGGCCTTAGTTGATGTTTCCAAATGTTCACTTAGCCGTTAAGCCCTTCAAAGTCGGTCTAGCAGCCCTCAACTGCTTGGACTCCACTTAAAGCCCTCACCACATATATTTTTATATGAATTAAAAAAAAAAAACCCAAATAAGGAATTGAATTTATAAATAAATCCTAATAACTTTGGCTAGATTTTGGAAAATTAATCATCATCAAGAAATCGTTAATTAGTGCTTAATTTTATTTACTTAAGATAACCAATTGATTCCAATTCCATCACAAGTTAGCTTTCTAGCATATGAGAAATGGGAACTATTACACTGACTTCCCCAATAGCAACTATAAAGCATAAGAAAACATAAAAATTATTTATAAAAAAAATATATTTTTAAATGGAAATTATATCCAAAGGTATATATTTTCAGAGTTTTCACAAGCAATTTTTATGAGTAGTTAAGTGTGGCGGCCACGGCCAAAAGGATTTGCCAAACACAACCAAAGTTAGAAGATTGGCATAAACTAAAAGTCTAAAAGACATCCCTTGGCTTTTCCCATTTTTAAAAATTCTTCTTTAAGTAAAATATAGTTAGGGTTTAATTCTGGTCAAACCCCATTTTGTTTTGGAAAATAATTTCAAAAATAGTCTGTTTTATTTAAATGAATATTATTTTAGTTTGAGACTTTCTAGATTTTTGAAAACATTTTTTCTTCTAGAAAGATGCTTTTTAGTCTATTTCATTTTAAAACTTGTAAAAATTCTAAGAAACTCTTAAAATTTGACTCATTGGCCTCCTAATTAGGGAAAATACCAAGATTGGCCTATGATATCTAGACCTTCTCCTAAACCGTTCTGAATTTCAAACCCTAAAAAACTCTTAATGGGGCTTAACCATACACTTAACTAGTTTGGGCCCAATTAGCTACAAACACCTCTTGAGGCCCACACCTAACCAAATGGATCAAAGCATGTGTTCTACAACTTTTTCATCACTTATTATATTATATGACCCCAAAAATTGCATATAACATGTAAAATTCAGTTGCTTAAAATTATTATTATTTTTTGATATTTTGAGAACTGATTTCTCATGCCCTGGAGGTTCTTTCCAGACAGAGAAATCACCCATAGAATCAGTTTAATGATATTTGATTAATTGAATTATAAGATTAGGCTAATCTAATGTTGGGGCTTTACATATGATTTTCCAACATTAATAATGGTGTAGGTTTAAGGGACCAAAATATTAAAAATATTATTTTCGAATGCTATTAAAGTAGTACTTAGGGTCCATTTGGATTTACAATTTTAAAAAGTGTGGTTTGAAAAAAGGATTTGAAAATGTGGGATTTGAAAATGTGATTTTTTTAAAACGTAGCAATTTAACTTTTAAAATTGTGCGAAAATTTTAAAATTGCAATTTTTTAAAAGCACAATTCCAAACAATCTATTTTCTGCAATTTGATTTAAAATCACACTTTTTGTTTATGAAATGATAATGCCAAACACACCCTTAAAATAGGATTTTCATAGAGCTATTTTTTTTTAAAAAAAAAAAAATCCTAATACCAACAAAATTAGTAAATTGAATATCACATTTAATGATATTTTGAACCATTAAATTAGATTAGACTAACATAAAAAATTGGGGCGTTACATATGGCTTTCCCAACATTAATAATGGTGTAGATTTTGGACCACCAAGTATTGTACAAAGAGGCATGATAAAGACACAATTTTTTGACACAACTTTTCTTTTATGTGGTCAATTTTTTATTTTTTATTTTAAATATATATGAAGCAATAACATCCTATAAACAATGACCATTTTTATAAAGAAAAATAACATTTTTTAAAAAAAATAAAAAAATAAAAAACATACCAAATAAAAAAAAAAAGACCATATAGGATGTTATTGCTTTAAAAATTCTTTTTATTTTTTATTTTTTTTAATAAAACAAAAGAAAAAAAAATGGGCCAAAGTTGTGCGTTTATTATTTCTATTGTACAAAATCTCAATTGGAGGGGGAGGACATGACACGTGGCGTACCGGAACAAATCTTTTGAATGGACAAAAGGATAAACAAACTTTCTCCACAATTCAAAGTGAAAGCAATATATGCCCTCCAAAAGGTGGGGAAGGCACAAACACACATGATCCCCTATATCTCTCAATCCTCTTTTAAACTAATGCTAGTGCCCCAATTTATGAGGCCATCCCAATTAGTATCTTTTGGACACAAAAGCAAATCAAAACATCAAACATGCATTGTGGGTTGTGACCACCTCTTTTTTTTTGTTTGGTTTCCTTCTTCTTTTTTCCTACTTTTGGTTGCTTTTTTAATGTGTTTTTGCCTATTTGGGTGGGGGTTAAAGGATAGTGGATGGTGGATGGGGTGTGGTTGATGTGAGCAATAATGGGTAGTGAGTGAAAGAGAGAGGTGAAAAAAAAGGTGAATGGGGAATCCATTTACCTACTTTTCTTACCCAATTGGACCTGCCTTATCTGGACCAAACTTAAAGTTGCAGAGAAGAAACTATCAAGGCGGTGGTTATTATTCCTGTTAGGTTATGTGAAGTCTGGTTTTGTATCTGATTCGATTTGATGCTGGAAGCCTTAAGATTTTTAAATGTAAATTTTTTTTTGAGGCTTAGTCCATTGAGCGGAGGCTTGGACTGACAATTGGGGATCTTATTTATAGTTGTTTATGCTTGTATCCTTGTATGCAACTGACGCCCCATGTATTGCTTTTCAATAAATTGTGAAATCTCGTTGAAACTTTATGGAAGTAGTCCTTAGTAGTAAACCACATAAATTTATGTGTTTTTTATTGCTTCTTTTTGTATACTTCTTATTTTTCACATCCTACCGGTTCTGAAAAATATAATAGATTTCTTAATAATTCACAACCTAAAAGGAAATTTTCATTTAGTTAAGATAACACTAGGGTATGAATTCAACTTCCGCAACGAGAATTTGCGTGTTTGATTCGTATAAAATAGGCTGGGTCTAACTATGACTCAACCAAATTTGAGGTAGCACTTGCAATTCTTACCGTCTAAGTCTCTCTTGTCATTAATTTCTAGCGAATAGGTACCTGTGATTCTCACATCCAAACAAAATAATAATCGCTCTGATCGTCCCTCTTTGTCTTTTGCGCTCAAGGAAAAAAAAAAAATAAAGTAGTGACAAAGAAGGCAGAGTTTGGGAATTATGGAAGATGGTCCTGCAGAACAGCAGAAGCTAGACAAGTTGGAAAAATGTATGGACGTAATTTATAATATTGTCTTGGTGCGTCATTATTTGAAGTGGGCATGAGAAAACAAAATTATTCAAATGATGCATGAATTTTGCTTAACGTCTAATGTTAATACATTTGGATGTTGATGCCTTGTGCCTTATTACTTGTGACATGACATTTCTTTCTAATTTCTATGGCCTACACTCTACATTACGCAAAATGAAATAAATAAAATAATATACCCTCTTTATATAATTAAATTAAAACAAAATAAAAAAATAAAAAGAATTTATGAAAAGCTTAGCTGGCCGGTTGATATATTGAAGGCGACCAATCAAGATTCTTTACAATTTTTTTTTTTAAAAAAAAATTGTAAGTTCTTAAATTATGTAATTTAGGTCGTTTTTAGGCATTAAAATGCTTAAAAAATATTACCTTTTATTAAGATAATTAAAAAGAATTTTTCTTCCAAAAAGGTTTTCTATTCATTTTTATTGACAATTTTTAGCTTAAAGTTTTTCACAATGGAGAGAGCAAGAACTTGATGAAAATATACTCAATTCTTAATTATAACAAGTCACATTTTTTATATTTGATATTTTTTAAGAGTTTTAATACTTAAAAATAGTGAAAATTGTATAATTTAAAAATCTACTATTCCTTTAAAATGTTTAAAAATTCATGACAAAGGTTTTGGACGTTGTGTCCTTAAATGGGAAGCTAAATTTGTGTATATATTTTATTTTATTTAAAGGTTTGACATGTATAAATAAATGAATAAATAAAAATTTGGCATGTCCTTTTGTCTCTGTGCTTCACATGTGAGAGAGAGAGAGAGAGAGAAAGGTGTGTGGATACAGTGGATTAGACGAGATGATAATTTATGCTTGAGCGTACGGCAGGGGAAAGGGATGCTACCCAAGTGGAATCAGCATCATCAGCCCTCTTCCTTACATCAACATTCAACACACCCATCTGTTATTTGCCGTGGCGTGTCGTTAACTCCCATGCAGCCAGATTCAAGAGTGGAGGAGAGAGGTTCCGTCATTAATATTATAAATCACACAGTCTCTCTTCTCTCTCTTTTATTAATGTATCTCTCCTCTTCAAAAAAGAAAAAAAAAAAATGTATCTCTCACTTAAATTAATTATGTTTCTTTTTTTAGTCATTTCCTTTCTAAAATATATATATACAAAATATTACTTTTATGTAAATTAAATCAATACTTATCATAAAAGTTAAATTTAATCGTGTCTCTCGACCCTCCTCCTCCCTTTTTATTTATTTATTTTTTTAAAAAAAAATATTTGTAGGTGTTCTCCAACCAGATCAGTAACTTCGACCTCTCTGCTATGTGTTCGTCCACCTTTCATCGTGTTGTGCCATTCATTTCTTTCACGGCCGCTGTCGCTGCTTGCTAGTTGTTTGTTTGTGTTTTTGTTTTAAATAAGACGTTTCTTCTGTTTAGATCTGCCCTCATTAGTGAAGATGAATAATTAGATGTGAAATGTTATTTCTCACCACCTAGATAATTAAGTGTGAGGGTTTATTTCTTACAACCGGTTTAAATAAATTTTTTTAAGAAATTTGACTACTCATGTCTTAGATCTAGTTTGCTCGGAGCAAATATGTTCTTTAACTGTATTTACACATAGGTTAGTGGAAGATTGAAGTCATAAATAGCACCTGATCGTAATAATTTTTGTTTGTATATATGACTTTATAACCTCATAGCACGTGTGGCTATAATTTTTGCATACATTTATGCTTTATGCTGTAAGAACTTTTTGCTCCACTCTGTAAGAACTTTATGCTCGTGATCTTCAATAAATTAAATCCTCAAATTTCCGTTTCAAAACAAAATTAATCATTTAATTACATTACCTTAACACTGTCTAGGCTCAAACTCTATTTTATTAGGTTAAATGTGAGTAATTGATATAGTCAAAGTTCTAACTCATGATCTCTATTTATGATTCTATGTTAAATTAACACTTATCCTAAAAGCTTTTACTTGTAAGAATAAATTAATGCAATTTTTTTATTTGACATATCATTTAATTACAAGATTTTTACATCTCTCCCCTCATAAAAATTAAAAAAAAAAAAAAAAAAACAAACAAACAAACAAGAGGGTAAGTGCTTTATTTGGAGAGAGCCCCCCCTTCTATAAGGACGTAGGCATTCAATATAAGTTTGACATATTAAATAAAAACATGATATACAATAAAAATGAAAACACTGTATCTTTAACTCAAATCAATTTTATGAATTTTTCAATTTATTCTAATCTAATGTCCACCTTTGAACCCCGACACTAAAGCCTCCAAAATCAGCCAAAACGGTGATTCTGGTGTTTTAATTTGGTGGCTCTGGTATCAACTTTCTTGATTGAGACATAAATGGTCGGTTACTCCTAAACACAAATGTAGTTTTGGTTTACTTTTTTCTATATTAACGTGTCAAGTTGTATATTTTGTTTTGTCTTTGTATGTGTTTTTTTTTCTTCTCTCCGTATTTCATGGGGTTGGCTTGGGCAAGTTACGTAATGACAATGGAGAAGCAGGCATCTTTTTATGAGAATCGTAAAATCGCTGTCAAATTAAGGGAAACTGATTTCCAAGCAACTACTGCTGGCGCGGTGAAAGTCAGATAAAATTGAATGTTCATCTACTGGTTTGAGAAGTCATTAATTTAACAGTATCCTCTCGGTTTAAAATATTGAGATATTATTCATTTAGTTATATTTTAACTTTGAAGGTTATTTTTATCTTTTTATTATTTTAAGAAATAAAATATCGTTCACTATAACTAATTAGATATTTTCTAATTCATTTGAATTGAAGAGAATTTGATACAATTCGCACGTCAATTGCTGGTTGGTCAAAGTTAAATCTTTCATGTCTTCAAATAGTAGCTCAATTGGCTGTGGACTACGCCTTATGAAATGAAGGTTACTAGTTCAAATCCCTCATTCTCCTTCCGGACATATATATATATATAAAAAAAAGTTCATTTTTTTTTCATGTGGACGTTTATCAATACCAATAACTTATTGGCTATATTTGGCAAAGGAATGGACTTGAGGAAATAGACCGGTACTGTATCAGATTTGATTGATATGAGAAAAAAAAAAAAAAATGTTTTTGTATAAAAAAGTGAAAAATTTTGTTTGTACTGATTTTTTTATTTGAATAATAATTAAAAGTGATTGATGTAATATAAAAAATAAAAATATTGGAGTTAATTTTGATTTTTTTTATTGGATTTTTGGGTCGGTCCAGCCTTGCAAATATATGGATTCCTACTTTGGAAATTCAAAAAAATAAAATAAAATAATAAAAAAATAAAATTAATTACTTACCATTCATCTAGGTGAAGTCATGACAAATTGCAATGATGATAGTGAAGTATGAAAATTTATTTTAAGATTTAAATTAAATTTTATATATATTTAATGGTATAGATATTGTCATGCAATAAATATATATTTTATGTATTATTTTTTAAAATAATATGATATTATGTATAACTTTAAATATAACAAAAACAAAATCTTGATCGTCAAATAGAGATGATTCTCTTTCCAAAAAACAAAAAGATTTCACTTTTATTGTTTTATATTTGGGCTTTGAACCAATAATTTCATGCATTTGTATCTAGAGATTATTCTCCATATATTTTTTACTATCTTTTAATGGCGTGGTCCTTAAATAAAAAAAATTCAATCTCTATACATTGAATAATATCCCCACATAGACTTTATGAAAATGAAAGGCAGATAGTTATGTAGAGCATTAACTCGGTTATATTTATCAACCGAATATTTATTTCTTCTAAAAAAAAAATAATTCTATATTTACTAGATTCCATAAAATTACCTACTCCTATCATAGTAAATTTAATGCTACATCCTGTTCCGGATAACAACATCACATGGATTCCCTGTAAATTTTTATTAATTGCTCAAAATTATTACTCGGTCAAACTATTATATCTCGGATCTGTCAAAATCGGCATGATTTATGAACAGCATTTTTTCCTTTTTCCGAAAAAAAAAAAAAAAAAAAATCGGAGTGAATTATATCTTTAATAGGATCAGATTGTGTAAAATCTGAAAATCTGAACCGTTGATTAGAGAGATTAATGTAAATCGTTGTAATTTTTGAAAATTAATGCGGTTGTGATTTTTATCAGCTGGATTAACGTAGAGTAGAGCGGCACCGTGCTCGAAGTAGGAAACTACCAAAGGAGAATCGCCATCCACAACGACTACCAAGCCTAATCTAGACAGGCAGTCAGAAAAGTACACGCTGGCACCTCGCACGTGGCCACAGGGGTTGATTTGTCCTATTCTCCCCCCACTCTGCCCCCACACGTGTTTCGTCGGGCCCGCGCTCATCACGTTGTTCTGTTCAGTGTTCAGGGGAAGAGAAAAGATTAAAAAAAAAAAAAAAGAGAGAGAAAGAAATGAGTAAAGGTGGTGCGTTCGAGTGTAGCTGTCTACGTGGCAGGCCCCAGTCCGCAGGTGGTACGTGGCAGATGCCCGGGTTGTCAGTTATTTAATCACCTCACAAGGCAGGCTCTACCTCTTTTTTATTTTTTTGGAACAAAATTTAAAAATAAAAAAAAAAACAAAAATCTAGTTACGACAAAGACGGGCGGATATTCTGTACGTACCCCTGGTAAGTCGCCAAAATTACGGACTGACCGGATCTCTGTTTGTTTTGTTAAGTTGGAGGAGAGGGGCGTTTCCGGTAACCGAATCCCAACATAGCCAAAACCAAAAGCAAACAGACGGGTCCCCCTACTCTTCTACTTTACTTCCTCTTTCTCTTTCTAAAAATGTGGGCGTTTTTCTTATTTTTAAATATTATATAAGATTATCTATCTCTAAACCAAATCAAACCCTTAATAAACCCCACCACGGCCTTGCCACCTCTATTGCATGCCTTTTTGTTCATTTGCTCGTCGTTGTCGTTCTCTCCTATTTTCTCCTCTAAAAGGCCCAAAGCAGGGTGGAACGCGTACAGATACAGAGAGGTACCAAGACAAAGAATAGCCTGCACAACCCTTTTCATCTTCATGGCTGTTGAGGCTCGGCATCTCAATCTCTTCCATTCTCAACTCATAGGAAATAGGTACCCTTTTTTCTCTTCTTCTTCTTGTTTTTTTGTTTTTTTAAATTTTTTTTATTTGTTTGTTTCCATCTAAAGTTACGGGGGGTGATGAATTTGCAGGGAAATGATGAACCCCATTGAGGTAAACAGCAATATGTACAACTCCCATATGGGTTACACAGTTCCATTATCAGGAACCACCACGACGGAGACTCTGTTACCAGCACACAGTTCTGTGGTGATTGATTCGATTCCTCCGAAAGGTGCAATGAAATCCGATAGCGGTCTCACCTACAACATCCCCATATCAAGGAAGCGCTCAAGAGACGCGATCAATCCTTTCTTTTCCAACCCAAATCCTCAACCCCACAAGAATTGCGGCTTCTTCTCGTTTCTGGGTGAAGACATTTCCTTCCAGATCCAACAACAGCAGTTCGACATCGACCGCCTAGTTTCCCAGCATGTACGCCTAATCTAATCAACCGCGCTCTTTTTTCTTTCGATTTTTCATTAGATGTTTGTTGATCGTGACTGAATAAGTATTGATTTTTAATTTCTGTTGTTACAGATGGAGAAGGTGAGGATGGAGATTGAGGAAAAGAGAAAGAGACAGGCGAGGAGGATAATAGAGGCAATAGAGTTGGGGATGATGAAGAGGCTGAAGGCGAAAGAGGAAGAGATAGATAAGATTGGTAAACTGAACTGGGCTCTGGAAGAGAGGGTCAAGTGCTTATGCATAGAGAATCAGATATGGCGCGACCTGGCGCAGAGCAACGAGGCCACGGCCAACGCTCTCCGAACCAACCTGGAGCAGGTGCTGGCCCACGGCGCAGGATTAGACGAGGCGGCCACCGCACACATGGACGATGCCCAGTCCTGCTGCGGAAGCAGCGGCGAGAACGTGGAGGATCACACAGAGGTGGAGGGCCCGCGCACGTTAGCGAGAATCGGAGGAGAAAGAGAGTACTATAAGAATGAATGTGGCACTAGGTGGTGTAGAAACTGTGCGAAACAAGAGTCGTGCGTACTGCTGTTGCCCTGCAGGCACCTGTGTCTCTGTACCGCGTGTGGGTCTACGCTCCACACTTGCCCCATCTGTAAATCCACCAAGAACGCCAGTGTGCATGTTAACATGTCCTGAACCTCGAGAACAGATCAAAATCTAGAAAATTAGATGATCCCATGGATCTTTCCTTTCTTATCAAGTCTCATTTTTTTTTGCATGTATATTTTCTTTCCCTCGATTTCTTGTTTGTGCATGGTACATGAATTTTCTCAGCAAATGGTCAGAATTCAGAAAGACCACCCAAAATCAAGAACCAGTTACGTAAAAAAGAATTTGAAACCATTTTCAGCCTAGCTAATTTCTTTCATTTGCGTTGGTTTTTTACATGGGAATTAATTATTGTGCGTAAGCGTAAAGAAGGTGAAATGCAGGCGCATTTTAACGTAATAAAAATGGCGTTAAATGTTGTTGGAGTTATGGGCTAAAAGAAAGGGAGGGACGTTGGAGGGTCCAGACTCGAGAGCGTAGGGCGACGGACCGGACGGCATGCGGAGGGAGGGTCTTAAGTTCTAACCGACAGCTAGTACCCTGTAGACCAGCTGGCGAACGGCAATGGAGCGTGGAAGTCAGGCGCGTGCGCGTGGAGTCAACGAGGAAAGGCGAAAGGGACTGGTGTGAAGCAAAAGCTGACACGTAGGACGCGCGCAAATGTCGCTGTTGGGGAGCAGTGGCATCCCAGTGCCAACGGCAGCACTCTCTCTCTCTCTCTCTCTCTGATTTGTTTTGTCTCGATTGTGCGCACTGTAGAGTAGTGGCTGTGTTTGTGTAGCTGCCAGCTTTTTGGACCAAAAACCAAAGGAGAAGCCGACACCAGAGTCGGTGGTTGGAATAACCCCCGTCAAAACATCGTAAATATGTGGAATTATTATATAAAATATAAAATAAACTAGTATTATTTTATTAAAAAGAAAGTTGGGGTATTGTAAACGACGACGTGTTACGGTTTCAATTCTTTCTAAAAATTAAAGATGGTTGTTGGGACTCGTGCCTTCAGGGAGGCACTTACTTTTCTGTCTACACCCTCTTCTGTCACTGTCCAGCAGGGGGACCACACAGAGAGAGAATCCAGGATTTGGTTTAAAGTGTATTAAAATAACCGTTTTTATTTTATTTTATTTTATTTATTATAAGTTGTAAAAAAACAGAAACGGGGGGGTTCTGCTAAAAGTGGCAGCCTGGCTGTGATTGTGCTTTCTTGCTGTGGTAAATGGTACGACCGTCCTTTGACTACTTATTAACTCCCTCCCGCTATAAATTTTGGCGGTTAGGATTTCCTGTCACGGTTTTTTTTTTTTAAAGAATTTTACTTAGCCCGGTTGAAACAGAATAATGGGGTTGTTTTGGACGTGATTGACACGTTACTTCTGGTTTACGGGGAATTTGAACTTATTAATGACAAAAAAAGAAAGATAATATTAGAGAGAGAGAGACTAAACATATAAATAAATTAGATAAGAATAGTAAGTAATTGGCGTGGATATAGGAATTGAATTGACAATTTCAAAGGAGGCCTTGGAATCAACTCCACCATAAATGAGTGGAGTGGAAGATGCCTAAAATTGTTTGGAAGTCGCATTCAATTTAATTGAAACTCTAGAATCAAACGTCAACCTTTGTCCAACTAAGGGACCCATTAAATATTACTATTATTAAATAAAAAAAAAAAAAAAAAACAAATCTCAGATTGGAAGGACAAAAACCCTGTGGTGGACACCCACCAAAAACAAAACAAAACAAAAACGGTACAAACGTCAAAGTTGGCATTTTATGAGTCAAGAGTAAAATTAATAATTTTTTTTTTAAAAAAAAAAAAAAATTTAAAATTATTATTTGTCTGGGCCCACTTGTGGGCCATCACCAGATCTGGACCATCTGACCGGCATTATAATGCTCTCTTTGTAACACGTGAATCCCATTCCCACCCACCCACTTCCTCTCTCTCTCTCTCTTCTTTTTCCTGTTATCATTATCTTCATTTTATCTACTCGATTAAATTGCCATCACGGACTAGACTTATTTTGTAATTTGGA
The DNA here is from genome assembly GCA_006937295.1 of Carpinus fangiana. Taxonomy (NCBI): domain Eukaryota; kingdom Viridiplantae; phylum Streptophyta; class Magnoliopsida; order Fagales; family Betulaceae; genus Carpinus; species Carpinus fangiana. The sequence goes on along the minus strand of CM017328.1, from coordinate 7,935,577 downwards.
GGTGGGGCCGGGGTTTAATTGGTCTTTTGACCGCTATACCTGGGTGTTTCTGCCTAGGAATCTCATCAATAGCTTACCTGAAAAAAAAAAGGATTATTCTACTTTTGGAAAAAAATTAATTATTACAATTTTGAAACTTAACTATAGCTAATAGCTATAGCTATAGCTTTGTGAAACCGGACATGACTTTTGACAGGGAAAAAAGGTTCTCCAAATTGTTCGCCTGCTGTCTATCAACTATTTTGAGGAGGGAGGATGAGGAGGAGGATCCTCTTCCATTTCCAACTAAAATAGAGACGAATTATTTTGTATGATACAACATTTAATTTAATTATTTTATTTTAAATAATGTAACATTATATGTTCTAATAAACACTATAAAATAAAATCTAAGCTATAAAACGGTTTTTAGGTTCCGTTTACTTTGACGTAAAATAATTTGTAAAAAATATTTTTTTTATTTATATTTTACAGTGTTTATTACGACGTAAAATAGTGGTCAACGAAAAATATTTTTCTTGAAAATAATTTTCTTAGAAAATATTTTCCAGTATTTGGCATGTACGGAAAATCAAGCAGGTCCTCGTTGTCGGAAAATGTTTTCTTCCATTTTCCGGTATTTGGTGTGTACGCAAAATCATATTAAACACTAAATTACAAAAATATCCCTATCGAGTCTCGGCTGATCCCGACGGGGTCCTGATAGGGTCTAGGCGAGGTCTGGGCAGGTCTTGGGTGAGTCACAGTGGGTATTTGCAGGACTCGGTTCGAACACCTTTAAAACTTGGTCAGAACATTTTCGTAACTTAGAGTTTAATATGATTTAATGAAAAAATATATAATTTTTTTTTTTAATTTTCCGTACACGCTGTAAAATGTTTTCGACAAAAAACATTTTCAAGGAAAATGACTTCTTTGAAAATATTTTCAACCAGAAACTATTTTACATCGAAATAAACGAAGCCTTAATTTCACAAAGAGTATCGTGATCGTTTAAGAAGCCACAACTTAGTTTGTGTTTTTTCCTTTTTAGTTTGGAAAATACCATTTTATTATCTTGGGTTTTGATTATGTCATAAATGGCTTTGTAACTACCGACCACTAATCTGTAAGACTCTGCAATGTGACCTCAAAAATCTCGTGAATTATTCACCGTTGGAACTGCCGACTACTAATCTGTAAAACAATAATGTTTTATAGGTAGAAAATAAGAGATTAAAGGGCAACCCACATGTTATTAGTACACGGCTAACCACATGTTATTAGTACACGGAAATTAAGGACCTATTCAAAGGAGTTAAGTGAAGTTTTTCATTGATTTGCTTATAGATGATCTTGCACATTCCACATCATAGGCTACCCACATGTTATTATTGGTACACGGAGTAACCATTTATCCATCACCCATTCTTTGGCCAAAGAATTGACTAATTGTGATGACTTTAGATGCCTTTCACAATTTCCTATTTTCTATTTTTGACTTTTCGATCAAGTTGTACAACGCGCTAAAAAAAATTAATTAATAATTGATTTCATGACACGTCTGAGTAATTGATTTCATGACGTGTCACCCTATTTCCATTTGAACGAAATGGAAACGTAGGGGACATTGCACTCTTATCAAAAAGCATAAAATAGAATACTTTTCACTTACCGTAAGCAAGATAGCCACTAATCGCGGCACAATAGATAATCACCATAGTGAAACTGATTAAAATCAAGCAGTAACATAGATATCCATCAAGTGTTGCGATCTAAGGTCGATCATCAACCTAAAAGGAAATAATTATAAACCAAGTCTAAAGGTACTAACGCATTAAACAGGTTCAACTAAACCAAAAGTTTTGCTCATCAAAGTCATCATTGTCGTATCACAGTCTTGAATAACCTTGACAACTATTCATAGGCAATTTGTGGGCCATCACTCTAAACATACTGAATTAAATAAACATCATGCAGGTAATCTAACAAATGATTAATTTCCCACACTCGTTCCGTCATCAAAAATCAACAATCTAGGATCCAACTCCTCAAAAATAAGTCGGGCCAAGTCCTTAAAATCTTGGATCTCTATTTTAATGTCAACAATAACATGCCCCATCTAACTTCTGTCCATGTCGTCAGAGTTAACCGTGATTAAATGTCAGGGGCATTACAAGTTTCCTATGCATTTTTTATCGTCTAAAAGAATCTTGTTCCATTAAATGGTTATGACGTCCTAATTTGGTGAAACTTCAATGCTATTGCTTGTTAGCTAGGTTATCAAGAAAGGAAAATGTTTGAGTACTACATTTTTTTATTACAAGTTTTTTTTTTTTTTTAATAAACTAATTAATAATGTAGCAGTTTATAATTGGTGAAATCATTAAGTGTGTATAGTTGCTAAGTTAAATACAAACTAATTAGATTTACAAGTCAAATATTTTGCTTAATCATTTTATTAATTATGAAATGGCACGTTAGTTTGTAAAATAGTTATAGTAAAAATTGTAATACTCCTGATAACATGATTGATGTCAAATGCCCATCCTTGATTGTAGTCTTGTAGAGCGTCGCTATAAGAAAAAAAGTAACCAACATTTCCAATAAGGATTTTATTTTTTACTAGTAATATTATGGAAAACAAGATGTTCTTTCTAAGCTTTTAGGTAATGAAAATCAAGGCTTTGTTTCTTTTAACATAAAATATTTTTTGGAAAATATTTTCTTATTTTTTGGTGTTTTGGTACAACAAAAAATCGTGGTCAAACCGAAGAAATTTTTGGTTGACCAGGAAAACCTTATTTAATTTCCAAATGGTTTCCATTTTCTAAAACTGTAAACCATTTCGGAGTTTGAACTTCTCCTTCTCAAATCGCCGAAGTTTTTCGGACCAATGCTGGACCATCGTTCACTGCCACCAGAGGTTGCCGAAATCCACCACAATGTTTGTTGGAGGTTCCCGAAAATCACCAGCTCATTTCTTCAGTCACTTTTGTTTGTACAAGCCAAAAAATATTTTTAGAATTCTTTTTTGAAAGATGATTTCATTGAAAATATTTTTTTCACAAAATACATTTTACATCAAAACAAACAAATCATAAGTAAAAATTTTGTTGGAAACATTAGAGTATGTTTGAAAGTTTGAGACTAGTGATATGTCTCTCCTTCGGTTGTTCAGCCTTTAGCTTACTTTATGCTTAATTAAAGCTCAGGAGACTCGAATGGATTGCGTCAACCGGTAGCTATGCAGGGAAATAAAATCCTCTCTAGTTGAAAAAATCTGGACAGGAATTGGTTAGTCATAAGAGGAGGGTAAAATGATCCAAATAAAAAGTGAAATTACTATTTTACCGTCCTATTATAACTAACCGGTTCGTTGCCAATTTTATTTCAACCGAAGAGGATCCCGATCCCTATGTGGGATGGTTTTTGGTAGCTTTTAAAAACATTTAATTGACTTATATAAAAAATAATAAATAATTGGTGGATCTTTCATTTTATCATCTACTGACAAATATATAAGTTAAGCAATTGATTAAAGTGTTTTGAAGCATCATGGACCCATGCAATGTCATCCTATTGTTTAAAATTTGAGTAGTTATGCCTATAATTAATATATTTCTCCTACGTTTGTTCCTTAAAGCCAGTGACTGAAAAAAAAAATTAAAAATTAAAAAGAAAGAAAGAAGAAGGTGAGTTGTGGATTACAGCAACCAAAGCATCATGGACGGATCCATCCATGAGTGCATACTCATGATGGTGGGCTTCAAAGTTATTCGAAAGTGACATTTGTGAATAATTTTGTTTAGGAGATTTTATTCGAACAAAAAAGGGAATTTATTTATATAATAAAATGGTAATTAGGGTTTTTGTCAAAGGGAGATTGAAGTGGTCATCAAGTGTTATGCTTGAGTGGTGCTTTGCACATTGGAATACTCCAATCCCATCCTTTCAAATGCCCCTTTTTTTTCTTCAAAAAAAATTAAAAATAAATAATTATTTGATTTGATTAATGATTTAATGCCAACCAACAACACCCACGCAACCCCATGTCTCCCTCCCCCGAAAGAGATGTCTCAATAAACTAATTAATCTATGGAATCATGTGGGTCATATGATCCTTTACATCCCCCCACCCCACCTTCTCCTTTTTTTTTTTTTCATTATTTTTTTCAATAATAATATGTTTTTTTTAATAATATTATTATAAAAAGCATAGTATATAGATAATTGAAAGATTAAGAGCATGTTGAAATTGACCGTCACGTACACACCACGCACCCGGGAGACGGCAACAAAAAGGGGACGTCAAGGACAATGACATGCACATTTTTTCTATCTTTCTTTTTTCTCTTGAGAAGAACCTAAGTATCTACGCCCATGCTTCTTGTGCTTATTATTATCTTTCTTTCTTTTTGGTTCAAGGGATGGAAAAGGCGTGTCGCATAAGTTGTCCACTTTTGTTGATGTAATGGAGAGTAGTACAAAGCATAGAATATGGATCCAATTAAGAGGGCATGGATTGGGGGCCATGATGTGAACCCTAACTTTCATTCCTTGTGAAAGGGGGCACTCATGTACTAGTCTATCATCTTTGAGTTGATTTGGTTGCTTCCTTTTGTTTTCTCCTATACATTTCCCTTTCATTTAAGGGCCCCCCACCATACACCCATATCACTATTATTATTATTTTTTTCTTAGTAATAAGTAACCAACATCACAAGTTTCTTAAGAAATTTTTTTTTTTTTATATGACCCATTTCAGATCAATTACTTTAATGAAAAATGGTCCTAACCTATAACATATATATATATATATGTTAAGAATGTGAATAACAAGTCAAAAGAAACCCACTTTGAAGCCTACCAAAATTTAAACAAATTATTTATTTATTTTTAAATAAAAAAAATCCTATTTTTTGGGGTCGGTATAATCCTAGGATATGACCTATTGATCCCAAAAGAAAATAATGGTTTTGTGATGAAAATTGTAAATGAGAGGGACCTTGGCAACTCACAATTTTTTAGTTNCAATTACTTTAATGAAAAATGGTCCTAACCTATAACATATATATATGTTAAGAATGTGAATAACAAGTCAAAAGAAACCCACTTTGAAGCCTACCAAAATTTAAACAAATTATTTATTTATTTTTAAATAAAAAAAATCCTATTTGTTGGGGTCGGTATAATCCTAGGATATGACCTATTGATCCCAAAAGAAAATAATGGTTTTGTGATGAAAATTGTAAATGAGAGGGACCTTGGCAACTCACAATTTTTTAGTTACATAAATCCTTTTTTGGAGCCCTCATCCTCACATACTCATTTTACATTTGTCTTTTTAAAAAGGCATGGTGGGTCAAGAAGAGAAAGGATTCACCTAGAAATCATATCTTACACAATTAAATATCCTTTATGGGAGAATTTCAATGAGTCTGCTTTTACAAGGATGGATTTGGTGTGATGGGTGGAGTAAGGCAAAAGATATAGACATAATTTATTGCATTTTTGAATCCAGAAAACCCCACTACTACTGATGATCCAAACGTTAAAAAGAGAGGAAAAAAAATAATAAATAAAGAAAAGAAAGGCAAAAGAGTAAAGGAGGTGGAGTTCTTTTAACCTAGCTATCTATCTATATATATATTCTTTCTCTAGGCCAGGGTTGACAGATTGGTGGGGGGAAGTGTAAACATCAGCTTCTCCCACTAGCACAAAATATCCATTGCTGAAACCATCAACTCTTTGCTCATCCCATTAATGTGGTCTTGGAGAATGTGGCTGCAAACCCAACTCCTTTCTTCTTGGGTAAAATCATCATGCTTTCTCTCTCTCTCTCTCTCTCTCATTAGTGGAACCTTTGTGAAAAGAAAAGTGTCAACAGTTGTTCTTGTCTACATTCGGCAGGCACCACTGCAAAAGACACAACCACTGAAATCATTGGTGCTGTTTGGTTAAGGTAAAGTGGGCAAACATGATATGATATCAAACAGAGAATGGAATTCTATGTGTATTGTGTATGTGTATGGATAGAGTCTGTAGAGGAATTAGGGTTAAAATATTAAAAAGTGAGCCGCTCTTGACGATCCAAATGATATCTATGAAGACCAATTAAGAGAGATGGTTGTGCTATAAAATCCCCCTCTTTTCCAAAGTAGCACATTATATTCTGACATCAACTTAAGAGTTGAAGGTGACATTACAAATAATGAGCTATCACTTTGAACCAAAATAAATAGTGAGAGAGAGAGAGATCTTTGGCATTATCACCAGTACATGATATTGTGTTGTCGACAATTCTTTGCCCAAGGGTGGCCCACGCAATTTGTCTTTGGAATTCAAACCCCTATTTGGTCCATACATAGGGTTTTTTTTTTTTTTTTTTTTTTTTTTTTTTTTTTTTTTTTTTTTTTTTTTTTTTTTTTTTAATTTTAATCTTTGGGATAATATTATGCAAGTTATTTAAGTGCACCCAAATTTTATTCAAGTCGTTCCCAAGAGGTAGCTCAATCGGCTAAGACTACGCCTCATGAAGTAGATGTTATTAGTTCAAATCCCTCTTCCCCTCTTATGTGAACATGTCAAAAAAAAAAAAAAAGTTTTATTCAAGCTTCAGGCCCATTTTCGACACACTTAATTTACAAGAAAAAAACTCCTAAAGCCATTCAATTAGGTGTCTAATGAGACATGAAACTCGAAATTGTCACCTTGTCTTTTCAAGATTCAAATTTATAAATTTTAATCTCAAAACTAAATTTACAATCAAGAAGTACATTTTGGATGTCCTTTTATTTTTAACTATATGTATTGAGTTGATGTTTGGATGTCATTTACACCCAACTCAAATATTTTCAATCCAAACTCCACAAAAACAAAAAATAAAAAACAAAACAAAATAAAAAGAAAAGGCAATAAAAATAATACCCAAGGTAGTCTGGCCACCACCCCACACTTGAGGGCTACCACCACTCCTACCCAAGAATTTTGGGGGTAGCTAACAGGCCTTGAGCCAACCCCAAACACCTAAGGGTGGTTTTTAAATCAATCCAACATTTTTTTTTCTTTTAGTTTTTTATTTTTAAAATTTAGAGATTTACACATCCAAACAAGCCTTTCGATGATGTGCCATATCATTATTAGCTTTTATCTCCGCATTAGTCACAATAGCATCACCAACAACGATATCTCTAATCAATTAGGACAAAGAATCAATCGAATTTTTCATTTGCTAAAATCGACACTTCTTTGCTGATTTCTGAATAGCATTTTTTTTAATTTTTAATTTTTTTTATATAGAAAATTTGTAGCCATCTTCATAAAATTTTTCCCAATAATAACAAAAGCCCTTTTCATAGGTCAAATACATGGCAAGCACCGCCCATAATAATATGAATAATACCATTAAACAAAATAATTTTGACATCACCAATTTTAACAATTTCACATTTGTTCATCCCACCCATACCATATGCTGCACTACCAACACATGGACAATAAGTGTACAAATAGTACTGTTTCTGTTCGCAAGGTGTCATGAAAAGTTGCAGCAGTATCTTAAATCCATTGATGCTTCATATTGCCGTAATATTCCGTCGCCTTTCTTACCAGATTTTCCCTTCTTTTTTTTTTTTTTTAACCAAATTACCATGGAATTTTGAACCCTGACCTCATAAAGAATAAGGAAGTGGTCTTACACCCTTAATGCATAAAGGAAACTAAATTCTGAATAAAATAATTCATTATATTTTATTTTATTCTAAATTTTTCTAATTTTTATTTTTTGTATTTGCATTTAGTTTTTTTAATTTGAGTATATTTTTGTCCTTTTAACGTCTAAAAAACACATTCTATTTGATTTAACAAGATTCTGTAATAGTAGAGTTTTATTTTATTTTATTTTCATTTTTTAACAAAATGGTAGTTCTATGCGGTTGAGTGTTTTTTTTTTAACAAAATGGTAGTTCCATGCGGTTGAGTGTGACAAGTTAGGCAGCTTGTAAACGAAATATATATATATATATATATATCCCTCCAAAATATACGTACATTGTGGGCAACAGTTTTGGGTTTCATCTCAGATTACCAGCAGTCGCTGGGCTGCTCCTGCAGTAGAAAGCTTACCTAGCTTCTGTCTTGATCACAATTCACAATCATTTTCAATATCCTCTAAATTGCATTTACTCCTCCTCCATTGTGCCTTGGTAATGGATCTTGGTGATAACCCTTATCATTAATAGTAGCAAAATATCAGATGTGGGTAATTGCCCAACTCATCCTGACTTCTTAATAATGAGTGAAGCTTGAGCCATTAAAACCTTCACCAATGGGGGCTATTTGGGACTGCTAAGACACTTTGCTTTCAGCTTCAATATTTTTTTTGATAAGTAAAATAAAGGGTAAAGCACAAGAGGGGGAGGGGATTCGAATTAGTGACCTCCGCTTCATTAAGCGTGGTCCTAACTGAATTTTCAGCTTCAATATCATGCACCTTCATATCTATTCACAATTAACTACTCATTTTTATGACTGCTACTCAATTTGGGATAATAAGACCCCCTTAAGTCCATAAAATTTAGAAGAATATAGATCAACCTCAACACCTCAAACTGTAACAAAATCCAAAATTGTGCACCTTATATGTCTTACATGCCCCAACAATTGAGGCAAACTGCAAATTCCTAGCCAAAGTCTTTAACTAGCAAGGAGCTAAAAAGGATATGATCTTATACTTGTGGAGCTTAACAGAGAAACATTCCATATCTCACTTTGTCTTTAGCATCTTAGCTAGCAAGGAAGCTGATAAAGACATGGTAAATCTTTTAGCTCAAGAGCTTAACAGAGAAAACTGGAATCATCAATGTTTCAAGCCCATCATCACAGAGGTTTACTTGGACGCTCACTTCAGATTTCTGTACACTCTGCCCATTGTTTGAGCTGATATTTATACTTACAACATGATATGTAATCAAGGGTTAGAAAGTTCTTCCAGAACACCATCCGCGTGCAAAATTTGATTCATTTAGGTTCTTCTGTACTAGTTGAAGCCTCTGAACGCCTCCTCTTGGCATCATTGTCACCTAAATGCAATGAAACACAAATATCTTCATCACAACCACTCCTTAATGAAGAGAGATTCTCCGGAACACCCCTAATCTGTATATTGTTTTGATGTAGTGGGGACCCACTGGTGAAACTTGGAATGAACTGATGTTCAACACTGGGAGCCATCTTGATCCCATCTTCCAGATGAAACCCTGTTTCCATTAGTGATGGGTTCACTGTTGGGCTACCACGTTCAACTTCCAGAGGGATGTGCTGTATCTGAAGACCCAGTGGTTCAAATCTGTCCTCAGCTTTGTCCTTTGGAAGCATTCCATCAGGAGGTGAGGAGTCCCCAACAGTAGACCCAATTGCTGTAGCGGACACAGCTCTTTGTTCTTGCACTGCCACTAGATATAAAAAAAAACACACACACATTTGGAATCATGATAAGGCAATATAAGAAGGTATTTCGTTTATTTTTTTATTTTTTATTTTTTTTATTATTATTACAAAATTTATAAGGTATTTCCGTTCATGTATCTGGTTTTTCATTAATCCTTAAATAATGTACAGCTCTTCTCTCTCTCTCTCTCTCTCTCTCCCTCTCCCTGTGGCAAGGATGTAAAAAACCGTACACAAATGTGATGTGGCCAAGGCTCAGAGGGAGACTACATTAAGTACTTCTCCCTGGCCACGTCAAGCAGTTTTCTCTTAAGCTTGCTATCTTCTTAGATGAAAGTTTTCATTCCACTTGCATTTTTAATGTCTTAGAAGACCATATACAATCACATTGCCTTATCCTAAACCAACTCTGTTAACTTTAAACATAAAAGGGTATCTTGGTTTTTCTAATTTGTATGGCAGATTTTGATGGTAGGGGCAAGACTGAAGAAAATCAGAGTAGTTATGCACGATGCTTATAAATCCATAGTAAAAGACAGGCAGATCAGATCAACAAAACATGTCAGCACCAACAAAAGAGGCATCTGTAAAAGTAAAAACCTTTAAGTCCTTCATCAGAAGTTATGAGATCAAGTTCAAGGAGATTAAGAAGGCGCCCAAGATCGACACCACTTGTCCAATTTTCGGGAGGTTGGCCAACTTTTAGTTTAAGTCGGCCCCGGTTGGCAGTTCCACCCCATATGATTCCTATTGACCGTGGCTTCTCACCATTCTCACCCTTTAACATGATGAGGCTTCCACTATCTCCTTCAAGGTCAAATGTTTGCCGGTTCTCACCCACAACAAGAAAATCAGTTAAGAAGCATATGCCTTTTTCATCATTGTACTCGAGAGCATAGGCCAATACAGTTCCGTTGGTCAAACCAGAACTTCTTCCAACCTTCATGACCTGCTTCCCAATAAGGCTACTGATTGGCGACTGCAAGTCTATAATTTTTACGTCACCAATTTCTCCAACGCCTTTCACAGATGTAGTAACAGTGCACATGTCAAAATCATCGGCAAAAGGAATGAATGCCCCATCCGCTCTTACAAATGTCTCTGCAGGGGGTCAGGATGGTAAGTTTATTAAATTAATGAAAAGCCTACTACCTAAAATGGTTAAGTATATCTATTAGCTACATAATGTAACAATAAAAGGAGAAAATAGATTAAGAAGAAATATTTAAGAACCACAGAGAAAAATTAAGAGTGCTAAAAGGCATAACTGAAGAGGGAAAAGAATCCTAGAAAAAAGGAGAAACTACTAAGCGGTAGTTGTTAGAGCAGAAAATGAGATTATATCTGACTCAGTTGTTTCTACTAAACCTTAAAATTTCTCTATCTAAAATTATAATTACAAGCCCTTGAAAAGGAGTTTTGAGGAGCATCTACCAAGTTGGTTGAAGTATTGACCAAACAGAGTTTAGATGATCACTAAATTATAATACCACGCTATGTTTATTGAACAACCATAATGCCAAGCTAGATGAAGTGCAAACAAAGAAGGTAAAAGTGGTTGGCGAATACAGTGCCAGCCATTATGGTTAGAGCACATAACCATCAAACAAACTCAAGTTGAAGTAGAATTATCAAAACCCAACTAAGATTGAGGCAGAGTCACATTCCTATTAGGTTACATCAATTTTTCTCCTTTCGGACATGGATACAAACATGAACTCCATGATGCATGTTAAATAGATAACACCTTGACCCAATTGCAATGGGTTTGGTAGATTAAAGAAAAAAAAAAACACATAAAATCCAAATTGAGGTGCTATGTACTTAGATTGAGACCATTCCTCATAATCAATCCAATTGTAAACTTCAACTCTCCATGAGAATAATTTTAAACTTTTTTTGTCATCAGTATGCTTATTTCATTAATCAGACTAGTAATAGATCCTCATTACCTGGGTTTATTCCAGCAAAGATACCATACCAAAGCTCGTCTGTGATGAATGAGGTAGCTCTCTCCACTGCACCAAGATATACCCCAGGTCCAAGTGTTGGAGGCAGGGGATGAAACATCTTCTGATTTGGATAATCTAAGTTAACTGCAACATGACGATTTGTAAGGAAACCAACTTGTCGACTGCCTGTTTGGCTCCTCACAATAGCACCCAAGGTCCCATATGTCTCCTGGCTAGCCACCTATCAAAAGCCACAATGATGATGTATTACCAAATAAAATGAAAAGCAAAGCTAACTTAAATATCGCTAGGCAGAAACCAGTTGAAGAAAAAATAGGAAGACTTCATGATGTAGCACTAGGCTGTAAATAGTACCAATGAACAGTACCTGTGAACTATATTTTTTGTTTGTGAATATTATTGTAGAGAATTGTACGGAAAATATGGGAAGAGAGAGTGACTAAGTTGATTCAGTTGTAGTCCTCTCAACCCTTTTATATAGATTGATTAAGTGGTAGAATTACAAGAGTGTCCTTTTAACAACTCACTGACAAACTCTTACAGCTTACTAACAAACTAACCAATTCTACTAACACTCATAAAGGATGGGTGGTGAAGATTAGGACTTTAGAAAAAGAATAGGTCTAAATTTATGGACATTACTGAGAGTTTCAGAGGAAAAAATAAATGAGAAAGACGTTCATAAGCATCGCACCTAACCCTAACAGACTTAGACTCCTTGGACTTAACTAGTGAAACATACAAAATAAAACCCTATACCAATAATAAGCCAAAATATAAAATAAGACCTAACTAGACTTAAACTAAATTATCACCAAATTAAACTTTGGACTATAGAAACATATTTTCCATGCTTTAACAAACTTTGTTAGATTGCTGCCACTTGTCTCAATCATCTCTCCTGAGAAAACTCAACCATATCGCGTTGAAGGCATAGAATTGTTCATAGAAGTCTCAAGCTTGAGACGTTTGAACCTATTGTCAATGATCAAAGTACAATGAGAAAGAGGGTGCCCCTTCCATTTGAAGAGATACATTTGCTAACTCCATTAGTAGACAGGAGTTCATGATCAATAACATCTTCAATCTCTTCCTTCAGACATGGGGTTAGTAGGAGTTTCACAACAATAGCATCATTAGGTTCATCTTCATCATGCCTTTGGTATAAAGTGAGATCTTCAATATTAAAGACATTACTTATACCTATATCTTCCAGCAAGTCAAGAACATAAGCATTAAAATAAATTTTATTCAAAATTTTGAAAGGAACTGCACTTCTTGAATGAAACTTCTTGTACATACCTTTTGGATATTGAAATTGTTGGGTTTTTAATGTTGGCTCATTCGGTGTCCAAAATACTTTCATGAAATTTGGTTTTAGACAAAATGTTTTGGGACTATGGGATATCAAGTGTTTCAAGTCTGAAATAAAAAAATGTGAAGATTGTACTAAAAGAAGTAATATCAGACTTGAGTGTCTGGATGACCTTTGAATGTGTCCGGATGGGACTTCCAGAGAGTACCAGTTTTTATGCATGTCCGGATGGCCTCTAAACGTTCCTCCAAAGTACCCGGACCATGCGGCAACATTGACCCAGCCGGAGTAAAATGATCATAACTTCTGATTCGGAAATCCAATGAAGTCAAACTTGGTGTCCTTGGAAAGCTAATTCAAAATAACACAATTTTGTATTTCATGAAAGTTTCCAATTCCAACGTTTGAGGGGCCAAAACAAGTTGTGAAGAGAAGACTGAAAAGATGAGTTACTGGAAGATGGTCGTCTGGACGGGCCACTTACCTGTCTGTATGGGAGTCGTAGAAGTGCAATATTTGGACCACCAACTTTCAGAATTTAGGGCTACTTTCCCAAGTCTATTTAAGGGCTTTTGGGGTACGAATTTTGTAAGGATTGGAGGTAATATTTTCAGATAAAACAAAGTTTTTTCCTCCATGTGCTAAGAGAGAGTACAGGTTTTTATGCTTTAAAGTGTATCTCTTAATGTGCCAAAGCATGACAAACATCAACCTTCTGCTAATGAGTCTCTTATTGATGAGTCGCATGAGCCACTAGTGGAGAAGTTGAGAGTTTAATCCAGATGCCAGAAAAGTAAGACCATTCTTGATGCTACTTGCCAAACATCTGACCCTAACTCAAGTAATACTATTTTTATCCCTGATTTATACTTATCGTCAATGATATTAATCTTCCTATTTCACAATGCAAAGAAGTTAGGTCATGTACCCCCTCACATCGTTCATTTGTATTAAAATTGTTATCTGTGTTTATTCCTAAAAATTTACAAAAGGCACTTAGTGATCCAAAGTGGAAGGATGTGATGCAAGAGATGAAAACTCTTCATAAAAATAATACATATGGTCTTGTTGAATTGCCTAATGGAAAAAAGGTGGTTGGATGCAAGTGGGTGTTTCCTGTAAAGCATAAGCTCGATGGTTCTAAGGAGATATACAAGGTCATACTAGTTGCAAAAGGTTTTACAAAAGCCTATGAAATTGACTATGAGGAGACATTTGCTCTAGTAGCAAGGATGAACTCAATTCGAGTCCTACTTTTAGTGTCAGCAATTTGGATTGGTCGTCGTACTAATTTGACATTAAAAATGCATTTCTTCCTGAAGATCTAGAAGAATAAGTATACAAAGAAGTTCCTCCAAGGCATGAATTTTCCAATTCTATGGGTAAATTGTGCAAACTAAATAAGGTGTTGTATGGTCTAAAACAATCACCATGAGCATGGTCTGAGTGTATTTTCCGAGCTATGCAGAGATTTCATTATAAACAAACTCAATAATTTGTTGGCAAGTTCGATTTATTTATCTCATACCCATTCCGAAACTGTATATGTTGTCAATGTGGTAAATCAATTATACATTCACCACGTGAGTCTCATATGGAAGTGGTCTACTGGATTTTTCGCTACTTAAAATCCTCACTAGATAAGGGGTTGTTGTTTTCACAATGTGATCAATTGAAGATAGAAGCCTACACAGATGCAGATTAGGTTGGCTCTATTATAGATCGATGGTTCACATCAGAATATTGTATATTTGGTTACTTGGCGTAGTAAGAAACGGTCAGTGGTTGTGAGATCCAGTGTGGAAGCAGAAGTCAGAATTGTGACTCATGGAGTGTGTGAAATATTGCGGTTGAAGATACTACTTATCAAAAAAAAGATATTTGCTTGTGATTCCAAAGATTCCATGAGACTGTATTATGACAATAAAGTTGCAATCAACATTGCTCACAATCCAGTCCAACATGATTGAACTAAGCATGTCAATATTGACAATTATTTCATTAAAGAAAAACTACTAGTGGGTCTAATATGCCCAACATATGTTAAGACAAGGGAACAACTTGCTGATATCATGACAAGAGGAGAGATGTATTTTCCTCAGCTTGAGAGGTAGTGTTGATGTGTTATTATTTTTATGCTACTTTATTGGAGGACATTTATGTATCTGTACAATGTGTAGCAACTATAAATAATACCTGAACAGGAAGAGAACCCTAATTCTGGCGTTTTTCTCATACTTTTCTTTTTTTTCTTCTTTGTCTTTTTCTTCTCCTTTATTCCAACCATCTTTCCTATCATTATTCTGTACTCTTTAGATTTCTCTACAGCACAAAAGTAATAACTTTTTTAGGTGCATCACAACCTTTAAGTTGTGAACATCAAATGTAACAATAAAAGATCAAATGCACCTGAAGTTGTTCAAAAATATATAAAAATATGTGGTGTGTGTTTTTGGAAGAATGTCAAATGACTTTAATACGCCATAAAAAAAAATCATGGCCAATAAGCCTTCTAAAACCATTGAGATCCAAGAACCTAATCCTGAGTGTGTTTTGAGAAATACAATGTAAACGATAGATGAAGACTTGCAAACCCATGACTCTGCACAAGCCTAGTAGGCCATTGAATTTGGCTTGCTAGATTGCCAATATTACTCAGATGATTTTTTTTTTTTTTTTAATAAGTAATTGAAATATTATTAAAAGCGCAATGTGGGAATACAAGAAATATACAAGAGAAACGCCTATCTAGAAAGACTCGAACAAGAAAATCATTGAAACTAAACACCAATGGAGCTAAATACACAGATGTCCAAGTATAAAGAGAATAAAAGGACTTAAGGCAAAGAGGAAACCCTGCGACTCAAAATGACAGTCAGCCCCTCTACATTATCCACATTACCCACTGGAACCAATTCTGACTTAACCAGGTTAATCTTCAATCCATAGACAACTTCAAAACATAAGAATAAAGCACGCAGATAGCAAAGATGGTCGGGATTAGCCTTGCAAAAAACCAAACTATTATATGCGAACAATAGGTGTGACATATTAATCACACAGAGTGCCTAGACCCCCTAGAGAAACCTGAGAGAAGACCCCCATCAACAATTGCAGAGAGCATTTTACATAAAGCCTTCATGATAATAATGAACGAAAAAAAGAGACAAGGGGTCTCCCTATCACAACCCACAGGAGTTACCCAAAAAAATGGACAGATTACCATTCACCAAGACGGAATACAACACCAAAGAGAGATATAATGCACTATCGAGGAGTACCATTTCCACCCCAAATCAGCACCTTCTCAACATGTAAAGTAAGAACTCCTAGTTGACATGATGATAGGCCTTCTTCATAGCCAGCTTGAAAAGCATCTGTGGTTCACCAGATCTGGTCCTACTATCCAGACGTTTATTAGTTATAAGCATTGAATCTAGGATTTGCCTACCTTTAACAAAGGCATTTTGGGGCTTCAAAATAATCATTTCCACAACCCTTCTCAACCGATTGGCAAGAACTTTGGCAATAATTTTATATACCCCACTCACAAGACTAACAGGCTGAAAGTCTCTTACATCAATAGCCCTAGACTTCTTTGGGATACCCGATGAAAAACCTTAGTGCAGTAATCACCCTCTTTAAGCCAAAGAACCCTCAACTTTTGTCTCCAATTGATTTCCTCCAATAAAGTAGTTTTTTTTTTTTTTATTCACTAATAACCAAGCTTTTCTTCACTCTCTCTTCAACAACCAATGCTCTCTCTTCCTCCAACCTATCAAGAGCGCACAACTCTTCCAAAAGAGCTTTCATATGGAACTCCACATTACCAAACACATGTTCATTCCAGACTTTTAAATCAGCCTTCAACTTTTGAGCCAAGATGAAGCTAGGAGAGCCATGGAAGTGATAAGACGACCACCAGTGTCTCACCCTATCCACAAAACGTTCAACATTTAATTACACATTCTCAAACTTAAAAGGTCTTTTTCTGCCCTAAATACCTCCACAATCAAGGAGAATGGGGAAATGGTCTGAGCCCAATCTATGCAATCTCTTTTGGAACAAAACCGAG
The DNA here is from genome assembly GCA_006937295.1 of Carpinus fangiana. Classification (NCBI taxonomy): domain Eukaryota; kingdom Viridiplantae; phylum Streptophyta; class Magnoliopsida; order Fagales; family Betulaceae; genus Carpinus; species Carpinus fangiana. Next base: position 7,918,785 of record CM017328.1, on the reverse strand, counting down.
TGCTTGGCTTCCCATTTTGAAGAAACAAAAAATCTATCAATTCTTGACCAAGAGGGGGGAATCCCGATTTTCAGACTATGTACATGACCCCCCTATGAGGGGAAGATCCATGAGCCCCTGCTCAAAAATAAAGTAAAAGAACTCCATCATAGCAGGACAATAATGGGCTTCCTTTGATCTATTACTAGGAAAACAGAAGGCAGACATTATCTGATTACAGGAAGACGAACATTATCTTCTCCACAACCCTCCTATCAATTTAGGGTAAAGGCCACAAGCTACGCATATGAAATTTGGTAGCATGGTAAAGGCCATAGGTTGGATGGTGCCAAGCTACCAAACTTCATGTGTGTATTAGCCCATAAAAATAATCAAACTAAATGGGGATCTTGTATACAAGTATGGAACTAGTAATTTCTGTCTATAAACTAGTTTAGCAAGAAGTGAATGCTTGCTTGGCAAAGTAAGAATACCTGAGAACCTGATCCAATACACGGATCACCACCACGCAAGTCATCTACAATCTCAGTGTACAATTGTTCTTTTGGAGCAGGCTCAGGTGCACCAAAATATGAGAATTCTACAACATCCACATCGCACCATACACCACCAGGTCCCTGATTAAAGATTCAAATGCCTTAGTAACTACCAGTTAAAAACAAAAGCAAACTTGAGCCAAGCATGTATAGGAAATATCTACCACTCACCCCACAAACAAAATAGGAAAAAAAAAAATAAGGAAAAGGATAATCAACCAAAAGCATTTAATCAGAAACGTGAAAATGAAAATCCTTTCCTGACCTCTAGGGCAGTAGGCAGACATTGGATAGGGCTGAGCCATTGCTTGTGAACTTTCCTGGAAACAAAAACAAGAATGGCTGGTATGTCGGTTAAAACACCCCGCTGAATACGAAATCCAATTGCTGTGCCAAGACTGTAACAACGCAAGATCTTGCTATGAAATGCCCTTATAGTCATGAGTTCAAGCAATGTTGCTGCCTGCTGCCCTTTGGGCAACTGGCCAAGAATTTCAGGTAGCACCCCTTTCTGTAGATTTGCAAAATAGTTTGCCCTCTCTTCAGCGGCATCATTTAACCGGCTTGAAGTAGGCCATGAGAAGTAAGCAGCACTACTCTCGCAGTGCTGTCCAGCTGATGCAAAAGGTTGAAGTGTTGGTAGACTCAGTGAAGGCATATTAGAATGACTACAACAGTTTCTTTCAAGATCCAGCGCTGATTCCTCAGATGGTGTTGAACCAGAACAACGGAACCTCATGTTAAGTCTAGTCTGCTCCATATTTCAGTTTACCTATAGAAATCATGGTGATGTTAAGTCCAGTCTGCTCCATATTTCAGTTTTACCTATAGAAATAATAGTGAACTGTGACAGAAACCAAAGTTGAGGAATGATGATATAAGAAACAAAAATATAAGAAGTGAGGGAAACAAGATAAAAACAGAAAATGAAAATAAATAAAGATAAGGTGCACAATGGCGACAAAGTGGAAATAGAATTCTTTTGCTTTGATTCATACATCAAAATGAGGGTTAGATGAAAGTAATTCTGGACAGTATATCAAAGCTTGAACTGGAGTTATGGACACAACAAAATTTATAGTGATAAAATAAATAAATAAATAAATAAAAGAGAGAGGCTTTAACAAAACATTGGATACCAACATATCAAAATGTGTGAGATGGCTAACATGTAATTCTGTGAATTTTTCAACAACAAAAGAAAAGAATGTTAAGAAAAGTAAAATCAAGAGCAAAAGGCATGCCAGAATAGATAAATGTGGAAAGAAGCCACCATTAGCACCATTGAACCATTTTGAAAAATTTCGCCACATTAGAAGAAGTTCCCAAATACAGCAATGATTCTCAATTTATTTCTGATGTATGATAATCAACACAGATGAAACATATCCCAAGTTTCATGGTTTGTAGTGGCTTTAACACTTGAATTCATTTAACAAAACCTTATATCCTCATGTTAAAGTACTGTCAGCGGCTTGGAGTACAAAAAGCAAAGTTGATAACAACACTATGCATTTAGTTCTTGTTAGAAATACAAATTAAACAAAAAACCCAATCTGGCATCAGACACGGTGGGGAATGGGTTGGAATTGCAATACCTAATAGTCAGTGGACACAAGAGACATGAGAATAATTTTACAAAAAAAAAACATTGACGGTAAAACCCTTAAGGGTTCCTCAAAGATGAAATCTGAAAATAGTATAAGAATTTGCTAAACACCCTTCCACACTAACTATATGAACAAAACTCCTTGAAATTCCACAATCATGACGTGTTACACTAAAAATAAAGAGAAAGTATAGACTGTATAGTTTAAGCCCATAATGACAACTCAACGCACTATCTAATTAAAAAAAAAAAAAAAAAAAAAAACTAATAGAGCAATGCAACCTGAAAAAAACAATGATAATAAAGAAAAACACGTAGTTAAGCCAAGACACCTGAAAAGTCATGATAATGTACCGCGACTCGTTTGGTAACCAAGAAAACAGACGAAAATAGGTGGTAAAAGCATCGATCTAAAACCTTACATCTTCTGCATTCTAGCTCCTTAATAATGGTAAAACTCACTTTTACTAAGCATTTTGCAGTTGAAAACAAAGCCAAGAATTAAAAATAAATAAATAAAAAAGCAGCAGCTTAAAATTCCTTTCATTTTCCTATGATTTCTCAGCAATCAAACATACAGAGCAATAACAAACCACGTACTGTTAATGTCTTACTTCATATTCACTGTGTAAAAAAGCTTCAAAAAAAAAAAAAAAATTCATATAGGTTTCCTCCAAAAGCTAAAAATCACACAGCCAATGGACAGCAAGAACACAAGAAGAAAATCAAACCGTGAAAGCACAAAAGCATATATAACAATTTACACATGCACGCACGGAAGCCGACCCCATGCACAAAGATATTGAAGAAATTAGAGAGAAGAATGAGAAGTGGAAGACTCACCGATCGGCAAGCAGCGGAAAAGGGTGGAAAAAAATTGAGGATCATCAATCTCTCGGAGCAGCAATTTGTTGCAGAGCTGCAGAGAATGGCGAATTGCACAATGGTGGTAGACATTTATAGAAACCAATGAAAAGCAAAGTTGCATATTATACACAGTACATCAAAATGTGGTAAAGTAAGCTGAGTGCTGCGACTTGCCAATATTTAATGCTTGTATTCGCTTTTTATATATGGGGAAGGGATCAGGATCCCTGCAATACTAGAAGAATTGTCCATAAGTTTTTCTTCAAATCCTAACAATTTGCTTTCATCCAACGGCCTCACACTCGAGTACTCGACGCGTACCTAATATAAAATAATAAAATATTATTTATATTTAAAAAATAAACATAAAATTAATTAATAAAAAAATAAAATAAAATTTTAAAAAAATATGAGGTGGTTCGAACACCCCATTTTCCCCCATGGGAATGGCCAGCCACCCTAGCTCAGCCATAGGCCACCCCCATAGCCCTAGGGGGTGGGGCCAAAAAAAAAAAAAATTGGGTTTGGCCTAGGGGGTAGCCGAACCACCCCCTCCCACCGAACCACCCCCTCCCACCGAACCACCCCCTGGGGAGGGGGTGGTTCGGCCACCCCTAGGGCCCCAAGGTGTGGTTCGACCACCCCCTAAGGCCAAACCCAAATCAATTTTTTTTTGGGTTTGGGCCCAGGGGTGGCTCGGCCACCCCCCTTGTCAAACCCAAATTTTATTTTTTTTATTTTTTTTTGAGTTTGGCCCTAGGGGTGGCCGAAGCACCCCCTAGGGACATGGGGGTGGCCGAAGCCAACCCCAACCAACCCTTGGGGGGTGGCCAAAGCCACCCCCATGGCTGAGCTGGGGTGGTCGGCCAGCCCCTAGGTGGAAAATGGGGTGGCTGAACTACCCCATATATTTTTTAAAATTTATTTTATTATTTTATTTTTTAAATATAAATAATATTTTATTATTTTATATTAAGTGAGTCACGTGACAAGTTTGGGGCTGTTGGATGAAAACAAATGGCTAAGATTTTAAGAAAAATTGATGGGCAATTTTTCTAATATTGCTGAGGATCCGGATCCATGGGGAAGAGGAATGGTGGGGTACATGCCAGGTTTGGGCGGCTTCATGGTAAAGGGTTCTGAGGTCTTCCCTTGGAAGCCGTGAGATTGGATTGTATGTTGAATTCCTCAATGTAATCTTGACATCAGACGGCTTGGGAGCAATGAATATGAGTTTATACTAGATCATCTCTTATTGGATGGGTCATTTTATTTATTTTTTGGAAAATAGATGGGTTATTGTTGGGTTACACTACATGTACAACTATTTTATGAACTTTTAACAACATTTTATCTGTCAGAGCATTTTCAACAGACTTCTTATATGAGAGTTTGTTCCTTATGTATAAAAAATATGTCCAAAAAATGACAAAAAATATTTTACAACAGATTCCTTATATGGTTCTCTAAACTATTAGATACTACAGTGAAACCTTTTATTAAATTGAAAAAAAAAAAAAAAACTCTTTCTCTCTTATCACAGCACATCCCGCGTCAAAACTCACAACTCATGCAACCTCTCTTGTCACTCACACAACCTCTCTCTCTGCAAAACATCAAAACTTCATCTTCTTCAACCTCTCAAATTTCATCCATGTTCTAGACAAGGTAGAGAGGAGACTGGAAAAACAGTAAGATCGAGATTGAAAGAGAATGGTGAGTGTTTTGTTCAAGTCGAGAGAGAGAGACTGAAGCACGGTGGTTGAGCCACAGTCGTCGTGCAGTGGGCAGCACCTAGGCAAAGCTAAACCAGCCCTATTCCAGTGAGCGTAGCGCATTTGTTTATTCTAGGTGTCCAGATTAGAATCGGCTAAAAGAAAGGTTCATTCTTCCCTTTTATTCAAATACAGTGACAATTTTTCTTCTTCTTTCTTTTTGGGTATTATTTTGCCTCTTGTGTGTGTCATGGCAAATTGGGTATTAAGAAATAGAAAATTTGGTCTCTGTTTTTCATTTCAATTTGGTTTGATTAACAATTTTGGTGAAATGTCTGAACTTGGTCTCTGTTTTAGGTGAAATGTCTGAACTTGGGTATCAGCCTGGTTTGAATTTCTATACCTGCACAATACCTTTTATTTTGTAGGGAAAATAAGCTCGATGAGGGAATTAGGTTGTTTAGATTGATGAGACCTTCTAATTTTGTTCCGGATTCATTCATTTGTAAGGTTCTAATACAGTGTCTATGTGAGAACCTTTTGCTGGATGATGCAATGAACATTTTCAAAGAGATGATAGACAATGATATAAAGTCGTCTAATAATGTGTTTTTGGAAATGATAAATGTTTTTTTTTTTTTTTGTAAATTAGGGAAAATAAATGAAGCTTTAGAATTCTTGGAAGACAGATGTGTTTTTGAAACTTCACCACACAATGTATTGCTTGAAGGTTGTTGCTGCGCTGGTAAATTTTCCTTGGCAAAAGGTCTACTTGAGAAAATGTATGAGAGGAACATAGCCAATTGTGACTCTTGGAATATTCTTATCAGATGGCTTGTAAGAATGCAAGGATCATGAAAGCATTTGAACTTCTAGGGAAAATGATTGTCTCCTCGTGTATTCCTAACTGTGCCACATACTTGGTATTAGTTATTGGTAACTATAGATTGAACAAGTATGGAGATGCATTGAAGCTATTTCATGAGATTCGTGCTAATTGCTGGGTTTTGGATGCTATATCTTATTATGAGCTAGTTGAAGGCCTGTGTCAGATGGAAAGAACACTAGAGGCTGCTGAAGTGTTTTGCTATATCTCTAGTAATAGATGCTCTCTTCAGTCTTCCTCCTTTGATATGTTGATCTGGAAGTATCAAATCAAGGATTGTGTATTCCATTTTAACATGATGGTTAATGAGGGTTTGGTACCTAATTCTGAAAGGTTATTTGATCTACTTTCATGTATAGCCAACCATTCTCAGTTGTATAAGGTTTAAAGTTCGGTCGATAAACTTATTAGTAATTCTAAAATTCTAAATCCAGCAATTTACAACATGTTGATTAATGGCTTTTGGAAAGAAGGTAATAAACTAGTTGAGGGCTTAGGAACATAGTTGTATACTTCAGAATGTACAAGTATACAAGTACATTCTAGGAAATACTAGCTGTTAGGAAATAAAGATTCTATTAGAAACATACTAGCTGAGGGCTAAGGAAATACTTGATGTGCCTACTTTTCGAATGTGATTGCTTAGGAAATACTTGATGTACCTACTTAGGAAATACTAGCTGGTCTTTTTGTGGAATGTGATTGCTAGCATTCCAGCATCTTTTGATCTCTATGATATGCAGCGTACTTGTATACTTCAGAATGTACTTTGAGCAAGAAAATCTTTAGAAATGACAAAATATGATAAAATTGGTAGGTGCTACCACTTTATTCTTTTTGGTCATCTTAGGGGCGAGGCTTATTAAATATTATTTAGTTTTCTTCTCCAGACTGTTAAAGGACTGGTTCAAGGCAAATTATGATGTTATGTGTACATTTATTGCATTTTTACTAGTACATGGCTCCATGAATGGTACCAAATTTATGATATTTTTTAGTTCTTTTTTTTTTTTTTTTTCATTCAGCTACTTGCATTCATGGATTCACAAGAGGGATTGCAAGAGTTCAATGAAACTCCTACTCAAAGCTTCACCATGCTCTTATAAGGGGGCGTCAATACAGCAATGAAAATCCACATCAATCTAAAAAGAAATCTACTACTAAAAAAACAAACTTTTCAATAGAGGAAGACATTTTACTAGTAGAAGCTTGGCTCAATACTGACCTTGATCCAATTCAAGGGAATTCTCAAAAAAGCACCAAATTTTGGGGTAGGATTTTGGAGAACTATAATGAGAACAAGAAAGAAACCACTGTAGAACAGACTGTGCATTCTTTATCAAATTGGTGGTCTTTCATCCAAAAAGCCATCAACAAACTCCTTGGGTACTTGGATCAAGTTGAATCTAGGAATCAGAGTGGTCTTGGTGAGCAAGATAAGGTATAAATGATTTCTTACTAGTAGTGTAAATTAGTCATTTATTTAATTCAAGATTTTAATTATTTTCATTTTATGAATTTTCTTTCAGATCAATATGGCAAAGGATATGTATTAGGAGTTTAATGGAGGTTTTGAGTGGATTAGCGGAAGCAAAGAAGAGATCGTATGAAGAGAGAAAGAAAGAGATCGATACAACAAAGGAGAAGATCATTTGTATTGAGAAAGAAAAGCTTGAGGTTGAACTTAGAAAAGAGGAAATGGAACAAAAGAAAGAAGAATTTGAGAAAGAAAAGCTTGAGGTTGAATTTAGGAAAGAGGAAAGGGAACACAAGAAAGAAGAATTTGAGAAACAAAAGCTTAAGGTTGAACTTAGGAAAAAGGCAAGGGAACAAAAGAAAGAAGAATTTGAAAAACAAAAGCTTGAGGTTGAACTTAGGAAAGAGGCAAGGGAACAAAAGAAAGAATAAAGGGAAATTATGATGATGGATATAAGCCACTTGTCTAAAGTGCAACTTGAATATATTCAATCTCTCCAAATGGAAATCATCGAGAAGCGTAGGAGTAAATAGTCATTGGTATTTGCGTATGAATGTATTTAAGTGAACTAATCATGTAATTTTGTAAATAGTCATTGATTTTGTCATCTTTTTATTCAATGACTATTTTGTTATAAACTGAATATGACTAAAGGTGTAGAATTTGTGTAACTATTTTGTCGTCTTCTCTGATGAGGTTCTAAACTATTTTGTAATCTTCTCTAATGAGGTTCTAAACTGAATATAAACTACTTTGTCATCTTCTCTGATGAGGTTCTAACTGAAGGTATAGCATTTGTGTAATTTTGTCTTCTCAAATTATAAAGTTACGTTTCTTTGTGTGCAAAGGCAATGTGTGAAATTCTGTATGAGAAGGTGTAAGATGTTTAAAGCTTTTGCAGACAAGACATCTTTGGAAATTGAATGTGCAATCATACAAATTACAATTTAATAAGCATAGTGCAATTATATGAAATTATAGTTTTTTTTAATACGTTGGTTAATAGACTAGGTATTGAACCAAAAAAAAAATAAAAATTAATAGCCATGGTGCAATCATTCAAAATTTAAAATCATAAGTTCTTATTGGCCATGTATTTGCCATAAATGCTCAACAAGGTCCGACTGGAGTTGAGAATGAGTTTCTCGATCTCTAATACGATGATGATTTTGTATGAAGTCCAAAAATTCAATTGTATGCTCATGTGATGGTGGTTCGAGGGGAGTCTCATTGATTTGTTCATAATCAAAGGCATCTGCTTCAAGGTATAAATCTCGCTCATCTTCAATGATCATATGATGCAATATTATGCACGCCATCATAATCTCTTTAAGCATTTCAAGTTTGTGTAAACGTGCAGGGCCACATACAATAGCAAATCGAGCTTGAAGTACTCCAAATGCCCGCTCTACATCTTTCCTTGCTGACTCTTGAGCTGTAACAAAATTTTTTCTTTTATTTCCTTGTGGAACATGAATTGTTTTTACAAATGTTGCCCATGGAGGATAAATACCATCGGCAAGATAGTATCTTATCGTATAGTTGTGATTATTGAGTGAGTAGTTTACCAGAGGTGCATGCCCTTCAGCTAAATTGCTAAATACAGAAGACCGTTTTAACACATTGATGTCATTGTGAGACCCTAGTAACCCAAAAAACGCATGTCATATCCAAAGATCATAAGTTGCCACGACTTCCAAAATAATGGTTGGTCCATGGATATGTGTAGAGTACATACCTTTCCAAGCATTTGGACAATTCTTCCACTTCCAATGCATGCAGTCAATGCTTCCCAACATATCTGGAAATCCACGACTTTCGTCAATTGCTAGCAATCTAACAATGTCATCCTGGGTTTGCGACCTCAAGTACTTGGCAGAAAATTTTGAATTCACCGCTTGAACAAATAGTTTAAAACTATCCATTGCAATGGCTTCTCCAATTTGTAAGTATTCATCCAAAAGATCTCCTATTACACCATAAGCGAGCATTCTAAGTGCGACAATCATCTTTTGTAGGGAAGAGTGCCCAAGCTTGCCAGCAACATTTCTTTTTTGGACAAAATATGGCTTGTGATCTACTATTGCGTCGTGAATGTAGATAAAAAGTTCACGATGCTTACGAAACCTCCTCCGAAATTTCTTGGCAGGATAAATTGGCGATGCAACAAAATAGTCACGAAAAAGGTTTTCTTGACCTTGCAAAGAATTACGGCAAATGGTATTGTGGCTTCGACCAAATCATGACGTGATATTGATCCTTTTTGCTATGAAATTGTTTTTTTGCCATAGCAATTGCTAAAATTATTTATAATTCATCATCAGAAGAATAATCATATAAAAGGTCATTGAGATTAAAAATATGATTCATAGTGAAAAAACAAAGAATGGATGAAAGAGAAATTTAAGGTCAAATAGATGAAAATTAGAGAAAATGGTTGTATGTTAAACTGCCAACAATAAGATATAGATATAAAAATATAGTGGTAGCCTTTGGAAATAAAAAATGAAAAAAAAAAAACCGTTGGCTATAAAAATCGGCCGGCCAACAGTCCAAGATCATGCTGCCAATAGTCAAAAACAAGACTTGGCTGTAAAAATCAGCCAGCCAACTGTCCAAAATCATGCTGCTATCGGTCAAAAACAAGACTTAAAAAATAGTAAATGTTAGTTCATTAAATATAGTTGTTGGTTTATTTTAAAGAATTAGTTTTTTATTATTATTATTTAAAAGAATTAGTTGTTGGTTCATTAACAACAATAAGATATATATATTTTCAAAAAAAAAAAAAAAAACAACAACAAGTAGACGTTGGAGAAAGAAAAAAAAAAAAAAAAAAAAAACTGTCATGCCATGCCAATGGTCAAAAACTAGCCATAAAAAATTAGTCATTGATTCATTAACAAATATAGCAATTGGTTCATTTAAAAAAAAAAAAAAAAAAACAAAAAGACAATGAAAATGAATTTGACAAAAGAGCAGTTGGTTGGTAGTTAAAAGAGAATCATTAAAAAAAGTAGAGAAATAAAGAATTAAAAAAGAAAAGAAAAGTAAAGAAATAATATTTAATTGCTATAGGGAAGGATAAATGGAAGCTATGGTGGAGTGTATATTGATAGAAAAGCAAAAAGTAGTTTGGATCCCTAAACTTAGGGAACATGACGAGGAAGTTGATATGAATGCTCTCAGTATATGATTGAAGATATTTTAGTAACTACAAAAAATAATTTAAATATTATTGATCCATGTTAAAAGTTATAAAATAGTTAGAAGTTTGTTCCCCCCCCCCCCAAAAAAAAGAAGTATAGCATTTTATTTTCTAAAGAGAAATAATTGGTGTCAATATTTTGTCCATATTTCTTCTATATAATTTAAAAAACAACTATTAGATTTCAATGAGTAACTCAATCGGCTATGGATCACGCCTCATGAAACGGAGGTCAGGAGTTCAAATCCTCTATCCCCCTTCCTTTGTGTGGACATGTTAAAAAAAAAAAAAATCAACTATTAGATTTGTGGCATATAAGTTAATGGTAGACCTCACAAATCTAATGATTAATTTATTAGATTTGTAGGATAGTAAGTGAAAAATATAGGCAAATTATTGATACCAATCATTTCTCTTTACTAAATATTAATTTACTACTTAAAATTTCAATTTTACTATAACACAAAGAGGGCTGCTACACGTCCCGAAGATTTTTCCGAAATTCATCCCGAATGACGTGTAAAGCCAACTTTTTCCTTAAAAAATTTATATTCTCTCTCCCTTTGTCTTCCATTATCTTCAATACTCGATCTGAACCGTTCATTTCATCTAACGGTCTAGAACAATCAACTATTATTTACATTTAAAAAAAAAAAAAAAACCAAAATGAAAATAATAAAATATTAATAAAAACAAAATACAAGAAATGGGGTAGCCCCCTGGCCCTTGGGGGTGGTTCAGCCACCCTCAAGGGCTAATTTCTTTTTTTAAAAAAAAAAAAATAAAAAAATTAGCCCTTTGGGGTGGCCGAACCACCCCCAAGGGCCATGGGGTGGCCGAAGCCACCCCTTGCTCTCAACAAGGGTGGCCGGCCACCACCTAAGGCACCTATGGTGGCCAGCTACCCCATTTCTTGTAATTTTGTTTTTATTAATATTTTATTATTTTCATTTTGATTTTTTTAAAATGTAAATAATAGTTGATTGTTTTGGACCGTTAGATGAAAATGAATGGTTCAGATCAAGTATTGAAGATAATGGAAGACAAAGGGAGAGAAAATGAGAGAGAATAGATTTTTTTTTTTAAGGAAAAAGTGCTTTACACGTCATTCGGGGATGAATTTCGGGAAAAATCTTCGAGATGCCAAGCATTTCCCTAACAGAAAACCTAAACACTGGTAACACTAGCCTGTGGCTCGGTAGGTGTTCTTTTGCTTACCTGTGAACCTTGTAACACCGGTGTTATGTTTTAGTTTGGCCTTACTCAATAATATTTATTGTAATACTTTTGTGTTTAAAACTTTGGGGAATAACACTTAGGTTTACAATGGTTTTTAAGAACTTTCTATTTTCCCGTCATGAACCCCGTCATAATAGGACATGTAACGGGATTGAGTATTGAGCTTACTATTTCCTTGTCAGGAGTTTCGTTAGGACGAGACATGTAACAAGATGTTACTATTTCCACGTCAGGAGTTACGTCAAGATGGGGAACCTCGTCAAGGCGGGACATATAATGAGACCAATGTTGGACTCCTTATTTTCTCGTCAAATGGTGTGTTAGGACGGGATATGCGATGAAGAGGTGACATTTGTTCTTTCTGTCATAACATAAATGCTTTCTTGTTAAGACGTGAATTTCTCAGATCTATTATTTTGTTCATCTTGTCTTAATGATAAATAAGTCCCGTTAGGACATGAAGTGTAAAATGTATGTCTATAGAAGGATTTTACTGTCATTGTTTAGTGCATACTTTTTTGAAAGGTTTTTCTTTGTGTAGTCTCAAAGTTTATTTTTAGGCGATATGTCTCGAGAGTGTTTTGTTTAAGAGAGGACGTGATAAAGTTTCAAACTGTTCTTTGCTATTGATTTTGCATGTTGCCTTGTTTGTTCACTTGCACAAAGATTGTTGCCTTGGTTATTTGAAGAAACAAGTTTACCGAAGGGTCGATGAGGAAATGCACTATGTGAAGATGGTCAGGATGGAGACAAACTAGGAAGCTTGTTGTCCTAAACCCTAAATCTAGAGGTCCTTAAGGTTGTGAGTATCATCTAGTATGTACCTTTGAATCTGCATTTAGTAATTTCTTAGGTTTGGCTACCCCGAAATCGTTTTTACCTTTGATGTGTTCAAAGGTTTTTCATTTCGTAAAGAAATCTTTGTGTTATGGTTGTGATGTTGTTTTAATTTCACCGTGCATGTTTCATTTTTGTTCTATGGCTTAGTTCTATACTTTGATTATTTGGCAATTAGAGGTAGAACATGATCCTAGTAATCTTTCAACCGGGATAAATAAAAGTCAAGGGAAATAATGGAAAAAAAAATATGTTAAATTACATGTGTCTTAGTGACATTAGATTGAACATGACAAGCCTTTCAAGTATTACATCAAAGGGGATTATAAATATAAGTTAAAACTTCAAAATATTTCAAAAATGTGTAATCTTATTTGACCAAGAATGAATCTCGATCAACTAATTTTGGCATTGCCACATGTGTAACACCCCCTTCTAAATTAGGGTATCCGTTTATGCAGCTTATACAACACATTGCTAAGTAAGCATTGCGAACCCCGCATCCGACGAGTTAATAAAAAAGTCGGTGGTCTTCCTTCTAGGTTTTTTACTCATACTATAGGGCTCGTTCTTTCCATTTATAGACTCAAAATCCTCATCTCTAGCAAAAAAATAGAATACTTTCATTGATGCTAGAAACCTTTTTCGGCTTTTAGGTTAGGTTTCGGAGTGGTTCCGAATTTTGACTGCTATGGTAGTTGCTTTCTCCACTCTTTATGTGTAATGCTTCAAGAATTAATTAACTGGTAATTAATTCCACGGTTTGTCTCCCAGCCTTATTACACTCTGAATAAGACTCAGAGACTTCTACTCCTTGAAAACAGAGGATACTAAGCATCTTAAGTAATTAAGTTCTATAATCATTGAATCATACAACCAGAACATCTAACCAAAAATCATCAAAGCAACGGAAATCACACTATATTGATGTTACCATCCAGTCTTCTCAAATGCAGCTTAAAACAATCTCCCAGGTCCTCTTTCTATCTATCACCGCCAAAATCTAGCAAAATCGTTTACAAAGGACCCTTCTTTTTCACTCTCATCACTATATGATAGTGAAATAAAATTTGATTTTTTTTTAAAAAAAAGTAAAAAAAATATTTAAGTTAAATGATTTGAGAAAAATGTTTAAATATTATTTTAAATAAATGTTAAAAGAAAGAGAGAAAGAAAAAATATTTTCAATTTCAATTAGTAGTTCAAACTAGAACGAACTTTGTCTTTTCCATGTCCTTATTTTTCTGCTGCACTTCCAGTAAATTGGATTTTGTTTTCTTGCAACTTGGTTAATTTGACTTGTCAGTTGAGATTGACTCTTCTTGTTCCGCTAAAAAACTCTTTGATCAGTGTCAAATTGTGTATATTTGACCCCTTTAACTTATATTTGTTAGGCCTTTAGCTTTGTTAATTTCTAATTATTTTTTGTGTTTTTAGTGTTTTGAGTTGTGCAGGTTTTTACAACAAAAGTTGGCCACAAGAGAGCAAAAAGACACCAAGTGAAGATTTGGACCCCTGCCAAGTGCGTTCGAACGCAAGGACACGGTCGATCGCAGTCCCCGTCAGCCCGCGTATCGCGCGGGTGCCCTAGGAGTCCATCGCTTCAGCATGTGCTGTTACGGTTTTCTGCGGTCGAACGCACTTTGTGCGATCGAACGCACAACTCAGTAGTACGTTCGAACGCACTCGTAGGATTTTGTAGCCTATAAATAGGACCCAAGGCCATTTGGTCGAAAACACATTTCCTTTGGGGCGTTTTTAGAGAGCATTTTGCTTCTGTTTGCATTGCTCCGCCCCTTTTAGTTGTAAGCTTTTCTTTTAATTTAATTTTAATGCAATATTTTAATTCATTTATGCTTTATTATTCAATGGGTGGCTAAAATCTTCAACTTAGGTTGAAGATGAAGCCTCACCCTTAGTTTAAATTTCTTGCTTTTACATTTTATGCTTATTGTCCGTTATTTAATTCCGCATTCGTCATTTAATTTCTGTGACAAATAATTGAATGGTTGTGTGTTGTTGATGCATTGATAGTCATCCGGTGATGTGTTCCAAGCCGGGTGCACAACGAGTGTTTGGTTGTGATTCAATATCCACTGTGATCCAAGGATACAGTGGATGATTTTATCCATAATCAATACTCATTGTCGCTCCTTAACGGTAAACACATTATTCGGTTTGACTTGTGTCAATTACCACAATAGAGTGTGTTGAAGGGTTTAAAGTTTAAAAAACGGAAAATGAGTGTTTAATGTATTTAGCTTATTCTTATTGGGTGAGGTTCATCTTTAACCTTAGTTATTTTTATCCCTACATTTTCAGTTTAATTTTATTTCTGCACTTTTAAATTGTTCGAAATCAACCCTCTTTGGGACTAGGTTAAGATACGTTTAATTTAAGAGTTGTATTAGTTTTTAATTGCAAAACACCGTTCTCTGTGGTTCAACCTCGCATTTTTACGCGCACTTTACTGCACACGATTCGTACACTTGCGAGTATTATTTTTGGTACGATCACTCTTTACAAGGCTTATCATATTTTTCTTGAGAAACAAAGAAAAAGATATATTACCAATTTACACAAAAATATATCACCCCTACTCAACCTATTACTCAAGAGGGAAATTTATTGTGTTTAGGGTAGCTCAGACACTTATGGTAATTTAACTCAATTTGACTTGTCCATCACCCCATCACACTTATGCCTTTTCTAGATGTCTAAGGCTGCACATACTATGCACGTACAGTGCACTTATTTGACATTTTTGTTTTTGTATTTTTAATTTCGAATAATATATTTTGTAAAAAAAGACAACTGGCGGGAGTGAGGCGCATGGCTTCATACAAAGAAGGGAACTACGCATGGACTTTAGGATTCGACGCAGAACAAAGAAATGATGATGAGATCTTCCTCTTGGGGATCAAATCTCCTCCTCAGGCCAGCTTGCCCTATTTACTCCTTCAAACCCGAAGAAAGATCTTTTCCATTTAAAATGAAATAGAGAGAATCTATTTAGTTATTTTTAAGATGTATTTTTATTCAAATAAAAAATAATAAGCTCAAAAATAATAAAATTATTTTCGATAAGCAACTAGATAGATTCTCTCTATTTCATTTGAAATAGAGAGGATCCAAGTCCTTCAAACCCCATCTTAGTATCTCTTGCGTAGCTTTTCGCATGTGAGAGGAAAGAGAGAAAATGTATATATATATCAGACGAATCCACCCTTTCTGAAGCAAATCCATGGATTGAACAGCCTGCAACATAGCTTACTACCAGCTAGGTAGCTATTGGTCTGTTTGATAAACGTTTTTGAGATGGCATTGGTTTTGGCACTGTTCATTCGATTGACAGGCCAGTACACGCTGTGATTATGTTCAGAGTAGCTGTGACAGCCTGCACCTATGTGTGGAAAAACCAGCGTGAAATGTTTACCAAAATACCGTTCTACTTGAACAATTAATAGAGGCATAGAAAAAAGGTGAGAAACACAAGTAAAAGGGCATTTCGGTAAACCAGCAAGGCTACACCACACGAGGTGAAACATTGGTTTTTCACTTTTTTCCATTGATGCAGGCTGTCAATCGAATGAACAGTACAAAACCAATGCCATCTCAAAAACGTTTATCAAACATGCCCTATGTTCCTTCTGAAGCTCGTTTGTCTACTAACTGCCTCAACATTTTGCTCGTTTACCGAAGCCATACTTATTCACGCTGCCAATTATTAATGTGAAAAGTCCTAATCATTATTAAGCATGCTTCACTGTCAGGCCTATTGAGTGATGGGTGATGTTGTTCGGTTCCAATACATCTTTTGTGTGTAGAGGTGTATCCACGTTCAATGATGCCCCCAGATTGTTTTCTTCATTCCATGTTATTAGGCCTTAGAAAAAAATAAAATAAAATAAAAGAACTTGTTATTCTATGAGGATTCTCCCCCCAAAATTTGGATATTCGTCCCCTCTAAAATACAGTAATTTTAAAAATTAATTGTGTTATTAAGGAGATAACATTTTATCACCCTTTGTTGACATCAGAATCGCAATCAACTTGTAAGTTTAAATTGGTTGGCTAAAATCAACGATATAGATCATTGAATGTAGGTTATGTAGCATATTACAATATTGCGAACATCACACAAGCCAAGTCTAATGTGTTGGAAGTTGAAACCATGCTTTGGTGAATAACATCACTCATCCTGCTTGACAGAATGACAGTGAAGCATGCGTAGAAAGCTGGTGCATTTTAAATTGAAGTGATTTCTCGCACTGCCTGAGGTTTTGTGAGGGAAGTCATTCCCGTGTTTTGCAGTATATACATAACATCATTACAAGGGATCTAAGTGAGGATAAAGCAACTACCATGCATCAAGACCTAAGTCTAGGGTTTAGAAGTGGTTATGAATTTTGATTGCTATGGTAGTTGCTTTCTCCACTCTCTATGTGTAATGCCCCGAGAATTAATTAATTGGTAATTAATTTCACGTTTCGTCTCCCAGCCTTATTCCATTCCAAACAAGATTCAGGGACCTCTACTCCTCGAAAGTAGAGGATACTAATCAGCAGAAGTAATTAAGTTCTATAATCATTGAATCATACAACCAGAGCATCTAGCCAAATATCATCAAAGCAGCGGAAATCACACTATATACATAACATTATTACAAGGGATCTATGCTAAATCTTAATATGCAAGCATGTATCAAGACCTAAGTTTACAGCATAACTCAAAAGTACTAATTACCATGAGTACCCGCTTAAGCTTGCAATAAGTCCTTAAGCATCTCCTGGATAGAATTCTCCAACAATAATCGGATGCTTTGCTGTAACTACTCTCTATAACAGCATAATCATACATATGGAGAAAAAAGAGAAATAATACAAGGTTAAGTCCGACGACATAGTGAGTAAAAATGCACATGATGTACTTGTTATTAATTTGTGGATTCAGTTATTTATAAAACGCATGCAACATGAGATGACAGTTTATCATGCAGGTAATATATATATAGAGTAACAGTCATAGTTCAACAGTATGGTCTACCCGAGATATTATCCCTTCTCAGCAAGGTTGACGTTGTCTCGATGGACCTATAGTACAATGTCAGTGCCCCAGCCATTGCACAACATACCGTACGTAACACTAGCGGTACGACCGAGTCCAACCTCGGGTGGCCCACACCTGACATCCGTCCTATAGTGACCATTAATTGGGAATAGCTACATCTTGGTCATGAAACCATTAGATTCAAAGCCCCCCTCCCACACACACACACTAACCATAAAGTTAACCCGTATAGTAAGCCCATGGCCATTATACCGCACGTACCGATGTACCATGTCCTACGATGCAATTAGTCTTATCAGTCTTTTACATGCACAATTTTACAAGTCTCATTATCATTTTATTAATCGACACACGTTTTCACAAAAGAAAGTTCCCAGTAGTTCCAAAATGTATTTCATGAGAGTTGTAAAATATGCATGTTTGATATATATAAAATAGACATGCAACACAAGAAAAATAACACCAAGCATCCATGTGAGTTTGTATTCACCCGGGTCGTAAAGCTCCTCTATGTAATTCCCTTGAGGCTTCATAATCTCGAATACTGAAAAAAAAGACATATCATTAGTTCTATTTCTATTAAAACAACTCTAGAATAAGGAAATGGGAGCTATGGGACGGCTGGTGAAAATAAAGTTCCCTGTCACACTCTGGACTGTACTTCTGGGATCGGGGCCAAATGTCCACTGTAACACGGCGGGCCAACACAGACGTCTTTCAAGGAGAACCTCATTTTCTCTCCACTGTCCGCTTATTCTCCAACTCCTAAGGCCAACACAGACTCCTTAAGGACTCCTAACTCAGATCGAAACCTCTATGCAAAATAACAACACTAAGCTTAACAAAATGCTAGCCTAAGCAAGATTTAAGGCGCAACTAAACTAACACTACCACCAGCTACAACAAAACAACAATCGAGCAGTATAACGATGTATTAAAAAGTTAAGGAGCCAAACGTTACCATCTTGAAGCAAAACCTCAAGAGTTCCTCCTCCGGCAGCACCGAAACATTCAAAACACTCACAAACAGTCTACAGGCAGCTTGGGGGCGAAGAGAGGGGTTTAAGGGTGGAATTGGTGTGAAATGGGCGATGGGGTATTTATAAGGCCAAAAAGCAATGGATGTCCAATCCAAAGGGGTGTACGTCCGGTACTATTACAAAGCGGTCCAAAGGCTGTCTCGTACGTCTAGGTATTAACCAGCGAGTATTCAAAAAAGTAGCGTATGTCCGATACTCTTAGCGTACGTCCGTTGTACGATTTACAGAGTATGGCGTACTATTTGTCAGTGGACTTCCGATGGGGGACCATTGTACGTTCGCACTACAGATAGTAGCGTACGTCCAGTGTTTTAGCGTACGTCCATACTAAAAGATAAGAGCGTATGTCTGCCAACCCTAGTGCACGTCTGGTCCAGAAGTCCAATTCCCCAAAATGCATTTTTGGCTGATCCTAGTGACCCAAAGTCCAAATTAACTCTCTAACTAAGCTACTTATGCCTAGTCAATTATTTGTTGCTACTTTTAATGCGGACTTAGAGAACAAACAAGGGACTAAGAATGACATGGAAATTAGTTTGTTTGGACGAGCCTTTTCAGCGTCCGGACACATGTGCTTCTCATGAGTGTGCTTAAGCACATGATCAGTGTGCTTGAGTGCACGCCCGTCCGAACGAGAGTTTCCACTGTCTGGATGGGTGCTGCTTTTTCTCTTGATGACCTTTCTTCCAAACTCTGCATTTTTCACCTTAAATCAGCAGTTTTTCTTTAGCAACCTAGAAAACAATAAAATCACAAAACTAACACAAAATATTAGATTATGACACAGTTAAAGGATTAACAAACATAATTTAAAAGGCTTAAATATGCAATATTTGGCACTCATAAAGTTTACAAAAATAAAAATTAGAAACCATTTTACATATTTTATTGTTAAGAAAAAAATGTTTTTGGTCGTAATAAGCACAAAAAACAGAAAAAGAAAATCTCTTTTCAAAAAAGATTTTACTTTAAAAACAAAGGTTAAATACTCTATTAGTCCTTAGGGTTTGGAAACTTTATTTTTTTCCTTCTTAGGGTTTGAAAAGTGACCAAATTAGTCATTGTGGTTTTGAAAAGTGACCAAATTAGTCATTTCGTTAGTTGACTTAATAGACTGACACGTGGATCAATTAAAAGTTGACACGTGTCCACTTAATTAATTTTTTTTTTTTTTAAATTTAGAAAAACATATTTTTTCCAAAAAGAAAAAAAGAGAAAAAAAACTTAGCCACCCCTTTGGTGCCCCAAGGGCCCATGGAGCCAAAGGGGTGGCTGAAACCACCCTCAAACCACCGTTTGGGGGTGGTTTCGGCCACCCCCTTGGTTACCAAGGGGTGGCCGAGCCACCCTCATGGAGCCAAGGGGGTGGCCGAAAACACCCCTAGGTGGCCAAAACTACCCCCAAGATGGTTTGGGGGTGGTTTCGGCTACCCCCTTGGGCACCAAGGGGCTGCTTGGCCACCCCCATGGGCCAAGGGGTTGGCCGAAACCACTCCCAATGGTGGTTTGGGAGTGGTTTCGGCCACAACTTTTAATTGGTTCACGTGCCAGTCCGTTAAGTCAACTAACGGTCAACTAACAAAATGACTAATTTGGTCACTTTTCAAAATCACAAGAATTAATTTAATCACTTTTCAAACTTTAGGGAGGAAAAAATAAAATTTTCAAACTCTAAGGACTAATAAAGTATTTAACCCTAAAAACAAATGGAGCCTTAAAGTATTTGACTGTTGAAGATTTTGTACACTTAAGAGCATCCATAGCAGCCTCTTCAAAATAACCAAAAGTACACTTTTGGTTATTTTGACAGCCCACCTTTTTATAGCACACTTTTCAGCCTATCTACTTTAACAATTCTCTATCATTATTTTATTAAAATATTATTTTTCACTTTCCTTCTTTACTTTATTTTTCATTAAAATAAAGTAAAGAAGTTGAAAAGAGGAGAGAGAAGTTGAAAAGGAAAAAGGAGGAGAGATAAAATATAATTGTTTAAAGAGTAGAGAGTGAATAGTAATTGTTAAGTTTGAAGAAACACTGTTCATATTGTTAAGTTTTTTGTTAAAATAAAGAGGCTGAAAATGGGTGTTTTTTGCTCTTTTTGTTAAATGNTAGATCGTACTATCGGGTTCTTTCGTCTCATGGACCCATTTCTTTCCCTTGGAAAGGCATTTGGAGGACGAAGGCTCCGCCTAGAGTGGCGTTTTTCGCTTGGACGGTCGCTAGAGGTAAGATCCTCACCATTGATAATCTTCGCAGGAGAGGTATGATAGTGGTTAACAGATGTTGGCTTTGTGAGTCGGATGGGGAGTCGGTGGATCATCTTCTCCTACATTGCGGAGTCGCGAACGCCCTTTGGAACGCCATTCTCAGCCGTTTGGGTCTTTGTTGGGTTATGCCTAGTTCGGCTAGGGAGTTGTTGGCTTGTTGGTGCTCGGGGGGTCGCACAAGGAGTGCGGTGGTTTGGAAAATGATTCCCTTGTGCCTTATGTGGTGTATTTGGAGGGAACGTAATGCAAGATGCTTTGAAGACTCTGCGAGGTCGTTCGAAGAAATTCTTCATTATTTTCTCTTTACGCTTTACACCTGGACGGCTGGTTGGCTTGCTCCGCTTGTAATCAGTTTTCCGGATTTTCTTTCTCGCTTATCCCCTTCCCCTTAGTCTCTCCCTTGTATACGTCCTGTGTACTATGGGTTGTGCCCCTTTTGCGCTTTTTAATATACTTTAACTTATCAAAAAAAAAAGAGCCTACAGTGGGTGCTCTAACGAAGCATTCTAAGCTTTATGGCAAAAGAAAAATAATTAAGCAATCTTACAACAAAGAATGAAAGAAAAGCGAAAAGAAAGGGAATGTGAGGCGGGGTGGCTCTCCTTTCAACCTTCTTTTTTAACTCTTTGGCCCAAAATGCAACCACCACCACCACCTCCCCGCTGAAGTTTTGGCCAGCAACAACAAATTAACAATACCATTATATTTTTGACAAAATAGTTACTCGTATCTCTCTCCCTCTCACCGTCCAAATAAAAAAAATCACGATCCTTATCCCCCTCTCTAGGGTTCCTCTCTCTCTCTCTCTCTCTCCAATTACAACCCAAAAATTTCACTGTGGAATCAAGAGCTCTACAGCGAGTAAACTCCACTCAATCCGCTTCACAGATCTTTTAATCTACTTCATTACCATCTTAGCAGAAACCCTAGAAATTTTTCTTTTTCTGGTGCTACTTGTTCAGATTTAGATTCGTAGATTTTGTTGCTTTATCTACGGCTTGATAGGGATAGATGGATGCGTCTAGTGCTGGGGGTAGCGTTGAAGAGCCTCCCAACCGTAGAGATCTTAAGCAATTCGGAGGCAATCCCACAGGTTTTGCTTCATGTTTATTAGCTTTTATATGATCAGCACCTACTTGTGCTTTTGCTGTTTTGCTCTATAGTAGATCTGGTTTTGCTTAATTGCCTGTATGGTTAGTTGGATGTGAGAGCTTTGTTTCGTATATTCCTTGTTTTTTTTTTTTTTTTTTTTTTTTTTTTTTTTTTTTTTTTTTTTTTTTTTTTTTTTTTTTTTTTTTTTTTTTTNTTTTATTTAAATTATTGCTTTACCTTATATACGAGGATCGTAAACCGGCTTAAGTCAAGTAGCAGTATAGGTTCGGTTTTCCGAATTCTTAAACATTTCTTTAATTTCTTATGTTATTGTAGTGGATACAACCTTTCTTGTTTCCATTGTTAATTCACAGTTATCTAGAATTTTGTTGTCAAGCAAATGTGATCGTAGTCGTTGCCCGTGGGTTTTAACTACTATGTGCTTTCTTGTGTTTATTAGCAAAAACAATTATCTTCTGATAAAATTGGAACATCCTGGGATTCAAAGATAGGTCAGTGTCATGGTTTGCTCGAAAAACCTTATGCTTGGCATACTGTATATGCAGATAATATAGGTAGTCTATTGGTCCCGTATGATTAATTGATGTCTATTGTGCATTTTTCTTTCTTATATTTGGAACTTATATGTTTTTACACGTTATATGTGGAAAATGGAGGGATGTTTGACTTGAATATTTATGTGATGCAGTATTTGATGCATCACAATATGCGTTCTTTGGTAAAGATGTTGTTGAGGAAGTTGAGTTGGGGGGCTTAGAAGATGAGGAGGCCGGGTTGCCTGCAGTGGGCATAGATGAGGAGGAGTTTATGTACAATATAGAAGAGGTAATGTCACTTTCTTTTGATCTCTCTCCCTTCCCCCCTAGCCATTTTCTTTCTTCTTACCTTTTATTTATGGTTCTGAATAGTTGAAATATTACCCTGGAAAATACTCATTTGAACTCTAAATATTTTTTTTATAGTTCTTTGATTTCTGATTTTTGAGTTTTGCGTTTTTTTTTTCTTCATTGCAAGGGCTATCTATAGTAGATAAGTCCTGGCTTAAAACTAGGAGAGGAGGGAATGATGTCCTATTGATATTTTGGCGTGTAGGAGTATGACATCTAAAATCAAGTATTGTCAAATATTATTTTCTTGCCATACTTTATTTATCACACTTCTTTTTGTTGGTGTGTTGCAAGGTTTGAGAGTTTTTGGTAATAAAAGGATTATTTGAATAAGTTGCAAGCCAGTAACCCCTCTTGCTCAAGACTGTTGTTATAAATAGCTGGACTAGGTTTTTTTTTTTTGATAAGTAAGGGTTTTAAGGCCCCAATGCTGACTGAGGCACTGATGCAGCCCATGAAGCCTTTGTGCTGCACCCCTCTCTGCACTTGTCAGGCACTGATGCACGCCACTCATCCTTTTGCTTGGACAATTGCATTTGTAGCTCCCTGGGTGCTTAGATTTCAGGATTTTCTTTTTCTTTGTTCTCCTTCTAGATAAGGCATTTTTCCTATATACTCCCTGTGTACCTGAGTGGCGCTTTTTGCTTTTTAATGATATTTCTATTACTTATAAAAAAAATATGAGTGGTGCAGCAAAAAGGCTCACTATTTTGTGTTAGTATTTGTTTCTGAATCTATGGTATGCTCTTTTTGCCAAATGATTTCACTGTTTTTTTAAAGCATGCCAAGTGCAACTCAACGCGCCAAAGGGAAAATACTTTTTGATCTTACAGCGAAGCCCCTTTAATAAATCCCATTTAAAGAACTAAAGAAACATGTGCTTTTTCTTAAGAAGGACCGTTAATTTATAATACTCACTCTATTTTGACCTGCGTTTTGGATTTTTCTGTGCTACCATTTGCTTAATTTGGGTCATCATTACCACGGTTGGGCATATTTTATTGGACATAGTAAATTATGTTAAGTAGAGGACAATAGTGTATAATGTGTTTTGTAAAAAAAATGACGGTTGCCTTGCTGCTCTCTGCTAATTTTGTTCAGATTTTTGTGTAGAAACTTAAAGAAATTTAAGTGTTCTACACAGGAATCAGAGTTTTGGACTGACAAGTGGTACGAGGTTCTAAATGAGCTAATTGGCTAAGTAATTCTTTATTTAGTTTTTAAAGCTTTCTTTGTGTATATTATGAGCATTTCTATTTAAGATAACTTTTGATAAGACATTGAATTTGAAAATAACTGGACATTGTATTTGAAAAATGTGCATTTTTCTTCAATTGAGCATGCTTGCGCTTTGCACATAGGCACTATGAGGCCTTTGTGCTCAAGTGTGCTCGAGCTTTTAACAACATTGATTGATTTGCTACACCTTAATCTTGTATGATATTTAAAAACCGAATGATTTTTTTTTGGAATTAGCTTCCATTATTTGTTATGTGATAAAAGGATGCAATTACTTGAATGGAAAACAAAAGCTCGAAGAGGGATTCCATTTGAGCTTGTCTACAATGAATATATGATTGGACAATTCCAACCTATTTAAAATTTCATTTTTTCATTGTTGTTGTCTATGTTGTCATCTTGTTGCCATCCACTGTCCTGCCTCGTCTCTCTCTCTCTCTCTATATATATATATGTATGTATGTATGTATGTATGTAAGTCATCATTAGACGGTTTAATCAAGTTCTCTTGGGTAAATGGCTTTGGCGGTTCACCCATGAGGAGGGTGCCTGGTGGAGATCGATCTTGGCAGCAAAGTATGGGACGGATTGGGGGGGTTGGCGCTCAGGGGTCATCACTGGCTCTCATGGTGTGGGTTTATGGAAATACATTTGCATGGGTTGGCAGGTTTTTAGTAGCCATTTCAGGTATGTGCCGGGAGAGGGTTCGAGGATCCGATTTTGGGAGGATATTTGGTGTGGGGATAGAGCCCTCAAGGATACTTTCCCTGAGTTGTTTACCATTGCTAACAACNACTGTCCTGCCTCGTCTCTCTCTCTCTCTCTCTCTATATATATATATATGTATGTATGTATGTATGTATGTAAGTAATATATGCCATTACTAATTCTCATAGAGGAAACAACTTTATCTTTAGTCTCTGCATTGAAGGTAGTGTTACTTCCAATCAAGAGGTGATCAAAGATACAATCACTCAGTGCTACAAGAATCTCTTTATCGAAACAGTTCCTTGGTGTCCCAAATTAGATGATTTGAAGTTCCCTTGTTTAGATTCTTTAGAAGCGGTTTGGTTGGAGAGACTATTTGAGGAGGAAGTTCTTCAAGCTTTGCTCAGTATGGATGGAGACAAATTTTCGGGTCTTGATGGCTTCATTATTGCTTTTATTTATTTTATTTTTTCGTTCTTGCTAGACTATAGTGAAGGATGATCTTCTAAGCATCTTTCATAACTTCAATGAGCATGAGATGTTTGAGAAGAGTCTGAATGCTACATTTATTGCTCTCATTGCTAAGAAAGATTAGATAGCTGGAAGTTAGGAACTTTAGACCTGTTAGCCTGGTGGGGAGTGTTTATAAGATCATGGTGAAAGTTCTTGCTAGATTGAATCAAGGGAGTGCTTATTTCAAACAACTAGATTGAGATTGGGAATTTCAGGTGTTATGTACAAATAGACTTAGAAAAGGCTTATGACCATGTCAATTGGGAGTTCATATCCTACCTCTTGAGGCGTTTTGAGTTTGGTACTAAATGGAGGAAGTGGATATTTGCTTGTATTTCTATGACCCACTTTTCCATCTTGATCAATGGTAGCTTGCATGGTATCTTCAGTAGTTCTCAAGGACTTTGCCAAGGGGACCCTTTCCTGCCCCTTCTCTTCGTGGTAGTCATTAAAACTCTTAGTAGGATGCTCTCTTGAGCAATGGTTTTTTTTTTTTTTTTTTTTTTTTTTTAACCAGGGGGTTGGGAATAAAAAATCTCATGTTGTTGAACAAAGCTCTCCTCACTATATAGCATGGAGATTTGGGCAAGAGAAAAATACTTTATGGAAACAGGTGATTGTTATCAAGTATAGGATCCAGAGATGGGGTGGTCTTTAGAGGAAGTTTGTGGACCTTATAGGGTGAGTCTTTGGAGGAATATTTCTTTTTTGGGAGAAGTAATCGTGATATCATAAATAGTGTAAGTCGTCCTCAAGTACATAAGAAGTATACATGAGAAAACACTTAATTGGGAGGAATATCAAAAACGGTTGGGGACCTTTTTCCATTTTTGTCTCCTACAAGCTTAGAGATAGTTTGTGCATTAGCTTTTGGCATCATGTGGTGTGGAGAAGAGGATCTTAAGTACTCATTTTCGAAACTATATTCTATAGCATGTAAGAAAGAGGCCTTGGTGCAAGAGTACTTGGATCTCTTCCATTGGAAGCAGAGCTTCAGTAGGGTTGTCCAGGATTGGGAACTGGAACCTCTTGATTGCTTTTTTGATCTATTATTACTTTTCAAGAATTCATTTTTTGATCAGTTACTTTTCAAAAATTCATCAGGGGAAGTTAATAGAATGTTGTGGACGCCAGCTAGCAGCCACGGTTTTACAGTGAAGAGGAATTATAAAACCTTACAGTTAGGTGCGTGTTGCCCATTCCCTTGGAAAATTTTGTGGAAGTTTAAGGTCCCTCTTATTCTTCTTCTTATGGATAGTAGCAAACGGTAGAGTCCTCACAATTGGTAACCTTAGAAGGCGGGGTTTCTCTCTAGCTATAGTTGGTGTTGCCTATGCAAAAAGAATGAGGAGACTATTAATCACCTTCTCATCCATTGTGAGTACACTACTGATTTCTTGCATTTGATTAACTTATTCGGGGTTTCTTGAGCTATTTCATTGCTGGAAATTCCAAGAGCGGAGACATCCCAAACAGGTAATTTAGAAAGTTATTCATGCTTTCTTAATGTGGATCATTTCGAGAGAAATGAATTGACACCTCTTTGAGGACTACGACTCCAATGTGCTTTCTCAAAAATCATTTTTTCTTAGATATCTTTTGGATTGGGCTGTTGTACATGTTCCTAACTTTTCCTTGGTAGATCTGGTAGATTTTTTTTTTTTTTATAAGTAATAATCAAGTTTTACTTATTAAAAAAAAGTGTAAGGCGCCCCTACGTACATTGGAAGTATACAAGCGGGAACACCTAACTAGAAAAAGAAAAAGAAAGAGAAGAACCCGAAGCTCACCCTCATAAGAACCCCAACAGGCCCACCCAAAATCCCTCAAAACGAACACCCAACATACCCATTCAAAAACCTTCAAGAACAAACACCCAAAGAATCCCAAAAGCCCTCAAAACCCGCACAAATCGTTTACAACACAAAAGTCCTTCCACCTGAAACCCAAGACCCATAAAGATGCTCAGCGTTGCCGCCCTTGCACCTTGCATTTCCCTCGCCGATTGGAAGTAATATCATCGCCATAGTTAACTGAGCTCTTCAAGTTGAGCAGCTCCCTAGTGCCTTTATACTTCGCTTGAGCGTCTTTTACTTATGAAAATCCTCTTCAATGGAAACAGTGCCAAGGCCGGATCCTCCTCTTTGTCATAATCCCAATCAAGGGGGTTGGGAGAATGGATGGTATATATCCAAAGGGACAATAAAATCACCTTCTCCACTATCCCCACCACCCTATAGCTCGCCACCCTTATCCCACACAACGATCCCCCCAAACTGACCGTCTCCTATTGGGCAATTTTGGGGTTTCGGCAGATCATGCGGCACCGTAAACAAGCTAGGCTTTGAACTTGGATTAAGAAAACCCCGCCTTAAAAGGCTAGGCTTCGAAGCAGGAGCAGCCCCAAGAGAAGACACCAATTAAATCTTCGAATTGCTCGGAATCTGATTAACAAACCCAACAAAGGATTGGAACTGCACTGGAGGGTCACTGAGAGCATCCACCACTTCCAAAATTAAGGATTCTCTCACCGGTTTGCCTCTTGCTTCCCTAGCTCTTCGGTAATATTTCAGAAACTGTTTTGGCATCAGAGCGTAGAGCCTCCCACCGATATCACTTGACGTGACTGGAACAACACCAATATGCTTGTGAACTTTATCCAACTTCACAAAAACCAGCCCTGAGGAAGGCATGGAAGAAGGGAGAACCGAGACAAAAGAAGAACGCACCTGGTCTATCCCCTTGGGAGCCGGAGGCTCCATATTCGACGCAAGAGCCTGGTCGGGGTCCAAAACTTGACCAAAGATGTGATATGAGCCCATAATTGATCCAGGTTCTGAAACGGGATCCAAATCCAGATCCAAATTCGAACCAGTAAATAGAGCAAAAACCGACCCAGAAATCAACCCTGAACCCAACCGGTATCCAACCTAGAACCCAACCCAATGTCTAATGTGGGGACTGGACACGCGGGACCAATAAACCCTAATTTGCTTACCTTTGGGCTTCAAAGCCAGCCCACCTAAAATCCGATCCAGCTCATAATGAATGAACCCTAGATGCTTCTTCACCCATCGATTATTGAAAATACCCTTCCTCCTCTTCCTTCCCAACTTTGCCCTAGCCACCACAAGAGGATTTTGCAAGCAATGCTGAAACGATGGAGTTGAGCTCTCCATTTCATAGCAGTCCACCGCTAAACGCTGCTCCACCCCATCATTCCCCTTCTCAAAACGAATCGGCACTGAGAATAGATCCAGTAGTTGCGATGAGAGGAGCTTCAACCCAACCACCTCTGTTGCGGCACAAGAGTTCGATCGCAAAACTTCCACAAAAGATCTCCCCTCCTGAACCTGCTTCCTCGCCTGAGAGGGGACCTCTGATTTCGAAGACCTTGAAAAAGTAGCCTGAAACGCCAGCATCTGATGCAACTCACCCGCAAACCGATGCTAGCCCAGCCCAGCCCATCGCAACCCTCTGGAATCCAAATGATCTCTTGCCATCCGCCCTCAGCGTAGGCAGCCACCTCCAAGAATCTTCTTACCTTGTTTCCCTTATGGCGAACCATCAACGCCTTTTCGTCTTCACAAAAAGAATTGACAATTCATCATCGGAGACTGGACCGCCTCCTCCACCATGGCCACCAACCAGATAGCACATCAGTGACCTACAAGAATAAACCCTATAAACCCATTCCTCCTTTCCTCCGGACGAAAACAATTCAAATAATCCCTTGCTGTCTGCCCTCAGTGTAGGCAGCCACCTCCAAGAACCTTCCTACCTTGTTTCCCTCCCGGCGAACCATCAACGCCTTTTCGTCTTCACGAAAAGAATTGATAATTCTTCATCGGAGACTGGACCGCCTCCTACACTGTGGCCACCAACCAGGCAGCACATCGGTGACCTAAAAGAATAAACCCTATAAATCCCTTCCTCCTTTCCTCCAGGCGAAAACCTGATAACCCTTCCTTTGCTGAGAGGTTGAAGGTTTTTGCTTCAACTGAGAATCGTCGTTCCATGTACACCTCTGGGACAAGCCCTAATGGGCAGCGATACCACGCGCCACCTCTATGGCGGAAAAACAAAGACCAACGAAAAACGAGAGGAGAGAGAACGAAGCCTTTTTTATAAGAACCCAAGATGATTGCGTTTTTTCTAGTATACTTAAAACATTGTGTGATTTGATAGATCTAATTAATGTTTTTTTTTTTTTTTTTTTTTTTTAAGGGGAGGGGAGATGGGAGATTTGAACTAATGACCTCCGCTTCATGAGCATCCTAGCCGAATGAGCTACCCATTGGGGTCACTCAATTCTCCTCTAGTATTATATATATATATAAGTAATTGAGATATCATTAAAAGTGTAAGGAGCTTTCATGTACACAGAAAGTATACAAAGGAAGCCACCTAACTAGTAGGGGCAAAAAGAAGCAGAAAATCATGGTAACTAATTACCACAGGAGAAACATAAGTAGCTGTCCAAAGATACAAAGTGTTAAAAAAAAAAATTTGATATCCTCCAAAGTCCTCTCGTAGTTCTCTTCTTTCATTCTTTTCCATCCATATACACCACAATAGGCACAAATTCATCTTTTGCTTTTTTGTCCTTTTTGTATACTTCCTGTATGTGTGGGGCACCTACACTTTTAATAAAGCTTTCTTGATGTTACCTATTAAAAAAACAAGAAAAAAAGGCACAAATACACCATCTTCTACATAGTAATGCTTGAAGTGCTGCTGGCAGTCTACCAACAAATGTGTAAATCAATTACTCGTCTAGGACTAACCCAAGACAACCCAAATAAATAAAATACAATCCAAGACTTGTATTTTACTTATTTAATTTTTAGGGAAAAATCCACTTTACCCCTTTGAAGTTTCAGGGGTTTTTCAATTTGAACCCCAAAGTTTAAGAATTGGCAATGTACCCCACTAATGTTTCAAAAAAATTTAATTCAGACATTTTGTTACTAATTTCCGTCTAATTGGACAGAAACTAAAAAAAAATCCTGAGGGTAATTACGTAATTTCATAGATTTCCGTCCAATTTGATGGAAATTAGTAACGGAAGGTTTAAATTGAAATTTTTTGAAACATTAGGGGGGGTACATTGCCAATTTTTAAACTTTGGGGTTCAAATTGAGAAACTTCAAGGGGGTAAAGTGGATTTTTCCCTAATTTTTAAACATGATAGAAATAGTTATTACTTGAGTAGGCATACCATTTTCCTTTTTCAACACTTTTCCCTGTTTGTTTTTTGGGTTTATCTCCCTCTCTCTCTCCACCCTGTGTGTGTGCATGTTTGTGTGTTTGATGGTCACTTAAATTTATACAATTGTATGCATTTATTTGTGGCATGAATTTTTTTTCTTTTTCTTTTTTTCCCTTTTTTTTTTTTCTAAAAAAAAAGATTTGAACCACTCATATCTTTGTATGCACAGTCGTCTCTTTGTGATATGTCATGCATGGTACTTAGCTTGGGCGTGCTCCTTCTCCTGCCTTGTGCCTAGATCCAGTAGGCCTTGACAACTCAAATTGCAAAATTGGACCATTACCAACCGTACATAAGTCTAGAATGATTGGGGAAACAAACAGGATGCTGATTTTTGTTTTGATTCATTCATGGGTTGGTTGCTACGACTTCTGAAATCCAGTTATGTACATATGTGTGTATACATATACAAATGTATGTATATAAGTCACGTTTCATGTAGTGTGTATTCTTATACAAAGTGATTGTGGAAAGTATTTATATCTTGCGAGGGAATACGTATTGTTTAGATACCATTAGTACACTGTTTTACTGCTGATTTCTTAGTGGGTGCTAATGGTTGCGTCTTGAGGGTTAGTATTAGATGGCTGGCTTTGATCGGATGTTCATTGCTTATCCATAGTCTGGGGTGCACTATGCTCTTCCCACGATCAGAACAAACTAGGATGGGAAGAGAAGATTGTGACAAGGGAATCTGACATCTTGTCTCTTTCCATTTTCTTACAATGTAGTGATGAAATACCCTTACATCTTGTCATTGAAGAGAGAGCATTTAGGCTTATAATCTTCCTTTTGATGCTGATGCATTGTATTGATTAAGTAGGGAACTTTTAATATCCACCATTTTCTTATGAGGTGTTTGGTTGTGTATGTGTCTTTTTATGAATAACCAGTGGTTGAATGATGCCTTTAATAAATGGAATTGAACCTTGCGTATTACAAACTTTGTTTTGTTTTGTTGAATTTGTTTCACTCGCCCTTTTCCCCTTGAACTGTGTGCATTATTAGTTGTTTTAAAAATTCGTTATGTGAGTTTGAGTAAGAAATATTGTTTTAATTCAAGTGCAAGAATTTTCTACATTGGAAGTAACTCTTCTGTCTTGACTTGCAGGGGGAGGATTTACAATCTCTGTCTGATATTGATGATCTTGCTAGTACTTTCTCAAAGGTTAGATTACTGGATATTGATAATGATTTTGCTTGTCACAGAAGAGTGTAGCTGCTTATTGTCTAAATTTGTGGGCCTATTGAATGTTGTCTATTTATTTGGGAAAGATGAGTTTGAAATGTTCAGTGACAAATGTTGCCTCTGCCTGGAAATTAGTCTCAAAGGTTCCCAACTTTGCAAATTTTATTTGAATATAGGATGTCTGTCACACCTCTTTGCAATTTGAGATGCACATTACCTTAATTTACTCTTCTCTTGCCAGTAATTCAACTAGTTGGTGGGATGCATAATTTCTAGCTAGGCTTTCGTCTGTGAGAGCAAAAATTGAGGAATTGGAAGGAATATTTCATTGAGTACTAAAGCAGATTCCTGCTCGAAATTTCTCATCTCTCTTGATCATTATGCTCCTAATTTCCCTAAAGGAAGGAGAAAAGATTACACTATTAGGGTATCATGTCAAAGAACTGCAATGCTATGTGCAATGATTTTTTTTCTTTATTTGTTGTGTTATTCCACCAGCACATCTAATGAATCACAACCTTTTTTGAGACTGGAACTGATATTCCTAAATGTGCTATATATATCTTGGATGGCTTGAATCAACTTCAATGGCATATCACTTGGCTTCCCCCATTATCTCCAGTTCCAGTGTGGTTATGAATATATAAATTAGAATGTTGAATATAAGTTATATAACTATTGGTATGTGTAATCATGTATATATTTATGTATAAAATAGCCGAACCTTCTTTAGATTGGCCTAAAATTGTGACATGTAGCATGAACCTATAATTTTTAGTGAGTGAACCGGTTTTTTATTATTAAGATTTTATTTCAAAAATATTCCTAATATAAATTTCATTAAGTGACATTTTTTAATGTAAAACAATTATGGTCTCACAATTTACTTCTCCCCAAAACTATAGGTAGACAATTTAAATTTTTTATACATAGTACATTAACTACCCATAATCGGCCATATAAGTATTGAATGCATTAATTCTAAAAAAATTCTATTCTTATGCATATTCACATCATTAAGGGTTCATATCACATCATAACCCTTAGATTTTCCACCTAATCATACTATTATGAAAAAGATGATACAAAATTCAAAAACTCTCTAGAATGTTATGCCCTACACGCCTAATGCTAGCTAGAACAGCCTCCAATTATTATTATTTTTTCAATTTTTTTATTCCACCTCAATATTTCAAAACCCTAAGATAAAAGGAGACGAGTGAAAACCCTAACCTATTTTCTCACCTAACCCTAACCCTCTCCTTTCTTATTTCTAACAAAACATGTTTGAACTTTTATTTCTCCAAGTAATGTTTACAATATAACATGCTCCTATTTATAGGAGAATCATGTTAGATACAAATAGACTTTTACTTTAGCTAGGTTAGGTAGGTGATAGTCTTTAGCTATAGCTAGACTTTACTTTTGAAAAAAAAAATATATATATATATAGCTAGACTTCAACTGTAACTCAGTTATAGTCTTCAAGTGTGACTCAATAATATTCTTCAACTGTAAGTTAGTAATAGTCTTCAATTGTAAGTCAGTAATAGTTTTCAACTGTGACTATTATTCTTGAATTCCATGATATACTCTAACAAAATGTTCATAAATATATGGGTTTCAACTTTTATTTGTTGAGATATAATAGGCATCACACCATCAATATTAGAAACTCTAAATAATTTTATGTTAGTGTTTTGATAATCAAAATTCAGGTTTTCTTACTACCATTTTTTTTTATACTTTCTTTTTTCATTTTTGAACTATTTTTTGATAAGTCAGTAAAATTTATATCAAAAAGCGCAAATTTAAAGGGGGCGCCACCCAATTATACAAAAAGTATAACTAAAAGCGCCTAAATGCACCCAAAAGAAGACCCAAGCTCACTAAGAGCACCCACAAGACCAAAAGCAACCACCCAAAGCAACACCCTGCAAATAACCCACAAAAACAATCCAAACAACCCCTGCAAACCCAACACAACCCCTACAAACCCCACAAAATCTACCCAAACACCTCATAACCGTAACCCCGAAAATTTCCCTCGCCCAGCCTCAACAGACCCCCAGGCTTGCCGCAGTAGAAAGAGCCCAACTTCGAACCACATTCTCCCTGTTTTCGTCCCGTATCCCTGCAAGCTTCGCCTTCAACTTCGGGAGCTCCATAGAACATACGGAGGAGGAGCAACCTCGTTCTTCCTCTGAGTTCCCACCTCAAAACAATCAATAACGGCGAGCAAGTCATGGTTCCGAGTACCATCCCTCAACCACCCAAGAAACCAAGCCTGAGCTTCAGTCAGACCATGGACCGAAAGCTGAGCCTTGGGAACGGGCAGAACAGTGGCAGAAGACACGGACCCTTCGCTGACTTCAACTATACCAGAAAGCTCCGGCAGATCCAAGACCGGAGCAGTCTGGGCGAGCTCCGGTGACAGCAGCACGAGCTGAGTGGGATCCATCGGGATCTGACTCACTTCAACCCCCTCCGACAACGTCAGGCGCGTCTCTGGCACTATCAGAGACGCCGGTGGACTCTGGGCAACCTCCAGCACCAAGGCGAACTCTGACGACGTCTTCTCCGGTAAATCAGCAGCCTCTGTTGCAGTCAGGATCGTCCCCGGCACGATCTGGGTGGAGCCCATGGGTCCCAGGCTCTCTTCAACTCCCTCCGTCAAGGTCGATCTCATCTCCGGCACTGATTGAGAGCGGCTCATCAGAACAGAGCCCGCGTCGATACTCACCGGCGGCTCTCGCGCCACCGTCGTCATCTCCAGTGACGTCTCCCCTTCCCCCTGACCCGAATCCGAATCTGTTACGGACACACTCCCCTCCGGCAAATCCTTCGAAGAAGACTAGACCTTTGAGTACATCCGAGCAGGGACACTGACAGCCAAGGACCTGGGCCTGGGTCTCAGCCCACAAGCCTTGCGTCTCCCCCTCCATTTATCACAAAACAAAAGTTTGGGCTTCAGGCCCAACCGGGAAAGAACCCGGCCCAACCTTCTCCGAATACCACTCAACGCATCAACCTTCAAACCCAGCCCGAAGAAGATGATCCGGTCGACCTCCGCTCTGATCTTTGCCAGAAAATCCTTCGCCAAGCTCCTCACCGCCTCCATCGAACGAGATGCACAAGCCATCTCTCCGGCCTTTTCAGCGGGATCCTCGAAAGACTGCATTTTACCCACTTCTTCGGCATTGATTGCAGGAACCACCGGCAGAACCCTCTCCGCCAGCTGCGCAACCAAAAATCGCAGTTCGTCCACAAACCTTTGCCAGCCCCAACCACTGCGTCCCTCCGGGATCCGTATGACTCCGGCCACCCTCCACGAAGATTGCCACTTCCAAAAAACAGCCCGCCTTATTGCTCCCCAACCGGACCTTCAAAACCCTCGCTCCATCTCGATGCATTCTGGCGAAATCCTCCTTCATTTGAGCCCCCATCGCCTCCTCCACCGAGTCGGCCAACCAGCCTGAGCCCTTAATCCCCAGCAAAATGAAACCACCAAACCCCTTCCTTTTTTCTTCCAAACGAATAATCTCGTTACCCTTCCTCGCCGTGAAAGAAAAGGTCTTCGCCTCCACCACAAACCGGCGCTCCATCTGACGCTACCGATAACCCCCCACAAGTCAGAAGCCGACGGCCTTGCAGTACCATAAACCTATCTTAACCCAGGCGAGGCAGCAGAGACCTCGCCGGAGTGAGCAGCAAGAAGCGAAGAGGTTCACATCGGCGCTGAACGATGCGATCTCCATAGGGATGATTTCGAAAAAGATTGAATTTTGAAAAAAAAGCTTAGGAGAGAGAACAGAGAAAAAACTACTGTTCAAAACGCAGCTAGTAATAAAAGAGGTTCCATTTTTGAACTATTGATATAGGAATAAAGATTTTAACATGTCTTAATCTATAAGGATTAAACTAAAATTAAGGGTCATGTTTTAATCCAATTGAATGTTTTGTGAGATTTTGTTGTTTGTTTGTGTGATTTACTCGGATTTGTAGTGGTTTTTGGAAGTGTTTTCCTTCTTTTGAAAGCAAAAGAAGGCAAAACTTTATTTGATTATTGTGAAGAAAATGAATAGAAACACTTTCGAAACACAAAAGAGATAATGAAGCATTGAACCTAATGTGAGGATTTTTTTTATTTCATTACTGAGTGATTTTTTATTTTATTTTATTTTATTTTGTATTCATAAAAAGAAGTTTATTTTGCTTTATATATATTTTTTGAATGTTCATAATTATATGAGTTTTATTTGTATTGAAATATAATAGGTATAACACCAACAGTATCAGAGATTCCTACTTAATTTTTATTAATGTTTTGATAATCAAAATCCAAGTTTTCTTTTTTATACTTTTCATTGTAAACTACACCTATGGAAAAAATATTTTAACATGTTTTAATTTATATCGATTAGAAAATTAAGGATCTTATTTTTTAATCCATTTCAATGTTTATATGGAATTTTTTTTTTTTTTGGTTAATTTTGCTTTATTTGGATTTGCAAGCATTTTTTGGAAGTGTTTTTCTGCTTTCTAAAGCAAAAGAAAGACAAATTTATTTGATTATTGTGCAGAAAAAAAAACTAAAAACACTTTCAAAACACCGAAGAGATAATTAGCTATTAAACCTAATATGAGATTTATTTGATTACATTAAATGCTTAGTGGAAAATTTTGTTTTATTTATATAAAAAAAAATTATTATTTTTCGAATGTTCAGAATTATGAGTTTTATTTGTATTGAAATTTCATAGGCATTACACTTACAATATAGAGGAGTAACTCTATATGTTGGAAAGAGGGTTGATTTATTCCTTTTTGTTACCCCACATTTGGTTTACTTGTTATCTACTGATGGGATTTCTCTCTCTATACTTAGTTGGCTATTATGATTTGCATGATGATGATGGTGTTGGATTGTAATTAGATCTCACCCTATTTTGATTTATGATTTGGGGTTCTTGTTGTATAATCCAAGTTTCTGTTATTGTTTCAGTTGAACACGGTTGTTAGTGGACCAAGAAGCTCTGGAGTTATTGCTGATTTGGGATCCGGAGAAGGTGATCATAATAGATGCAGAACCTTATGTTGTTAAACACTGCTAAAATTTGAACATTTTATCAAACTTGAATATCTCTCAAGATTTTATTTATTTATTTATTTTATTGTATATAAATGGCTGCCAATTAAACTTTTCCTTCTATGTTACTTTTCTTCCAGGTTCATCTGCTGCTGAATGGGCACAAGTGGAGGATTTTCCTTACTGGTTGGATCCACATGGACTTGACTCTGAGAGCACTCAGGAAGGCAAACGGTGGTCATCACAGCCATCTGGTCGCCTTGTAGAATCAAAGCCTTTGTACAGAACGTCTTCATACCCTGAGCAGCAACAACAGCCTCATCACCAACACCACCAACCCTTCTCAAGTGAGCCAATTCTTGTGCCAAAATCTTTTACTTCATATCCTCCCCCTGGTGGCAGGTCTCCCTTGGGTTCACCAAATCATCACTCAGACCACCTGAATATCCCATATATTGCTGGTGGACCTGAGATGGCGTTATCTTCACCAAATCTGTCTCCTTTCTCAAATTCTCGGCCTCAGTTGATTGGTTTGCATCAGGGTTCGAATTTTGGTGGGAATGTGCCTCAGTTTAGTCACAATGTCTCTGTTAATAGCCGACCACCAAACCAATGGGTTAATCAGCCGAACTTTTATCCTGGAGATCATTCTAGTCTTGTCAACAATTTATTGCAACAACGGTTACCTCATCAGAATGGATTAATGCCGCCACAAGTGATGCCACAACCACAGCCGCAGCAGCATAGGCTACATCATCCTGTTCAGCCATCATTTGGCCATATGTCAGGGTATCAATCACAACTATTTAATCCCCATCTTTCTCCAGGGCCACCCCTGATGAGCAAGTTTGATATTCTAGGCCTTTCTGATATGATGAGAGATCAAAGACCAAAATCAGCTCAGAAAGGGAGACTGAATCTCCGGTTTCCCCATCAGGGCTTTGATGCCAGTAGCCACAAGAATGATAGTGGGTGGCCACAGTTTAGATCAAAGCATATGACATCTGATGAAATAGAGAGTATCCTTAGAATGCAGCTCGCTGCGACACATAGTAATGACCCGTATGTAGATGACTATTATCACCAGGCTTGTCTTGCAAGAAAATCTGCTGGGGCAAAATTGAAACATCATTTCTGCCCAAATCAACTGAGGGATCTTCCCCCTCGAGCCCGTGCTAATGCTGAGCCACATGCTTTTCTCCAAGTTGATGCTCTTGGGAGGGTTCCATTTTCTTCAATTCGTAGGCCTCGCCCTCTTCTTGAAGTTGACCCTCCAAATCTGTCTGTTGCTGGCAGCAATGAACAAAAAGTTTTGGAGAAGCCCCTTGAACAAGAGCCAATGCTTGCAGCTAGAGTGGCAATCGAGGATGGTTTATGTCTTCTTCTTGATGTAGATGATATTGACCGTTTCTTACAGTTCAATCAGCTCCAAGATGGTGGGGCCCAGTTGAGACGGAGGCAGCAAGTCATGCTGGAAGGGTTGGCAACATCGCTTCAACTGGTTGACCCACTTGGGAAAAATGGCAACACAGTTGGGCTTGCTCATAAGGATGATTTGGTCTTCTTACGGTTGGTTTCTCTTCCCAAGGGCCGTAAGCTCCTTGCAAGGTATCTTCAGCTTCTCTTTCCTGGTGGCGAGCTCTTGCGAATAGTTTGCATGGCAATTTTCCGTCATTTAAGGTTCTTATTTGGAGGCCTTCCCTCTGATTCAGCAGCAGCAGAAACGACAGATAATCTTGCAAGGGTTGTTTCACAGTGTGTTCGTGGCATGGACCTTAGTGCAATCAGTGCCTGTTTAGCAGCAGTAGTCTGTTCCTCAGAGCAGCCCCCACTTCGTCCTCTTGGAAGTCCAGCTGGAGATGGAGCTTCCCTGATTCTAAAATCTGTTCTTGAGCGGGCAACAGAGCTTTTAACTGATCCTCATGCTGCTAGCAACTATAACATAACTAATCGGTCACTTTGGCAGGCCTCTTTTGATGAATTCTTTGGCCTCCTCACCAAGTACTGCATAAATAAATACGATAGTGTTATGCAATCCTTGCTTATGCAATCCCCACCAAATGTGGCTGCTATTGGGTCAGATGCAGCCAGAGCTATTAGTAAGGAAATGCCAGTTGAGCTGTTACGTGCAAGTATTCCTCACACCGATGAGCTCCAGAAAAAGATGCTGTTGGATTTTGCACAGCGCTCTATGCCTATAGTTGGATTTAACAGTAACGGTGGGGGAAGTGCCGGTCACATGAACTCCGAGTCAGTGCTGAGTTGATTAAAAAAAAAAAAAAGATGCGCTGCTTGGATATCTAATTAGATTCAATGGGTGACTGAATCTTGGAAAAAAGAAGAAGAAGAAATTCAAGATATACATCGTGGGACCAATAAGTATGCAACAAGATTTTTCACGTGGCGGAAGTGGAAGCATGAAGAGCATCTGCATAGTCCACATGTTTAGTCGTTGCACGATTTGGTAATATTTATGTCTCAATTGTCTCTACTATTATTTTCTCATGCACAGTTTTATTTTGTGTTGTTATATTGGAGCTTATTTTGATGCTCTGTGGTGGTGGTGGTGGTGGTTGTTGGTAGAGTTGTAGGAAGTTAGTATGTACAGGTTTAGGTACAAGTTGATGTACCCCCATGCTTCCTTTACTATTAAACAAAGGACGTCGGGGTTGGTTTTATCTTCACATCAACGTGTAACAGGGTGTACGCTATTCCTTACTGGAAATGGATGGAGCTGGGAGAGTATGGAATCCGTTCAGTGAGTCACCGGTTGATTATTACATCATTTCTCAACTGAAGACTTGCTTGTTTGATTATCGGACGTTTCTGCATAAAAGACAAAAGCATGATGTAATAGTGTTGGTCTTCGAACTTATTCGTTCTACTGTGTTTTCTTTAGCATTCTCCCAAAAGTTGTGTATATTGTTACAGACTGCTTTCTCATTCGTCTCCCATTGTCACGTCTTGTTAAGTTGCGGCTTGTGTTTTGCACTTTACTCAATAAGCTGCTTATTATATAATGGTAGTTCCTTGTTATTTCTAGTTTCTTGCTTGATAACAGAATGCTATGAAATTTTGCCAAATATCTCCTTCAAATAGATTTAATGGGAATTGATTATTTTAAGTCTCGTGGTTAAACATTTTAGTAAGTATTACTGAAATAAAATTATTTAATTAAATATGATTTCAGGAGTGTAAGAATAATTCTTAAATTCAATCGGGGATTTAAGGATTGCTAGTTAATTTTATGGATATTTAATGGAGGGCTCAAATGCGATTGTAAAATGTCAATGAAGCTTTTGTTTAATCGAAATAAATACCATAGTACATTA
>CM017328.1:7815261-7878570 GCA_006937295.1 Carpinus fangiana | reverse complement strand
CATCATTTCTCAACTGAAGACTTGCTTGTTTGATTATCGGACGTTTCTGCATAAAAGACAAAAGCATGATGTACTAGTGTTGGTCTACGAACTTATTCGTTCTACTGTGTTTTCTTTAGCATTCTCCCAAAAGTTGTGTATATTGTTACAGACTGCTTTCTCATTCGTCTGCCATTGTCACGTCTTGTTAAGTTGCGGCTTGTGTTTTGCACTTTACTCAATAAGCTGCTTATTATATAATGGTAGTTCCATGTTATTTCTAGTTTCTTGCTTGATAACAGAATGCTATGAAATTTTGCCAAATATCTCCTTCAATTAGATTTAATGGGAATTGATTATTTTAAGTCTCGTGGTTAAACATTTTAGTAAGTATTACTGAAATAAAATTATTTAATTAAATATGATTTCAGGAGTGTAAGAATAATTCTTAAATTCAATCGGGGATTTAAGGATTGCTAGTTAATTTTATGGATATTTAATGGAGGGCTCAAATGCGATTGTAAAATGTCAATGAAGCTTTTGTTTAATCGAAATAAATACCATAGTACATTATAACTTCTTAGCGAAACAAGTTGTAATTAATGGTAACTTAGAACATGTCATGAGATGATAAAGTTGTAGTTAATGGTAAACCTAGAACAAGTCGAGATGACAAGTGTTATAGACCCATTGAAACTAGTTTTATTTTTCCTTTAGATTCCTCATCAAGAATAAATGACCATTTGGGATTGGCCTAATTCCATTTAGATCTACGTCATAGCACCTACAAACACACAATGATCAAGAAAAAGAAATTAAGTACCTCATAGTTGGTGGACTCAAATTAACTGAGAAAAACTAACACCAAAAAGTGAGAGAGACTTGTAGTGAGAGGAGTGGCGGATGAGAATGTGTAGCAAAGTGAAAACGTGCGTGAGAAACAAAAATAAGATGTCTAGGTGTGGGTGTGAGAAAATGTGGACTTCCATGAAATTGGATGGGGACTCCCCATATCATCCTCCAAGAATTCATGACATTGGTTTGTTCGAACCCTAGAATCAAAATTTGACCTGTTGATTGTCACAAACCAATCGACGTTGATCAGCTTCCGGTCAGGATTTTTGGAACCCATGCTCACCCCTAAATTTGTAACAACATCAGACTAGCTGTAGCAACTGCAAAAAAAAAAAAAAAAAAAAAAAAAAAAAAAAAAAAAAAAAAAAAAAAAAAAAAAAAAAAAAAAAAAAAAAAAAAAAATCCCAACAACAGCAGCAATTGACGACCAGACATAACATCAGAAATTAGATACAAAACAAATCAGACCAATGAATATTCCCATTATGGAAATAAGTCATTCTGTCTCTTATGTCTGCAACAATACTACTTCAAAGCTTGTGCTTCCCGCTACTAAAACTCTTTCCAAATTCTCATAAAAAACCTGCAATTGCAATGGAGTATTCCTACTTCAGATTACTCCTCTGTATAAGACATAAGGAACATTACCTGTGACTTTTCATTGTACCTGTCAGCTAGCCGAGCAGTAAAACTGACTTGAAATTTGGCTTTTGAGAAGCATAGGTATTATGTGCAGACAATACTTACATTAGTTCAATTATTACTTGGACAAAAAAGTGGAACATTTTTAGTGCAGACATTCCATGTCCTTAGTTCAAGATAACTTTAAATGAATGTAGACGCTCCTTCAGATCCCCAATTTCACATCAAGGAGTTGTTCATGCACCATTATGGCAAAAGTGGCAAAACTCTTACGCTTTTTAAGGATAAAAAAGCTGTCAAAGAATACTAGAAATGATTAATTCATCACTTTTAGTTAGTCACTAATTTTTTACAATATACCTGAAATCCATTCTTAAAAGAATGATATTCATTATTACCATTAAAAACAAAAAAGAGTGGTATCATTATGTAGTTAAAATAAAATACCTGACAAATTATGTGGTTTCCAGATCTTTACCTAAACTACTAAAGATTTTTTTTTTTTTTTTTGTGTGTAAAGTACTCTGCCGCTGTAATTCAGATTACTCACCTATTTTGATCCCTAAAGCATTTCTATATAGTTACCTTGTTACTACCGTCAAAACTCATAGCATGGACCTTGAGTTCAAGGTAATCTCGAACCTTCATAAACTACCCTTTATACAATGTCCAAGCTCCAATTCAAACATTCCAATCCTCATTGAATATTCTGTAGTCAAAGGCATGCACATACTTTAAGTAAATGAGTAATGCTACAAGTCCCTCTTGTGTCCATCCATCCAAGAATGATGTGGCTATTAAAATCACCATTAGGCTTGTAATTGATCATTATTGAATTTTGATCAAATGATAATTTTAATAGCCACATTATTCTTGGATAGACTTAAGATGGACATAAGAGAGACTCTTAGAATTACTCATTTTTCATTACTGCCCATGAGATGTTTGTACCAAACATGACAAACTATGAAAAAAAAAAAAAGACAGATCATGTCCAGTGAATAAAGCAGAGAATTAATTATCTATATTTCAGTCCATAGTTTTTGCGATTGGAAGCTGTTTTACTGAACCACAAAAAACTTATTCCCATAATAGTCCAATGCATGAAACAAAGACAAACTTTGAATAAGAGCATTCGTGTAGTGCATGTAGAGAGATAGAGACAGAGAGAGTCACATAGGTCAGTGCATCAAACCTGCAAAAGGTGTCTAATTCTAATTTATAAATTATAAAATCCATGAAGATTGTGTTTGAAATTTGCCAAATTAAAAGCAGTAGAAATTAAAAGACAGCTTACAATCTCAATTGATTCTATGATTCTAAAAGATTTCATCTCTCTTTTTCTTGTTCCTTCTAATGAGAAACTTAAGATCGGAGCACAAACCAAGGTGTGTGTGCATGAGCATGCGTTTGTATATACTTCTCTATGAATATACACAATCTTTCTTCAACAACTGATAATGCATCTTAAATTAACAGAATTAACCTAATTCTTAAAAGAAGTATATAAAAATCCTAGTTCTTTTATAAGAGAAACTAGTATGTTTGGTAAAATAACTCTAAAAGTACTTTTTTTTTTTTTGATAAATAAGTGATTCATTAAAAAGCGCAATCCTAGTACACAGAAAGTATACAAAGAAAAGCCCCACTAAAGGGAGAAAGAGGAACAAAAAGATAAAAATTGATACAAGAGGAAAATTGAGGCACACAAAAAGCATTGGCCCAATGGAACAAAGTTTGAATAAACAGCTTTTTGAGCTCTTCCATTGACCTTTCTTGATCTTCAAAACATCTTCCATTCCGCTCTCTCCAAATAATCCACATAACACACAATGGTACAATTCGCCATACCTTTAGTTGAAATATTACCTTGCTGACCGCGCCAACAGGCTAACAATTCTAATACTCCTTTCGGC
Organism: Carpinus fangiana; assembly: GCA_006937295.1. Taxonomy (NCBI): domain Eukaryota; kingdom Viridiplantae; phylum Streptophyta; class Magnoliopsida; order Fagales; family Betulaceae; genus Carpinus; species Carpinus fangiana. Next base: position 7,875,178 of record CM017328.1, on the reverse strand, counting down.
ATGACCCATGTAACAGCAAAAAGAGAGAAAACCATACTCCATAAAACTTGGGCCACTTCACAGTGAAGGAAAAGATGGTTTACAAACTTGCCACTATGCTTGCACATGCTACACCATGCCACCACAATGATACCTCTTCTACGCAAATTATCCACAGTCAAAGTCCTTTCAAGAGTCGTCATCCACACAAAGAAACTAACTTTCAATGGAACTTTAACTTTCCATATACTCCTCCATGGGAAAGAGGAAGCCACGTCTGTCCTCGAACGAGAAAGCTTACGAAAAAAAGACTTGGCCTCGAAGATATGTCGTTTAGAAGGAATCTATCTCATGCTATCAGATATCCCACATGTGATTACGGAAAGCATATAACTTCCCAAAAAAAGACATCACCACCTCTACCTCGAAATCCTGTACCGCCCATGAAAAAGGAACATTCCACTGTATAACACCATTGACCATCTACATATGATCCTTAACCCATGCCTTCTCATTGCTCGTAATTCGAAATAATTCAGGAAAAGCTTCCTTTAAGGACTGCTCCCCACTCCAAATATCATGCAAAAATCTAATGTGAGAGCCATCTCCTACTCCAAAATCTAAAAGTACTTTTTTTACTCTAAAAGTGTGTAAAATGCACTTTTAGAAAAAGTATAAAAATGAAGCTCTTTTTTTTTTTTCCTAAGCTCTTTTTTACTTTAAAAGCACTATTTCTTAAAGCAATCTCAAACATGCTCTGAGTGAAATTTATACGTCTCACCCTTTTCAGTGTGAAGCTTGTCAGCTTAGCAAGCATCATCGTGTGTCTTTTAGTCTCGTCTTGTTAGTTGGGTGTCCAGTCCTTTTGAGTTGGTTCATTTAGATGTTTGGGGTTCTGTTAATTTTGCATCAAATGACTTACATTATTTTGTGACCTTTGTGGATGATCATTCTCATATGACTTGGCTATTCTTAACAAAAAATTGTTGAGTTGTTCTCCATTTTTCAACTTTTTCATAAATAGATTAAGACTACGTTTGCCTAGAACATTCGTACTCTACGGTTTGATACTGCTAAGAATACTTATCTCACCCTATACCACTTTTCTTGCGGAAAAAGGTATTGTTCATTAGACCTCTTGTGCTAACCCTACACAACAAAATGGGGTTGCTAAGCATAAGAAACATCATTTGTTGGATGTCACCTAGGCTCTCATGATTCTTATGCACATTCCGAAACACTTTTGGAGCGAGTTGTTCTTACTACATGTTATCTCCTTAGTCGGATGCCTTCTTCTGTTTTGAACAAGGCATCTCCACATTCAATTTTATTTCACCGCTCACCACTTTTTTCCTAGCTTCTTAGGGTTTTTGGCTATATTTTTTATACTCACAACCTTGGACCCAGGTTTGACAAACTCAATCCACACCCCACCAAATGTGTTTTTATTCGATATTCTCGAACTCAAAAAGATATGGTGCTACAATCCTGTTCTTCAACAGTACTTTGCTAGTACTGATGTTACTTATCTTTTAGTCTCAACCCTAGTTTCCTCTCATGAGGATTTTCTCTTTGGCATCCCTCCCTACACCCAGCCCTTTAGAGTGCCACTTCAAAGATCTGCTTCCCTACAAGTGTACACTTGACATCCACGGCCATCCCTCCTCATGCCCCCAACCACCTTCCCCAAAGTCTTCCAAACGCATACTTATTACATATTGCTCTCTGGAAAGGTACTCAATCTTGTCACCAAGAATCCTCTTGGTAACTTTGTTTCCTATCAATCCTTATCCCCTTTATTTTCTTCTTTCATTTCAAACTTTTCAAGTGTGTCTATTCCTAACACAGTTGAGGATGCACTATCTGATCTTGGTTGAAGGCACACCATGGAAGTAGAAATGGACGCTCTACATCAGAATGCCACTTGGGAACTTGTTCCTCTTTCTCCTGGCAAACAGGCTGTTGGACACAAATGGGTATATTCTGTGAAATTAAATCCTGATGGCAGCCTAGATTTGTTAAAAGCTCGCTTGGTTGCTAAAGGCTATACTCATACCTATAAGATAGATTCTGATGAGACTTTCTTTCCCGTTGCAAGAATATCTTCAGTTAGAGTTTTAATCTCTCTAGCAACTAATCTTGATTGGCCTTCCTATCAACTCAATGTGTAAAATGTTTTTCTGCATGGTGATCCTCTGAAAGAATAATATCTGGAGCAATCACCAAGGTTTGTTGCTCAGGGGGAGTATCAGGGAAATGTGTGTAGATTGAAGAAGAGCATGTCAATGTAAACAAGGAAGTCTCATAGACACTGCACTGACGTGCTTCATTGCTCCCCAGAGTAGCAGAAATAGGCACTCGAGGCTAGAGGATGGAGGAATGAGGGAAATTTCCAGTAATGGATTTAGGTGGCAAGACAAAAGAGGCTTGCATAACTAATTATTAAGCATGGGGTGAACTCTAATTAGGAAGAAAAATTCTACTTTTGAATGTTTAAACCATAGAACTAAAAAGAGCACGCCTTACTTCAACTGTACAGGAATCTTGTTCGAAAAGAAAAACATGTTAATGAATTTGAGCATACCTGACATCCCAATCACAAATTAGGTTTTCAATACTATTAAACGACACAGCTATCAACATCTCCAATCCTCCAAATTATCTGATGGCAGACAAGATCACCTAGAGTTACAACCACCCTCTTGAGAAAGTCGAACAGAGGCAGCACGAACCATGTCGACTAGCATCTCATCCAGTGCTTCAAGTTCACCAGAATCACATAGTTGACGATACAAAGGGGCCATGTAACTAGCAGCAACTTCAGCCAACTTCCACAAAGAAAAATTAGCAGCAATTTGGATTATTTTAATGGATAAGTATCTGGCAGAATCAAGACAAGAACCAATGACATCTGAACAGGCTTTCTTGACATCTTCCAAAAGCCAGAACTCAGCAAGCCAACAAAGCTCTACATATGGTTGCAGTTCGCATAGCTTTTCTTTGGTATCCATATTATCCCATAAACATCCAGAGGGAGGATTCGGCAGCTTGTCAGAGTAGAACCAATCCATTAATTTCACCAATGCTTCCCAACTAACAGGGACCTTTATGGTTTGTGAATGGCTGCACACATAAAATAACATCTGAGGGAGGGGGAAAGAAGGCTAAAAGCAGGGACACAGATAGAATAGACTACTGAAGATGAAGAAAGGAAAGAGAGGTATCAATTGTCTCTTGGCAAAATAAAAAGGAAAAGAAACAAGCACATGAATTCATAAAAGATGTTTCAAAGTACTACAATTTGAAATTATTAAGAAGAAAAACATAACAACTGCTGCCCCCCCCCAACAAAAAAAATAATCCTCAACACCAAAGGATCTTCTTCTTCATTGTGGGGCGGCGAGAGCCTTGTGGGATGCCTTCTTCGCCCGGTTTGGTCTTTATTGGGTTATGCCTCGCTCAGTTAAGGAGTTACTTGCTAGTTGGTGGTCGAGTGGTCGTCCTAGCAGCGCCGTGGTGTGGAAAATGGTGCCCCTTTGTATTATGTGGTGTATTTGGAGAGAGCGAAATGCTAGATGTTTTGAGGATTCCTCGAGGTCTAGCGAGGAGCTCCTCCACTTTTTTCTTTTTACCCTTTTCACCTGGACAGCGGGCTGGTTGGCCCCGCGGGTGATTAGTTTTTCTGATTTTCTCGTTCTTTTCTCCTCTCCCCCCTAGCCCCTTTGTATACTCCCTGTGTACTAAGGGTTGCGCCCCTCTGCGCTTTTTATTATATTCTTCTGATTCATCAAAAAAAAAAAGGAGAGGAAACTGTAAAAGAAAAAGTTGTAGACCGTTAGAGTGAATATGTGTGTGGAATAGTGTGTAATTTCCTAAGAGTATGAGGAGTGGCATGTAAACCTCCTATAGCTGTCAGAATATTCTTGTACGGACTTCTATTTAAATAAATGAAGGAAGGAGCTACGGTGATTGAACAGGCTCCACTTCATTTTCATAGATTTTCCATTTCAGTTTAATAGATTTCATTTTACAGACACTGAAAGAACCCTAGCAAAATGACACACCCGTCACATACTAAAAATCTACATAAGAGCCAGAATATGAAAAATCATCATTAATAAGAATCTACAGACTAGCTTCATTACCTCCCTTTCCTGAAAGATTATAAGCTAATGGAAAATGGGCATCTTTTGTTATAGTATTTCCTTTTTTCTGAGCAACTTATTGTAATACCAGGAAAAAAAAATTTAAATAAAATAAAAACATATATGCACCTGTCCAGCATTCCTGACTGAAACAAAGCCTGCATGTAATCACAGCTTGACCACAATATAACCTTGTGAACATGCATATGTGGCACTGATAGAGAGCAAAAACTGCATGTCCAGCACATCAGTTCAGTTGCTTTAGCTTCCAATATGATGTCCCTGAGATTAAAAACAAAGCTAATAAGAAAATGAAATAAAAAGCAGTGGAAGCATTTAAGATTGTTCTCTACAAGGACACTTATTCCCCAAACTAAAAATTCAACTAAACACCTTATTTATCATTCCACAAGCTCCAACTAATGAGTCACTATATTAGGATATAAAAGAAAACGCTCATGATATGATTCAATATGGTAAACCAAAACACAATTCTTAGCCCTAATATCATGATGATCAATAAACTAGCTGCATTCAGTGACCAGTCATGGAGATATTCCTCAGTTGCATTATCAATCCAGAGACAGCCTTTTAATTGAAAAATAACGAGGCAAAGGATTTCTGTAAAGAGCTTAATTAAACTCGTCAAATTCAGAACACGACCAGGATTGCAAAATAAAATAAAAAATAAAAAAAATGCCGGTAAGAAGCAGAATTAAGATGTCCTGAAGTAAAATATAAAATGGAAAATCATACGAGAATGGAAGTCCAGCTGGACCAAGAGCCAAAGAAAGATCAGAGCTAGGGAAAGGAGTGCCCCACTTTGGACTTTTCCTACAAAGCAGCTGTAATAGAGGCTGCAGGTTACAATGTTTAGCCAGAGTTTTCAACTTCTTCACAAGTTCCTCTCCTGCTCGTAAATATCCCCAGTAAACATATTCCAACAACTTCATCAATGCCTGATGATCAACTTGAGCTGATAAACGAATTTCTTTCCGTAACTCTCCACATGATTTCCTTGTAAAGTCTCGAACTGAAGAACCATCAAATGTATTCTCATCAAGATGTAGTTCTTTAGAAGGCAGGAGAGAGGGACATTTAACTGCAAGAACAACACCATGGACACTCAAAGAATCGCCATTCGTAAGAATGAGGTGCACATCCACATATTCCTTCTCATTGAGTCCTTTCCCAATCCTTTTCTCAATTTTACTAGGAAAACCATAGGCTCCAAAGTAACTAAGAACGTAAGCAGCATACCATCTGAGTCCAGGAGTAGAAGTGTCAATGCATATTTTTTGGAGCTTGCTAACTAATTCAGCTTCAGTATATGCCGTCTCACCAGCAAATATGTCTAGAATATTTCTACCAGAACCAGAGTTGTGCATCAACTCAGCTAGTACCCATAAACTATAAAGCAAAGGAATGTCTTTGCCCTCCCAGTCTTCTGTAGAAACCCAGCAACAACTCCTCTCATGGAATGGAAAAAGCAAATGAGAAGCAAAGTTCAGCCTTCCTATATGGACATCATTCTCTAAGCAACACTTTACAAGAACCAGTAGCGTCTTTATCCCGTCACCTTTGATAACGTGCCTCTGATATTGTGGTAAAACTGAATAACAAGCCAAGCCAATCAAGTTAATGACAAGTTTAAGTACATTTGGCATTCCAAGGTTGTTACCGGAGGCTGTATAACTTAGGGTATGCAGTACGTGTTTCAGATATTCCTTGCCATTTAGCTTCAGTATCTCAGATAGTATGGATCTTGCCCTTGAGGCAATATACTTGCATGGAGAAAAAATCATCATGAGAACTGCCCTTGATGCCGGTTCACTTTTGATGGCATCAACAACATCATTTTCACATATTTGACACCATTTGCGAATTGTGTCCACAAAGACCCAGCTATGAAAAAAAAAATGAACAGAATAGTAAGCACAAAAATTAATTACCACGAAAACAAAAGAGTTGACCTTCATCCCAAAAGAAGAAACAAAAGGCAACAATTTTTTTCAAAAAAAAAAAGGTTTAATGATGGTAGATTACCATGAACATCTAATAAGGATGTTGAGGTGGAGTTCATTTCCATGAGCCTTGGGGTTGAAATCTTCCCCACAGTGTGTTGCAAGCCATCCGAGAATATCCCAGATGTAACCCCTCAAAGCATGAAGATAATTGGAACTGAGAACCTGCTGCGCGATGGACATTTGCTCCTTCAACGACAATAAATGTTGATATAAGTTGTCGGGAAAATCTTCTAAGAGAAGACCAAGGAGGACACTGTCAATCCCTTGTTTCCAAAAATAAATGTGATGCTTGCCTGCCCAACGAGTAATCAGAGCTAAGCGACATGCCTCCATTATTAAAGATAATTGGTCATTTGCAGCCTTTCCAGAAAGCGAGTTCTGTTTGCGCATCTCTCTTACTATGGCATTAACAATAGGCTCGCCAAACATGCTCAACAGTTTCAAACAGTTTTCTTCATTTCTCTGACAATAAATGAAACACAATACGTCATCATAAAGATCTAAGTATCCCAATAGGTTATCTTCCAAGAAGAACAAAGTTACAAATATTACCACTAAACATTGGGCTAGTCTAAATCCCTCCACCTGAACAGAATGAGGGTGTGATCTGTCCATGCATTGCACAATGATCTGCAGAAAGGCTTCTCCATTTTCCATAAGATTCTTGGCCCCACTACCACATAAAGCTGGTAAAGAGAATTTGTATATTCTTAAACTATGAATTTCAAAACTAAGGAATGTAAAGGACAAATTTACATATCAGAGTTTCATACCTAAAGCAGAATACAACTTCAAAACTGCAACTTTAACAGATAAATCTGGCTTTGCAAATATAGCCTCTAAAGTTTTCATCAGTTTAACATCAGTCCAAACAGGATACCTAGATGGAGGCCACCGCCACAATATTGTACTCAAAAGTGAAGCCATCTCTTGAAAATGTTCATTTGCCACCATACCTCCAGAATGTATGTTACTAACAATATGAGCAACAGTTTTTTTTTCTTCCAAGATCTCCCAAATTGCTTTCTCACTCTTATAGTTCAGATTCAAGAGAATCAGATTCAAAGCAGTAACACATGATATAGGAATGTTTACTTGATGTAAAGATAATACTATTGAGAGAGAATAAACTAGATCTAACACATAAGGCTGCCCTACCGAATTGGGTAAAATGTTGACCAACTTTTCTACCACATTTGCTGCTATATTTAGCATGGATCCATTTCTATATTGAAGAATCCCTACCAATGCCCCAACCATATCAGAAACTGAATCCTGGAAATGAAAGGAAAAATATGGATGTAAACATTAGCTGGAATTGTGCATTGCCAAAAATCCCAAGCATATCATATCAACAAGACTAGATTAGCAGTGACCTGGGCATGGCTAACTTTGAAAATACTGATATCATGTTCAGTAACAATGGAAACATGATTTAACAGTCCCATTCTTCATTTTTCTTTTTGTTTTCTTTTCCTGATTTGACACTTTTGGTAAACACACTATCAAGCTTTCTCAAAATGATAAGATGCATTTTCTAGATACAGATAAATTTGATATCTCAAGTCCATATACCATATTTTTCCATCCATTTCATCTCTTAAATTGAATTTTAAATTTTCAATGCAAACACACAGTATAAAAAAAATATGTATAAAAGCATGAAGACTTCATACATATGAATGAAGCACCATTGAAGTTAAAACAGTGTATTCTCAACAGTTTCAAAATTGTCTTACGGTGGTGGCATATGTTTACAGCATCATAGTTGCAGAAAACAAACCACAACCACAGATTTCAATACTCGGAATAAATCAAAAGTTCTACACTTACTACAGCCAATCTAATGCACCAGGGTTTGAACAACATGATAGTATTTGTTTTTATTTAAAGTCTAAAACGTGGATATCTTTGAATACCTTTACAAGGGGATGGTGTATTGTATCTCCAGAAATAGAATCAAGAAATGCAGCAATTGAACGGACCACATGTCTTTGTATCTCAATGTCCGTAGACTGCCATTTCCTTGTGTTGTCATCATAAAATCTGCTGATGCACATTATGTTGTTTCAATGTAATTATTCATCTGTGAATTACTTCAAAAGGGGAAAAAAAAAAAATCATTTGCATACAGAAAATCAACCAAACCCAAGATGTGAAACTGACCATTAATCTGAGACCATCAAAGTTACCCTAGATGGCATGGACTATCAATTGATGAACTAAACATAGGGGACAATATATGTACCCCCTGAAACCGACACCCCATTTGCAAACACACTCCAAAACTACCATTTGTGACACTTGGCTCCTCAAACAACCAATTTGTTGCAATATAGCCCCTCTGTTAAATGTTGGCATTAAAGTGAATGGAAAATTGTGCACTATACACGTGAAAATGTTTTACTTGAAATGCCCAAATTGCCTAAAAATTATTTTTAAAAAAATGCAAAATTTTAAAAAATAAAAATAAAATGTGTGGCCTAACCTCACCTTGAGGATAGGGGTAGTTCGGCCACCCCCTCAGTCACTTGTAGGGGTGGCCGACCACCTCCCACCTCCTTATTAGTGTCTTTTTTTTAAAAAAAATAATAATAATTTTTAGGTTAATTTGGGTATTTCAAGTCAAAAGTTTGCACGTGCATCTCATTTGTGCTATTTTCTGTCTATTTTAATGCCAACATCTAATGGAGGGTCAAAACTGCATTGAAATGGTAGTTTGATAGAGCCAAGTATCACAAATAGTAGTTTGGGAGGTCTTTGCAAAATGGGTATCAATTTGAGGTGTAAGTATATTTTGCCCTAAAATATAAGTTGTGAATCTAAAGAGATCGTCTCAATACCCTAATAAAAAAATAATTGGGGTAGCTTCAAGCTTGTTTGTTATTGCATACCAGATAGCAAAAAGCGAATGCAATGGCTTCGCAAATCAAAGAGGACATGCAAGCCTAACCCAAATATTTGTGATACAAACTTTGGGTAGAACTTACCCTTGAAAACTAGCTTACAAGGAGAGGGTGCCCAAGAACTTATATACACATGGTTAAGATTATATTTAATCCATGTGGGACACAAGAATCGTAACATGTCACCACGTTTTCACAACCAATGTCTACAGCAGCTCACTCTATTGATACTAACCCGATGGTAGCTTTTTCTCTTTTTGGCGGCTCCACTCACCTATCAGTATTTTAATCTAACCCATAGGTTGCCCCTTCTGTGACTTGAACTTGTTACATGGTGTTTTGGCTCTTATACCAAATGATATAAACATTTGGTAGAACTTATCCTTGAAAATTGGCTTGCAAGGAGATGGTGCCCAAGAGCTTATATATACATGGTTAATATTAGATTTAACCCATGTATGACACAAGGATCGTAACAATTTGGCATTGGAGGGACTGCACAAGACCAATTAGTTGATTTGCTTTATTTATTTCATTTTCCCATTTTGTCTTTATTATCTGGCTTAATAAGCCATAGTTTGTCTTTAGCACACTAAGAACTGCCTATAAAAGGGGAATCTATGTTATATTCTGAAAACAGAAGAATTTAATTTAAAACAAAAAACAAAAAATTGAGGTTTACTCCTACCCTAAATGAAGGTTGAGGTTTTCTCCTACCCTAAACAAACAGTGGGTGTTTATAAATTGGCATTAGAGCCATGATAACCAACAAGGAGTGTATTGAGAAACTAGAAGCCAAATTTTTGGAGGTGTGTGAGGAAATACAAAGGATGGAAGAGGGCTTGTGCAACACGAAAGCAAAAACTGCATAGGCTATCCAATGCCCAATTACGTCCAGCCATGCCATCGGATTCTAGGCAGATCCTACTGACAGAGTCAGCCCATATTTCAAGACCAAATTGACCGTCAAAGTATGGAGAGGATCTGTCGGGCTATTCTATGCAAATTTCATGAGCGGCATGTGAATAGAGGCCTTCTTCACCGCTTGGCACAAAATACTTTGTGCCATGTTCTTGGCAGTTTCCACTGCTAGAATGTGGCACAAACCACTTCACACCATAATCTGGGTCACTCCCCCGCTGGAATGTGAGTCTTTGTCCAACTAGGCAGTCCATTGCGTTGACTTCTAGCACGGCTATTATCCAATACACTACTATGCGTATGGCATCATTGGCATGACGTCCTCTGAGCATGTTTAGGGTACCAGTTGAGCCCCATCACACGCAAAATGCATCACAGTGAAGGGGTGTACTTTCCACACAGTTGTGATCCATCACACCACAAGGAAGGCATGGCGTACTTTCCGTGTAGTTGCAATCCACTAGGGCGGGTTAGGCCGGGAAGCCAAGGAGCTACAGTAGGATGGGTGTGGCACATTAAATTGGACTTTCTAGGCTTCGTGGGTGAAGAATAGCCCATGTTTTGGTTGAACTCTGTGTAGCAGTTCTTTCCCTTTCATTAGACGCCAATCGAGCAACGATTTCTTCTAGATTCGTTTCATCTTGAAGGGGAGGCAAATCACCCGTGGCAGATGGTACAACGGGTATATTGCGATAAAAAAAATTTCTGTCTTGGCAATGTTCAAGAGAGAAATTATGGGGCGATTTGGACCAACTATGTGAATTATAATGAAGTATTATCATGCATTCACAAACTAGTTCCCTCTTTGATTATCAATAGGAGTTTGAGAAGTTTGCTAACCACATAGTGGGGTGGCCACAATCTGCATTGATTGGCACAAAGCAGTTTCAATTGACAGATTAGGGATGATCGGCTTACTAGGCAGCAACGCTATGAAAATTCTGATAATTTTAAACCCGCTGCAAAGCCATTTCAATTAAAGCCACCACATATTCTTGATGAGCCACTAAACCCAGTTCCTTTTTTTTTTTTTAATAAGTAATTTCGTATCATTAATAAAGTGCAAAGGGACAAATACACATGGAGTATAGAAGAGAACCTCTAATAGGAAGAACTAAAAGAACATAAAGTCAAAAAATCTGCAAATGTAGAAACAATCAAGCTATGATGTGCCACGATTCATATATGTAACGTGTTAAGCATAATCTTCCGCAACTCTATCACCAATGTCTGTACATCTTCAAAATGCCGAGCAATCCTCTATGCCAAAGACACCACATTAAACACAATAGAGCCAGTCTCCATACTTCCTTAATTGTACCCCACCCAATCGAACTGCCCCAACTGTGCAACAAATCAATGATCCGTCTCAGCATAACCCATTCCAACCCAAAGAATGTAAAAATACAACTCCATAGTTACCTAGTGGCATCACAGTGAAGGAATAAGTGATCAATGGACTCTCCGCTCTTCTTAAACATATAGCACCACAACATTCCTTTTCCGCAAATTATCATGTGTCAAAATTTTCCCTAATGTTGCGGTCTACACAACATTCGTAATGTGCCGCTACACCGACAGGCGACTTTAGCCAATCTCGTATTGAAAAAACTTTCATGGGAAGAGATGTAGAAGCGGCATGAGGTGGGGGTTTTGTTTTAATTGACTCCAGGTTCTCTTGCTTGAGACAGTTTCAGACGGAGGGGAGGATAATCAGATTAGATGGAAAGCCAAATATGGGGGGGATGCAACACATGACCAAGAGCCCAGGCAACCACAAGGAATCCATGATTATCACTGGGTTTCTGGACCTTAAGGACAATGTCCCACTAGAAGGGGGGCAAATGATGGTCTTCACAAGTCAGAGAGGACATGCAAGCCTAACCTAAAGTATTTGGCACCACAAGGACTGCACAAGACCAATTAATTGTTTTGCTTTATCTATTTCCTTGTCTTGTTTTATCTTTATTATCGGGCTAAATAGCCTTCTTTTGTCTTTAGCTCAATAAGAACCGCCTATAAAAGGGGGAGCTAGGTTACATTTTGAAAACATAAAAATTTAATGAAAAAAAAAAAGAAAAAGTTATCTCTTATCCTAAATGGACATTGGAGCTTGGTTTTGTAATGTTTTGGGTTTTGAAAAGAGTTATGAAAAAGGTAAAAAATGATAATAGATGTGATGGGAGCACATTTGAAATTTTTTTGTATTTGAGGTTCACAAAAGAAAATTTGTTAGGTAAAAAATTTTAGGGGTGTTTTTGAAAAACAAAAAGCTAAAGAGTTTCCATGAAATAAAATAAAAAATGTTGGAGTTAGACTCAGCAGCCACCACGGGGTCGCCAATTGATCCTAGCAGCCAATGTAGAGTCGCCAAACAATCTTGGTGGCCATCACGGGGCCGCCGAACATATCAGTGGCCACCAAGGTGGCTGCCGCCATCATGGGTTAGGTGACTACTAGAGGCTACCATGCCAGCCTCTATTTTTATTTTCTTTTTCTTTTTCTTTTTTACATGTAACAAAAAAAAGCCTTCAGTGCTTCACTATCTGAAAGAAAATGTACAAAGAGCCTCTTCACACCATGAAAAAAAAAATGTAATATGTTCAGTTATTATTTTAGAAGTGTTTCGTGTTTTAATTTTTGAGAACTGTTCTATGAAAAAGTATTTTGCTTTTTTGAAAAGCTTTTGTAGTTTGTCATCAAAAGTATGTTAGTGGCGGAAGCATCTAATGATCAAGATTGTTACCAATTACAGACTCGTCACAGAAGCATCTAATGATCAAGATAAGAACATAAGCTGAAGCGAATTACTCAATTTTGCAACAAATTAAGGAAAATACAAGGAATAACTAGAACTTTTACGCAAGACATAAGAAGTAAGAACACACAACAAATGACGAAAATTAATAGTCCGGAAAGAATTCCTAATTCGAAAATGTTAAAAATAAAAATAGTCATAAAGATAACTACCATTACCCCCACAATCTTTTCATCAAATATCCTTAATTTCGCCTAACTATTAAAAGAACAAAAAAATAATAATAATAACAACACCTGGTGCCAAGGTTGAGAGCATGGTAGAGACGCTGATGGAGGGTGTACATCTGACCGCTGATGCTCCGATTGTTCTCTGTTGCTCTCTGCTTTGATGATCTCATCTTCTGCTACTCTGCAACTGTCGTTGCCCTTCTTCTTCTACTTCTTTTCCCTCTAAAATTATGCCAAAGAAGGCAAAATAAATTCACTCAAAAAAAGAAAGCAATATAAGAGGCGCCAAGAAATTACAAGAAAGTGCAAAGAAATTGGGTTCGTTAACTAATTCGCCGCGGAGGCGCAAAGGAAATTACAAGAAGCCCATAATACAAGATAAAAACCCAAAAATAACTTCATGTTATTAATGTGAAACATATTGGAGTAAAATAACAACCAATATTTAACTTTTTTTTTTTTTTTTTTTTTGTAAACATGTTTAACTTTTTTTGAAGTGAACCAATGTTTAACTTTTTTTTTTTTTTTGAAAAAAAAAAAACCTAAATGTTTAACTTAAAACCTTCCTATCCCCTTAATAATAATAATAATAGTTAAAGTTACTCGTGTTTCTCTTGTATCACTTCAAAAAAAATGTGGTTTTTAAAATTACCGTTAGGTTTTTAATTTTTTATCAAATGGTGATTTTAAAAATCACATCTTTTTTGAATGGCACAACATAGACTACTGGTAAGTGCTAAATATTACATATTTTATCCCTTTAATTCACATATGTTAATCTCTTGATTTTGTTATTATTTGATGTTTTGTGTTTTCTTATAGTTTTGAGGATTTTTAGGAAAAGAAGCGGCAAATTTCAAGATAAAAATGTGTTTTTGGGAAAAGTTGGAGATGTAGGATCGATCGCCGACCAAGCTAAGCTCAAGCGCACAACCACTAGGATCGAGTGCATTAGCGCTCGATCCCACAAGCAGCCAAGCTCGAGCGCACCAACATGGGATCAAGCTCCGAGATGCGGCAAAACAACTTTTCCACATTAGAATGGGTTTCCAGTCTCCTAGTTGGATTAGGAGACTGGCCTACAGTTCTATTAAGGTTTCTAGGACTTCTAGGGTTTTCTTATCCCTATAAATAAACCTCTATACTTTGAGAAAAGATATACAATCCTAGAGAGAAGAATTGGAGGCTGGATCAAGAAGCGTTTTCAGTTTCTTCTTTCCCTTTTTAGCTTTATTTCAATTATGTGTAACTAACCATTGTTAGGGGCTAGATTAAAGCCCTAATCATGTCTTTTTAGAATTTCAATATTAGTGTCTTTGCTACAATTATATTTAAGTTTTTAACTTGATTAATTCTTGTTTAATCAAATTCCTTATATGAATGTGCTTGACGAACATATGCATGTGTTTGGATTTGTTACTTGTGTCAATTTGGATGACTGAGTCCTAGGCATAGTAAAATGACAAAAGAACCTCCTCACGTGTTCTTGGCTTAATCAACATGGAGAACCGAAAGTAGATATCATGCCCTAGGCTTCATGTGTTTGTCGATTTTTATAGATTTATGCTTTTTTAAAGAACAACTTAGTATAATGCTAAATCCTTTAGAAAGAAAAGAATTAGAGTAGAAATCATGCCTAGTTCGTTATTTGGAGAGATCAATAGCTTAAATAGTAGATACCATGCCCTTAGGTTGGCAAACATTAAATATAGCGATATAATTGTTAGCATTAGCATATTGTTTATCTTAATTAAGGTGTGGTTAGTGGTGGATGTCAAAACCCTAGCCCTCGTTTTTATTATTTTTTCTATCTTTTATTACCTTTTTATTTAATTATTAAATTCAATCTGTGACAATTGATTTAATTCCATTAATTAATTTAGAAATTACGTTCTAAGCATAACTTTACAATCCTTGTGGGAATAAACTCGTATTTACCTACTATGTTCCAGTGACGAGGAGGAGTTTGTGCAGATTTTTGAGAAATTGCGGGGGAGATTGGATGATAATGATTTCCAAAGGTTTGTTTTCGTTTCGCGCCAGATCTGGTTTAGAAGGGATAAAGTCATTTTTGGGGGAGAGTTTCTGTCACCGATTGAGTTAAATCATGTTGCCATGGTTCAAAGATTATAGTTGAAGGAGATTCGTTGGAAGTCGTTGAAGCCCATCGGAACGAAGATTGTTGCTGGAAGAGTTATGGGATGGTTTTTTTTTTTTTCTTTTTTTTTTTTCTAAATTAAAAGGCGGGAAAGGCAACCAGTGTAATTTTTCCCCTTGAGCGTGACCATCGGGGTTTCCACCCGTTGTGAAATGTTCGGTTTGAGCAATAGCTACTGCCTAATAAGGCGAGTCTGTCACCATAGCCTCATCAAAATAAAAGTTGATAAAGTTCTTTCTTAGTAGCATCTAGTTCGCGGACTAATACTGCAATCTGATAAATGATGCTAAGGCCATGTTACTCGGTTTTCCTTCTGACATAAAAATATATTCATGATTTTTTTTTTTTCGCTTAACTGGTGCACAAACTCCTATCAACTTATAATAAGAAAGGATTATATCAGTTGCATGAGATAAAACAATTTACTGATAAAAAAGTTTTTTATTTGATAATTATACCTTAATTCTAGGGTGTCTATTTGATACAAAAAGACAAAATTGAAATAATGCAGAATTTTTTTGATAATGATCTAGTGTGACAGGTGTGAACTTAATATTTTCCCACAAAATATATTATAACACAATTCAAAATGCAAATGAAGTATTTCATAACTATTAGATGTACAATTCAAGATGCAAAAAATACAAAAACTAAGGAAAAACAAAAAAACAAAAGTAAATACAGAAAGACTAAAGACTGAAAAAAGAAAATTTAATTTTGACAGTGAGCCACCTACTATTACGGTGGGAGACTTATTAATGGAAGTATTGGTTAGGAATGCTACCAAAAAGGCTGATAGTAACGGCCTTTTCTTGTAGATGCATGGGTGCAATCAAGTGATACCCAGATAAACTTAGTTCATTGTCTAACTTTAAAAGGAACCGGAGAGATTAATACGTAAAAAGAGCGGAACAAGATCTTCTTCGGTTTATTTAATATTCAGCTAGTTATAATAGAGGAGTATTTTGTTTTTTTACTTTTTTAGGGGACAAAAATATTATTTCACTATAACTAACAGGATAGAGGATCCTAATTTTAAAAAGAACAAGGGCGGTGAAGTAAAAACCTAACGATATCATATTATTTTGAGGTTAGATTCGAATATAAAATTTATAGTGAACCAAAAGAGCTCCACATAAGAGAGTCAGAAGACCAAAGATATTATGCAAAGAGACCCATGACTGCGAAGGCGCATGCAGTACATGGTAAGGGCAGAGGCTACAGAATGGAAGAGAGCAGACCGGGAAAGGTGGTATGGCCGTATGGGGAGGCGCGTGAATAAGGGTAGGGGTTGGCAATGGAAGAGAAACTTGTTAAGGGGTCAAACTTTTGAGGTTTTTTTTTTAAAAAAAAAAAATTATTTAAAGCAAATGAAAAATCATTTGAATATTTCATATATACCAATAAATCCATTTACTTGGACTATATATTAACAAAACAAAACAAAAACAAGTAGATGAAGAAAAAAGAACATTTTTTACAAGAGTAATGCTATACACTAATGATACCATAGTTTTTATCGCTACATAACAATGATACCATAGTTTTTATCTGATAATTATCTCACAATGATGATGTGATACCATATTTTTTATTTAATAACTATCTCACAATGATTATATGACACTTCAACCGGCCCTTAAATAAGTCATTTCTAAAAAAAATAAAAACACTAAAAATTGGATGAATATGCTACATCACTATTTAAGATAATTGTAAAATAAAAATATAGTATATAACATTATTTTAATGAAAGAGTAAACTGGAGTATCTTAACATTGACATCCTTTCTTGTTCTTTTAAAAATATTATGAAAAATTTACAATTAACCGTGTATTTGTTGTATCAAATTCACATCGAACAACCAACTAATTGTTCTATCCTATGAACGTAAATAACAGCTTTATTTTATTTATTTATTTATTGTAAGTTTTTAGTCCAATACAAAACGAAAAAGACAATATGTTAGAAGTTGTGATATATAACTCGCTCTAGAACTACATGATATAAAAGAAGGCACCAGCCCTAAGAATTTATAGAATTCGTTGCGGACCAAACACTAGGGGTAAGCAAATTAACCGTTTACCATACCAACTATGACCGAACTTAAATTAACCATCAACCGACTTATGTGAGTCAAAAATCAGTATTGATTTTTTATACCAACATTGGCTCGGTTCGGTTAATCAATATAAATTTTTTGTTGTCAATTAATCGAACCAAACTGCCATATTTGACACTGATTAAGGCTTTAACGGAATGGACTTTGCATAGTGATGTTTTGTTAAAAGTATTTGGTAAGTTTGTTGCATCTTATTTTCTTATTGTTTGTATCTTATGTTCAATAAATTATTTTAGCCCCCAAAAAAAAACAATTTGGCTGCCAAAATAACTAATTTTTGGCCCATTTAAAAATGACATTGGCCCAATTAAAAAATCTCACGGTTAACCCACTGAAATTAACTGATTACCCAAATTAATAAAAAATTTCGAAACAATTGATTATTGAAATGAAATCGGTGTATTAATCAATTTAACCAACACTTTTGGTTAATCAACCAATAATGGCTCTGCCGAACCGAACCAATGCCTACCCCCTACCAAACACAAAAACAAAAACTTTCTAAACCCTATATATACATATAGGGTTTAGAAAGAGATCATTCCTACTGACAGACCACGCAAGGCTAAGTTAGGCATAGATACCAGTTCAAAGGAAACGACTCTTCTGCTCATCTTATACTCAAAAAGAATCACACAAGATTTAGTAATGGCTATAGATCACCTCCATCCTTTCCTATCATCCAAACATTATATGTGGTGTGGTCTCCGCATAGAATACGTCTTTTGGTGCATGAAAATTGGATTATTGGTTGTAGAGTCCACGCCTCATTAGGGTGGTGTTTGACAACCAGGATTGCGTCGTTACTGTGCGCATTTGTACTGTGCATTTTTTTATCTTTTTCCTAAAAATTCTACAAACAATATACACCCATTATGCTAAATTACCGAAATGCCCCTCTCCACCAAACTTGCTCTGCAATTCTCTCGATCTCTTTGGTCTCCAAGCGCTGGCTCCACCTCTACCGCACCTCCACGACCTCCCTCTCTCTCCGCCTCACCCCTCAATTCCACAATCCCCGCCTTGTCTTCCCTCCTCTCCCACTACCCTTCTCTTCTCTCCCTCTCTCTTGTCCTCTCCTCTGACCCCACCACCGCCACAACAACCACACCCACCACTTTCTCAGACCACCTACTCCTCAAACTCTTGCAAGGTGCAGAGTTTGAGGGGTAGGTGGTCTGATTGTATCAAGCTTCATACTTTGAGGTTTTTGGCTGGCCCTGTTTCTCTATTCTCTCTGAATTCTCTCTCTTCCGCCTGTACCTACCTCACCTCTCTCTGCATCAATCTCCGTAGGCCTATCTTTTTCAGTTGGATTGTGAATTTTCCTGCTTTAAAAGAGTTACCAATCCTTGTCTGCTCTGGGGAAGGCCTTGAACAAGAAATTGAGTTTGCTAGGGGATATGGGTTGTGGGAAAATGAGGATTTTGATGCAGGACTGGGCTTGGAGAGTCTCTGTTTATCATGAATTCGAGTAGACGATTAGGGCTTGAGTTGGCTTTGGCAAAGCTGCAAAAGGCTAAAGAAATTGCAGCTACGGAGCTATGAAGGTATTGGCTTTGGCGGAGCTGTGAAGCTTTTGGACTGAGTTTCCGACACAGAAGATCGACTAGTTCTGGAGCTGCCGACCAGGCGTCCTTCGTCCGCTCCGTCGAGTTCGGCTGTGTCCCCATTCTCTCCGCCCCTACCTTCCACGCCCCCTCCGACCGTGCTCATCACCCAGAGCGGCTTTGCGTCCTCCCAGCTCCCAGGCGTCCGTCGTCCAAATCCAGTTGGCTCAAGGGGGTAGAGGAGTATATGTAATAGTTTTAGGGAAATATTGGAAGGCAAAATCGTCACCATCAAAAAAAAAAAAAAAGTAAACAGTGACAACGCGTACACAGTAACTACGCAATTTTGTCAAACAAATAGATTGGAGGAATCGAAGGGAAGGTGACGTGTAAAATTACTATTTAGCAAATCATAGATATCCCATCCATAACACAACATATTTGAAGATCAAAAATAGCATATCTCAACCATCGGTTTAAATAGTTCAAAACAAAGCAATGTAACACCAAAGAACCATAACATACTCCTTGCAATACACATTAAAAACAAAACTAAACGAATATGATCCCGTGCAACCTTATCCGGACTATAAATAACAGTCTCCCTGAAGTAAATCGACTTGATCAACAATGATCACATGAATAGCTTACAGCTTGTCCTCGAACTCGGAAAGTGGGGTCATCTGCTCCTTCAAGCCCTTTCTCTTGCGGATGTCGGCAACAAGTTGAGAAGCTTGGGATCCAGCTTCCAATGGATCCGATGCCATCATGTCCCAGTGATCAAAGACACATTGTGGGAAAGCTTGCCCCGAGGTTGCAGCCCTCAAAGTGCTTGAGAATCCGAAAGATTCGACGACAGGAAGGTATGCCTTGATGTTGTACAGTGGGGTACCAGGCCTCTGAATTTCCTCGAACACATGCCCACGTTTCTGGTTAAGAACACTGTAGATACCACCAAGTGCCTGCTCAGGAGCTTGGATCTCCACCAGGTATACAGGCTCAAGAAGCCTGGGCTTGGCTGTAATCTGGGAAGCATAAATAACCCTCCTAGCAGTTGGAATGACCTGACCACCTCCTCTGTGAATGGCATCAGCATGAAGAACAACATCACAGACTTCAAAGCAGATACCCCTCATGTTTTCTTCCGCCAATGCTCCTTCCTTAGATGCCCACTGGAACCCTGCAACAACAGAATCCTTAATTTCATTCAGGTACTGAACTCCCTTACACATATCAACCACCATGTTGGGGCCGGTGGTCTCAGGGCCAAAACACCAGATTTTCTTCGCTAGATCCTTATCCCAACCAAACTCCTCAGACAAGATTTTGGAACGAGCTTTAGGATCATCCCTTGGACCGATGCGGCCGTCATCAATGGCCTCTGCAAGCCCCTCTTCCAGGGGTCGTGCTTCCATGTACAAACGGTTGTGCTTGTTCGGCGACTTGCTCATCACAGTACGGCATGACTTCTCAAGGACCGTCTCACGGAAGGAGACAACAGGATCAGACTTGATAATCTCTGCTCCACCCATGAAATCATCCTGCAAATCCTTCAAACAGATCTCAAGGTGGAGCTCTCCAGCACCGGCTATGATGTGCTCCCCAGACTCTTCAATAGTACAGACGACCATAGGATCTGACTTGGCCAAACGTTTCAGGCCCTCCACAAGCTTAGGAAGGTCAGATGCAACCTTGCATTGAACAGCCACACGAACGACAGGTGACACAGAGAACTTCATGGCTCGGATTGGGTGTGCATCAACTTCTTTCTCATTTGTCAAAGTAGCATTCTTGGTGATATACTGATCCAAACCAACCAGCGCAACAGTGTTACCACAAGGCACATCCTCAACTGTTTCCTGCTTCTTACCCATCCAGATGACAGTTCTCTGCACGCTCTTAACATACAAGTCCTTTTTTTCCCCAGGCACGAAGTTGGGACCCATGATTCTGACCTTCAAACCAGTTGAGACCCTTCCAGCAAAGACCCTACCAAAGGCAAAGAACCTACCCTTATCAGATGCAGGAATCATTTTTGATACATAAAGCATAAGAGGCCCCTCAGGATCACAGTTCCTGATAGCATTAGCATAAGCATCATCAAGGGGACCCTCGTATAAGTTCTCAACACGATACTTTTGGGCCGTGGATGGGGAGGGAAGGTGAAAGATCATCATTTCCAATAAGGCACTACTTGCTGGGAGCCAGGTCTGCATAACACGTTTCATCAATGCCTTCCCCATTAAGTCCTTCTCTTCCGACTTCATGGTGACACCAAGTTTCGTCAACATGGGCCACAGTTTGTCCTTCTGGTCATTCATGCAAGTGGTGATAATCTGCTTGATAGGTTCGTAGCAAAACTGAACAAACCCACGCTTGCAGGTGGGAGAGCCAGTATTCTTGCTGGTCCATTTCTTTGTAGCGGGGTCAAAGAAGTTCTCACCCCATAGCCGTTCCATCATTTTTGACTCATCAACTCCAAATTTGGACGCATACATCTTTGCAAAGTTGGTCAGTGTAAAGGCCCAGCCATGCAAACCAGCAGAGAAGGCAACTGTTCCTTTCTCGGGGTAAACCTGGACATCACCAAGGAGGGGATCTTCATATGTAGCCATGATGACATTAGCATTCTCAATAACCCTCTGGAATGTTTGGTAAGCCTCCTCTCCATCAACCTGGAGCTCAAGGAAACACCTGTCCATCTTGTTAACGGTCAAGACAGGCCGAATCCTTTCTCCCAAGGCCTGTCGAAGCACGGTTTCTGTTTGGACACAAACGCCTTCGACACAATCAACAACAACAAGTGCACCATCAGTAATACGAAGAGCAGCTGTAACCTCCGATGAGAAGTCAACATGCCCAGGGGAATCGATGAGGTTGATAAGGTACTCATTCCCATGTCTCTCTCCCTTGTAGCTCTTCAGAGCCTCATCAGTCATCTCATAGTAGAGGGAGATACCAGTAGACTTAATTGTTATGCCACGCTCCGCCTCGTCCGCACGAGTATCTGTCATCCGGACATCACCTGCAGTTTCTTGTGCAATGATACCAGCAGCAGCCACAAGAGAATCCGTAAGTGTAGACTTCCCTGAAATTTTATAATTAAATACATCATTAGAACTTGAAGCACCAAAACATTCAAATAACATTATAGAAGTAGCAGAAGGCATACTATAGAAAGCCGTAGAACAAGCGCTAAAGTTACAAAATCAAATAACATTTCCGGGACTTTCAACAAACAAAACAAAAGATGTTGCATGATAAGAGGCATACAAATAAAACTAAAAGTACATTCATTTTACAAGCACTAAATTAACAAAAACAATTAGCACCACTGCACAAAGTTTTACAGCATTCTTGTTATACATACACCTAAAACTTAAAGCTAACATCAGATGACTTTTAGAAAACGAAAAGACAAAATCAGGTCCATCTTGCCCCCTAATGGATGTAGAAAAACCCCCCACTTATGCATACAGTCAACAAACTGCAAAGCCTCTGATCAACAAAACAGATTTATTGCTAGACTAGTCCTCTCTTGCTAGGGACAAATGTTTAGTTGGATATGACGATACAAATTTTCAAAATGCAAAATTTACATACGAAAAATTTGATAACTAAAAAAACACATGATAAGACAAAGTGGAATAGAAATCATACCATGATCAACATGCGCAATAACAGACATATTACGAATATTGTGTTTGTAGTCCATAATCCTACGCAGCTCATCTGCTGTGAATTTCACCTGCACACATCATAAACAATTCCTCACCAATCATAAACAGAATGGAAAACAAAATCAGCAACCTAACAAGCTATATAAGATATAAATGACGTACCATCTTGGCTAGCCTTTAAATGACACGAAAAAAGAAAGGGTATTTGCAAGGAGATCTTCCTCAAAGAATCAAATTAAAACCTGCCTGCAAAAACAAATTTTAGTCACGGTTACATTGACACACAAAGAGAGTAAAGAATACGATACAATTTATAGTTTAACCCGTATTTTATTATTTTTTTTCTTTTAACAGCCATAAGACAATTTATAGGGGGAAAAAACACAATTGTTGAGAAGAGGGTCCTTAGAAAGTAATGAGTTCTATTCAGACATGTAGTTCTCAGTATTCTCCAATCAACAATTTAAACCACCCAAAGCTTGTCACAGCAGTCATATTAGTTTCAAGGATATATATATATATTTTTTGATAACGTAGGAGAACTTTACTTAGATTAATTGCACACCACAGAGCATACTGTACAACAATCCTCACTGTTGGTAACTGACCCCACCCTCCAGAACCAGTACCAGGTAAATCCAGGAGCTTTCACCCCGGACGGGCTAAGCAGTTTATATATAGCATACACAAATATATATATATATATATATACCCATTCAAAGAGACAGAAGAGAAGAACATTGAGGAAAAAAAAGATAAAATAACGAACCAATTATAAACAAATGTAAAAATGATAAATAAAGGATATAAGAATTTTGTCATACACTCGTATATATTCCACCCTCACTAAAAATCAGCAAGAAAGACAATACCATATACGAATCGAAAAAAGGTAAAAGAAACGAAGGGGAAAAGAAAAATGGATACGATTATAAAAAAGTGATTATCAAGAATCAGTCTCGTCCAGATCTCCAAACGAACCACACACGAAAAACACAATTATATACCAAAGAAGCGCAAACAAATCAAAAAAAATAAATAAATAAATAACGAGCTGAAACTGAGGATTAAGGAGAAAAAAGGACATTCAAATTAGAAAACGAATCAAACCCATCTATAAACATATTTATAAACAAATACAAGCAATTTCTAGCTGACCCATAAGAGAAACAATTGTGTTAAATAGTAAAACTATTTACCGGCTGAAACAATATAATCTTACAAATAAAGCCGAAAAAAACAGCGAAAAGAATACAAAATCAACCATCTACTTCCAGATCTTCCAGAGGTGATATCAGATAAACACAAATCATAGGCTCTGTTTGGTAATCAGAAATAGAAACCAAGAACTATTTCGCAAAAATATGAAAGAAAAAAAAAGAGCTAAAAATTCCCTGATCCAATACAAGAACTGAAGCACTAACCTCAAGAACTAGAGAGAGCAGTCTCAGCCGTCTACGAATGTGAGGCAGCGAGACCGAGAGGAGAGGATGTAATATATGATGCTTGTAGGTATATGCCGTTTGTGAGAGTCTCACCTAGGGTTTTTCATTGGGCTGGGCTAGGCTTCCAATTTATCGACTTCAGCCCATTTATCTACCGCAGACAACATTTTTGGAAAGTATTTCTTCCATTTTTCTTTCTTTTTTTTTAAAAAAAAAAAAAAAAAAAAAAACTTATTACTACTGTTTTTTTTTTTCACAATGGATATGAACTTTTGTTGGTTTATGAAGGACATTTTTCCTTCAAACTAAGTTGGAGGAACTTCTTTCAACTCAATTTATAAAATTGATATGTATATATTTTTTTAATAACATGTGAAATGCACATGAATTTTTAATATTATTTATTTCAACTTTGTTCTTATTATTAAAACTTATGTGCATCTTTCACGTTATTAAAAAAAATGACAAATGTTGTTTTTATAGACTAGGTTGAAAGAAGTTCCTCCAACTCACAACTTCCTTCAACCCAATCTATAAAAATGACATGTGTCCATTTTTTTAAGGATAGAGTTTTCCTCCAAATTGGGTTGGAGGAATCTCCTCCAACTAATCTGTAAAAGTGGCATGTGTCCATTGAATATGTGAGATGCACATATTTTTTTAATTACAAGGACAAAGTTGAAATAAATAATATTAAAAACGCATGTGCATCTCACATGTTATTAAAAAAATGGACATATGTCACTTTTACAGATTAGGTTGGAGGAGATTCCTCTAACCCGGTTTGGAGAAAAAATTTGTCATTTTTTTAATAACATGTGACATGCACATGAGTTTTTAGTATCATTTATTCCAACTTTATCCATGTTATTAAAAAAACATGTGTATCTCACATGTTCAACTGACACATGTTATTTTTATAGACTAAATTGAAGAAAGTTTCACAGCCCAGTTTAAAGGAAAACTCTGTCTAAAAAAGAATACCACTTGTTTATTCTTTTGGGTGAGAATTTCAACTTTAATAATTCTTTAGGGATTTCTTTCTGACATTTTAGAGATTAAGTTTGAAGAGTTAGAAGATCCGAATCCAATATCCAATGCTTTGAAGAGGCATCTTGTTCAAATTTTTCCACATCCTTCGTTTTTAAAAGATAATGCTACAATGATTCTTCATGCTCCAAGAAGGGCCACTTTCATCCTATATATCTCATTTAACATATTAAAAAAACTTAACTTTCTTATATCACTGTGAGACTCCAAAAATAAATAAATAAAATTATTTTCCAAAACAAAGAATGATATGTAGAGTGTTTTGTTAAAAGTTTTTATTCAAAATTTGAAGAAAATCTTGGAGGGTGGATTGTAGATTCTCTAACATAACATGGAATGTCCAAATGCTATCGCCTAATATTGCATGGGATTTCATGGTGAAAGCTTAACACGGAATAATGATAATGCGAAAATAATAGTGGAAGCAATATAGAGAAACAATACAGAATTTATGGGTGATTTAGTGTTAGACACTTACGTCTACCACTTTGAATAGTCCTTAAAATTACATTGTGCTCATTGACTTGTTTTGTCTGCAATGCAAAAGTCCATATTTATAGGGTAATAAGTAAATGCAAATACGGTAATCAAATGTCTTTTTTATTTTTCTGATTAAAAATGAGGAAAGGGTTACAACGGAGAATCTTTACCACTATTGATCTGAAAGGAAAAGAGAGTTAGAGATCCTAAACAACAAAAAACCAAAAAATGGGTGAACTCTCCAACCATAAAGTATGTCCATACCCTAAGTAGATGAGCCTTTTAGTGGAAAAATTAACAAGCGATCATGGATTGCTGACTCCACTATGAAATTTGATGTGTCGCAGCTTATGAGATTGCGAAATAGGTAGCACTGGCTCAGGTTATTCTTGGTGGATCCTAGTTTCATTAGGATAGAACAAACTCTTATTAACTTGGTTCACAACCACAATAGAGTAGTTGTAGAATCCAATGAACTAAGGAATCATAGGAATAGTAATCACAAAAAGCAAGAGTATATATCCTATAAGGGAAGATAGTATCTCAATGAGATACAGAGACAACTAAGATTCCATTGGCTAAGGTTTTGACCAACCCGACCATGCCATAAGGAATGGGAGTCAAATTTGTGCCTAATTGGAATTAGGGGCAAGTGGGAGTTTGTTGGGATTATGCCCCGAAGCCAAATGATTTTATATATCTATGTTGACATTCAAATATTTGTTATGAATATATATGTTATATTCATTGATTAAAATGAATTGAGCATATAACACATAAAATGTCTTTTACATGCTTATTACAATGTTTATTATATTTGTTATGCATGTAAATGGTCCTAGGATTACATTAAATATGGCTATGAGTGTGAGTAACGTGGTTATCACACAAGGTCATAGTTCATAATCCTTGTATCCTTAAAGCATATTGTTCGCAGTCAGTAAATGGAACTGAACATTCCATTTTGAGTAAGTCTGTTACACAACAAATCTTGGTGATCTACCTTGATCAAGTGAAACGGTGTCTTCGAGATTGATATGTAGTATGCTGAGAACCTAAGGTATTGAACGGACTAATGAATTGTCTTTTCATAAAGATATTGTATTATGAGAAAAGACAATAAATTCTTAAAGGCTATTTAGACTTTGATTATAAATCCTAAGAAGTTTGTAAACTTAAATGTGAAGTGATAATTACTTTGATGTATCATAGAGCGAGACCTATCATTAGTCATCAAAACTCAATACTTTGGCTAATTACATCTAACATTGTGGAACACCAACTTCAAGAGGGAATCCAAGTGCTTTGTTGGTAAACAAAAAGACAAGAAATTTATCCTTGAGATAGATTTTTTAATGGATATTATTCTTTTGAGTCTTGGCCGAAGCATTTTGGTTGGCATACTAAAATATATATTCATGTGTTCATCACATGTATGAGAATAACATACAATAAGTGACTCAAGGATACAGAAGTTGATAATTAAATGCTATATTACGAAAGATTTCATAGAGGAATCATAAGTCAAAAAGTCATAGGGATTAATTGTTTTAAATAAAAAGGAAAAATTATATTTTACCCCTAAAGTTGGCAATGTTTTTTAATTTGAACACCAAAGTTTAAATTTTTTTCAATTCAACCAATATTATCCCAAAATTCTCATATTGTCCCTAATTTTTATTTTTATTTTTATTTTTTATATAAAAATAAAAAAATAAAAAAAAATAAAAATTTTGGTGCAAAAATGGCCAGATGGCCAAAAGAGTGGGCTACCCTGATTTTTTTAAAATTTTTTTATAAAAAAAAATAAAAAATTAAGGGCAATATGAGAAGTTTTTGATACAATTGGTCAAATTGCCAAAATTTGGAACTTTGGGGGGTGAATTGAAAAAGTTCAAACTTTAGTGTCCGAATTGAAAAACGCTATCAACTTTGGAGGGGTAAATTACGATTTTCCCAAATAAAAAAAATTACAAACATATTCAAAGAATCACACAAGATTGAGTAATGGCTACATATCACCTCCATCCTACTATCATCCAAACATTATATGTGGTGTGGTCTCAGCATAGAATAGGTTTTTTTGTGCATGAAAATTGGTTTATTGGTTGTGCAGTCCAAGCCAAATTAGATTGGAGGAACGGGAGGGAAGGTGACGTGTAAAATAACTACTTAGCAAATTAGATATCCCATCCATAAAACACAACATATTTGAAGATCAAAAATAGCATATCTCAACCATCAGTTTAAATAGTTCAAAACATAACAATGTAACACCAAAGAACCATTACATACTCCTTGCAATACACATTAAAAACAAAACTAAACGAATATGATCCAATGCAGTCTAACCCAGACTTTAATATAACCGTCTCCCTGAAGTAAATCGACTTGATCAACAATGATCACATGAATTTCTTACAGCTTGTCCTCGAACTCGGAAAGTGGGGTCATCTGCTCCTTCAAGCCCTTTCTCTTGCGGATGTCTGCAACAAGTTGAGAAGCCTGGGATCCAGCTTCCAATGGATCCGATGCCATCATGTCCCAGTGATCAAAGACACATTGTGGGAAAGCTTGCCCCGAGGTTGCAGCCCTCAAAGTGCTTGAGAATCCGAAAGATTCGACGACAGGAAGGTATGCCTTGATGTTGTACAGTGGGGTACCAGGCCTCTGAATTTCCTCGAACACATGCCCACGTTTCTGGTTAAGAACACTGTAGATACCACCAAGTGCCTGCTCAGGAGCTTGGATCTCCACCAGGTATACAGGCTCAAGAAGCCTGGGCTTGGCTGTAATCTGGGAAGCATAAATAACCCTCCTAGCAGTTGGAATGACCTGACCACCTCCTCTGTGAATGGCATCAGCATGAAGAACAACATCACAGACTTCAAAGCAGATACCCCTCATGTTTTCTTCCGCCAATGCTCCTTCCTTAGATGCCCACTGGAACCCTGCAACAACAGAATCCTTAATTTCATTCAGGTACTGAACTCCCTTACACATATCAACCACCATGTTGGGGCCGGTGGTCTCAGGGCCAAAACACCAGATTTTCTTCGCTAGATCCTTATCCCAACCAAACTCCTCAGACAAGATTTTGGAACGAGCTTTAGGATCATCCCTTGGACCGATGCGGCCGTCATCAATGGCCTCTGCAAGCCCCTCTTCCAGGGGTCGTGCTTCCATGTACAAACGGTTGTGCTTGTTCGGCGACTTGCTCATCACAGTACGGCATGACTTCTCAAGGACCGTCTCACGGAAGGAGACAACAGGATCAGACTTGATAATCTCTGCTCCACCCATGAAATCATCCTGCAAATCCTTCAAACAGATCTCAAGGTGGAGCTCTCCAGCACCGGCTATGATGTGCTCCCCAGACTCTTCAATAGTACAGACGACCATAGGATCTGACTTGGCCAAACGTTTCAGGCCCTCCACAAGCTTAGGAAGGTCAGATGCAACCTTGCATTGAACAGCCACACGAACGACAGGTGACACAGAGAACTTCATGGCTCGGATTGGGTGTGCATCAACTTCTTTCTCATTTGTCAAAGTAGCGTTCTTGGTGATATACTGATCCAAACCAACCAGCGCAACAGTGTTACCACAAGGCACATCCTCAACTGTTTCCTGCTTCTTACCCATCCAGATGACAGTTCTCTGCACGCTCTTAACATACAAGTCCTTTTTTTCCCCAGGCACGAAGTTGGGACCCATGATTCTGACCTTCAAACCAGTTGAGACCCTTCCAGCAAAGACCCTACCAAAGGCAAAGAACCTACCCTTATCAGATGCAGGAATCATTTTTGATACATAAAGCATAAGAGGCCCCTCAGGATCACAGTTCCTGATAGCATTAGCATAAGCATCATCAAGGGGACCCTCGTATAAGTTCTCAACACGATACTTTTGGGCCGTGGATGGGGAGGGAAGGTGAAAGATCATCATTTCCAATAAGGCACTACTTGCTGGGAGCCAGGTCTGCATAACACGTTTCATCAATGCCTTCCCCATTAAGTCCTTCTCTTCCGACTTCATGGTGACACCAAGTTTCGTCAACATGGGCCACAGTTTGTCCTTCTGGTCATTCATGCAAGTGGTGATAATCTGCTTGATAGGTTCGTAGCAAAACTGAACAAACCCACGCTTGCAGGTGGGAGAGCCAGTATTCTTGCTGGTCCATTTCTTTGTAGCGGGGTCAAAGAAGTTCTCACCCCATAGCCGTTCCATCATTTTTGACTCATCAACTCCAAATTTGGACGCATACATCTTTGCAAAGTTGGTCAGTGTAAAGGCCCAGCCATGCAAACCAGCAGAGAAGGCAACTGTTCCTTTCTCGGGGTAAACCTGGACATCACCAAGGAGGGGATCTTCATATGTAGCCATGATGACATTAGCATTCTCAATAACCCTCTGGAATGTTTGGTAAGCCTCCTCTCCATCAACCTGGAGCTCAAGGAAACACCTGTCCATCTTGTTAACGGTCAAGACAGGCCGAATCCTTTCTCCCAAGGCCTGTCGAAGCACGGTTTCTGTTTGGACACAAACGCCTTCGACACAATCAACAACAACAAGTGCACCATCAGTAATACGAAGAGCAGCTGTAACCTCCGATGAGAAGTCAACATGCCCAGGGGAATCGATGAGGTTGATAAGGTACTCATTCCCATGTCTCTCTCCCTTGTAGCTCTTCAGAGCCTCATCAGTCATCTCATAGTAGAGGGAGATACCAGTAGACTTAATTGTTATGCCACGCTCCGCCTCGTCCGCACGAGTATCTGTCATCCGGACATCACCTGCAGTTTCTTGTGCAATGATACCAGCAGCAGCCACAAGAGAATCCGTAAGTGTAGACTTCCCTGAAATTTTATAATTAAATACATCATTAGAACTTGAAGCAACAAAACATTCAAATAACATTATAGAAGTAGCAGAAGGCATACTATAGAAAGCCGTAGAACAAGCGCTAAAGTTACAAAATCAAATAACATTTCCGGGACTTCAACAAACAAAACAAAAGATGTTGCATGATAAGAGGCATACAAATAAAACTAAAAGTACATTCATTTAACAAGCACTAAATTAACAAAAACAATTAGCACCACTGCACAAAGTTTTACAGCATTCTTGTTATACATACACCTAAAACTTAAAGCTAACATCAGATGACTTTTAGAAAATGAAAAGAAAAAATCATGTCCATCTTGCCCCCTAATGGATGTAGAAAAACCCCCCACTTATGCATACAGCCAACAAACTGCAATGCCTCTGATCAACAAAACAGATTTATTGCTAGACTAGTCCTCTCTTGCTAGGGACAAATGTTTAGTCGGATATGACGATACAAATTTACATACGAAAAATTTGATAACTAAAAAAACACATGATAAGACAAAGTGGAATAGAAATCATACCATGATCAACATGTGCAATAACAGACATATTACGAATATTGTGTTTGTAGTCCATGATCCTACGCAGCTCATCTGCTGTGAATTTCACCTGCACACATCATAAACAATTCCTCACCAATCATAAACAGAATGGAAAACAAAATCAGCAACCTAACAAGCTATATAAGATATAAATGACGTACCATCTTGGCTAGCCTTTAAATGACACGAAAAAAGAAAGGGTATTTGCACGGAGATCTTCCTCCAAGAATCAAATTAAAACCTGCTCGCAAAAACAAATTTTAGTCACGGTTACATTGACACGCACAGATAGTAAAGAATACGATACAACTTATAGTTTAACCCGTATTCTATTATTTTTTTATAAGACAATTTATAGGGAAAAAAACACATTTGCTGAGAACAGGGTCTGCAGAAAGTAATTAGTCTATTTAGACATGTAGTTCACAGCAGTCACCAATCAACAATCTAAACCACCCAAAGCTTATCACAGCAGTCATATTTGTTTCAAGGATATAGCATACACAAATATATATATATATACCCATTCAAATAGACAGAAGAAAACATTGAGGAAAAATAAAAAAAAATAAAATGACGAACCAATTAGAATCAAATGTAAAAATGATAAATAAAGGATAGAAGAATTTTGCCATACACACGTATATATTCCACCCTCACTAAAACCAGCAAGAAAGACAATGCCAAACTTTTTGTTAATGTGCAGTTTAAAATCTGAATTTAAAAGACCATATACGAATCGAAAAAAGGTCAAAGAAACGAAGGGGAAAAAGAAAAATGGGTAAGATTATAAAAAAAGTGATTCTCAATAATCAGTCTCGTCCAGATCTCCAAACGAACCACACACGAAAAACACGATTATATACAAAAGAATCGCAAATAAATCAAAAAAATAACGAGCTGAAACTGAGGATTAAGGAGGTAAAAAGGCATTCAATTTAGAAAACGAAGCAAACCCATCTATAAACATATTTATCAACAAGTACAAGCAATTTCCAGCGGACCCATAAGAGAAACAATTGTGTTAAATAGTAAAACTATTTATCAGCTGAAACAATATAATCTTACAAATAAAGCCGAAGAAAACAGCGAAAAGAATAAAAAATCAACCATCTACTTCCAAATCTTCCAGAGGTGATATGATAAACACAAATCATAGGCTCTGTTTGGTAATCAGGAAAAGAAACCGAGAACTATTTCGCAAAAAATATGAGAAAAAAGAGCTGAAAATTCCCTGATCCAATACAAGAACTGAAGCACTAACCTTAAGAACTAGAGAGAGCAGTCTCAGCCGTCTACGAATGTGAGGCAGCGAGACTCAGAGGAAATGATGTATGCGAGAGAGAATAATATATGGTGCTCATAGGTATGTCCCGTTTGTGAGAGTCTCACCTAGGGTTTTTCATTGGGCTGGGCTGATCTGGGCTTCAAATTTATCCACTTCAGCCCATTTATCTTTTGCAGACAACATTTTGGCAAGCATTTTTCTTTTCTTTTTTTTTTTTTTAAAAAAAAGTCAAATTATTTTCTTCACGTTAACAAACCTTTTTTGTTTTGTTTTTTTGTTTTTTTAAAAATTCATTTCACCTTTATATTACATCATTTTTTTTTTTGACATATCTATCGTCTACACAAAGTAAGGGGGAGGAGAAATTCAAATTAGTGATTTTTGCTTTGTTAAACAAACCAATATAATTTTATAATTTCCTTTTTTGAATCCACAGGTTTTGTTTCGCAATGGTTATAGCTTTTTACCTAAAGCAGCTATACTTTGTGGGTTTATGAAAGAGAATTAACTTTTAATTTCTTTTTGGGTATTACTTCTAATGAAAAAAAAAAACTATGGGATATTTCTTATATAGAAATAAGAGGAAAGTCCACCTATATTCTACCCTCAAAGTGACTCAAACTACCATCCATTGATAATGTCTTCCTCCAAACTTTCAATTGTGACAAATGTCTCTTTCAAATTACTAAAATATTGTTAATGTTGCCCTTAATGACAAAACTACCTTTGCTAAAATAAAAACAAAAAAAAAAAATACTAAAACTTATTAGATTAAAAAATAAAATAATAAATAAATAAATAAAACCTAAAACTAAAAATAAAATACAATCCAGGGGGGCCAAATTTATTTTATTTTATTTTATTTTTAAAAAATCGATTTCTTTTATAAAAATAAATTTTCGTTTTTTAATAATTATTTTTTAAATTAAAATTTTCGTTTTTAAAAATTAAAAATTTTGTTTAAAAAAAAACCAATTAGAAAAAACTAAAAAATTTCGTTTTAAAAATAAAAAAAATCATTTTTAAATAAAATAAAAAATATTTTTTTATATTTTTTTAATTTTTTTGAATTTATAGGGATATTTTTGTTTTATTGAGAAATCTATATGGGGATTTTTATCTTTTTTGCTATCATTGGGGGACATTAATAATATTTTGGTAGTTTGAGATGAACATTGTCATAATTAAAAATTTGGGAGGGCGTTGTCAATTTAGTGGTAGTTTGAGGAGAGTATGTGGATAGTAAGATTGAGAGAGAATTCTAATTATTTTTTTACTGTTTATTTGTGAATAGAAGATTTCTAGTGATTTTTTGGAAGCCAACTTTTCTTGCACCCCACGGGTCAACGAAAAAGAATACCAATTGTTTATTCTTTTGGGTGAGAATTTCAACTTTAATAATTATTTGGGGATTTCTTTTTGACATTTTAGAGATCAAGTTTGAAGAGTTAGAAGATCCACATCCAATTAATTCTTTGAAGAGGCATCTTGTTCAGATTTTTCCATATCCTTCTTTTTTAAAAGATAATGCTACAATGATTCTTCATGCCCCAAGAAGGGCGAATTAATTTCATCCTTTATTATATCTCATTTAACTTATTAAAGAAACTAAACTTTCTCATTATTTTTCAAAACAAAGAATGATATGTAGAGAGTTGTTTTAAAATTTTTTATTCAAAATTTGAAGAAAATTTTAAAGGTTCATATTTATAGGGTAATAAGTAAATACAAATATGGGAATTAAATCTCCTTGATTTGATTATAATCAACCCTTAAATTAAAAATATTTGATATCAACCTAATTATGAAATGAGAGCCCCTACCATGCGATCCATCTGTAAAAGGGGTATTTTGCAGCATCCAACCACATGGTGACACATCACCAAGCTTATTTTGACAAAATAAGCTCAAATCACCAAATAAACCCAAACAAACAACCAAGAAAGAACCACGCCGGAGATCCATTGCCACAGACCCATAGCGGCAGACCCAAGACCCACACACCGGAGACCCACGGCCACAGACCCACGCCAGTAGACCCACGCATCAGAAGGAATCAATGGAAGGTGTGGCGTCACTGGCGTGGAGAGAAGGAAAAAAGAAAAAGAAAAAGTTATGATGGTGTCGGCAGGCATGGAGAAAAAAAAAAAAAAAAAGAAGAGAAAAAAAATTGAAAGAAATCTAGTGAATTTGGTCTTATGTTATTTTGGTGTAATTTTTGAACTTAAACTAAAGTGTCAACTAGGGATTAGATGCTGTAAAAGTTGGGTTTTACAGACCATCCGCATTGAAGTTAAATTCTTATGGAATACACGAATAATATATAATACTTTCCGTGCGGCCTCTATTCATCTTCTTCTCCTACTTTATCTAGTCAAATATTGTCATTCATTCATTTATTATTGTTATTATCTTTTAAGTTTCCTGTTTATGATATGATCGTGTTGGGTCTTGCCAGTTACCTTTTTGGCAGATAGGCTCCGTTTGTGAAAGGAATGGAACCGCACTGTAGCAGGAACGATACTGTAGCTACATTACCCTTCCTCAATCAAAAAAAAAAACCTCCACCTCAAAATTTATCCAAATATTCATACTTTTTATACTGCATCAATCATTTTTTTTATTATTATTCAAATAAAAAAATCACTACAAAACAAAACTTTTACATTTTTTCATATAAAATATATTTTTTTCACTCTTTCCCACATAACTTTTTTACTAAAACCAATCAAACACATATCCCTAAACAAACCAAAAAAGGCACTACAGTGTCGGCCCCAGGCCCAGCCCGTTCCAACCCCTTGACAAACAGAACCATAAAAATTGTACACAACACATGATTATGAAGATGAAAGAAAAACTTCTGGCTACTACAATTGCCTGGTAATCAGAATCCTTACCTTTGAATCAAAAGATCAAAACAATTCCAAACCATTTTTTTTTTTTTTTTCAATTCAGGAAATGCAAAAATCCCACTTTACACGAAACATCTACAGAAAACCTGACTAAAAGAGATGGGGGCGTTTAGAACTTTTTGAGCACCCAACTAAGCACGCCAGTATACCCATACCTGAAAGATAAACCCCAAATTTTGTGTAAAACACTCTCATCATACGAATCAGTTAAATTTAGCTTTCATCAAAGTGTGGCCTCAAAGAATTGTTTACACCCAAGAGATCTACATGGGTATGCCACCAAAGTCCAAAGCCTTTACCACTTGAGCCAACCCTTTGGGTTAAAAGATGATGATATCTATTGAGATTACAACATACAATATCAAGGAGTTGTATCATAATCTAAAAAAAAAAAAGAAAAAAGAATTCAATCACTAGGCTCCTCAACTTTATGTTCCATTACACGGTCCAATCTACCAAAAAAAATAAAAAAGTTCAGCCGAGTAAGATTTTAACCTAAGCATTCTCCCGTTCTTAAAAAGAAAAGAAAAGAAAAAGGAACAGACTACATTAACAGAGACAAGAAGTGTGATCAGAGCATAAGAAGCTCATAATGAATAACATGTCAATTTGAAACAAGCTATTTTGCCTTCTTAAGCAGGTTAGCGGTTAGAAACTCAGCATCATCTCTTATGAAACTCCACCAGATGTAGGTTAATGGGATAGTAGTGGCATGCCAAAGAGCATGAGCATCCAGGAACCCTTTATATGGAGGGAAGTCATAAATTTCTAGGAGCATTGCAAGGCCGCCACCTACAACCACCACCCACACCTTCTGGCGAGAAGGGTGGCGTGAAACACCACCCCAAATCACCCAAAGTAGAAGCTGGGCCACAGCCATTACAACACAAACCTTCATGTTCCATCCTGTCAAATTAATTTACAACAAAAGGTTAAGACTAGGAAAAGAAAAATGAATCCCACCATTAAACAGCTAGAACAACTTCGCTCAATCAGTTGTTGGAGGAAAATACCAAGGAAGCTAGAAACAATTATGTGGTAGACAGTTCAAGATAGACAAATATCTCTATAGGAAGATAAAAACATAGACATAAATTTCACAAAAATATTAGCGTTTATGCCCAAATAATAGACATGTAAAAGTCAGATGCAATACCATAGTCTAGCTTATAGAAGTTCAGGTACATTATGTGAGTGGTCACAAAAGCGAGCAGTGGAGCAGCAACCATAACTCTGGCAGCCTCATTCCTCACATTGAAAATTCTTAGGATGGCCAGAATGAGGGAGTACCCAAGTAATGCCACTACAGATGAGTAGTCCAGTTTCTCTGTCAAATCCACATCTCTGCAGTTAAATAGAACACCTTCATAACACTGAGTAATAAAGAGGAAGAAGAAAATTAAAAAGAAAAAAGAAAAAAGAAGAAGTAAATAAAGCAGGAATCCAAAAACCTACATTAATGCATTTATTTAGTTGTAGATAGGAGTGGCTGCTTTTTTGTTTTTGGTGGATGAACGAGGGAATTAGCAAAGTTTCTTATCCATTCCTGTTGTCTTATGAATGATCAGCCAGGAAATTAAGGTTTTAACAGTTTCATAAATATCTAGCACCTAGAACATGATTAGCTTTCTATACTTTTGGGAGGCTGTTCAACTTTGCCTTATGTGGACAATTTGGGGAGAAAGGAACATTCAAGCTTTTGAAGGCATTGAAAAATCCATTATTCTACTCCAATCTCTGCCTTCTGCATTCTTTATATGAGTGATCTGTCATCATGGGAAGGGTATCTCTTCCTTCTTTTGTTGAATTCATAGATTACACTAATATTTGATTATGATTCTTTTAGAGACTCTTGTATAAAGCCTATAAACTCTTAATGAACTATATAACTCCTATGAGCAGGATGTTCGGATTACAAAGCACCCTTGATGGATTTCATTTATATGAGCGCGGGAATGGGAATGCTCCATATGAGAACTGAGCTTATTTTCAAAATACACTAATGAAAACTAGGATTAACACAGACTGAAATACATTAAACTAGTAAATGCAAAATCAGTCCTTATGATTGCCCATAATTACAATTAGCTACTTGTGGTGTAAAGTGGTGGCGAGCTCTACATGGTAAGCCAAGAACACAAACAAGTCCCTGGACCCAACTTCTATCCAATTTTTTTATGAAAACCATCAAATGTCACGTTAACACCAATCATATTGTAGCATGTGTCACATACAATAAAAAATATATAAATATAAAATTAAAAAAGAAAAAAGAAGGTGGTGCCACCCCTCCCCCCCCTCTGGCCAAATGGGGGATGGCTGAACCATTCCCAATGGCCGTCCTCACTCTTCCAAGGAAAGCAGCAACCTTCACTACAAACCAAAGAACAATTGAAGGATCTAACCTTAAACAACCCTCTTTTGGAGGGCACCCACCACAACTATCTTCATTTACTCGTCTCACTCTAACTGAATACAAAACCCTGAAGAAAGAGATAAAGACATACACTTCCCAATCATGAGCCGCTCTAGCAAAACTCACATTCCATTGATTAAAACCACCATAAAACTGCAAGTGAACTGCAACTAAGGCATCCTTTACATAGGCAATGCCATAAAGATCTGGAAAGCTTCCTTGAGGACCACATTCTCACACCATTGATTATGCCAAATTTAATCTTGGAGCCATCTCCCACCTCAAATCTGGTGTGGCAAGAAAATTGCCCCTAATGGTTTTCCATAACTCCACTGCCAATGCTCCAAAAGGCTCAACAGAACACCACCCACCCCATGAACACCAAACTTAGGAGTCCACTGCCACTTTCCACCTTGCTTATTTCTCGTGCACATACTGCCAAAGCCATTTCCCTAAGAGAGCACGATTGAACACCAACAAGTTTTGGATTCCCAACCCTACCACTGACGTGGCATTTGACGGTTTCCATAACAAATTTGGATGGAAGTTGGGTATAAGGACTTATTTGTATTCTTGGCTTACCACAGGGAACTCTCAGCCACTTTTTATACCACATGGAGCTAATCGCAACAATGGGCAATTACAAGGATTGATTTTGCATTTATCCCTAAAACTTACGTCAATACTTTGATTGTTATGTATGAACAGTGATACCATATTTCCCTTAATCTGAGACCAGTACTGATTTTGGAGTAGAGATTTCATTTCACTAAGTGAAGATTCAATGCAAAAAACGTCTTCATGAGACCTAATGACCCTTCTTTTCCTGGCATTCTTTTAATATTAATATTAGAATGAGGTGAGGGAATTTTGGTGTATTTTAATATTTATTGATTAATACATAATAACTTTTTTTAATATAATAATATAGGTTAAAGCAGGCTACTAAATAAAAAGATGTGAGAGTTTTGATTTATTAATATAGAGTTAGTGGCTTACGCTCTACCTCCCATTCTTTAATTTCAAAAACTCCCAACATGACAATAATGGACATGGTATTTATTTGAATAAATGGGCTATATTCTCATTAATCTAAAGAGATCCTATAAGCCTATAAATAGATCCATTTGCACAATCTTTTGATACAATATATAAATATACCAAGTCATTTATTTATTGTTCAATAATATATTTGAGGATATTAGGTCAAAGAAAGATGTTTCTTCAACAGACTTTAGGCTCAACTATACTGGCACAGAGGACTTGAATCTCCTTAAAAAAGAGAAATTTGCAAGTCTCAATTGACTGATTTTATTCTAGTAATTGTTAGTGATAATAAAAATATAACTTGATTGTACTTTATTGTATTATCAGTAACTGTTAATACATTCACAATCTAAAATACTACACCCATCTTTCTTGCATTTACCCCACACGTACAGCTATGTAGCAATCTAATAAGTGAACTCTACAGTCCTATTCTAGCAGCCTTGAGATGGGGTAGGCACATTGGATTTATGTTAGGACTAACAGTGACCTGTGCCTTTATACATGTTACCTAAATTTTATAACAGATTACGCGTGGTCAGCAAAACCGAGTCCACAACCAAGTTTTATTCCTATATTGACTAGTTGAGAGCCTCAGTAAAGAGTAGAAATATCGAGACAGATCATCCACGTAGCTTCCAGGAATTCATGATGTTGTAGGGCCAGTACTGAAAGTGCAATCTAAAATACTCATATAGGGATGTATTTATGTGTGACCTATATGTGTATTGTCTACACAAAGAAAAAAGAAGAAACTGAAAATAGAGCTTACCGGCTATGGAAAACAGCACTCCAGAACCAGGAGTTCATCGACAAAAACCCATAGATATGCCACAAACCAGCATATTCATAGTATGCCTTTTTATCTTCATTCAGAGGCAAATTATAGTACAGAAGGATGAAAAAGGATAGCCAGCCATGAAAATGCATTGCAAGGTTGAGCACAGAGAAGGCAACAGAAACAGGCTCCTAATACATTGAGTAACGTCAAGCTATAACTATAATAGTGTCTAAACCAACTCATTGAAAATATTTAGTTACGATTCAGAAAGCAAACCTGAATCCCATATACACGCTTGAATGGCCATTTACCATGATATTTGACTGGGCCAAGACCAAATGCTTCTCTTTCTTTCTCTCTGTCAAGCATACAATAGTAACGGCAATCACTTTGGCAATCCCATTGTTTCCACTGCAAGTATAGGGGTTCTTGCATGTACCACGGAACATCAATGGAGACACCTTCCATATAGAACTTGCACTGTGGAAAGCATCTTTGCCCAACACATCCTGTTTCTTCACAGTTTTTTAGACAAGCTCTAAAAATCAAAGCAAAAAATAATTTAACACTGGTATCAAGGAAGTAAAAAAAAAAAAAAAAGAAGCAAAATGTATCTATACCCATAAGAGTGATCATGACATGAGTATGACATCACCAAAATAATAACAATAATAATAAAAAGTGGTCATACTCAAGGCTGACAAAATCCAGAAATAAAAGACAAGCAGAGAAAGTCTTTGAAATATAAGAACTGGCTCATAGGAAGCTCCTGGTGACACATGGTTATTGAATCAAGGATGCAAAGATAAGAAGGAAATCCGCTAAAATATCTAGGGCATCTATTACCATCCTATCTATCTGGTTTCTGGCCAGAGTAGCAAATGGTTTGGATGTACTGCAATTAAAGAAAGCAGAAAAGCATCACTAAGGAAAAAAGAAGTGTTCTGAGTCCCCCATTCGGCATATACTAGATGAATTTATATCCTATTCAATTCATTCATTATTCTATTGTAAGTCACAATGACCTTATTCAATTCACTCCTAAACTTCTTTATCACTACCTATTAGACACTGATCAATAATAAGTTTGATTTACACAATACACTTCCCTGCTTCTGGTTGCACAGACCAAAGTCTATAACAGCATTAGAAATTACATCTAATCTATATCCTGGAAACAAAACCACACTACCCAAGACCTAATTTGAGGATACTGCTACTTATTTTGTTTTATGCTTCGTAGTATAGCTATTGAAGAGCATGCTTTAGGTGAGAGGGCCATTAAAGACCAGCTATGTCCTTCAAGGATTCATGAAATTATAGATCAGGAGCCAATGTTATACTTTGGTCCACACATAAGTCCAGACAAGGTAGCAAGATTTCAAAACTCTAGACTAAGCCACATATATACCACAACATAAAGGTTTCATGAAATTATTTGTGAAGCTGCCTTTTATCTTAAGGAATAAATAGATTAATAAAAGGCTGCATTTGTTTTGACATACAATGGTTTCTACAGGTAATATTTATAGTAAAAAATATTTTTGCGGAAAATCACTGATTTTTCATTATTTAATTGAGAGCCTGAAAATATTGAAAATGTTTTTCGTTGATTGGTCAGTGCAAATACTATTTCCTATTGCAACTGAAAACCACTCTTAATTGCCTAACACAGCGACAGTAATAATTCAAAAAAGATCTAAAAGAACCCATAGACAGGAAAGGTGGGAGTACAATGGGAGAAGGAAAGCTTTTTTTTCTTCTTTTGGAAAAGGGAGACCAACGGAGGGTGGGGGCACTGTGAGCTGGAGGAAGGAGGCTACAATACTAGAGGAGAGGGAAAAGTTATCGGGGGGCTACAGCCTACAACACAAGATGGATGGAGGCAATTGCAGCGGGTGGTGGGGGGTTGCAGGTTCCTTTGTGGGGGTGGGTGATGCTACAGTTCGAGGAGAGGGAGGTAAGGAAGAGGCAGAGAAACTCTTTAAAAAATGGCCAACACTTTGTGAGAGGCGTAAGCCATTTCACCCCTACAGTGACAAGTTTGTTGTTAGACACGAAAATCATTTTCTGTTGATCAACATTTTTTTGCCCACACCAAACACTAGAAATTGGGAGAATGTTTTATGCCAAAACAAACACAACCTAAGATAATATATATTCCATAAAAGATGTTTTCTCTCCTCATGCTCCATTTAGTTGGCCAACCAAGCCTTTTTTTTTTCCTGGGCGCCAATCAAGCCAATTGATGCTTTGGTTCTTTACCAATTTTTGAAAAATTCGAGTCATCTGGTTATAGAAGGGTTTTTGGCTAGGCAAAATAAGTCTAACAAGGCTTATATTGGGGGGTTCTAAAAGATTGATGAGAACATGTGGAACATTTTGGTTGTCAAGCCTCTTTATTTTCATTATATCTAGAGAATAAAATGGGTAAGGAAATAAGACCCCCCCCCCCTCGTATAACTTCGTATNCTCTCTTCTCGCGGCAAAAGAAGAAAAAGAATAAGGGATCTTAATGTAAGAACCTCAAATGTAATCTTTATTGATGAGGCTCCGCATAAACAATACAATAAAGCTATAGCACCATAAAACCTTCAAAGAAAATTTAGGAGAAAATAGAAACAAAATTACCTATACTGCAGATCAGCATCACCAGCACTGGCATCTAAAACTCCCAGAAGCCATGAAACCACCACAATGAAAGCAATCCAATAGTGATCTATCATCTGATTGAAAAGGACTCAAAACCAAAAGGTTAGAATTAGATAAGTGAGCTTTAA
Organism: Carpinus fangiana; assembly: GCA_006937295.1. Taxonomy (NCBI): domain Eukaryota; kingdom Viridiplantae; phylum Streptophyta; class Magnoliopsida; order Fagales; family Betulaceae; genus Carpinus; species Carpinus fangiana. The sequence continues at coordinate 7,833,065 of CM017328.1, read as the reverse complement.
GGTCAATAAGTTTAAGGTCCCTAAACTTATATATGAATAAAGAAACTAATGGCAGAACAATTCCCATTTTCCTGTGGGTAACTATAAAATCCTATCATGAGCAAATGCCCATACGAAAAGGAACCATGAAGCACCAAATTGATCATCACACAATCAACCAGTCTAAACCGTACCCAGAACCGGAAAAGCCCAGAAAAGTACTAAAACAATCAATAAGCTACAGAAGCTAGTCTGCAATATGTAACCCAAAGTCGGGGAAAGAATAGCATCAATGCACATTGAAATTCACAGCTTAACTGCTTTCCCTTTCTTTCTCTTTCTTCCTTTTTTTTTTTTTTTTTTTTTTTTGTTGAAGGAAAAGATGTATATTATGCAGCATGAAAGATCACAGATTTATGTCTTGAGATTAAGAATTAAATATACGAGTAAAAATACCAAATGGGTTTGAAAGAGGGATGGATGTTTTACCATCTTGCTTGGCCGATGAAGCCTTTAGACTTGAAACAATGAAAGAGAAAGAATTGCGGGGGGAGAGATTACAGTACTGTGCACATAACACAACGAGCTTGGAGACCAAAAGACTGTTCTGTAATTCAGCCCCTTTATTTTATTTTATTTTATATGTCAAGAAAAAAATAAATTTAAATTAATAATCCTCATTTTATTAAGTGTGGTCTTAACCGATTAAACTACTTTTTGGAGACAATGTTTTTTTTTTTACACATCATTTTGCTTTCAATATATTGTTTATTTATGGGAAAAGCAAACCTATTCCTTACCGGATAGAAATTTCCTTCGATTGATAACGTTTTTTCCAAATTTTGACCAAATTATAAAAAATTGTCAACAATAAAAATATCTTTAATAAAAAAAAAAATTTAAAAAGGGAGGATATATATATATATATAAATTTATAAGGATATTTTTATCTTTTTGACAATAATTTAAAGTCATTTTTATCTTTTTACTAGCCTTGAAAAAGACATTAATAATTTTTAATAGTTTGAAGAAGACATTAATATAATTAAAAATTTGCAAAAAATATTATCAATTAAATGATAGTTCGAAAATAGTATGTCATTTGTTTTCTTTATTTATTTTACAAATTAACCATTAAATTTGTAAGACTGATATAGCAGATGGTGAGCAGAATCATTTGTATCATTTTTTCTTATTTTGTTTATCTAGGAAAAAAAAGGGGAAAGAAAAATATGTTTCTTAATTTTGGGCCAATTTCAGGTTTCGATTATATAATTTTGGATTTTTGGACCGTAGCTACACCATATCGATCCATTTATGAGCGCATCTATTTGAATGGTCTTTATGCTACCACTATTTTATCAATATCCAATTGATTTGTTACACTGCATCGCAATTCACTACATCTAGATGCGTTGCATAACTTGCATCGGAGTACATTGACTTGGAACTCCAATCTCATATAAGGGTTTCTCATGACTTGGTTTAGAAGACAAACTTCTCGGGAAGACAAATTGGCGTCCCACACGGATAAAATTTTCACTTTCCCGTGGTTTGTGGGCCCATCTCATTTCCAAAAAATTCTTCTTAAAATTAATCTCAACATTCTTACTTTTTACATCAAATTAATTATTTTTTATCACTTTTTAAATAAAAAAATCACTACAACATAAAAATTTTCATTTTTTTATATAAAACATTGTTACTTTTTCCTTTCATATCAATCACATCTACTATAGTATCGTTCCACTTTCAAATATCATACTATTCCCGAACATAGCCTTAAAGAAGTTGAGGGAGACTACTAGATGACCGTATTAAGGCCCGATTGTTAAGAAAGCCGAAGACAATGCTAGGACCAAGCCCAGTGGCTGAGCCCATACTAGGACCGAGACCAATAGTTTCTCGATCTCCATACGATGCACCATATGCTATCATCTCCTTTAACTATGGTTTTAGGCACTCGTCTATACATCTCTCATGAAATGCCACGCGTACGTAGGGGACTTTCTCTTACACATTTTTGCTAGTTGTACTCCCTCATCTAGGGTTTGAGTTGACTTAGAGGTCAAAGTGCCTCTAGTTTCCAGGCCGGTGAACCTTTCAACGATCATTCCCTTTTTTCATAGGTGGTGGATGCTCCTCCCTTGGAACCAGCTAAGATCACCGTGGATGATCCATAGATCAACAAATGCCCAATTGATTTTGTTGAGTCATGAATCAACTCTACAGAACCGGCCCAACAGCTTATTGGGCCCAATGGAAGCCCACGTCATCAAAGCCCAAGAGCGTCTCAGGCCTCGAGAGCCTAAAGCGTCTCAGGCCTCGAGAACTCAAGAGCGCCTCGAGCCTCGAGCCTCGAGCATCCGAGAATGCCTCAGGCCTCGATCATCCGAGAACGTCTCAGGCCTCGATCATCCGAGAACGTCTCAGGCCTCGATCATCCGAAGCCTTCGATACTTTCGAGCCCGAGACCTCCGAAACCCTGAAATTTAGGGATCAGGAGATTGAACTCATAAGACCTGATCTTATCCATCTAATTCAAATGCCAAGCACCTGGAACCACGAAATCAGATACGTTATCTATGAGAATTCGAAATTTAAAACGCCATTAACAACCAAATCCTATCTCGATCCCATCAGATCCTGATACGGATGACTACTCAAATCCCTGATAACAAACTGCCTTGCAGAAAATTAGGGAAGAGTTAGTCACTGGTAAGGGGACTATCACTCCATGCCTATATAATGCAAGTCACCTCCACACATTCTGGTAACGCAACTCTAGCACTCTTTACGCTTTTGCCGTTTCCTCATTACTCTCAGAAAAATACTGACTTAAGCGTCGGAGTGGCCCCGCCGGCTCACCCCCGGTCTCTTCGATCCTATTGTCTTCTTCATTGTGTAGGTGAATTCGTACCTGGAGCACTTGAACCAGGGATCCAACAAGCGTGCCACGTCACCAATCGAAAAACTGTGCATCAACAGTTTGGCGCCGTCTGTGGGAACATAGGTTCTTCAATCACTTCTCATTCATACAAAATCCGACATGGTGAATACACGCTCTTCACACCAACCGCAGCCTCGCCTGTTGCAATCGCCCCCTAGCGCTCCTGGGGCATCCAATAGTCCAGAATTGGCGAAATTTTTGAGGAACATGACGGAATCAATGGAAGTTCTCAGGAAGCAGAACGAGGAGCTCAACACTCGGCTCACATTGGCTGAGGCACGGAGCAGCCAGAAGGAAAGGGAGCGCTAGGAACGTCGTGAGAAGGAAAGGCGTGATAGAATTCGCAGAAAAAAACGGCCTGTTAATCCTCACCAAGAGGATAACGGGAGCACGATTCAAGGGGATCGTCGAACGATCCAAGACGAGGAACACCGTGACAAGTCTCGGCGGGTGGAAACCGAGAATGATGGATCACGCCAAGAAAGATCTCGGCGCGAGAAGTCTCATGATGAGGGATCTCGCCGAGATAGGCGCGAAGGAGAGAAGTCTCATCGATCAAGACGACACCATGACAAGTCTCACCATGACGAGACTTGGCAAAGCCTCCACGAGACGAAGATGAAGGATCTGGAGGACAAGTATGCTCGGATTCTCCGTCGAATTGATGGGGAGGATCCGCATCTCACGGCATGGGACATGCTAGAGGACGAGAGCCTCCCATTCACTGAGCGGGTCAAAACGTATCCTATGCCTGACAAATTCAAAATGCCTCGGATAGAGAAGTATGACGGAAGCGGAGATCCGCAGGCTCACTTGGAAGCATTCCGAGAACACCTCATCTTGCATGGCACTCCCGACGAGATAGCATGCAGAGCTTTCCCCCTAACTTTGAAAGGAGTGGCGAAAGATTGGTTCACTGAACTCCCCTCAAAGTCGGTGGGCACCTTCAAGGAACTAGGACGCTTGTTCCTTACACAGTTTCTGGCAACACGGAAAAGGAAGAAGAGCGTCACTTGCTTGTTGACTCTGGGCCAGGGACGAGAGGAATCCCTGAAAGACTTCATGCTTCGTTTTAACAAAGAGAAGCTCGAAGTGGATAGCCCAGACGATAAGACGATGCTCAACGCCTTGATGCAGGGGGTAAGAGCCGAAGAGCCGTTGATGGCAAAAATTGGGAGGAAGAATACGCAGAAGGTTACTCTTCCCCAGTTCATGAAGTTGACCGAGGAGTTCATTCATCAGGAAGAATTGGTTGGAACTCTCCTTAAAGCTCAGAAACTAGAAGAGCAGTCCAAGCAGGAAGGCAAAAAGCCCTTAGCGGCACCCATGCCGAAGGAAGAAAAGAATTCCCGGAAGGGGGAAAAGAAGTCGGGACCTCTTTTTGTAAAAAGCGAACCTTGAAAGATAGAACGTCCAAAGCTCCAACTAGAAACCTTCACCCTCTTAAACGCCAGCTTCACCGAAGTATTCATGGCCATAAAGAGGGATCCAGCATTTAGGTGGCCATCGAAGATGAGAGCAGAACCCTTCAGGTGGAATCCAAATAAGTTTTGTGAATACCATGAGGATCATGGGCATTCGACAGAAGATTACATTTCTCTTCATCGGGAAATCGAGACCTTTGTGCGAAACGGGAAGCTGGTCAGATTCCTTGCGCAGGAACGGGTCCGAGAAGCGAATCAACGAGGACGCCAGCCAGTGGAAGGTAATCGAGAAGGCCTCGGACATGCTGGACAGAGGCGCCAAGACCAGAATCCGAGAGAGGACCGGAATAACCGAGAAGAGGAGCAGAGGCCTCTCCAGAATCAGGAAGTAGTCCGAAAGATCCATACCATCTCGGACGGAATTGCCGGTGGTGGGGAGTCTAACTCAGCTAGGAAGGCATACGTGAGAAGTATGCATGGCGATGTGTTTTCCCTACACCAACCCAAGAAGGCAGCCAAGACGGATTCTGTGGTGCTATCTTTTTCGGAGGAGGATGCCCGCGGGGTTGTAATGCCCCATGATGACGCTTTAGTGGTAACCTTGACAGTTGCCAACCACGGGATCCATAGAATTCTGGTCGACAACGGGAGCTCTGCTGATATCTTGTATTGGCCAGCTTTCCAACAGATGGGAATTGATCGCGATAGGATCAAACCGTTTGGGTCTCCGCTAGTTGGATTTGGCGGGGAGGTAGTATACCCCATAGGGATCATTCCCTTACCAGTAACGGCAGGAACAGCATCGAGGCTGTCTACTGTGATGGTAGATTTCTTAGTGATCGACCGACCCTCCGCATACAATGCAATTATGGGTCGACCAGCATTGAATAAGTTAAGGGCTGCTACCTCGACTTACCACCTTATGATGAAGTTTCTGACAGAGGAAGGAGTTGGAGTAGTATGGGGCGATCAACTTACAGCACGAAAGTGTTACAACATTTCTATGAAGAAGATCTCGGACCCGACCACGCTCACTGTGGCCTCGGTGTTCGAGGCCAAAGGGGAACCAGCGAAGCCGCTCGAGGAAGTGCCGGTAGGAGAAGGAAGAGTCCTGCATATAGGAACGTGTCTTTCCCAAAAAGCTCGAGAAGGCCTCGTCAATTTCCTCCAAAGAAATTTGTAGGTATTCGCTTGGTCGCATGAAAACATGTCAGGGATCAGCCCAGAGGAGATCGTCTATGTTTTAAATGTGGATCCTGATATGAAGCCAGTAAAGCAGAAGAGAAGGAAGTTCGCAGCCGAAAGGGTCGAGGCTGTAGCTGTGGAAGTAGAGAAGCTCCTAAAGGCGCAATTCATCCAGGAGGTCTATTATCCCGATTGGTTGGCCAATGTAGTCCTGGTGAAAAAATCCAACGGAAAATGGAGAATGTGTGTAGACTTCACCGATCTTAACAAAGCCTGTCCCAAAGACAGCTTCCCTCTCCCGCGCATCGACGCGCTGGTTGACTCTACCTCAGGGTACGAGTTACTCAGTTTTATGGACGCCTTTTCTGGCTACAATCAAATCCTCATGCACCCAAAAGATCAGGAAAAGACTGCGTTCATCACTGATCGAGGCCTTTATTGTTATAAGGTCATGCTTTTCGGTTTAAAGAACGCAGGGGCCAAGTACCAGTGGCTTGTGAACAAGATGTTCTAAGCTCAAATTGGAAGGAACATGGAGGTATACGTGGACAACATGTTGGTGAAAAGCATGGAGTCGGTTGGCCACATCCACGACCTCCAAGAGGCGTTCGAAACACTGAAGGCGTACAGAATGAAGTTGAATCCTGCTAAGTGTGCATTCGGGGTATCCTCCGGGAAGTTCCTAGGCTACATGGTCTCGAGCAGTGGAATCAAGGCCAATCCCAAGAAAATCCACGCCATACTAGAGATGCAGACCCCTAAGACTACGAAACAACTCCAACAGTTGACAGGAAGGCTAGCGACCCTGAACCGGTTTATTTCTCGATCCACTGACAAGTGTCTTCCTTTCTTCAAGATCTTAAGAAAGGCCTTTGAGTGGTCTAGTGAATGCGAGGAAGCCTTTTCTCAGCTTAAAAAATATCTGACGAGCTCTCATCTGCTGAGTCGGACGATCCCAGGCGAGGTATTATACCTATACTTGGCTGTCTCTCCCACAGCAATCAGTGCAGCCCTGATCAGAGAAGATGAAGGGATACAGAAACCTGTATACTTCGTAAGCAAGGCGTTACACGGCGCGGAGGAGAGATACCCTCAAATCGAGAAGCTAGCGTTCGCTCTCATTATGGCCTCGAGGAAGCTCCGGCCATACTTTCAATCTCGCACCATCCGAGTCCTTACGGAATACCCGCTCAGAAAGGTAATGCAAAAGTTGGACCTATCAGGAAGGCTGACAAACTGGGCTATTGAATTGGGACAGTTTGACCTCGAATTCGTCCCGAGGAATGCGATCAAAAGGCCAGGCCCTCGTGGATTTTCTGGCTGAATTCACAAACCTGCCGGAAGTAGAAGACCCGGAGATGGAAGGGAAGTGGATCATCTATGTGGACGGCTCGTCGACAAAGAAGAATGGAAGAGGCGGGATAGTGCTCCTCACTCCAGAGGAGGAAGAATTGAATGGATCCTTTAGATTGGAGTTCAGAACCACCAACAATGAAGCCGAATATGAAGCTGTCATAGCAGGCCTCGGACTGGCCCTCGAACTCGGAGCTGAATCCGTGGAAATGCGAAGCGACTCTCAAGTCATTGTGGGCCATATCCGAGGAGAATTTGAAGCAAAAGGGGAAAAGATGAAGAAGTATCTGGCGAAGGTACAAGGCATGCAAGTATCTTTCCAAAGGTTTAACATCACCAAGATCCCCCGTGCGGATAACGAGAAGGCAGATCGCTTGGCCCGAATGGCCTCTGCAGAGTACACTGAAACTAAGGAAAACGCCGAAAACATCAAGAGCCTAAGGCAATCCTCGATATCCGATGAGGCCTCGATTGTAACATCAATCGAGGAGGCCTCGGACTGGAGGAAGTCGATTATCTACTACTTGCAGAAATGAAGTCTACCGTCCGAGAAGAGGACGGCCATGCAGTTGAGGATGAGGGCTGGAAGGTTCACGATGGTTAACGGTACGCTCTACAAGAGAGGGTTCATACTGCCTCTCCTAAAATGTGTTTCTCCCGAGGAAGGATACTATATCCTCTGAGAAATTCATGAAGGAATATGCGAAAATCATTCAGGAGCACGAGTGCTAGCACACAAGGCGGTAAGAGCGGGGTTCTATTGGCCTAACATGAGCAAAAACTCAACAGAAATTGTCCGAGATTGTGACAAGTGCCAAAGATTTGCTAACATCACCAAGCAGCCCCCGGAAGAGTTGAGTTCAATTTCATCTCCTTGGCCCTTCTCACAATGGGGGGTCGATATAGTGGGACCGCTGCCCCGAGGAAAGGGGGTGTTCGATTTGCAGTAGTAGCAGTGGACTATTTTCACTAAATGGGCAAAAGTCGAGCCCCTAGTAAACATAACGGCCAAAAGCATCGAACGATTTCTATGGAAGAATGTAGTTTGCCGCTACGGTGTGCCTCATGCATTTGTCACTGACAACGGAAAACAGTTCAATTGCGAACCATTCCGAAGGTGGTGTGCCGAACTTCACATAAGAAATTACTTCTCGTCCCCGGGGCATCCTCAAGCAAACGGGCAAGTAGAGGCTACCAACAAAACTATTTTCAAACTTTTTTTAAAAAATTTGGATAGCAGGAAAGGAGATTGGGCAGACGACCTCCCGGAAGTCCTATGGGCTTATCGAACTACAAGAAAGACCCCTACAGAAGAAACCCCTTATGCTCTAGCATTCGGAACTGAAGCAATCATTCCAGCAGAGCTAGGGTCGAGAAGCCTTAGGGTGGAATTATACAAAGCCGGGACCAACAATGAAGGACTCAAACTTCATTTGGACTTGCTGCAGGAGAAGCGCGATCACGCTCAGATCACTATGTCCGCTTACCAAGAAAGGACGACAAGGTATTTTAACAGGAAGGTGAAGCCTCGGAACTTCAAGATTGGAGATTTGGTTTTGCGCAAGGTCACCCTCGCCACCAGAGACTCATCCGAGGGAAGCTGGCTCCAAACTGGGAAGGCCCCTACAAGGTGATCGACTGCTAGAGGCTGGGAGCATACTATCTGGAAGATCTGGCAGGAAAAGTCCTTCCGAGGCCATGGAAAGCGGAACATCTAAAAAGATATTTTTCTTAAAATGTATTTTCTTTTTGACTAATCATTGCTTTGTCATTTCAAGTATGATTTATTTTCAATAAGAGAACTCTCGGAGTTTGTTTTCACGAATGAAGGAAACTAAATGAAACTAATCTTAAGTGCTCGGACAAATTAGTTCGAGACTTGATCTCCAACTGATTCAAGACCAAACACTTAACGGGAATACATGCGTCCTAAGTTGTCAGACAGATCAACTGAGCCCAACCTAGTCTTCATCAAGCGGTATGATCCGAGATCCGATACTTAAGCACGAATACGTGTAATAGGCGCCTAGATGGACCAATCAGAGACCTGATCTTCATCAGGCCGATTAAGTCCGAAGTCTAGCACCTAAATGGAACATGCATCCTAAGTAATCGAGCAGGCCAGTTGCCCAAACTCGGTGCTTAACAAGGACACGCACATGCTAGATAGGTCATCCTTCGACCTGGTTTTCACCAGGCAGGCCTGACCGAAACTTAGCGGGAAAAACTCGAGAAATATGGAAGTAATTTCCAAATGTTCGATGTCTCGAGACCTTATCGAGTAGCCGAGACCACGTTCTCGGACATAACTCTATTCGGAATCGAGACCCAACACTTGAAATAATTTCCAAATGTTCGATGTCTCGAGACCTTATCGGGTATCCGAGACCACGTTCTCGGACATAACTCTATTCGGAATCGAGACCCAACACTTGAAATAATCTCCAAGCATTGGACGCCTCGAGGCCTCGTCAAACATCCGAAGCCCCCGAGGCACCCTCGAAATTAAGATGCATCATTTAGAAAAATTTCTAAGTATGGGGAAAAGATCATTCACATTTTACAAATATAATAACACTACAAAATTTAGAAGAAAGGTATTCATTGAAGATCGATACTTTATTAATGAATGTCTGTACAAGAGAAAACAAATTGTGGGACTGTACAAAGAAATTACGTATACACATTATCTACTGATCCCCCTGGGGAGCGACAGGGGAGTCTTGTTCGGCAGAAGAAGCCTCGGTATTCTTAGATGCCTCCCTAGCTTCACCTCCCTCCTGAGCAGCCTCGGGCCTAGGGGCTGGCGGTTGATAGTCGAACTCAGCTATCCCAGCAGCGTCGGGCATCTCTTCTCTTCCCAAGGAGACTAGACAAAGCATGGCCTCGGTGGTGCAGGGAATGTTCTCAATATTTACAGAGTTGAGATCCACTCTCTGAGCTGGGTCCCTCCACCAAGTCCTGAACGTCTCGAATCCAAGATAGATTCCATCGGCCCAAGCGGCATCCTTAATCCTTGAAGCGAAGGACAACTGATGCAGATAGTCGGCCGCCTTCACTTGAGGCATCTTCAGCCCGAGCCTCAGCTTCTTGTGCTTATCAGAGAAGTGTTTGTACCTCTCCTATGCGACGAGCTTGCCCTCTGAGACCCTCTCGACCAAGGAGCGACTCTCTTGCAGCTGTTCGAGAATCTCGGCATGCTTCTCCTCGAGCTGCCCCGACTCCTCTTTAAGAATGGAGTGGTCCTCCTAGAGCTCCGCATGCTCAGTCTACAGGGCGGCATGGGTTTCTTGGAGAGCCGAATGCCTAACTCGCATGCCCTCAAATTCCTCGGACATTGTGGCAAGCTCGACTTTGGCCCGATCCCTGGCCATGGAGGTCTCGGAAGCCTCGCACTCCATCACCTTAGAGTACTCCCCGAGAACCCGAAGATCATCTTTGTGCTTGGCAACCACCGCCTTAAGCTTGGCGTTCTCCTCTTCAGCCTCCGCCAGCTTCCTCCTCAGGTCCTCTGCTCCGCCGTCATTAGCTGAGACCTTCCTGAAGTAGTAGTATAGGATGGTCGACCTAAGGAAGGCCTACAAGTGATGAACACGGTGTTAGACCTAAACAAGCAACACAAATAAAGTACCATGTGACAAAGCACTTACCAAGAATTGCATGGTCAGCATTTCCTCTGCCATGCCTCGAGCCGAGACGTCACGCCCCTTTAGCTAGAGGTTCTCGTGGTCAACCATGTCCACCACAGCCTTGAAGGGATTTCCCTTTAAATCGCCTCCCATCTTGGCTAGCTTCCCTCTGAACGTCCAGTTGGCCCCTTCCGGTTGGACCTCGATCATGCTCTCGGAAGACACAAAAGCCCCGGACGCACCTGAAGCTCGAGGCCTCTTCAGAGCAGAGGCCTCCTCTGTCTCGTCGAGACTCGGGCACCGAGGCCTTTTTAGAGTCGGAGCTCGAGAAGAAGCCCCTTGCTCAGGGATTGGAGACAAGGTTCATGGGGGGTCCGTAAGGTGACCACCTTTGAAGGCCCCATGTTATCATTCGCCATCCCAACGGAGTCATCGGATTTTGCATATATATCCTTCATGATATGTTGGATGTTCGAACCCAGGGGGTGGCTTGGCCCGGAAGGAATTGGCCCCTCCTGTGCTTGTAAAGGCTCCTCAGCCTGTCCCACTATGTTCACTGGGATAGCGAGGACATGCTCATTGGCCAAGAACGCAGCTACCTCTTCTACTCGAGGTACAGAAGGAGGAGGCACTCGACTCCTTCGAGCTGCTAAAAAGCCCGCCACGTTCTTCGTCTGGGCGGTTGGAACGACAGTCTCGGTCGTAGGAGCTACAGGCTCAACCACTGGGGCTGCCGATTCAGCCCCTCTTAGCTTCCTCTTTCTGATGAGGGGTGCCTTGATCACTTCGATGTCCGACTCCTCGGCAGGGACCTCGGCAGCAGGGGTTGGCCTCAAGATTACTTCGACAGGCTCCTCCCCCTCTGATTCGTCCTCCTCATCAGACAGCCTTAAGGCCCTGGCCACCTTAGGAGGGTCCCTGACCTTCCTCTTCTCTGCCACCGGACTCTTCTTGAACGGAGGCGCGATTGGTAGGGTTGGTGGAGTGGGAGGTCTCGACTCCCGAATCTGGAATCGCCCCCCAATTTGGATGGGGTAGACGGCTTTTTGGGCTTCTCGGGCTCGATCAATACGCCCTTGCCCTTGTCGACCTCTTACCTTTGCCCTTCTCAGCATCTTGGGCTGGGTCTTTTCGAGGAGTAAAGCTCCGGGTATTCACCGCTGGAGGGCTCCGGTTGGTCGGACCCCGCAGGTACTCTTCCTCCAGCTCCACCGCCACGTGTCCAGCGGGCGCGTAGACCATTTCCATGAGCCTCGGGACCGTGTCGAGCACTGCATAGTTTAAACAGGACACGTGAATTCGAGTCCACTGGAGGACTTCGTTAACCCGAGCCACTTCATTTGGCGTCAGGCGAGGTTCTTGAGAACCCTTCTCGAAAAGAACGTTCACGTCCCGAGGAACTCTGATTTCAATAGCCTTCTTTGTAGGGGCAAACTCCCACTGCCCCGAGGCGAAGAAGTACTTATTCTTCCATCCTCGATTGCTGGAGTACTTGGTCTCCAGAATTATCAGTTTACCCTTTCGGGTCTGGATGTTGTAGACTCTGTCCCCTGGGTTCTTGTGAACGCGATGTAAGAACAGAAACTCCCTTACAGTTAACTGGCGCTCCTTACCCAATGCGAGGGGCCACAACACCATGCAGCCAAAAAGGTACCTCCACGCATTAGGAGCAAGCTAGTGGGGAGCCAAGTTTAGATAGTTGAGCAGCTCTCGAACCATGGGAAGGAAGGGAAGACGAAAGCCTGCTCGAAACATCGCCTCATACACACAGACCTCATGACGGTCTGAACGTACGATGGCACCGTTGTTCTTGTCGTCAAACCGTAGTGAGATATACAGTGGGATGAAGCACTCCCTTCGAATTCGACGTTCGTCGGCCCTTGATAGTCTGCCTTCCCATGTGGCAAGGTGGGAGTCACCAAGTCCGTCAGAATCCTCACCGCCTCTTGGCATTTTTGTTGAGAAGTATTTGAAGAAGAAGACAAGGAGAGTAAGAACAGAGGGCTCAGAAGAAACGCAAGAGCTTGCAGGAAAAGAAAATAAACGATGAAAACTTAAGAGTATAGAATTTATAGGTTAAGCAAAGAAGATGAGACGTCGGCGCAGTTTAAGAGGTGGCAACGAAGAGGCGTACCTCGAATCCCTGAAAAAACGCTTCGAATCCTCGACGGCCAGTCAGTCATAATGACTGACAACTGACAGCCGCTCGAGCGACCACTCCTAGATCGACACGCGGCACAGCCTCGAGATACTGAATCGCTGCATTAAATGCTTGGCGCCTCCTCAAGCCTAAGCGTCTTGAGCTATTTTGGCAGGAGTTTTCAAAAAAAAAAATTCCCGTCCAAAAAATATTCTTTGAAACTCAACTGTTTCTTGCCTCTACCCAATCAAGACTAGTTCTCTCGACTATGCCTCGAATTCTATTATGATTCAAGAACCGTCAAAATAGCAGGATCAGAGGGTGCCTTGAGAGTTGATCCATTCTTCTGAAACACTTGAATTTCCATAGTCCTCCAGACAAGGAAATTGGGGGGTAACTGTTGGGTCATGAATCAACTCTACAGAACCGGCCCAACAGCTTACTGGGCCCAATGGAAGCCCACGTCATCAGAGCCCAAGAGCGTCTCAGGCCTCGAGAGCCCAAAGCGTCTCAGGCCTCGAGAACTCAAGAGCACCTCGAGCCTCGAGCATCCGAGAATGCCTCAGGCCTTGATCATCCGAGAACGTCTTAGGCCTCGATCATCCGAAGCCTTCGATACTTTCGAGCCCGAGACCTCCGAAGCCCTAAAATTTAGGGATCAGGAGATTGAACTCATAAGACCCGATCTTATCCATCTAATTCAAATGCCAAGCACCTGGAACCACGGAATCAGATACGTTATCTATGAGAATTCAAAATTTAAAACGCCATTAACAACCAAATCCTATCTCGATCCCATCAGATCCTGATACGGATGACTACTCAAATCCCTGATAACAAACTGCCTCACAGAAAATTAGGGAAGAGTCAGTCACTGGTAAGGGGACTATCACTCCATGCCTATATAATGCAAGTCACCTCCACACATTCTGGTAACGCAACTCTAGCACTCTTTACGCTTTTGCCGTTTCCTCATTACTCTCAGAAAAATACTGACTTAGGCATCGAAGTGGCCCCGCCGGCTCACCCCCGGTCTCTTCGATCCTATTGTCTTCTTCATTGTGCAGGTGAATTCATACCTGGAGCACTTGAACCAGGGATCCAACAAGCGTGCCACGTCACCAATCGAAAAACTGTGCATCAACAGATTTGTTACACTAACTAAAAAGAAAAGAATCTTAATGAAGATAAACTTCTAAAAATGGAGCCGAATCTGGACAAAAAAATTAATTAAGTGTCCATTGCCAATTCAATGGTTGAAGACTTGAAGTAGTCCATGCGTGGAACTGGTCAACCTTTACTACGAAAATTAGAATAAAATAATTAAGAGAATTTAAAGTAATTAAGACGGCAACTTCAGACATTTATTATCCGGAGATGTATAATATTGGTATATATATGATGATTTTTAATTATTTATCAGGTAAAATAAATATATATTTTTGTCAAGTAAGAGTTGCGCCTATTTAATTACCATTTTATCCGTGTAGACATTGGCAAAACTAGAATTTTAATTGTAAGGGGATGAGACTGAAAAAAAATAAGGAGAAAAAAATTACTTTTAAAAATGTTAGAGAAATTTTTGAAGTTTGTTTACATTAAAAAAAATATCTATAGAATTTTTTTTTTTTTTTTTTAATGTTTTCTTCTTTAGTTTTTGTTGTTGTGCTCTCCAACCAAACCAAGATTTCCAGCCTCCTTCATCCTCTCTGCTGAACCATCATTCCACTGTCATCTGTTCACCTCTATGTTGTGCCATTCGCCATATCCTCAAAACTTATTGAGTTTTTAAATATAGTTTTTTCAAAACTAGATCTACCCTCTCCGGTTAGTTTCCCCTACACCCGCTAGTCCACCGTGATCGCTGGCCTCTCAGCTTCCCTACACCAGTGCTTGGATTGCACACACTAGCCAGTGTTTGCCCACTCAATTTCTTGCCCGTTGCTACTGTTTATTAGTCATTTTGGTGTTTTCCTATTGTGTATTTTTTATGTATTTTTGCAGTTTTATTTGTATTTTGGTGTTTTTGTGTTTTGTGGGTTATTGTCTCCTTATATTTATATTGGTTTGAACCTTTAGCATAGACTTTTATAACTGATTTGGTGTTGGTGCCTCTTTCTTCAACAGTCCCAGATTCGGATTCTAACAGTGCTTCTACTACACTTCAGCATCTTCCCAATGGTAGTCGCTATTTACAAGTAGGGGTTCATATATGTTTGCCTTTTTTCTTTTTCTTTTTTTAACATGTTCACACAAGAGGGGAGAGGGGGATTCGAACTAGTGACCTCAGTTTTATTAGGCGTGATCTCAGCCGATTAAACTACCTCTTGAGGACATATGTTTGCCTTAATCTGATATCATTTTGCTACTATAACTGCCTTGTGTAGAGAAGACTGGGTCACTATTCTTTTCTTTTTTTCTAAGCAAATGGGGAAAATGCTACAAGGGAGGATCTTTTCCACTCTTGATTCGAAGGAAGAGAGAATGAGAGATCCTATGAGAATGCTTCCAAACACATGATGGGAAGCGGCTCATTTAGCTGAAGCATATGCCTAGTAATTGGCACATCGTGATACTTTCAAAGCATTCCTGTTTTGAAATGAGGATAATTTTAAGCTAATATCTGAAATAATACTAGCAAAATCCCAAGAAGCAAAAATAGCAGGAGAGTTTATAACCAACAAGACCAGGAGAGCATCTCCTTCAAGATCAAAGGAGCCAAAACTCGTAGAAACTGCCTTGACCGGGACTTGCCTGGGACTTGACCGGGACCTGCCCGGGACCCGCTCGGGACTTGTCCGTGACCTACCTGAGACTTGACCGGGACCTGTACGAGACACGCCTGGGACTCGCTCGGGACCGCCCGGGACATGACCGAGACCTGCCTGGAACTTGATCGGGACTTGACTGGGACCAGCCTGGGCAGGTCTCGGTCAAGTCCCATGCAGGTCTAGTCAAGTCACGGGCAATACCGAGCAAGTCCCGGTCAAGTTCTGGGCAGGTCGCGGACAAGTACCGAGCGGGTCCCAGGCAAATCGCAGTCAAGTCCCGGGCAAGTCTCGGTCGGGTCTCAGTTATAGGGGTGAAATTTAAAACCGCCTAACCGCATCCGCTAACCGCTACCCGTCCTAACCGCTAACCGCATTAACCGCTAACCGCTTTGAAAGCGGTTAGTAAAAACCGTTAACCGCCTAGGCGGTTAGCGGTTAGCGGTTAGTGGGTTTTGAAAAACCGCCTAACTGCTAACCGCTAACCGTTTTTTTAAAAAAAAATAATAATATATTTATTATTTATATTATATATATATTTTATATAATAGTACCAAAGAATTGTTGTAGCCTAATGGTTGGTGCGCCTCTTTTACCCCCTTCCTGCTCCTGGGTTCGAATCACCCTTTCACCATTTTTAATTTTTTACCTATAAACTAAAACGACGTCGTTTTACTCATATATACATATATACATCTTTTTCCCTAACCCTAAATACTCTCTCACGCGTCACGTCGCTGCCTGCCTGCCTCTGTGAATCTGTAACTCTGTATCTCTCGGCCGTTCTTGTTTCTCTCACATTGCTGCCTCTATCTCTTTGTCTCTCATGTGGTTTTGCTGCCATTGTCTCTCCTCTCTCACGCCGCCTCTGTCTCCTCTCACGCTCGTCGAAGATTTTGCCATTTTAGGTTTTCACTTTTCAGGTATGTTATTTTCAAATTTTTTATTTTGGGAGTTCTTCAATTTCTTGGATTTTGTTTAAATCTGCACATGAAATGGTTGTTGTATGTATTTTTAAATCTGCACATGAAACGGTTGTTGTATAATTAAAAAGGTTTTCACTTTTTTTTTTGTGCGTTACTGATGAGTAACCCACAGACTTTTTGAGAGTGGGATAAAGATCAAGAGTCATATGTTAAATTTCTCTTATAAATCCATCCATCACAAAAACAAAAAGAAATCCAATGAAAAACTATAAACTCTCTGCTTAATAAAATAATTGATCACTTCCCTTTTAATTTTTAGGTCTTCGTCTTTATATTTTTCTATTTCTGTGTAATGTGTATGCATGTTTATAAAATTTTAAAATATACCATCTTATCCAATTAATTTTTTAGAGAGTGTCTGGATGAGAAATGGGATGTAATCAAATCTATTACGTAATCCAATAACTCTTAATTTGGTTTTTCTGGGATGCCCATGTTTCAAGTCTTTACTCACTTCTCAATATTGTCAGTGGCAAAAATAAAAATTTATAATAAGTCATCCGTCATTGGTTCAACTGATGTTGAATCTCATGATAATTGAAATATAATTTTAAAATGAAAGGATTTGTGAATAAAAGGGACAGAAAATTAAATCTAATCCCTAATTTCACATGATTTTTAATTTTGATAATTAACTCCATAGAATTAATGTGATGGACTATTATATAATTGTCATATAATTTAATAATGTAGTAATGAAAATCAACCATTACATACTAAATAGCATTACTTTAATTAATTAATTTATTTTTCAAAAGTTGATTTTTAAATAATGTGTCACTAGGCATTATTTGGAACACCTATTGTCAGAGTTAATTATTGTAACATAGACAACTCACTTACAATCCTAATTGTCAGAGTTGATTATGCTTCACCCACACAAAATTATCAGAATTAGATTTTGTTGAAACTGCATCCATTAGATTATCCTTTAAAGGCTTTACCTAGAAAATTGTCATACACATAGACACACAGTATCCTAGAAACTGCATCCATTAGATTTCTTTTTTCCATGAAACTACATTATGATTGCTGAGTTTATTTACAATTACCATGTATTAAGCAAATGTCATTGTTGCTCATTACTATCTATATAATAACAGATGGATGACAATTTGACTCATTTGAGTGATGATGCAAGTAAGCCCACGGACACAAGTACCCCTCATCTTGAGATAGATTCTTCTGAAAATGTTGAAACCCAATCATCTTCCCACAACCCAGAACAACAAACCAAAAAACCACATATAAATCAGTCTATTGTGTGGGAACATTTTACAAAAGTGTTACCTGTTGACAAGGACAACCCTAAAGCTAGTTGCAATTATTGCCAAAAGTTAATAGGGTGTCACTATAGGAGAAATGGAACGTCACCCATGATGACCCATCT
>CM017328.1:7672997-7810457 GCA_006937295.1 Carpinus fangiana | reverse complement strand
AAAAAAAAAAAAAAAACATGAATATTTATTTACATATACTAGAGGGATAAAGAGCTAACTCTACAACAGCTCTAAGCTCATCATCCCAATCCCCACATCCAAACAAGTCTTGATCAATCGCATCTGCTGCTCCTTTAGTACTTATAACTGGAATGGTTGAAGATGATGGAGGTTGAGCTATCGGCTGCCCTGCATGCAACTGCCTCCTTCCATCAATACCCTTAATCTCCTCCTGATCATCATGCTTTTCATGATCATTTTCATATTTAATGGGGTCCGAGGAAATTATTGGATTTTTCTTAGCAGATACTTCTCTCCAATCTGCCGTGTACTTCCTATGCGACACATTTCGCTTGAAAATTCGACACAGCGTCCAAATTTCCTGCATGAAAAACATGAAACCATGCATCGATCAACATAAATACATTTACACCTACTTTTATATGCATATATTTGATGAGAGTGAAGCTACTCGATTTGATGGTAGTCAAATATAGATGATATTAAAAGATCTGACTGTAATCTCTTACTTCTAGGCTATCAAATTTGAATGGATTCAGCTATCTCTATATTTGTATTATTCTTATGAGAAATGTTAGGTGTTCGTTCTTCATGGACATTACTTTTTTAAAAAACAAAAAAGAAATTAATCCTTATTTTTCTCACAAAATGTAACTCTTTGGATAAACAAAACCACACACACATACATACATATATATATATATATAATTCTTTGTGTCTAATGATATAATATACATATATATATATATATATATAAATGAGTAAAATTATATTATTCTTACAGCTTCTTGGACAGTATTTTTGGCATTGGCAAGATTGGTGGTTTCGGTGTGTTTGGGAGGAAGGCGAAACTCATGCATCATCCAATCAGTTTTGATGCCTTTTCCTGCACTCCCGCGGTAGTAAACTAATGTTTTCTTGAGGCCAATGCAATAGTCTCCTCCAGTCGAGTAGACCGGTTTGTCGATTCCAGTGGCTTTCCAAAATCCAGACCCCGTAACTCTGTTGGGTCTTATGCTGTTCCTATACTTTCTCCCTCTTTTGCAATAGAAGTACCACTCCAACTCGTTCACACTGCTGCTGCTGCTCCTATTGCCTTCTGCAACCAAATATATATAAACAACCATAAACAAAAGGAGACAGATACAAGTATATTAATCTCAGTGATCTTATATATAGAAACAAACCCAAGAAATGAAATGAAAATAATAATCTTTTAGGTCTGAACGGGGTTATAGGGTACGTAAAAAAAGTCAAAAACTTTTTCGATCGGTTCTCAGAATAAGAAGCCATGATTTTCAGAGGCACCACACACACACACACATTTATATAAACTTTTTCGATCGGTTCTCACTTCTCAGAATAAGAAGCCATGATTTTCAGAGGCACCACACATATATATATATATATATATATAGATCCACAGAAAAAATATATATATAATAATATTTTTGCTTGAAAGAATCAAACCCTTCATCAGAATTTACCCAAGAAATAAACCTTAATAATAATTTATGAAAGATGAAAGGCATGGAACCTCTTTCTCTCTCTCTCTGTCTCTCCCTCTCTCTCTCTCTCTCTATATATATATATATAAATATATACTGATCAGAAGAGATGGCGTTGAAAAGAAAGAAAGGGATTACTTGGAAGATCCCAGGGATCGTATTTGTAGATATCGATCTGTTGGATGAGTTCAACAGCGATGGGTTTCTTCTCAACCTTCCGGTGAAGATAAAACCCAACAAGCTCTTCATCAGTTGGATGAAACCGAAATCCTGGCAATATTGCATCTTCACCCAATTCCTTACTTGTACTACTACTACTCATCATCGTCTTTTCTTCCTTACTACTCATGATCATCGATCGATCTTCTCCTTCCTTCCCTCCCTTCCCTTTGTAGGTTGTAGCTAGCTATAGGGAGCAATCATATGGAAGCTAGAGAAGCTTCTATTATATTTATATATTTATTGTGATTGTGAAGATTGATCACGAGAGTCAACAATAAAAGGGTTAGGTTTTTAAAAGGTCAAGTCATGCGGTCTGACTCTAGCGCCTTGATGGGCCCAGGCAACTTAGAAGCAGTCTTAACTAAATTTATTATATTTGTATTTAATTATATGACTTTGTTTTTTCTTCTTCTGAAGGGCAATACAGCCATACAGGAAAACGGGGGATTGACTTACCCATCAAAACAAGTACAAATATATATATAATATAATTTATATGACTTTTATATATATATATTCCGTGTTCATTGTACGTACGTAAAAATTGCGTACAGGAACACGGGCCACACGGCGACAATTAATTAAATTTGGATTGGGTTTTTTACTCTTCTCCATAGGTTGTGTTGTGATGAACGGAATAATATATATATATATATATATGTGTGTGTGTGTGTTTGTGTTTTGTAGATCCAATGAGATTGAGCGCGTTGTGGCTCGCGGGTATTAGATCAAAAAGAGCTTGAAAATCTAAGTTAGAAGACTTGTAATATCCCGCACATTTTAACGAGACCAAAAATGCCATGTGTCAATTGGAAACGTGTGCTGAGAAATGAATGGGTAGGATCAAATCTTGGGTGATCGCATTCAAATGAAAAAGTATTCTTAAAAGCGATCGAATGGTAAGTGAAAATCAACTGCTAATTAGGTCGTATAGCACATATAAGTTAATTAGTATTGAGAAGTGATCACGCGTCGCACAAGCCCATTCGAACGAGGTTATCTTCCTTTTGAACGAGAATGTACGATGTGTGTAAATTCGAGTGGTTAAAAACGTGAAAAGAAGGAAGAAATCTCCCTCCCAAACGTTCTAACAATCAAGAGAAAGGTGAGTGGAAAGCTTGAACGTGTTGTAAGTTAATTTAGAGAGGAAGGACTTTGAGAAGGAGAAAACTCTTAAGGTAAGTTTCCTTCACATTCCCTTTTATATTCAGAAACTTTTAATAACTTAGGCATCATAAATAGGGATTAGGACTCATATCCAAATGTAATCCTGACTAATTCGTTTTGTATCAAGTACTATATCTTGATTATTAAATGATATTACATTTTCTTTAATAATTTAAACCAAATTAATTTATTAGTGAACGTTTTCTGAATTATGAAATTAATTTCAAAGTCACAAAATTGCGTGGTTAATTTTGTTATAAAATACGTGAAAAGGATTAAACTTTGCTATTTGGGAAGGACCATATAATTGTGCGTGGCACATTGTTTTTGTTATACATATATATATATATATTCTTCTGAAAGAAGTCTCTATCTGTTCTAGACCCATTTATATATATGCGTCTAGAAGATGACGAGGTCATCGCTGCAGAGAAAAGTTCCAAAAATAAATAAATATATAAATATGAAATTTTTGGTCGTTTCTGAAATTTTATATATAATTTTTATTAGTGTGGTGAATTGAATCGTGATATATACAAGTCAAGCAAAACCAGGACTATAGACAAAACGACAGGTCCGTGCCAATAAAATTGGAATAACATTTAATTTTTTTCCTATCTCATAAATGAAATGAAAATGACCTTTTTTTTTTAATTAAATGAAATAACATCAAATATAGCATTAAATAAAATATTGACCGTGAGTAGCTCCTAATCTCCATATTCCATTCCCTTAAGGAGTAGTGCATCACGCTTAATAAAATAGAAGTCAATTATTTAAATTTTTCCTCCCCTTACCTTATATGAACGTATCAAAAAAATCTTCATACTTCATTCCACTTGCTATTCAAATTTGACGATATCGTACAGGGGCATCGATCAAAGACCAACAAAGTCAACAATTAGATATAATTTTTTTCTTTCCTCTTTCAAGGCTAGTTTGAATGAATAATCAACAAAGAGAACTTTCTAGATAAGTGTCGTAACTCGTATGATATAATTGACTGGACCATCTCCTCCCACGACTAACTATATCCTCCCAATTCAACGGAAGGAGAGCTTTTGAATTTTATTTGTGGACGAAAATCAAGTTTTTGACTTTTGCCATATATACCTACAATTATTTCTCCATCTGCAAGTCCATCGTCATATATATACTTTTATGAAGGGTAGACACTCTGAATTTGTTAATTTTCTCTAATTATTTTAATTAAATAATCTACCCGTTAGGCCTCACATATTAGAAAGAAATTTGAGCCGACGCGTAAAGGAGAGTATTAAAGTATTGTTTAAATGATTAACCTTTTGGAATAGAGAAATGTTATGTATATACTTAATTTTTTACACTAAGAAAAGAGTACCAAAATGATGTAAATCAAACTTATTCATTGGTACTCGGAACATTTCTCTTAATTAATTGTTTTGATAATTTCTAATGAATAAACTTTATATCATTTTCGAACCCGGCCATTTTTTTATAGAAGTTTTAGCGAAATGTTAAAGTCACAACATAGGCACAACAAAGACCAAACTTCTTTCCTACGTGTCATTTAAAAAAAAAAAAAAATTAAAGTTTGGTGTTTTGAATTCAATTTTGTTCTTTTTTTAATTTTTTAAATGATAAGTAGAAGAGAAGTTGAGTCTTTGTTGAGTTTATGTTGTGACTGTATCACATCTCAAAGTTTTATTACCTCTAATATTTGTCTTTGCAATAAGTGATGATTTATTAACGACTTTGGAAACCTAAAATTTATGACAAATTTATTACCAAACCTTATGAAAACTTACATATAAACATATATCACACACACACATATATATATATATATATAGCTGGATATTTATTATATCACCATCATCATCATCAATCATTCCTGAAAGACATTAAGCATACCAGATTGCCTTCAATATTTAAGGTTCCAAAACACAAGTAAGAAAAGAAGAAGAATCTGCATGCTTTTGTTTGAAAAAAGAAAAAGAAAAAGCAAAATATATTGATGGAGTATTGGAGTCGAGAGTAGACAGAAGCGTCTATATAACCTGGTCAACATGAGCACAACTCAGTATTGTTCCAGAGTAGGCGCAGCCAGCCAGCCACTGTGTATTGCCAAGTCAAGAGGAAGAGCCAAGAGCCAATAGGGATCAACTGAATCGAGTCAAAGTTTAACCCAGTCTCACTCCTGGCCTGTCCCGTCAAACAGTATTCCCAGGAACAGTCCTTTCAGAAACCATCTATTATTAAGATAAATAAGGAATTTGCAAGTGGGGCTTCTTTCTTTTTTTTTCTTCTTCTTTGGGTGTTTGTTTTTGAGGGATTTTGGGTGGGTTTTTTTTTTTTTTTTTTAATTTTTTTAGTTAGGTGTTTTTACTTGTATACTTCCACTATACGCAGAACCGCCTTAAGCTTCTAATAAAACTTGATTATTTCTTATAAAAAAAATGTTTGTTGCTTTGTCCTTTTTCTTTTCATTTCTTCCCTGTTTCCCCTTTTTTAACATATATCTGTATGCATCCAGTCATTTACCAAATCGATTTCTTCCAGACAAATAAGAACTCTTTTTTTTTTTTTTTTTTTTGAAGAGCAGACAAATAAGAACTAGATTTGTTTTTATGTCGATTTTTGACAGTTCCATCATTTGATGCATGTCTTAGTGATGCATTTACTTCTAGAGAGGAAGTTTACTTGGCTGTATTTTTTCTATACATTTGTCGCCGTGGATGTTGTGCTGAGTTATGGATACTACCTGTAGGCTGTAGGAGACTAGGATCTACTGTCAAGATATGCTGGCATGAGCATTGGAGAGGGAAGTTCTGGGGAAACATATCGATTCTCTTTTAGTTATTAGGATAGGTTGATGAAACAGTCAACACAAAATCCACTGATATTTGTAAGCAAATATATGAAGAATAGTTTGCAATGGAATTGATAGGTTTTAAGATGCCAATTTGTCAAATCAGATAGTCCATGTGTGTGTTATTGTGTATGTATCAATACATATGTGCCTTCTACGTACAATATAGTAGTGATGCATAACACAGAGAACTAAAGCATCAATATCATTTTTCTTTCCCTGTTTTTGATTTTCTTAGCAACATTTGAACAAATCTTCCGTACAAGAAAGTGGGTGTTATTCTACTGGTGTCTTTTTTGTTGTTATGCATGGTTGAGGTGTCGTAATATTGATGTTTGGGTTATTGTGGATGAAATAGGTTAATATTTGTACTGGGTATATCGTTGAATTTGAGATTGTGAGGGATCAAAAGATGAGGCAGCTTATAATGATGGACGAGGGTTTGAGGGTTCTTGAAGAAGGGATTGTGAAAGCACATAGCATTCTGTTTGGACAGCCGCCCAACTCATTGTGCTCCGGTGAAGATTATATGAAGTTCTATATAAGTATCGTTTATTGATTTTTTTGGTTTCTCTTCATTTTTTTGGGAAAATTATCATTTCTCTCCATGAACTACTACGTGATTGATGACCATTTCTCTTCATCAACTACCAACTTTACATTATTATCCCATCAAACTATTATTTTGTTATAAAAAACTCCATTCCGTCAATTAAAGTCGTTAAGTCGGACGGTCAACTTTATAAATAGTATCGTGAATAATACTGTTGACCATCTAACTTAACAGCCTTAATTGACAAAAGAGAGTTTTGATAATAGAATGGTAGTTTAATAGGGTAGTAATGTAAAGTTGGTACTTGATCGGAAAAAATGATTATCGCGTGGTAGTTCATGAGAGGAAAGGATAATTTCCCATCATTTTTTTCCCCCAAGTAATTTGATATAAGGACTCATTAATTTGTTTGTTGTTAACGCATTTGACTGATGAAAGGGGCCTTTGATCGGTGGAAATGAGAATTTTGGGCACAAAATAGTAGTTCATAGGGGGTTGAGCAGTAGGGTTAGTAATTAATGGGGGCAAAGTGAAAATGCGTTATAGTTCATGGGAGAAAAAGTAATTACTCCTAAAACTTATTTTAACTTTGACTTTTAACCTGTTGGTGATTTTAAAAGTCACATCACAGTTGGAAGAACACCGGGAGAACTCCTAGCATTTTCCATAAAAATAACATGTGTCCCTTGAACATGTGAGATGCACATGAGAAATGCTTGGGATTCTCCTGGTGTTCTTCCAACTGTAATGTGACTTTTAAAATCATCAATAAATTAAAGTCAATAATGATAGTTTCAAATTTAACGGTAATTTTAAAAGTTACATTACAGTGAGAAAACACAATAAGAACTCATAGCATTTCCCTAAATAGACTAATCTTCCACCAATAACCACCCACGGACAGCCAGATTGCAACACCCTGACGGTTGCTTCCCACCCCGCCATTTCCAGCCTTCGTCGCTAGAGACGCCGTCGGCCACTGAGTCAACCCAGCGACACTGCTCCGACGTTGCAGCACTGTACAACCCACCGCGTCAGCCCACGAAGATACTGCAGGTAAAAGAGAAAAATAGTTCTCAGAGATAAATTAAAATTAGGTTCTTCAGAATTAAATTTAAAATAAATTATTGCAGGTGATTACGATTTGGTGGAGGATATGAAAGGAGATGCTTAGCAGGCTAAATAGGCGTTGCTTTTGCACTGTTGCTCCACGCCCATGGCTCTTTGTAGGGTTGGGCAACCCTGGGGAGAAGTACAAAGGAACGAGACATAATGTATTACATGAAAATTTTCATCTCAAGACAATAATAATTTCAGTTTCTTTAATTATTATTTAACTTCACAATACATCTAAACTTGTTTGGAAGCAGGTGGGGTTTGAGTTGATTGATGCATTTGCTGAATCACAAGGGATTTCAATTAACACAGTTCACTGCAAAGCTATCTTTGGGGAAGGCATGCCACTTTGTTTCTTTTCTTCAATTATTTGTTTTTGTTGGTTAAATTCATGCTTGTTTTGTAATAACCTCAGGTTTTGTTGGTGAGGTCCCTGTTTTCCTTGCAAAGCCTCAAACCTATATGAATCTTAGTGGTGAATCTGTAAGTGACTCAGATATTTACTCTTAGCAGTTTATGATTTTGGATGGAAGAAGTGATGCAAAATTCAAAAAACTTAAGGGGTTAAAAGTTGGTTTTAGAAACCAAGTGAGTCAATTGAAATGATGTGATTAATTAGGGAATAAATTTATATTTACCCTATTAACAGTTCAAGTGATCAGGAATAATTTAAGATTTATTTTTATAATAAATGGGAGTTACTGTTCTATAAGCTTGGTATTCTACTAAGAATGAGTGCAACTACCTATTGACTTGATTTACGAGTTACCTTCTATGCTTTAGCTGTACTCTGCACAATATGTAATTTCTTCCCTCATTCTCTTTCCAATATTCATGCAAAACATATTTAATAAGACAGAGAGGCATGTGTATTGTTTTGTCTTTTTTGCAACTCCTTAGTGGTTTGGTTTTGTATTTTTAGCAGCTTAAGATATATGCTGTGGAAATGTGGATCACGTTAGCGAATTTTTCTTTACATTTGGAATCTCACATGGGTTTTATGCAATGAGTCTTTTATTTATTTTTTGGTATTAACTGCAGATTGGACCACTTGCAGCTTACTATAAGCTACCTCTTAATCGTGTGATTGTGGTAATTTTTCCCTTGCATGACCTTTTTTAGGTTTTCTTCAATTGATAAAATTTATGCTGCTGTAATGTTTTATGATTGTAGTTTCACGATGACATGGACTTGCCTTGTGGGGTGCTTCGTATTATCCATAAAGGAGGTCATGGAAGCCACAACGGGTGTGTAGAGAAAACAATCATCTTAATTGTTTAAGTAGCTTTCCATCCTTAAGCACAAGTTAATATGATGATGATGGTTTGATTTTGCAAATGTTCTTGATGTGAATTTAGATCTCACTCAGATGCTGGGGAGTTTCTCTCTCTCTCTCTTATAATTTGAGTAGTCTATGTTGTAAAGGCAAATGATGGAGATAAAAGATTCTAATTTTGGAAGGAATATGAGTATTTAACTGTGTATAAATAAATTGAGAATTTATCTCAAGGGGTTGGCTCAAGTGGTAAGGGCCTTGGTTTTGGTGACTTTCCTTCAGGTTTAAAGTTTGATTCGCCTTGGGATGTAAGCAATTCTTTGGGGATAACCTGCTGGCGAAGCTGGAGTATTACCTGATTTGTTTGGAGAGGGCGCTTTACATAGGCTTGAGGTTTACCTCATAGGGGTAGGTACACGAAGTGACCTTGTCTTGGAGGAGTTCCTCATCATAAAAAAAAAAAATATTGAGAATTGTGGTGAATGTTTGATATGACCTATACACACGCCAAAAGGTTTTTCTATAGCACAATTTCACCCTCCACCTTGTTCTTAGAGTGAGAGGAGGTGCCATTTGAAATATAACATACAATTGCTGATCATGCATAAGTAAGGAATGCTTTTTAATGCTAGGATGCTGCTTTGATAGAATGACTTGTAAGCTTGGAACTCTATACTAGGAGAGAGTTTTAGAGGAATAATTATTCCTCAAATAGTTATTTCCTCATGGGCAATGAGAATGGCTATTCCAAGTGTTAGACCCTTGTCATATACTCTAACACCAGGGCTATTCTATTCAATCTTCTTCCATTCCTAATGGTAACAAGAGTAATGATAGGTGCTTTGAGGACAAGTCGAGGACTCATGAGGAACTTCTTCATTTGTTCTTATTTACTCTTTTCACTTGGACTGCGGGGTGGCTGGCCCCGCGAGTGATTAGTTTTTCCGATTTTCTCTCTCTCTTCTCCCCTTCCCCCTAGTCCCCTTTGTATATTCCCAGTGTACCAAGGGTTGCGCCCCTCGGCGCTTTTGATATATTCTATTGGCTTTTCAAAAAAAAAAAAAAAAAACAAGAGCTAGAAGTGAGAGTAGAGGCAATTTGTTCAGTTATTGAGTAGGAGATTGAAATCTTTCTCTTGAACTATAATAAATTAGTGGTCAAGCATGAGAGGGAATCATTGCCGTAGTGAGATATAATGGTAACAAGGAAGAAATAAAATTTAGATTGTTTTATGGATGATCAGTGGAATCATACTGTTACCCTAAATGCTTCTTCGTTTTGTCTGGCTCGAAAGGGACATGCTAATTTTCTCAAATAGGAGTATGATCATGACTAGGCTTGCTTCTGTTTGAATGATTCCCTGTTTCACAATATTTTTCTGCTGTGTCAGCTTCATTGTGTCATTTCAAATGGCTTAATTCGTACACAAGTTTAAAGAGAATGTATAAATATAAACAAGTACAAGGATCCAGTAATTTTTTTCCCCTACTCCTTGTCTTTGATTAGACGGCAAGCATGTAACCTCAATTTAAATATTTATAAATATTACTTATCAAAAAAAATATTTATAAATATTACTTCTAACTTTTTGTTATCGAGCCACTGTTTTGGTCTGGAATTTAGTATGCTAGAAAGTTCAAATGATGATTTATTTTGCAAAACGTTGTTGATATATTACATTGCCCAGCCTTTGTTGAATTACAATTGACTGCTTTTAGGACATCATATGGGTTTACATTACTTAAGACTTGGTTGAAGGGGATGTGCTTACATTCTGTTTTTGGTGAGTACTAGTGGTTGATAAAAAGCGTGATATACTATGCAGTGGAAACTGTTGCATCCTAGTTAGCCATAACATGCAGATTTACACAATTTATATTTGAATGGGTGAATTTCCAGAGTTTTAATTAAGTAGCTGATAAAGAAAGTGTTTTTGGTCTCCAAGAGTGTTGATCTGTGTCATTTTCTTAATATGTTAATGGATTTGGGATTGTTTTTATGTAAGAAGATGTAGAGTTTTAGTTTTGGCATTGTTTTTTAAGTGCTTTTTTGTGGAATGTATGTAGTGATTTACTTTTTTGTTTTTGTTTTTGTTTTCTATAATTGAACTAGGCTAAAGAGTGTGATCTCTCATTTTAGAGGCAACAGAGAATTTCCTCGGCTAAGAATTGGTTAGTTTGAATGTCCCAACTTAAATGTGTCTCCTAGATGTTTTCTTTTTCTTTTTGTACTGCTAAACTATTTCATTTATCTTTTTAGGTATTGGTAGGCCGCCTGGACAAATGGATCCCAAGGCATTCTTGCTCCAAAAGTTCAATGCAACGGCTCAAGAACGAGTAAGTTGTGGTTACTTACTTTTAATTATGTTAGACAACCATGTAATTGACCTTTATGTTTAACACAACCTTACTTTTCTTAGGATTTCGAAACCAGTTGATAGAAATACTCTAGGGCATTTTGGAGCATTTTTATATGCAGTTTTCCATGAATTTGGATCTTTCTTACACGCAATGCATAAGAATATCACCACACATTCAGATTCAATTTGTCACAGATTCCCTTTCAAACTATGAATGACATTTTCTGTAATTTTTTTTACTCATTTACTATAAGATCGATTTGCTTTGTGTTACAACATCAACCCAAATATTGCGGTTCAATATCATGGGATATTTGGGATTCTTCTACGTCGGAGGAAAATCATTTGAGCTTCAATACTGTTAGAAGGGTTTAGGGTTTGCATGAAGAGAAAAGGAAGAAGAGACTATGTTTCACGTAGCCTCTCTCCTCTCATACTGCATGAGTAATTCTAGAAGTTTCTCAAAAAATGATGTGGCTCTTAAAATTACCATTTGATCAAAATCCAATAATGATCAATCATAACCCCAATGGTGATTTTGAGAGTTACATCATTCTTGGAATGACACAAGAGGGACTTGTAGCATTACTCCATACTGCATATATATATTGTAACATAGACTACAATGACTAAAATATCCATAAAACATGTTAACCTTAATACACTCTTCTAACACTCCCCCTCAAGCTGGAGCACATCTATCATATGGGCAGCTTGGAACAAATAAACTCTTTTAACTTCTTTCGACACAAGGATTTTGTAAACATATCAGCTAGCTGATCTCCAGACTTCACAAATGGTGTAGATATATCTCTGCTGAGTATCTTATCTCGAACAAAGTGACAATCGACCTCAATATGCTTGGTTCTTTCATGAATAACAGAGTTAGATGCAATATGTATAGCAACTTGATTATCACAAAATAACGGGATAGAAGTAGGAGCGGCGAATCCAATCTCCTGGAGAAAATGTTTTAACCACGTTAATTCACTAGCAGTATTAGACATTGCCCTGTATTCTGCCTTGGCATTGGACCGTGCCACCACCGTTCGTTTTTTGCTTTTCCAAGTTACCAGATTGCCACCCAAGAATGTACAATATCCTGTAGTAGATCGCCTATATGAGTGAGAAACTGCCCAATTTGCATCAGTAAACCCTTCTACCTAGAGGTGTCCATTTGGTTTATAAAATATCCCAAGGTCAGGAGCTCTTTTCAAATATCGAATAATACGAGTAACAGCTTCCCAATGTGAAACCCTAGGAGCCTCCAAGAACTGACTAACAACACTAACTGCATATGAGATGTCTGGCCTAGTAATAGTAAGGTAATTCAACTTTCCAACCAAACGACGATACCTACGAGGATCTTCAAATAATTCCTCTTCGTCTTTTACTATTTTTTGGTTAAGATCCATTGGAATGTCAATAGGACGAGCACCCAAAAGACTTGTCTCTTCTAACAAATAAAGTACATATTTTCTCTGGGATAAATTGTCTGTTCGGGATCTAGCAACTTCAATCCCCAAAAAATATCTTAGTTTTTCCAAATCTTTTGTATGAAACTTCTGTTGTAAAAACAGTTTCAATTGAGCAATGCCTCTTGAATCATCACTTGTAATCACAATGTCATCCACGTTTACCACAAGAATAATGTAGCCTACACTTGTATGCAAATGAAATTCTGAATGATCTGTCTGACATCGCTGAATACCAAACTCCACAATTGCCGTTGAGAACTTCCCAAACCATGCCTGTGGAGATTGCTTGAGACCATACAAGGCCTTTTTTAACTTACAGACACAACCCTGATACTCCCCTTGAGCAACAAACCCAGGTGGTTGTTCCATACAAACTTTCTCATGTAAATCCTCATGTAAAAATGCATTTTTGACATCTAATTGAAATAAGGGGCAATCAAGATTAGCAGCCAAAGAAATAAGAATACGGACGGAAGAGATTTTGGCAACTGAAGAAAACGTCTCATCATAATTAATACCATATGTCTGTGTATATCTCTTAGCAAGCAAACGAGCTTTCAACCTTTCAACAAAACCATTAGGATTAAACCTAACTGTGTATACCCATTTGCAACCAACCATCTTCTTAGCATGCAGTAATGGAACAAACTCCCACGTACTATTATGGTGCAAGGCCTTCATTTCCAATTCCATAGGCCTCCAACCAGAGCTAGATAAGGCATCCTGCACTGTCTTTGGAGTGGAAACAATAGAAAAATGGGAAATAAAGCAAGAATGGGAAGGAGATAAAGAACTAGAGGGTACAAACTGATTGATAGGATGTTTAGTAGTGCAAGAACGTGTACCTTTCCGTAGGGCAATGGACAAGGAATCAGATGTAGGTGACAGCGGATTCGAAGATGGGAAGGAAGATGGTGGAGGTGCAGGAGCTGATGGGCTCGACCGACGTGTATAAACTTGGAGAGGAGCAGTTGAGCTTGGAGGCAACACGACATAATCTTAAGAGCTATGGAACAGGCAGCGGAATAGACGTGACATCGGGCTCAAGGGTAGATGCGTTGAAAGACGCATCAACAAGAAAATAGGAAAGAGACTCAATAAATGTGACATCGGCGCTAGTAAAGTAGTGGTGAAGAACATGACTATAACAACAGTATCCCTTATGAGTTGTGGAATAACCAAGGAAGATACATTTAGTAGAACGAAGATCAAGTTTATCATAGCCAGGACCCAACGTATGAACATTGCAAACACACCCAAAAACCTTTAGTGGTAAGGCAAACAGGGGTGAAGGAGAGTATACTAAGAGGGGAAAGGAGGCTTTCGTTTTGCTGAGAGGAGCGAGGTACCTTTCGTGCGGTGATATTGGGCAAACTGAGTGTGAGGTGGTAGCGAATGATGGTGGAGGAGTTTATAAGGGAAGAAAATTTGAGTGATTTTTATAGGTTGTTTAGGTATGGGGATGTAGTGTATATTGCCCATAGGCATGCGAATAGCCATGGGAGGTTTTTGGAGTTATAGGAGTATGGCGCAAGACGACAACAAAGTTTCATTGTTATACTAGAGGGACATGAAGGTAGAGGATGGGGTGATTGAGTTGAACAATTGGGGAAGGTTGTCAATTTTTTAGAGCCTCTTGGTCTGGTTGGGAGCAGAGAAGATAAAACTCATGGTGGTTTTTCGCCATTGTGGTTGTTATGGAGGCATGAGTAAGATAATGTTGGCCACAGTAGATAGAGGGCTATTATCTGGTTTTTCGGTGGGGTTGAGGAACAATAACGATTTTGCGGTGTCTCATATCTTATTTACGAATGAAAAATTGATCTTTGCGAGGCTAATAGTGAACAACTCCACAATTTGTGTTGTCTTTTTCTATGCTTTGGAGCAATATCGGGGTTGAAGATTAATCTTTCTACATCAGAGATTATTCTAGGTTTTGAAGTGTTTGTAGATGTTTTGGCTAATATATTTGGGTGTAGTGTAGCTAGGCTACCGATGGAGCGGCATTGTAAGAAAAAATGGAGAGATGGTTGGCTTGTTGGAAGAGGTTGTATTTGTCAAGGGGTGGGAGGTTACTTTTGATTAAAAGTATATTGTCTAACTTGCTGACTTACTATTTGTCCCTTCTCTGCATTCCGGTCGGGGTTTAAATGGCTAGAAAAACTTCAACAAGATTTTTTATGGGGAGGTATAAATGATGAGGGTAAGTTTAACTTAATAAATTGGTCGAAGGTTTGTTCTCCAAAGCAAATGGGGGGTTTGGGGGTAAGAAATTTGATTTAGTTTAACCAAACTCTTTTGTGCAAATGGTTATTGTTTTACATGTTTTGTAAAGGAGAGGGAGGTTTTGTGGAGATTGATGGTGGAAGCCAAATTTGGTAGTTTAAGTGGAGGTTGGTGTTCTAAGGAGGTAGTGGAACCCTTTGGGCTTGGAGTGTGGAAACATATTAGGAGGGGGCAGGGAGTTTTTTTCAAGTTTTGTTAGATATGATGAAGTGGGAGATGGTTCTAAGATAAGATTCTGACATGATTTATGGTATGGGGACCAGCCTTTGAAGGAACCTTTTTCGGAGTTATTTAGTATTGCTTATTGTAAGGAGGCTTGCTAGATATGATTAAGTGGGAGATGGTACTAAGATAAGATTCTGACATGATTTATAGTATGGGGACCAGCCTTTGAAGGAATCTTTTTCGGAGTTATTTAGCATTGCTTATTGTAAGGAGGCATGGGTGGCTCATTACTTGCAGGTTTCTGATGGCAACATTCAGTGGAATTTATCGTTTATCATACTGTACAAGATTGGGAAGTAGAATTGGTGACCGAGTTTCTTAATGTGTTATTTTTTTTTCGGAATGAGACAAAGGTAGGGCAGATAGTATTTGGTGGATGTCATCCAAGAGGCAAAAGTTTGAAGTACGATCATTTTATCAAAATTTATCTACTCAACTAGTTCTTCATTTCCGTGGAAGACTATTTGGAAAGTCAATGTTCCATCAAGCATGAGTTTCTTTGTTTGGACCGAGGCTCTTGGGAAGATTTTGACTGTGGATAATCTGAGAACGAGAAAGGTCATAGTCGTGGATTGGTGTAACGTGTGTAACAGGAGCAGGAAATCTATAGATCTTTTTTTTCTCCATTGTGACATGGGAAGAGAATTATGGATGTTGCTCATTAGCCTTTTTGAAGTAGAATGGGTCATGCTTAGAAAGTTGATAGAGTTGTTGCAGTGTTGGAGAGGTCAGGTGGGACGTTGTTCCGTTTTAGATATTTGTAGGATATCCCATTTGGGCTTAATGTGATGTATATGGAGAGAGAAGAATGCAAAGTGTTTTGACGAAATTTGTAGAATGGTGGGTTGGGGATTCGAAATTTGCGCAAGTTCAATAAAGCCTTATTGGGGAAATGGTTATGGCGCTTTTCTACGAAGAGGGATGCTCTATGGAGGAAGGTAGTTGAGGTAAAATATGGAAGCATGGCTGGGGGGTGGTGTACTAATCAGGTTATGAGGTCTTATGGTGTAGGGGTTTGGAAGCATATTAGGAGAGGATGGGAGTATTTTTTGAAGTATATAAAATTTGAGGTGGGTGATGGCTCTCAATTTAGTTTTTGGCATGATACCTGGTGTGGTGATCAACCGTTGAAGGAGTGTTACCCTGTGTTGTATCGTATTGCAAGAAACAAAGAGGCTTGGGTGAGTGATAATATGCAGATTTTGAATGAGGCAGTTCATTGGAATGTTCATTTTTTTCGAGAAGCATAGGATTGGGAGGTGGAGGTGGTATTGGCATTTTACGGTAAATTGTATGAGACCAGGCGTCATGTGGGGGGGGGGGGGGGGGGGGGGGGGGGGGGGGGGGGGGGGGGGGGGGGGGCTGGATCGGATTTGTTGGACTCCTTCCAAGAGGAAGTTTTTTGAGGTTTGCTCCTTCTTCAGTGTGCTTTTCCCTTGATTCGGATAGGTACAAGGTGGGGTGCTCTTCTTTCCCATGGAAGGGCATTTGGAAGGTTAAAGTCCCGCTTCGAGTAAGTTTCTTTGTGTGGACAGCTTCTCTTGGTAAGATTCTCATTTTGGATAATCTTCGCAAGAGAGGTTTGATTGTGATGGATTGGTGTTGTATGTGTAAGAGGAGTGGTGAGTCCATCAATCATCTTCTTCTTCATTGTGAGGTGGCTCGTACTCTTTGGAGTGTGCTCTTTACTCTTTTTGGTGTGAAGTGGGTAATGAATGGTAGGGTTATAGATCTCATGGCATGTTGGAAAGGTCAAAGAGGCAACAAAATGGTGATGGAGGTGTGATGAATGGCCCCCTTGTGCCTTATGTGGACTATTTGGAGGGAGAGGAATGCTCGATGTTTTGAAGATACGGAATTGACAAGGGCGGAGCTAAGCAATAGATTTCTTAAATTGTTATTTCTATGGGCGGGTGCTTTAAACATCCCCCAAGTATCTAACATGGAGCAATTTGTAGAAGTGTGTTCTTCTTTTTATCTTTGAAGGGGTGGTATCTTTGTATATTTCTTGTGTACTAGGGTTGCGCCCCTCTGCGCTCTTTAATGATATATTGACGTATTTATCAAAAAAAAAGGTGTTTTGACGATTGCGAGACTTCAGTGATAGAGCTCAAGAATATCTTGGTCAAATTGCTTTATCCATAGACGGTTTTCTAATTTTTCAGATTTTTTTTTTGTTCCTTTTCTCATTAAAGGAGTTTTCTCTTGTGTACTTCATGTGTTCTAGGGTTGTGCTTTTCTGCAGTTTTAATGAAATTACATTTCTTATATATATATATATATAAAATATGGCAGTTCAATGCTCGCTTTGCCATCTGATTTTTCTATTTGATGTGTTGATATTGGGCACCGTTGTGCTCATGGTTTACGGCATTTTTCTTTTCACGCTGGTAGTGTGATATACCTTTTTGGAATAGATTGATGCTGCTTTGCAAGATGGGGTGGTCATGTTGAAACTCCTTTTATCTAAAGGATTGACAGAGTGTGCAAGATGCTTTAACAGGGAGCAAAAGTACAAGTTTACAAGATTGCAGACT
The DNA here is from genome assembly GCA_006937295.1 of Carpinus fangiana. Classification (NCBI taxonomy): domain Eukaryota; kingdom Viridiplantae; phylum Streptophyta; class Magnoliopsida; order Fagales; family Betulaceae; genus Carpinus; species Carpinus fangiana. The sequence continues at coordinate 7,792,858 of CM017328.1, read as the reverse complement.
ATGCCAACATGACAAGCTGAGGTATTAGTTTTTATTTATTTATTTATTTTTTAATTTTATATTAGATTGCTGCAGAAGCATATGCTTTTAGGAAGTACTTATGGATTGTGTGAGAATTTGCAAAAGCAGAAATGTCACAAGTAAAATATTAACTGAAGACACATACTACACTATGTTTTTGTATGATTGTGCCAAACACTTTAAAACTGTGATCTCTTGCTGATTATCTAAACTAGCTTAGTGCCCATGCAATGCGCCAGTTTTTTTTTTTTTTTTTTTTTTTATAATTTACTCAAAAAGTTTTAAAAGATTATCAACAACGAATTTTATTTTCTTCTCTTAGTTAACTAATTAGCTACAAAAAATGACAAATGTTCATAAGATCATTTTAAAACATAGTTGTACTCAATAGCAGAAACCACATATCTAATAAATTTAAAAATTCATAAATTTTAGTTCTTATAAACTGAAACGTGTTAAATATTTGTTTTCATATATGTTACGTAGTTTAAAACGAAATATAAAGGAAAAAAAAAAAATAAAAATAAAAACCTAGATTAATCAATTATAGAAAATGATTTTTTTTTTTTTTTTTGAAAGGATTTAGATGTTGATGTTTTTCCTTCAATTTTGATGTTATAAACTGATAACCATAAATATATATATTGAAAGGTAGCCATATCTGAAATTTCCCTGTTTCGAATGATTATTATTATTATTTTAAAGTTTTGCATCAAATTATCCTTGTATATGTGTGTTTTTCAGTGAACTCTTGGCTTTTTCCTTCATTTCAGTGTTTATTCTTGTTTCTATTGTTTGGCTACTGCAACTTGGATTTCCGAGCTTGTTCAAACATTGCTCTATGTTGAACAATGTTTGCTCTATTGTTTGAATTAGCAATAGAGCCCCTTGAATTGCAAGCAGTCAATCTGAGCAATGAAATCGAAACATCACTTTTTCCATTTGAACCATTGGTGCCCCTTGAATTGGACCGTCCATATTATTGTGAAGTCTGTTGTATTAGTCATTGGTGTAGCTTGTTGATACTTATCCTACTCTTCTGAACATGCAGAATTGGCTGGAGTTGCCTGGAAAATGGCACTTATTGTACTGTACAGGGAGGCTCATAGGGTTGACATTTATTGGGATTGGTAAATGTATTTTGACGTTATCATGATCAAATAATTGTGGTTAATTGCCTTTCGGTTGTCTAATGACAATGATGTCGTTCCTTGGTGACAAACAACAATATCATTTAGAGTTGGGTAAATTCACCATCGATGTTTCAATTTTGCAACAAAAAATGTTAGTTTCTGGATGGTCCAACTGTCTTTCAATGTTTTGTTTGAAATTGATTTTTGCAAATAATGAAATATGGCTCACTAATCTTTGAGCCAAGGCTTTCCTAGCTGATATTTTACCTAAATTCTTATTGACTACAAAATTGCAACCTTTCTTTCACCACTCATGTGCTTCAACCAGAATAAAGCAAATTTAATGATTATCTTTTCATAAATCCATACTACTCATTAGTTAATTAAGTATTGTTAAAATTTTATCATTTGAGTTGATTAATTAAATAAATTTACTTGAATATGAAATAATCTAATCTTGAGTTTATATGTATGTATATAAATTCATTATGCACATACACAAACTCGCACGTGCATACACATATATCCATACATACTTACAATTTACAAACACACTCTTGTACACAAATTTCTAAAACTAACCTCACAACAACAATAATAATTCAAATTATATCTTTCATATTAAGAAAAGAATTCCCTTAAGATGTTCTTATTACAAAATTAACAAAAAAGCCAAGTGTTTTTTTTTTTTTGTTTGTAAAAATAGAGTACGAGTATTTCTCGTTTGATATTCAAACATATTATTATGTTCACTAACACCTCATTTGTTATTCAAACCGAAACCTAATCAAATTTAACAGAGTGAAGTTCACGAGCGACTGAGCTCATCTTACACTCCTAGAGCACTATCCATAGTAATTTTTTATACTTAGTTGATTGCAGACACATTGTGCTTAAGGGTGTTACAAGAATACAAGGAATAAGAAGTCGCTCTAGCACAAAGCTAACTGAAATTAATCAGCCAACTGTTGCCATCAAATTTTGTTATTGTAAACAGAATAACTGACCTCTCCCTCTCTCTCTTTAAATACTTTGTATTAAGGACTAATTATCTGAATAGGGTTCTATGACGAGAAAGTCAGAACATTAGCCTCGGGAGACAAGAAGTCAAAGTCCTTGGTCAAGAGGCATGAATGGGTCAACCTTCTATTTCTGAAAAGAATACATTCAATATTGGAAGTCTTTTCTTTTATTATCCACTAATATTTCAGCCTTCTGTGCTGGTAAAACTTTTAACTATTTATAGAAGATCAAGTTCTACATGCTTAATTATGCATTGTCAATTCCAAAGAAAAAACAAGATATCAGACTGAGGTAGAAAATAGATGTAATAAAAGAACCACTATTTTAAAAAATAAATACGCAAGAGCCGACTCTGATACCAATGTTAAAATTATTATACAACAGAAACATAAAATGACGATGTGACGCTGTTCATCAATTCTTTCATACAGCATCATCAGAAATAAAAATAATGAAGCTACAAAATTTATGAACCTATAGTCGCTCTAGCACTATGAAATTTCAAAGAATCGTGTATTATTCCTTTTCTGACTTGCTTAGAATGTAACAGTGTTTTTTGAGTACTTGTGTAGAGGACAAGTAACCTATTGATCCCTTTTCTGATGTTGCAATGCAATTATTAGTATACCTTGATTGTGAGAGATTTATTTGTATGAATTAAGGATAAATGTGAATGCTCATCTAAAGTTCCAGAAACAGATCGCCAACTCTGTTCTCCAGATAGCGCAGGCAAGCGTGCGTACTTATTCCTCGAAGCTAAAAAGAATTTGGATGTATTTTTTGTCCTACTTGAAGCAACGACTCAGGTTCCTGCTCTACTCCATCACCAATCTCATATCTCAGTAGTAACCCAAATAAAATCTGCCCCTGCTTCCATGTAACTTTTAGTGTTATATATATGCACTCAGAACAGAAATCAACCAACAAAGAAACAAAATTCAAAGGAGTCTAGTTTGGCGAACCTTCACTCTCCTATATGACGCTAAAGTAGCCAAAGGTTCATTTGACTTCTTCACTTGTCCAGCTTCGTTCACAAGATTGATCATCTGGCAACGGTTGCATCCACCCAGCGACTGAGAAAGAAAGCAAAGATGACCTGTGAAAAGTTGATCTGGAAAAGTGCACAGATTCACAGACCTTACAAGCCTCAAGCATATATGATATAAAATGCAACTATTTTGGCTTCATAAATTTCCAAATATTCATTTAAGTATGGATACACTTGGCAATGAAAGATGTATATTAACAAAAAACTTTAGTTTCCTATACTTGATGCATCTCAAAACCAATACAAGAAGATTATTCACATCTCCCATATTTTAGCCCACACATCTGCTAGAAGGATAACAAAATCTGGACAAAACATTAGCCACAAATAAAATTTCAAAGGGTTTGCATCAATTTTTAATAACGAAGGCAAGACTGAATTGCATCATTTTGCAGTGATTTATGCAACAGACATTATAAAGAGTAAAAAGGTATGGTAAAATACCACTAAATCTACAATATTAGTGGAAAGGGATGCAAGTACTTTGTGATGATGTATGCAGTAAGCATTACATAAGTGAATATGGTTATGGAAATTTTTCATTACATCTGTAAAACTGTACAACATCACGAGGCTAAAGTTTTGTTAGTGTCAGGAATTAGCCATAGCATGTTCTTTTGTGTTTGACACAAATAGAAGCTGTAATCATTCCCATTTTCAAAGTTTAAAGAACTTACAGTAAAATAGTTATCCCCAATTTTAAGATTTCGCCATCCATCTTCTGCATATGGGTTGCCTCCAGATATGACAAGGTTGGGCCGAAATCTCATTGGACTGACTTCAACTGGCACTCCGAAAGAACCGTTCTTTGCATCTGCTACCATCAATTAATACTTTGCATATATTTTACAATTCAAAAATATTCTCAAAACACCAAATGATACAAAAATTAGAATGATTGCCAAAGGGGCAAAAAAGAGTCCAGCTATGAGAAAAAAATGGCTTAAATCTGTAGTATTCTTTTATTTTATTTATTCTAAAGGAACACTGCCTGAGGTTAATGTAGAGCTTGTTCCAATGCATCCAAATATGTTTTTTGGGAAGCCAACTTCTGACTAAAACAAGACCCCTCGATTACACACCTCTTGGCTGTGTCCTAACCACAAACCAAGTTACTTGGTATAATTTTTAATTTTTGTTAAGCAACTTGACGCTCTATAAAGGTCAAGGTCCAATGTTTTTTTAATTGAATGACTATATATTGCAAAGGGAAGGTCCAAGAATAAACACACCCTCAAGTAATTCCTAAGTATCGTCAATGTAGCAAAAAAAAGAAGAAAAAAAAAAGAAGCATTTTCAAAACAACTGAAAACTAACAAGCTTCATTAACTCATACAAAACTGAATACGGTACGAGAACATACTTGAACTTATTCTGTTATTTAGGTCAGATACGCTCTCCTCGGATATTAATAAGAACTGAGCTTCATTGGAAAAATTCAATCTGCTCTGCCCATCTCTACACATTCCCACACTTCTGCTCTTATTCAAATAATAACTGGTGGACATCGAACACCGCAACAAACAGCAAGGTTGCCCGACTGCACGGCTAAACCAACTATTGACTTCATTGTTGTAACCCTGGCCTTCATATCTACCCAACAAATAACAATTTAATTGCAACTTTGAGAGTTTAATACGATGAAGATAACGTATAAAGAATAAAAGGCATTTCCCATTTCATTTGATAGTTTGGATATAAAATGATTCTTCCACAGTTTTGAGAATTGTTATTTTAAACGTGTTAGACATAACAACATTGTCCATGAAGCAAACTGTTTAAAACTGCTAACTCAAGATGCCTTTCATCTGCCTAGTATTATCCGAAAAACATCACCATTCTTGTAAAAGACAACAAGTTAATGAGGTCAGGTACATCTGGCAATATGAACCATTAATTCGGCGTCTAAGAAAGAAGGCGAATGCATTTTTTATTGCATGGGAAATAAAACAAACCCTTTCTTGTATAATGTGGTCAAATATATAAATCGATAATAAACCACGTCTTGGTTAAGTAGCTTAAATCTTTATATTTCACAGAATTGGAAATTGTGAAGAAGTTTGTAATGAAATGGAAAATGAAAGAAAATAGTAGAGGAAATAGACAGCATGGAAACAAAGATTTTCGGGTGGTTTGGTGATAGAATCCTACATCTATCACTACGGAAGAGGCCGATAAGGCTTCATTATGCTTTTATTCCTCAATGATATTTACATTACAAATGATTCCTATTTATAGGAAAATTGGGGTAGATAAAGATAAAGATAAGTATGATATCAAACATGATTAGAATGAATCCTAGAAGGTAATTATCCTATAAGGAATATACACCTACTATGGAATCATATCATGTATTCTAACAAGTTGCAGTGGACCAGATACCAAAAAAGTGACCAAGCTTTTCATGTTGACCCAAGTTGACTCCAAGTTGCCTGACATATCACCGATCCTGATGTGCCAACTTTTTTTCTGATAGTTACATAGCAGTGTTATATTCATTGCTGTTGTCATCCTCATTGACATTTTTGTTGCTCAAGTTATGATCCTTAACCTAGCTAGTATGTGGTAGTGCAACCAATCGATATCCCATTTCTATCTGTGTGTATTACACATAAAGATTTCATCTTTCTTTTACACATAAAGATTTCATCTTTCTTTGCTAGCCAAGCAAAAGAACAAGTAATTAGCAAATATAACTAGCATGTGTATTATATCTCACCTCTGGCCACGAATACAAATTTCTTCTCCACTACCATTATAAGATTCTGACTCGAGGTTGATCTGCAGCCTCTCTTTGCAACGTGGTGATTCTACAAATAGTATTCCTCGATGCAGGTCAATTAAAGTACCTATAAGGCACATTTCTGGAACCTACAAAACCAAGTCATACAGATAAAAACTGAATCTGAATATCCAACAATGAAGACAGAAGATCTACTTATTTACATAATCAATACGTCAACCGAAAAATACTCCCACATAACACTTATGTACATAATTGAATCATCTTCACAGAGCCATGTTGACATAACATGACACGGATAAGAGTATGGCTATTAGATACTCCAAAATATAAAAAGTCGTTCGAAAACAAACTTCCATCCTGAACACAATATCAATAGACTTTCAATAGGAGGACAATTTTGTTCACTTGTTTCTTTTGTTTTGTCCCAAGTAATATAAAAGGTCTGGGGCAACAAAATAAACTAAGGTATATCAGAAAGTGGGGCTGGATGGGTTCGATCAAATAAGCAAAAGGCAGAAACAATTAGCCAAAAACTGTATCAAAGACTGAAGCTTCAGAGCCCATCTTGTTAGAACCACAACCAGGAAACTACCTCTTGTTTTTTTCTTTTTCTTCTTTCAGTTTTTTAGTCTCTCCCTCTGTCCACACCAAGAACACAGAACAAGTGGTCTTTCATTTTTTTGGGGACATCCATGTCCTCTCTTTGCTCTAAAAGAATTTTTTCCTTTTTTTTTGGTCAGTTCTTTGACTCTTTATTCCATTACAAATACTTCCTTCCCCCCCCCTCCCACAAATCTTTTCTTTTTCGACGTTAAAATCTTCTGGAATATGTTAATTGTATTTATTTTCAAGATGTTATGCTTTCTAAGGCAAATGGTGTTGGCGCTATGGGCTTGAGAGAAAGGATTGGTGGAAAGTGGTGGTGAACTCTAAATATGAAAGTTCTGGGGAGGGTGGGTGTTGTTCTAATGAGCCTGTTGAGGCGTATGGGGTGGGGGTTATGGAAGAATATTAGGAGGGCTTGGGGGGAAGTTTTCAAGTCGTACTAGATTTGAGGTGGGAAGATTGCTTCAAGGTTAGATTTTGGTAGGACACTGTTGGCATGGAGATATGGCTTTTAAGAACACTTTTCCAGATTTATTTGGTATTGCTTGCACAAAGGATGCTTCTATTGCAGTTCATGTGGAACTTTGTGAAGGTTCCATTTAGTGCAATGTAAGCTTTTCTAGAGTGGCTCATGATTAGGAGGTGGATAAATTTGTCTCGTTTTTCAAGGTGTTATATTTAGTAAGAGTGATACAAGAAAGTGAGGATAAGTTGCACTAGGTGCCTTCCAAAAGAGGGTTTGTTTGGTGTTAAATTTATTTACTGTGTCATGGGTTGTAATGATGGCTTTCGTTTCCCTTGGAAGAGTGTTTAGTGGACTAAGGTTCCATTGAGGGTAGCATTTTTTGCTTGGTCGGTGGCCCTATGAAAGATCCTTACAACGTACAGTCTCCAAAAGTGGCATGTCATTGTGGTCGATAGGTGTTACGTGTGTAAGAAGAAAGACAAGTAGTTGTAAGGTTGTTTGTTCCTTTTGCAATGTTTCCTTCAGTCATTTGGGCTGTCTTAGGTTGTGCATAGACGAGTAGTCGACTTGTATCCTTGTTAGTAGACTGTCGGCATCACTTCCGAGTGTTGTTGCGTGGAAGATTGAGCCTTCGTGCCTTTTGTGGTGTCTATGGAGGGAAAGGAAAGGCAAGTTTTGAGGACCATGATAGGACTTTAGAAGAGATTTAAGTCTTTATTTTTCAACACCCTGCATCTTTGGACAGCTGCTTTTGTTTCTCCTTTGGTAATTAGTTATCATGATTTTCTTCTTCTTTTTGATGCTACAAGCTAAATGGTTTCTTTTGTATACTCTTTGTGTACATAAGGGTACCTTAATGCTTTTAATGATATCTTAATTGTTTTATATATCTCATGGAAATTACTCACCTTTTCATACTATAAAACATATATAAACTATAAGTAACTTTTTTTCTTTTACTTCAATTAAATTGGAAGTCTTGTACTTAAAAAATATTTGTTTTGTTATTCTTTTTTGTTAGAATAGTAGTTTAATCTTATTTGACTGTTTTAGTAGTCTATCTTGTTTAGAAGCTGTGACAAAATGTATCTTATTGATAGACTTCATGTTAATCTTGAAGTGTAATCTCCTCTATAATAAAAAACGAAAGTGTGGCATCCTGTGTGAAAATTAATCCACCATTTATTTTCTCAACATGGTATCAGAGCACGTTGGAGCGGGATCCGATCCACTGACGAAGAAGAAGCTAGTGGTATCGGTTTATCTCAATAAAAGTATACTTTAGACATTTTGCAAGATAAAAGATTCTAGGAGTCTAAACTAGTTGATAAGGCAATGAATCCAAATCAAAAACTGATAATTGGTCAAGGAGAGCCTCTTGAGCATCAAAAAATGTATAGAAGAATGGCCCGAAAGTTGAACTATCTTGCTACTAGTCCGGATATTTCTTTTGCAATGAGCGTGGTTTGTCAATTTATTGAAAGCCAAGAATACCAAATTTGGTTGCAGTTCAACATATTCTTAGATATCTAAAAGGATCACAAAGACACGGATTATTATATAGGACACCTAAGCATTGAAGGTCCACCACAAGTTAATTGTACCTTTCTGGGAGGTAATTTAGCAACTTGGAAAAGAAAGAAGCCAATAGTGGTTGCCAGGTTTAGTGCAGAAGCTGAGTACAGAGCAATATCTCACACTACTTGTGTGCCTATTTTTCTTTTGATGAATCACTACTTGTGAGTTTATTAGTTAAGAAACTTTCTTCAAGAAATTGGTTTTAAAGTAGCAACACCTATGGCACAATTTCTGTGATAATTAGGGAGTAATCAACATAGCCACCAGTCCATTTTTTCATGAGCATATACTAATCATATTGAAGTGGACTGTCATTTTGTTTGTGACAAGTTAGTCAATGAAGAGACCGTTACTCCTTAGGTGAAGTTGGAAGATCAATTGGCAAATTTATTAACAAAATGACAGTCCACTTCAATGGTGGCTTAAAATATTGACATTTTTAAGAATACTTAGGTGCTAAGATATTTTGATAAAGTTAAAAGTTTGTACTCTTTTAAAGGAAGTATACAAAAATGCCCACCCCTTCAAAGAGAAAAAGAAGAACACTTCTACAAATTGTTGCATATTAGAAACTTGAGGAATGTTCAAAACCCCCGCTCAAAAAAATAATAATTGAAGAAATCCATTGCTAAGCTCCACCATTGTCATTTCCTTATCTTCAAAACACCGAGCATTCCTCTCCCTCCAAATAGTCCACATAAGACATTTTTAAAATTATAAAGACATTTCACTCTGAACTTTTTAAATATTAAAGACAGTTCAGTGTTTGTCAAAACAATAATTTTCTATTTATTTTGTAATTTGAGTCCTACGTTTACAAATTGACATCTTAGTTCACTTGAGAGATCGACCTTTTTAGCATGTCATGCCTCAAACAACACAAAGACTTGGCACCTGGAGGTTGCCATTCACCTTTGACATGCTTTAAGACCAACACTACTATCCACATAACAATCTACCCATTTAAAGAGAAAAGTTCACCTTCTTTTGGGTAAGAATTTCACCAGTTAAGCTTTTAAGAATCCACTCACGATCATATCTCAAACCTGCTTAAAATTCAAAAATATATGAAGTAAAATATTGCTCAAATCAATGACAGTAATTCATTAACACTCGGGGACAACAAAACCATAGTGCTCGTTAGAAATCATGGCATGTAGAAACAGGATAAAAATGTGTTGACACAATGAATCCTAAAGAAATAGGATACAGTTATGGTTAGAATATGAATCAAGCATGGACATCTAGTTTATTCATTGAAAAAGAACATTATTCACCTAGAAAGGGTCAATTCCATGTCATAAAGCCTTACAATGTGTCAATGTCCATCCTTGCAATTATGTTCATAGTCTACACTTTATACTGTCAAACACACCAAGGCTAGAAGTGTGCCTGTTCCATGTTTAGGGGTGTACAATAAGTGTCGGGTGCATTTAAAAGAGGAAAAGAAAAATGGAATTTTGGATTCTTAAATACAGTTAATAACCTATTAATTAAGGTATGAATTAAATTTACATCCTCCTATCAGTTTAAGCGTTTAGGACAAGTGAATTAACATGGTATAGTTTGAACCATGACTGTCATTTACCCTCAATTTCAATTAAATATTCCATGTTTTGGGCCTTATTAAAAAAGAGTTTGAGCTCACACGTGAGGGGGAATGTTAAAATGTTGATTAAATTTGCCCCTTCTTATCAACTTAAGCTTTTAAGACAAGTGATGAATTAACACTATCAAATATGTACCAGACTATATCCGAGAAGTATCCCTGCTACTCAGATCTCAAACAACAAAAAGCAATGCAAAAAGAAACTAATCTCCCGTATCTCAACCATAGAAAAACACTAGTGTAGGTGAAATGCACATAACATGATCACATGATACACAACCCGTAAAAGTATGGGAAGAGATTGCTGATCTAATAATTGGATTATCATTCAATTTAAAATGAGATCAATATGGTCTCAAAAATCTGCTAGCACTTTGTTATATTACTACTCTATTCCATTCTTATTAGGTCAAAGGCTAGGCTGCTTTGGAACTCAAATCTTTCTAGGAATTTGCAGGGCCATTCTATATCTCTCACTTCTAATGGTGTTACTCTCACAGAGCAGGAGCTTGAGGAAGGAAATGTGCAGTTCTATGAGGACTTGTATCATCAACCAGAAGAGTGGAAACCAAACGTGGATGCAATCCAACTCTCCTCTATAGATTCTGAAGGCAGTGGCTGGTTGGAGAGGCCATTTGATAAACATGGCGTTTAGGGCACTGAAAGAAATGAATGGGGAAAAAGCTCCCAGTCAGGATGGTTTTCATATTAGATTTTCCAATCGTTGTAGGAGAGTGGTGAGAGAGGATGTTATGAGCTCTAACAGTACACCTATCTCAAGCTGTGAGCATTGGGAACTTTAACTGTCAGAATTGACAAACTTCACGGTGATTGAAAAATTGATATATGATTGGAAATAAAATCATATCATCATTGATATAATATTTGACATTTCACCTTTAATGTCTAACAATATGCATTAGTAAAACATAGTATTATCTCCAAGAAATTAATGATGTTATATGTTAATCCAAGCATAAAAAAATGTAATGTGTGCACAACTTTGGAAAATGCTGGCATTTATGGTGCCGTCCAAGTCGCACAAGAGTATTACCAAAGGGACACAAAACATTTATAAAATGGCTACTGTACTATGACAAAAGGAACAAGTGCATGGGTCAGCAAACCTAGAATTAATATCAAGAGTTTAATGATGCATCATTCATAGTTCATCAAGCCAAGAATAATTACAATGTCCAATACCGGTATTACTCAGAGGCCAATTTGCTGTACTGAATCCTGCACATGATTTTATAGGGTAGATCATAATGGAGTTTAGATAGAAACTACCAGCCAGGAGTCTGCTTCCAGAACCTGTAGTTTATTAACAATTCAGATGCCAGATACAACAGATAATGCATTACGTAAAGTGATGTTTCTGTCTATCAGAAGCACCATTGAGAGTACAAAATAATGCTGCATGGTTGTTTACTTTTAGTTTTACTAGGGAAACTGTGCAGCAGTAAAATAAATACGAGCGGAAGAATTGAGAAGTAAGATGATGAGAAGGAATCAATAGTGCAAACATGATAACAGCACAGAGACAACAAAGAAGAAGATTTCGTTATGTAAAAACTAAAATAGAATGAATCAGGACAACCAAAGCTGTAATCCCCCCGCCCCACATTACACCCTTTTTTTCCCAAATAGAGGAAAGATCAAATTTAGAATTTTATATTTTCTAAAATTACCATTTGAAAGTAAAATTTTGAGACATTTTATAAACAAATCACTGAATAAGTTTTCAACTTTTGAGGGCTAGTTTTATCACTTTTACTTCAAAGGAATGTGCATTAAACACATGATCCTTTCAAAAGTTGGAATCCCAAATATGATTCTCCATGATTTGATTGCCTGATTTTATTCCTATTATGTGATCTTCAATAAGTATCTTTCCATAATAGTTTGTAATACTTTTCTATTTAAACCCATGTAAGCGTATGAAGCATCATCGAGGAATAAGGCAATATCCTTTTCTTCATCTTTCAACTTGGTATCAGAGCAAGTCTGGTCCCTAGAAAAAAAAAATCAACTTAGATGTATTTCATTTCATGTTTGTGCCACTAAGATTGGTGCTTTTAGAACTACACTTGGTCTGCGCTTGTTGCCACAACAGACTCACATTCGAGATCCTTCAGGAGAGTCTAACACATTTTGGGCCAGTCTTTGCCGCCAGCACACCTGTGCTAATCAAAACTCTTCATTCTTGATTGTTGTGGTTGCACGTAGGAGGTAATGTGGGCAAGGAAGCTTAATGGTCTGTGACATGTTGTCTAGTCAAGACCCAAACGACAGGTCATTCAGCTATATACAAACACGAAGTCAGTCTCCCCAAATAACAGGTCATTTAGAGGAAGCAAAAAAAAAAAGAGAAAAAACGTTGCTCTACTTTTGTTTCTTACAGACTATACAGTGTGTTGCCTAGTTTATCTTTAAATATTTTGTTGAGCCCCGTTGTTGTGTAGTGGGGACCAATTTTGGTTGTATGTCTAATTTAAAAATGTTAAGAGATAAATCAGACCTAAGATATTGCCTGTTAAGAGGTTTCATGCAAAACGGGAGAGAAACAGAGGAAGCACGTTCATATTTTTCACATAGCATTCCTTTCTCATAATATATATATATATATTGTGACCTTGAATACAAAGACCAAAATGCCCATATAACATATTAACCCTAATAAGCTCTTCTAACACTCCCCCTCAAGCTGGAGCATATATATCATATAAGCTCAGCTTGGAACAAATAAACTCTAGTTTCTTTCAACACAAGGATTTTCTAAACATATCAGCTAATTGATCTCCAGACTTCACGAATGGTGTAGATATATCTTTGTTGAGTATCTTCTCTTAAGTAAAATGACAATCAACATTAGGGGTGGGCAGATTAACCGGTTACCTATTACTGAATTTAACCGAACCGATATTAACCGCAACCGATAGTTATTGGTTAAAAAATTTATACCGATAAGCTTATCAGTCGGTTAATAATTTATTATTTGTTAACCGATATGACTGATAAGGAAGTATTTATGTAATTTTTAATTTTTTCTAATATACAAAACGAAAGAGGGGTATACATGTAATTCCAATTTTTTCCTAAGGGGATATATATTCCTCTCTTTCTCATTTTCCCCTAACCCTAAAATCAAACCCTCCACTGCTGCCCCCCTCTCTATGCTCTCTCATTTTCTCTGCCTCACTCTAAGCTCTCTCCTCTGACTCTCCCACACAGTCGCACACCCCTCTCACTCTCTCGCAGGACAACGTGGTGCAACGTCGGAGCAGCATCGGAACTTCGTGGACATGGGTTGCCGTGACAGCGTGAGTCCATGAGTCTCACACGCCCCTCTCACTCTCTCGTAGGTTTTCATCAACCAGGTTTGGTTCTTGGACTCCTTCATCAAATTTGTTTTGGTCCTTTTGGATATTATGCTTGGAGGTTTAATAGAAATAGATTTACTTACAAACATGTTTTCTTTTACTGCTTCTTAGTTCTCAAATCTAAATATATGTGACTTGATTTGTTATTCTAGGATTTAGATTTATGTTAACTTGTAGATTTGGATTTCTTTATCATCAGCTCCAATGGAATATATTAGATCTAAGTTTCTTAGTGGTTGACGATGAGCATGTGCTATTTTTTTTGGTTGATTAATGATTTTGTCTTTCTCATTCAGAGAATCAGATCTGAATTGTTTACTTTAGATTTGATGTTCGTGTTGATTCTTTACATAGATTATAATTACAATCGATCCGCTGGATGTTGAACTATTTTCTTTTCCTGTTATTGTATTGAAGATCTATTTATTTGTTTGGCATTTTTTTTGCTCTTTGATTTTGATTGGGTTTCCAATTTTTGGGTTGATTCTGGATCGGTTTACTTTTCTTCTTTTGTTTTGTTTTTTCTTTCTTCAGATGGGTTTCATTTATGGTTGTTTTTCTTATCTGCAGATTGCGAGATGGGGTTGTTTTTCATTTATGGTTGTTCATCTGCGGATTGCGAGATGAACTCAACACTGCAGAACATCCTTCCCTCTTATCAAGGAGAGAGAGAAATGGAAGTGAAAAAGAGAAATGCAGAGTTAACAAAAAATTAATAAAAAATTCCAGAAATGGAATTGGAAAATAAAATAAAATAATAAATATTTTAATTGAAAAAAATTCCAGAAATTTGTTTTTTTTTTTAAAAAAAAAAAATTATTTATTTTTATGTGGGATTTTGGTATTACCGCAGAAAGAGGGGATTGCTAATTTCCTGGAATATTCTCAAGAAGTCAAGACAACCTAAAAGAAGATAATTTCTTCTACCAGGTTGTTTTGGGCCCCCAAAACAACTTAATTTAGCAAAGCCTAAAATTTGCCTCATGGCTATGATGAAGAGTAAAGAGTTGAGTTTTTATGTGAACTTTGATTTTTATTTTATAATATAAAAAAGATGTAGTGGATCAATATAAAAAAATAATAATAAAAAAAATAAAAATAAAAAAAAGCTTCAATAAGCTATTTTAGCCCAAGAAATATATATATATATATATTTGGGCCTTAGAACAACCAACAAAAAGTATTTAGGCCCTCAAAACAATTAATTTTTTACCCAATTAGCAACCAGTAAAAGGCCCAATAGTAAGCCCACGAAAACCGGTTAACCAGTTTAACTGACCGGTTTAACTGATTACCGATATAACCGATAATTTTTGGTATCATTTCTTATCAGTCGGTAATCGGTTAAGAACCGATTAACCAATAGCTTATCAGTTGATAATCGGTAACCCTATTAACCGGACCGATATGACCGATAACCAACCCTAATCAACATCAATATGCTTGGTTCTTTCATTAAAAAGGGGGTTAGACGCAATGTGTATAGCAACCTGATTATCACAAAATAACGGGATAGTAGTGCTGGGAATCCAATTTCCTGGAGAAAATGTTATAACCATGTCAACTCACTAGCAGTCTGCAACATTGCCCTATATTCTACTTTGGCACTGGACCTTGCCACTACTGTCTGTTTCTTACTTTTCCAAGTTAGCAGATTACAGTCCAAGAATGTACAATATCTTGTAGTAGATCATCTATCTAAGGGAGAACCTGCACAATTTGCATCAGTAAACCTTTCTACTCGGAGATGTTTATTCTATCTATATAATATCCCAAGGCCATGAACTCGTTTCAAATATCGAATAATACAAGTAACAGCTTCCCAATGTGAAACCTTAGGAGCCTCCAAGAGCTGACTAACAATAGTAATTGCATATGTATCCACACCCCTACTCTAAAGGATCCCATCACCTCCTTAGAACACCAACCTCCACTCGTGCTATCAGATTTTGCTTCCACCACCAATCTCCACAAAACCTTCCTCTCTGTCGCATAACGCCATAACCATTTACCCAAAAGAGCATGGCTGAATTGAGTCAAATTTCTTACACTTAAACAACCCGATAGCTTCGAAGAACAATTTTTCAACCAATTAACTAAATGAAACTTAAACTCATCATTGATACTTCCCCATACAAAGTCTCTTTGAAAATTTTAAAGCCTTTTTGCCACACCAATCAAAATGGGGAACAAGGACAAATAGTACATAGGAAAATTGGACAGAGTACTTTTAATCAAGGTCAAACTGCCTACAAATACAGCATCTTTCGATCAGCCAAACGCCAGGGAGGATTTCATGTACTAAAAGTTAATCTTTGAAAGAAAAACCGAGACAATATTCGTACTAACATTCCATTGTCTTTATGGACTTCTAGACATCTCAAAGCATATCTTAGCACTGAAGTTGATTTGCTCGGTCCTCTCATCCAATCTAATTTCACTAAAAAATATTAACTTAAAGTTCAATGTTTTGGCAATTCGCAAAATGCTTTTCTCTTTGACCTCATCTGTGTTGCAATCAATTTTATTATGGTTCTACTAGTCAAGAAGTGATTTTGTTGTTTTCAAATATGCATCCCTTCAATACATTTTTCAAGGATTATGTTGATTAGAGAGATTTGTAAGTTCCAAGGGCATTATGACTAAAAAAAAAAAAAAATTCTTTAATTTACATTCTTAACTAATTTTAGATTAAGATTGTTTTGTCATCTCCACTGTGATTTCTTTCCACTCTAGAAAAGCAAGTATTACATCCACTATTAGTATTAATGTAAAGATTGATACAAAACTAAAATGTCTGGCCAATTTCAAAAATATACATTTGCATCCATAAGACGTACAACCAAATCTATGGGACTAACCAAGATTAATTATTACTTCTAATACGAAGGGTATAAAAACTAGTGCTTAATGTGGCCCACCTGTTCGATTGGAACCCTAATACCAACTACGAAGTAGTTAGGAGCATTAAACCTCCATTTATGCTCGTAGGAAAAAATGAATTTAATCATTTAATTTGTATTCTAACCTTTTCCTTTATGTGTGGGTTCAAACTTTCTCCTTAATAAGTGAGACCCAACACATGAAATATTTAATTGAAATGAGAGGTGAATGATAAAGACAAGCTACAAACTCATGACCTTTGTAACTGATACTATGTAAACAACTACTTCTACCAAATGCTTAGGCGATAGGAAATTGTAAATTTAATCATTTATATTCTAACAAGGAGAGAATTAGAGAGAGATATCTCTTTATCTTGGTGTAACACCACACCCCAACGACACAATATTGTCTGCTTTTGGCTCCCCCGAACTAGACTTCCCAAGAGGTCACCCATCTTGGTATTACTCTCACATAAATGCGCTTGATTGCTGAGTTCTAATAGGTTCATGGCTATCACAGCTTTAAAACGCATTATGTCAAGAAGGGTGTAAGAATATATATAAGCACATCCCCATCCCAAGCGATGTGGGGTGCCACACTTGGTATTATAACAAGTTGAAAAGCCTCAGAACTTCCTATGATGATATTGCATTGTAAAGTTTTTCTTTTTTTGGAGAAAAAAAAAAAAAAACTTTTCCAGACAGCATTGTGGATAGGATATGACTACCTATATTTCAGCTTGTACTAATAATGTTAAAGTGTTAAGTGTCCACCTTCAGGAACCAAAAGACACAAAATGCCTTCGAATTGTATGTACATCCTAAAAGACGCTTCATCCCAGTTAGGAACTCTGGCAGAATAAGCGCGACTCTAGAATAATTGCGATGTGACATGTAGGGAATAAGCATGACCCGAATGGTCATAAAACCTGCAAACCATTTCTTATCTGCATAAGAGAGCCCACAGTGTGACAACATAATTAAGTACAGACATTTGGATTTTTTTTTTTTTGATAAATAAGTAAGGATATCATTAAAAAAGCGCAGAGGGGCGCAACCCTAGTACACAGGAAGTATACAAAGAAGCCCACCCCTTCAAAGACATTTGGGCTTATTGATAATGAAAGAGCAGTGGAACTTGGATGGAGATGTGGTTAGGATTTGAATTAAATTTCAATTCATTCAGAGCAAAGTATGAAGCAGCATACATAAAAAAATAAAAAATAAAAGGTAACCTTTGTCTGGAAAGGGGATGGACCTTTCTCTAAAGTGATACCCACATCCAATTTGATTTGGCAATGATACAAAGGAACCTCTCACGAAATCAATAAATTTCTGCATATATAACAAGAAAGAAAAATAAGACAGAAAAAGAAAGACCCAATAAATATTTTAAAAATTTATGATTAGTTCCCCCTACATCTACAATATGTAATCCAACAATTGAAATTTTATTTAATAAAAAATAAAAAAAGAATAAGTGAGCCATCTATGAAATTTCAAAGAAACTTATGTCTATTGGATGAAGCTTGAAATATACTCAGTATAATTTACCTAGAATATGTACGCACGTGACATAATGAAAATGAAAGAAAATGCAGAACCATGAGAAAAAGTTGTTAAAAATTCGAGCATAGCTTTCGGGATAGCAAAATCTACCTTGGCATCTTCATATGTTGACATATAACCAAAGGACACTCTTACAGCTCCCGTTGGTTTTCCATTAACTACATCATAGTCATCCCAGCAAACATGGCCAGCCTAAACCCAAATGTGGAATTGTTAGGCAAGGAAACATTTATCATCATATAAAGATGGGCAGAAATGAGCCAAAACAATAACACATACCTCAACGTTTGAAAGAAGATCCGAGTGAGACAAGCCAAGATATTTTGCACATGCTCCAGGATTGCAAAAGCATCCTGTCTACACAGGAAAGCATGCAAAAATACCAATCAGCATTCTGTCAAAAAATGAGACGTTAAACCACTTACTTTTATTTTGCTCATCTGAGGTCATCAAGAACTAATACAAAGGCGTAAAAAACACACAACAATGTAAAATGCAGGTCTTAGGGGCAGTGGAAACATCCAACAAATTATGCTCAAGGCTTAACAATAAAAGCACAAAAGAAAAAGGGTTTTCAATGTAATCTTACAACCAATCATTTTGTTCCACATACTATGATACAGAATGACAAGTTAAAAGAAAAGGTAAATTAAATATGACATGAATAACATGATACCAGTGCCAGATTTGCTTTCTCTCCCAGATGGTGACAGTCAATTTCTCCCTGTGGCTGTACTTGCTAGTGGGAACCCAAATAATTATGAAACAAGAGAAAGTCTTTACCAGTGGTTACACATAGGTCAGAGAATGGGTCTGGCAGGTGTATGCTCCAATTTCCAGTACACCTTTTTTTTTTTTTTTGATAAGTAATGTTGTATATATCAAAAAATCGCCGGTCAAAACTGGCACTACCACTGCCGGAGAGCACCTAGATAGCGCCAAAACCAAGCCTGCTTTTGTTATAGGCGCTGTCGACGGCAAGCAGGGGGTCTGGGTGAGTAATATGTCGCCGTTGGGAGGTTCAGGCAGACCAGAACACTTGCCCGAGAGACCTGGACTACTGGCCGGCGTCTTCATTATGAAGAGACCATTAGACGATGCCGGCACCACCACTTCCAGAGGATACCCAGACGAAGATGCTCCTGGGTCAACTCCCAAACCCGTTGTTGGACCCACCCACACGCTGCTAAGTTTTGCTGGTCCAGCTGCTCGCCCCTTCATCATGGGCTTGAACACAAACTTCGGCCCAAAACCAAACCCATACCCCTGGGCTTTTGCTTTACCTTTCTGGAATGTGTTGTTGGAAGCTTTACCAGCCAGAGGCCCGCTGCTCAGAAGTCCAGACCCACAGTGATAGACGCTTGATTCCAGATGAGAAAGACATTGTCCTATTTCCAGCTGTAGTTTTTCCAACGTAGTCCTCAAATTGCCACGGTTGAAAGCGCCAAAAGGATTGTTGGACGTGTCAGAGATATTCTTTTTGGCAATTACGATAGACCTCTGAAGAGCCGTTATTGCAGAAATAATTGGGCCACGAGATTCTGCCTGAGGACGGCTGGGCTTCGCCAGAATGAAAGGGAACGCTGGAGTGGATGGTTTCGCCGGAAGAGGAGGGAAATTTTTCTCTCGAACTTGCGAAATAGGGGCAGAATTAATCTTGGAGGCAGCCAACCACTTAGGAATCCTAGCCAATGGTTCCAAAGAATCAGCAAAAACATCCTGTGTCTGGTGGATTGAGGAAGACAAGACCTCGGAGAAGCTTCTCCTCTTCTTTGCCGCTGTGTTCACAGCCAGCAATGGTTGATAGAAATTAATAGCTATTCTCGACTCAGAAATAAACCTATCCCACCCTTTTCCTTGTCTTCCTTCTGGAATGAGAATAGACCCACGTCATTCTCTTCCGTCATATTCCTCAATAACTAGAAAACTGCCATGTCTATTGAAGCAACGTTGGGCAAGGATACATGGAAAACCAGGAATGGAACGGTCCCAATATACGCTAGAATCCTTCGCCACCACCAGTTTATCAAAAATGTTTAGCAACCAAGTGGATTCAAGGCTGTTTAAGCGAATCGAATGTAGCTGGCCCCTGCAGCTTTCCTGTATTTTCACTCCAGTAGAATCATCCTTCACAATCATCTCAAACTGTTTTGACTCCACTATTGTAGTATATCCTGAACCCTTCAGTCCAAGTTATGTGCTCCCTTCCTCTGGTATCCTTCATATTACCCCTGAGGTTCCCTCTTTCAAATCCACAACCTTTCGATCATGCCAAATTGAGTGCTCATAATGGGTCAAGAGACGAATATATGGGCTAGAAAAATTATTGGGGGTTTCATATGAAGGTTTTGAACAGGCGATTTAGGAGTTTTTCTTTGCAGTTGAATCCAAATGTAAGGGGCATAAAGTTGGGCTCTTTCAAAAAGGAGACAGGTAGTGGTGTTAGAAGAGTTAAGGTCCTGCTCAATTTGTCATGTTCAGTGAATTATGATTCCACAGAAATCCATCCAAACCCCATTCTCCTTCTCAATGTCATGGCAAGCCTTCTTCAACCCCAATATGAGTTTGGAAATTATTAGCTGGAATATTATAGGAATCAATGATTCAGAGAAAAGGCTCAACATTAGCAACTTATTAGAAAATAGGAAGCCTGATATAGTGTTTTTTCAAGAAACTAAAATGGAGCAACTTTCGGCCAGTATTGTTCCAGGCTTGTGTGGTGGTCCTTTGGTTAAATCACCACTTGTTCTAAAAGCTTAAACTTACAGGAATAGGTAAATTTAATTATTTAATCAATACTTTAACACTCTCCCTTGTATGCGGGCTCAAACTCCCTTTTAATAGGTGAGGCCCAACACGTGAAATATTTAATAGAAATGGAAGTGAATGATGGAATCAAGGTTTGAACTCATGACCTTTGGCTTTAATATCATATTAAATCGCCACTTGTTCCAAAAACTTAAGCTTATAGAAATAGGTAAATTTAATTATTTAACTAATACTTTAACACTTTTCACAAGATGGTCAATTCTGCCAGCCTCAAGAGCCTTGGACATCCTTTTAATGTGGGATAAACATGCAGTGCAATACATTGAAGAGGTGGAGGGCATGTTGCCTATCGCATGCAAATTTAAATTCATTTTTGACGAATTTGAATGGCCATTCTCCAGAGTTTATGGTCCCAATGCAGATTCTAAGAGATATTTCTGGTGGGAGGAGTTATCAGGGGTTTCTAGTTGGTAGGAAATTCCTTGGTGTATCAAGGGAGCGCTTTGCAAATGAAAGGTTTGGGGCGACTCAAATAACCTTTTCCATGAGGGAATTTTTCGATTTCATTTCAAAGCAGGGGTTGATGCATATTCTGTTGGCGGGAGGCTCTTTCACTTGGTCAAATAACTAAGACCTGTTCTCTATCCAGGATTGATAGATTTCTAATTTCTCTGGAAAGGAAAGAGCATCTCTCAGACATGATCTAATCCTATCTACCTCAACTTTTATCATATCATTTCCCCATATTGCTCGACAATGGAGGATTGTTTAGAGGATTGCGCTCATTTAAATTTGAGAACATGTGGTTGAAAGCAGAAGGGTTAATATGTTATATGGGTATTTTGGTCTTTGTATTCAAAGTTACAATATGTATATAGTGTGAGAGGAAGGAGGCTACGTGAATATTGAGCCTCTTCTTATGTTCTCTTTTTATACAAACCCTAAACCCTATAACAGCTATCATAATGAAACAAGTGACAGGATTGCTCATATCACATTGTTAGAACACCTTTATAAGAAAGCGGGGGGAAGAGAGAGAAGGGGGGGCGAAAATTCTGGACTTAGTTCATAGAGCAAATGAGTGCCAAGACAACATATTGGAATTGGGAATTCCTAGTGCTATTTGCAAGTTGGACCTGGAAAAAGCTTACTACAATGTCATCTGCGAGTTCCTATTATATCTTTTGGGGCGACTTGGCTCTCACACTAAATGGAGGAAATGGATGTCTTCTTGCATTGCCATGGCCCACTTCTTCATTCTTTTTTTTTTTTTTTTTTTGACATGTCCACACAAGAGGGGGAGGAGGATTTGAACTAGTGGCCTCCACTTTATTAGGCATGGTCCTAGCCGATTGAGCTACCTCTTGGGGACCCCACTTCTCCATTCTAATCAATGGTAGTTCGCAAGGTTTCTTGGGTAGCTCCCTGGACCTTCATCAAGGCCCTCTCTCACCTCTCCTCTTTTTGATTGTCATGAAGGCCTTAGGATGTTATCCATAGCTATAGTTGGCTATTATTTATCTGGTTTCCGGATAGACATCCAAAATGCTACCCCCGAAAAATAACCCACATTTTTGTAGATGACACGCTTAGTATGTGTGATGCAGACCGAGATCAACATCATAATCTCGAACACATTCTCTTTTGTTTTGAGGCTATTTCAAGATTGAAGGCCAATTTTTGGAATCTAAATGGGTCATAGGTGAGGGTGGTACCAGATCTTTCTTTTGATAAGTCAGTAAAATTTATATCAAAAAGCGCAAATTTAAAGAGGGCGCCACCCAATTATACAAAAAGTATAACTAAGAGCGCCTAAATGCACCCAAAAGAAGACCCAAGCTCACTAAGAGCACCCACGAGACCAAAAGCAACCACCCAAAGCAACACCCTACAAATAACCCACAAAAACAATCCAAACAACCCCTGCAAACCCAACACAACCCCTACAAACCCCACAAAATCTACCCAAACACCCCCACAAATTTAAAGGGGGTGGTACCAGATCTGGAAGAGCTGACTGTATTATATTTTCTCTACCCTTGAAATATTTAGGACTTCCATTGGGAGGTGCCTTTGCACAAGAGGAGAATTCTCTCTAGAGATAGGTGATTGTTGAGAAGTATGGGATCCAAAGGGAGTATAGGGCTTAAGAGGAAACTAGAAGCCCCTACGAGGTGGGTGTGCCTTTGGAGGAATATCAGAAATGGTTAGGGAAATTTCTCCAAATATGTCTCCTTCAAAGTTGGCGATGGGCCCTGCATTCATTTTTGGCACAATATTTGGTGCAGAGAAGGGTCGCTTGTGTATTGTGAGGTCTTCGTCAAAGTTGGCGATGGGTCCCACATTCGTATTTGGCACAATGTTTGGGGCGGAGAAGAGTAGCTTGTGCATTATGTAGTGCATTCTTCAGTTGTTATGGGCTTTCTTGGGTTATGTCAAGAAGAGTAGCTGATTTATATGCTTGGACTGGTGGTAGCACTCAATGTGCTGCTGTGTAGAAGAAGGTGCCTTCTTGTCTCTTGTGGTGTCTCTAGAGGGAACGCAATGATAGAAGCTTTGAGGACAACGAGAAGATGTTGGCAAAGCTTATGTCTGTATTTTTTTAATATTCTGTATATTTGGACAATTGCATTTTTAGCTCCCTTTGTGCTAAGGTTTCATGGTTTTCTTGTTCTTTCAGTCAAACAATTGGTGAATAAAGCATATCAGGATGGTGTTCCATGGATGGATGATTTTTGGCTATCGGTTCCTCAGATTTAAACTAGTAAAGCATTTAATTTATGATTATTGACCTGGTAAAGCTGCAAGCCTGCAACTAATTTGCTGAAATTTCTAATGTGTAAATTTCAGAAGTTTGGTCGACTTATCCTTAACATCAACTGTGGTGATGTTAAGTGACCCTCAACTTAAGGCTAGTCGAGAAAATCAACTAACCACTCTTAATGGAGTAAAAACATCAAATCAACAATTTCTTATGTAGCAAAAGTCAAATACACAAATAAATAACAAATCAAAATGAAAATAGTTGATGTAAGCATTGGATGATTAATCAATGTAAACAAATAAAACATAAATGTGTGTGGGCATTTCACAAAATTTACCCGTAACTGAATTCCAGATAAAGATGCCAGTTTTTCCACTTCACGGTATCCAAACCAAGAACCATCTGGCCTTCTCAAGTTGAATGAGACAATAGGACCCCAGTCATGACATGATACCTGACAGAAATGCCATAACTCAATCATGTTCTTCTCAATATCGTCTTATCGAAATCTACCAAGATTTTGAATATGGACAGTTAACTATTTTCTATCACTATAAAGGAAAACAGTTTTGAGCAATACATCATGATGACACTATAATAGTTGCAGTACAGATCTACACCAGAACTGAGGCAGGCCGGCCACTAAGAACAAAATGACTGACACTTCTGGTACCAAATGTGGTGCATTGAAGAAGCTCTTATTGCCGATCTGGTGCACGGCCTTTTAAAATTCATCACTAAAACAACTAGGAAGGATTAAGTTTTCCTCCAAACTGACATGTGTTCAAAATGGATGTGATTTTCACATGCATTTTTAATAGAACATGTGAGAATTATTAAAAATCACATGCATTTTAGACACATGTTAGTTTAATAGATTGGGTTAGAGAAATTTTGTCTAACCCAGTTTAGAGGAAAACTTTGTCCAACTAGGAGAGCAATGAGCTTGGAGGATGAGGCTGGTTTGAAGGCAAAATTAGTAAAAGGCTAAAAGGTTTGATTATAAAACCAAAATTTCATTACAAAAATAGATAGGAAAGAAGGGAAAAGAAAGAGAAAAGGAGCCCAGAATCACACTACAGTCTCTATGCATCATGACTACTGACTAGGGTTCTTGAGCATCATATTGAAGAAAAATTACTTAAAATCTAGCAAAGCAACGAGTTTTTCCATATCCTTCATGGGCTTCAGAAAATATTGGTACATAGCAAAAATAAGTGGCCACCAACAAAACTTGTGGACCAAGTTTTCGAGTCAATATGCTTGGATCAAACAAAAACCCAAAAGTGAAAAAAGCCACAAAACTCACCCACCAGGCACATACTAGCGACATAACAAAATCTAAAATGAACTACAAGAGGCTGGGAGAACTTAAAAGAATCACAATTCCCTAGGTCACCAAATCACAAAAATTACTCAAGTGGCCAACTGAATAGGTTTACCCTTGTTTCAGACATTGATACTGAAGATTCACATTGAATAATTAGAGAACTCCTCAGCAGCTTTAAATCAGAGTGATACTCAACAAATTCCATTTCTTCTACGTATGTTCTTGTAACGCCCCATCCCCAATGACACACAATATTGTCCACGTTTGGCTCCCCCGAACCAGACTTCCTAGAAGGTCACCTATCCTAGTACTACTCTCGCAAAAGCACGCTTAATTGCAGAGTTCTGATGGGTTCAGCCCTAGTATACAAGAAGTATACAAGAGAACGTTAAAAGATTAACTTTAACTATTAAACTTAGTACAAAATTTACCTTTAAACTGTCACTTCCGTATACTGTGCACACAGTGGCTCCATTGTCATGCCTTAAGGCCAAAAGCGTCTTCCTCACATACATAGTAAGTGATGATGTATGCCTAAAAGGTAAAAGTGAAGCGCACTTTAGAACATTACGTGTTAAACTAAAACATGAATATTCAATATAAAAAGAACAGAAAAGAAACAGCACAAACTACAAGGAGAATGTACCTTCTTCAACGATAATGAGATTACAACTTGTACTCATGTTAAAAAGAAATACAAAAGTTGGCAGCCATTTTTTTCTTGACCATTGATGACAGATATGAAGACAAGATATGTAAATTTACATAATTTACATAATTGTATTAGGAGGGGTTACAACCAAAGTAACTTAACTCTTTTATTCATGTTAGAATATCTTCGGCTCCACTCTATTCCATATTTTCGGAATAAAATATGATTATCACTGTTAGAATATTGATTTTATATATATATAAGTAAACTCATTAAAAGCGTAAAAGAAAAGGCACCCCACTAGTAGAGGAAAAAAGAACAAGAAAATCATGATAACTAATTACCACAGGAGAAACATAAGCTGGTGTCTAAAGATACAAAGTGCTGAAAAATAAAGACTTCATCTCCTCCAAAGTCTTCTCACAGCCCACAGCCCCACATAACTTCTATCATTCACAACAACACCCCAACTGCTGCTAGCATTCCACCAACAAGCATACAAATCAATTACTCGTCTAGGCAAAACCTAAGGCAACCCAAATCGAATGAGAAAAACATTCAAAATAGTACAAGCAACCTCACAATAAAGAAGAAGATGGTTCACGGCCTCCCCATCACTTTTGCACATACAACACCTATCAACTACAATGACGTGCCGCTTGCGGAAATTGTTCATGGTAAGGATCTTTCCTAGGGGCCACCAACTACACAAAAAGCGTCACCCTCAACGGAACCTTAGTCCGCCAAACACTTTTTAAGGGAAAAAACACAATCATGACAAACCATGACGTTTGTGAAAGATTTAACACCAAACAAACCTTTTTTTGGAAGGGGCCCACCACAAGATGTCATCCCCTTCCTCTCTCACTCTAAATAAATACAACACCCTGAAGAATGAGACAAAGCCTTCCACCTCCAAATCATTGAGCCACTCTAGTACAACTCACGTTCCACTGAATGTCACCTCTAGAAAATTCCATAAGAGTCACAACAAAAGCACCCTTTATGCAAGCAATACCAAATAAAATTGGAAAGGCTTACTTAAGGGCTGTATCCCCATACCAAGGATTACGCTAGAACCTAACTTTAGATCCATCTCCTACCTCAAATCTAGTATAACTACAAAACTTCCCTAACCCCTCCTAATATTCTTCCATAATTAAATGATTAAATTCATTATTTCCTATTAGCTTAAACTTTTAAGATGTCTAGTGATTTAACATGGTATTATAGTAGAAGTTATGAATTCAAATTCTAACTCCACAAGTTACCTTAATTTCAGTTAAATATTTCATGTACTTAGACTCACTTGTAAAGGAGGAATTTAAGCCTACACTTTAGGAGCAGTGTTAGAATATTAATTTAAATAAATAAGTTTACAATTTCTTGTCAGTTTAAGCTGTTGGGACAAATAGTGATTTAATAATCAAGAATAATTTTTTCTATTAAGGATCATCTACACAACATAAGCACACATAAATGTTTGTTAAACAAATACATATACTTCCATTTTTTTCATCAATACAAGCAATATGCATACTACAAAGGAAGCCAATTCTACATACCCCGATATTGATGATATGGTTAGGGAATTCAGAATTTTAAACCCATGACGAATAGATGCTATGCTCAAGAATGAAGTGGTGCCATCCTCAAACAGTTCCTCAACCCCTTCTCTTCTTTTAACAAAGTCAATGTCAGCGATTGAGGCAGCAACTGTGCCTGTAAAGCTGTTATGGTAAAACAATCTGACAACCATGATGAGCACTAATTTCAAATTATACATCTTAAGCACAAACCTCCGCTAAAGTAGGCTTTTTTCAATAACTTTGCAGCATCTGCAGAATTGAAATAATCAGAAACAAAATTAGGACAAACATTTTTTGGCCTCAAAGATCAGTAAGCCTAATAAAATTCAAACTTCTAAAGCTTCCATTCGCTAGATGATATAATACAAAATATAGAATTCCAGGAGAAGAAAAAAAACACTCAAGCAAATAAGTCATTTTGGCAAGAGAGAGCGTAAGCATAGTTCTTTCAATCTTCACTGCAAACAGTAGAGACAAAATATTAAACAAGACTGCTTCATTGAAACATAAATATAGATATTGCCTCAAAATACAATAAAAACTCTTGTTAAGTATATACATCTTTTAATTGCTGATGTCCAGAAATTTTCCTTTTTAAAAGGGCAATTGCCTATCAAGCATACTACAACATTTCGTTGGTTTGTATATAAGAAAATAATGTCTTATAGCAGGTTGTCTTTGGTGTTTTGTGGGGTGAATTCTAATCAAGTTTGATCCATTGGTGCACATTTAGTATGCTTCGAAGCTGTTTCGGGGTTAAAGTTGAATATGGCTAAAATAGTTTTGGTCCCGGTAGGCACAGCAGGCGGGTGAATTGGCTACTGTTTTGGGTCGTAGAACAGCTTCCTTACCGTTGAAATACTTGGGGCTTCCTTTGGGGGTTTCATTTAAGACGAAGTCTATATGGGATGATGTTGTGGAGAAGATTGATCGTCGACTGGCTATCTGGAAAAGGTTGTACCTCTCCAAGGGTGGGAGGATTACCCTTATCAAAAGCACTCTATCCAACCTTCCTACCTACTTCATGTCTCGGTTTCCCATTCCTGCCTTAGTAGCGAAGCACATAGAGAAGATACAACGTGCTTTCTTATGGGGAGGGATTAGTGAAGAATTTAAGTACCATTTGGTTAGCTAGTCCAAGGTATGTACTCCCATCTCTAAGGGTGGACTAGGGATCCGGGATCTGAGAATGTTCAACTGAGCTTTATTAGGGAAGTAGTTGTGGCGTTATGCACAGAAGCGAGAGGCATGGTGGAGAACGGTGCTGGAGGCCAAGTATGGTTCAGTATGGGGTGATTGGCACTCCAGTGACACACGAGGGTCGCATGGAGTAGGGCTTTGGAAGTATATTAGTAGAGAGTGGCGTGTGTTCTTTAGCCACACTAGGCTCGATCCAAGAGATGGGTCCAATATCAGATTCTAGGAGGATGTGTGGCGAGGAGAGGTGACACTCAAGGATGCTTTTCCAGGTCTTTATAATATCGCCAGCGTAAAGGATGCGTCTATCGCTAACAAGATGGATCGTTTGAGTGGTTCTACCCAGTGGAATGTTAGTTTTATACGTTTGGTTCATGATTGGGAAGTAGAAGTCCTAGCCTCTTTCTATTCGTTCTTGTACTCCCTAAAGATGCGGAGAGAAGGGGAAGACAAATTGTGGTGGGCTCCTTTATGTAAAGGAAAGTTTGATGTTAGATCTTTCTACAAGAGAATTGCCTCTAAAGAGTCCAGCCCTTTTCCCATGGAAGAGTATTTGGCGAATAAAGGCACTTTTGAGAGTGGCTTTCTTTGTATGGACGGTAACACTAGGGAAGATACTCACATAGAACAACCCGAGGAAAAGACAAATCATGGTGATAAATCAGGGAGTCAGTCAATCATTTGCTTCTTCACTGTGAAGTTGCACGTGCACTTTGGCATGCTATCTTTAGTCGGTTTGGGTTGCATTGGGTTATGCCTTGTAGGGTGGAGGATTTGTATGCTTGTTGGTGGACGGGAGGGCGCTCTCGGAGTGAGGTTGTGTGGAAGATGATTCATTTATGTCTTAGTGGTGCTTATGGAGCGAAAGAAATGCAAGATGTTTTGAGGATTCCACAGGGACTTTAGAGGAGCTTACACACTCTTTTTCTTTACACTATTCACTTGGATAGCTGCTTGGCTAGCTCTGTTAGTGATTAGTTTTTCTGAGTTTCTTATTCTTTTCTCTCATTCTAACTAGGCGCTCTCTTATTATACTCCATGTATAATAGGGTTGTGCCTCTTTGCACTTTTGATATATATAACATTACTTTTAAAAAAAAAAAATACATCTATATCTGGTGCATAAAAGGCAATATAACAACTTATGCAGTATATGTTGTTATACTGCATAAGTTATGTTGTGATCATCCAAAAAAAAAAACTTATGCAGTATATGGGAGAATGATCACATAATAAACACAAAAGCCTTTTTAACCACGATCGCATGATACTTTCAAAATAACATCAATCTTTCAGCATCAACTGCTTACCATTTCGGGCAATGAGAGCTCCAAGTCCAGTTGGATAGCCAAATAGCTTTACAAAAACAATATGGAGACAAAAAATCAATACCTTAATATAGTAGTTTCTTACTGATGAATTTTGCACTTACATACACACCTTATAGAAAGAGACAACGACAAAATCTGCAGGATGCTCTGATAAATCTAGCAGTTTGGTTGCACATCCTTTTGCGGCATCAATCAGTACCATCCAGCGCCCACTGTCATAACATATGAAGAGAAAAATTGCATTCTTTAACTGATATTCAAAATCATTGAAATCACTGATTTGAGGAACCAGCAAACCAGTAAAGAGCTATCTTTTCTGGTCCCCAGATGCAGCAACAATAAGAATAAAATATGCTAACAGTCACATACAACATTTCAAACTGAAGTTTCAAGCATTTGTTGGCATGCACACCATGATCAGAGATTCTGTAAAAAGGGGTTGATTAGATTTGTGGCTATAAAAGCTACATGAAGTTTTTGTTACACTCAAATTATGCATGATCTCAGCAAGCCAAATCATCTCCTCTTCTTAAATTTAGCACGTAACTTAATCTCACAATTTTAGGTGCCTTTTACGTCTTCTTTTCAATTTGCAAAGAAAAATGCAAGAACCAAATTATAGATAGTTTGCACTCATTGTGACATCACAACAAACCTAGAAAGAATATTCAAAAAACAAAAGATGATCTAGGCATCATACCTAGATTTCCAAACTAATTATAATCACAATCATGCCTAGGAAGAAGGCAACCTCACCTTCAAAACACTAAGAAAAGCTACTGACATTTTATTTAACTTACTAAATCACTAGTTATCACAAAAGCGTAAGCTTATAGAAAATTGTAAATTTAATCATCTAACTAATATTCTAACACTCACTTTCCAGTATGGGCTCAAACTTCTTCTTTATAAGTGAGGGCCCAACTCGTATAATATTTAATTGAAATGAGGAGTAAACTTTAAAGTCCAGGTTCAAACTTAAGACCTCTACTATGATACCATGTTAAACTATCGGTCGTCCTAAAAGATTAAGCTTATAGAAAATTGTGAATTTAATCATTTAATTAATATTTTAAAAGAACTCAATCTCTTTATGAATTTGACAGACTAAATCATAACCTTTAAATAGGTTATTCGTTATTCTTAATCCTTTTCCTACAAAGAGATTTCAAATAAAAGAAATTACAAAAGCAGGTAGGAAACTACCAAAACAAAATAGAAAAAAGATCTAAAACCCACAAGAAAACTCCAAGGCCTTTGGTACAGCCCATTCCAACCAATCAAGAAATTATCAGATTAACCCCACCTTACTAATATTTAATTAGAACTGACCAACAACTTTCTAATGCAAAGAACTATAAAAATAAGACCTATTAGTACATAAAATAGCCTACTATGGGTGCCAATCAGATCCCACATTGAAACTAGACAATATATATATTTGCGTATATTCATCTTTGGACTTGTTTTTACATGAACTTTTTCTGGCTGCATCATTCTCCCCTAGTTAAAACAAACACACCCTTGTGTTTTGAGGTGCTTTATAATCAAGCTTTTCGATTTCTTTGCATCCTTGGAACAAGACCACAAGGCCAAGTTTGACCCAACTTCACTGCCTTAAGTGGAGCAAACAATGAAGATAATTGGATGGTGCTTTTCAACCAAACATTGAATTGGTCGGGGATGACAAAATCAAAGTTGGGATTCTTCCTTGTAAAGATTGTGTTGTAGAAATTATTTTGAACTTGAAATGTGATGGCATTCCCATTCAATAGCTCCCTTTAAACAACATGTCCAGCAATCCCAACCTCCACCTCTTTAATCTCTTCTTTCATCACACTATCCTCTTTTCTTCTTGTTCTAGAATAATGCGTGCGGGTAGATGAGATGCACTTGACACCATAAAATGCTGAACAGTAGCAGGTTAATTGATTTTTTTTCCTGCAACAGTGGATTTGACCCCTTTTTCTTCACTCTCATGTTTAATCTGCCACTAAGCAATTCAGTAGCTTGCTTCTCATCAAAAGCTTCTGCCTTTAATTTTCCAGCACGCTACACTGACTCCCCCGGTTCATGGTTTAGGCCATTCAGCTTGCTGTTTGAGCTCTACTGCTGGTTCTTCTTGCATTTCAAGCTTTCCTGCATGCATTTCTGACTCGCTCACATGCTGTTCTGGCTTTCTAACTTCCTCTAGTAGCAGTTTAGTTCCTTGTTTATACTTTTCCACTCTCTACTCCAGTCTTCCAGGACTTCTTGCATACAATTTTGGCAATTCAAAGACTATATTTAGAATGGAATGGAAAATTGTAGATCTTTTTTATAGACTTTATGCATATCTCAAACTGCATAGCCATTCCTTAGCATCTTCAAGATCTTCTTAAATGAACAAGAGAGATCTCTTTTTTATGTTAGATCTCAGCTCACTCTACAATCAAGAAATAATCATACATGAACTTTCAACTATTCCACAATTAAGAAATAATTCTTACATTTCCTTGCTCAAACACAAGTTATCTTATTAGGGACATCATAATTAAAAATTGCTATTTACAACAACTACAACATGTGTTATTTTATACAAACGAAACTAGTAAGTCAATAATAGAAAGTGGATCATAAAGTTAGAATAGGAATGCATAACATGGTATGAGTTATATACTTGCAAATCGAAGAGCCTTCCAAGATTCTTTCTGAATCTTCCTTAATAATCTTCACTAAGTCAAGGCTGAATCTCAAACCAGAGAAATTGCACTCTGAGGGAAAGGCAAATAAGTTATATGTGTCACCTGCATTACATAAAATACATCATAAAGCTAAAGTGAGAGTCTGAAATATATGAATGTGCCCATCAATTTCAAGCATATAGCAGAGCAAAGCTACTCTTCACACACATTTATTACACCTATTTCACACCCACTGACATGGTGTGTTTTAAGCAGTTTTTCTTCTTCTTCTTTTTTAAGTGGCAGACATGGAAAGCCACTTAAAACACACATCAGCTGGTATAAAATGAGAGTGAAGACTAACATTACTCATTATAGTAGTTTGTTTATCCCGCTAACTAAAATATAATATAATACCCTAGTAAGTTAATAAATGTAACTTTACAATCAGTAACAGAGGGTAAGGTTTTAGGGATGAGATTTAAGTTAAAGATAGGTCAATCATGGCATGAAAACTCGAGCAGGGCAGGGGTCTAAGATCAAGAACGAGAATAAAGAATAGGGCTATGTTATAGTCTCACTCAAGCCTTCTATGATTCTCACTTACAAATAACAACTTTCAACTAAAAATAAAAAAACTCAAATTGTGGTACAAGACTTCTAACAAATAAACAAGGCTCAAAACAAAAACCAAGCCAACAATAAAATAAACTAGGAATTAAGCTTTATACAAGAACAGTTGCAAATTATTTTATCAAAAGGGGGCAGACATTTGCCATCAGAGAGGAGAAGCTAAGGTTCAAGTACATCTCCTCCCCTGTCAAGGAATAGTTGAATAATAGTTCCATGCAGATGGGAAATGAAGTAAGTGAACAGGATCTCAATAGGGCAGATATTAAGCGAAGAAAAGAAAAGAAAAGAAAAAAAAAAAAAAGTTTCCAAAACTAAATTTTCTGATGGGAAAAGAACAAAACCATCATTTCTGGAAAGCAGGTAAACTTTCTCAAAGAACTCTCACAAGAGATAGACTAAGCAACTACCAGGAAACGACAAAGAGAAAAATATGTGCGTGTGTGTGTGTGTGTGTGAGAGAGAGAGAGAGAGAGAAGAAATTAATTCCCTAAATGATATTTTCAGATAAAAAAATTGGAAGGATTTGAAGGGCACAAACTTAGCTCATCTAATACTTCACCTACTGCAACAATAGATGTCATTACAGCAGCCATGTTTATATGAGTCACCTAAGTTCCAAACTCATGCCATAAGAGGAACTTATGCCACAAGAGCCCATTATGGTTTGGATATCTCAAAAGACCCTAAGAAGCACTATCATCATTATATCCATAATTCACAAACCATTTAAGACCATAAGAATCACTACAACCATGTAAAAAAGTCTGTCATTGGCTCATAAACCATTGCTTGTAAAACGAGAGATGGAACACTAGATTTTTTATAATTAATGGAGATATTATTAAAAGCGTAAGGCGCCCCCATTTACACATGAAGCATACAAGAGAAGCCACCTAGGTAGTAGGGGCAAAAATCTGTTGGCTCCGAGTTACCTATTGGCTCCTTCTCAAGGAATCTTGCTTCACTTCTCCTTTGTATTTGGTGCTGGTATACCCTGACAGGCACTACAGTGCTTTTTGATACTACATGATGCACAGTCTCTTCAATATCTATTGCAAAGGCTGCAGCTCCTTGACCAAGAGCATATCTAAATTTTAATAAGGATTGCCAGCTATGGAATTATAGGGGGGGGGGGGGGGGGGGNGGTGATTGCGTGAGATCATTCAGAAACTGTCACATTTATTAAAAAAATTCATCTACAAACGGGACAGAACCAAGGTTTTACTTGAAACTAAAGATAATAAAAAAGGCAACCACTGAGCAGAAAGACCAGATTAGCACCATATCCAAGGTCATACACATATTTTAGCATACGATGCTCTATCATTTCAGAAGTGACTCATGCGAGTTGTCGTATAAAACTGTGCACTCCAGTTCAATACATAAACTTCATGAGTGTTAATGAGATGTTTAACATGCCACAACACCTTTTTGTATTCTATTCATATATTCTACAAGTATATTACCCTGCACCACCTAAACTTCTGGAATATAAAATAATAGCAGTCCATAAAGTAATTCCCTTCTATTTTGGATTTCCTGAGTTGTTAAAATTGTGATTGTAGACCACCTTTCACTTGAAGACACCATACCTAGATACATAGATGTATACATACATAAAATATGTATTTGATACATATACATGCATACATGTGTTGCCTATTCACAATACATACATACATACATACATAATGTAGTTTATCAATCACTCGCAATCAAAACAATTGTCTCCTTCCCATGAATGCACAAAAAAGCCACTTCAAGAAATGAAACATCTCAAGACAAAAGAACTCCCTTTCAACCAAATTTCAAGCATCTGGTTGAGAGAGAGAGAAAAGAAGAAGAAGAAGAAGAAGAAGATAGGACCACTGGCTAGGCAAGGGAATATTGAGAAAATATTTATGAAGTATAGGCTTTAGCGATTGTGATTGTGGTAGTGACATATAAGATGAGAACGAAGCAAGACAGCATATTAAATACATAGCTTTAAAACCAAAAGTGCATTTCAAGTCATCGGGTTATAACTCTTGGTCCAGTAACATACAACATGAGTTACTATCATTTTTCAGTTTAGCAACACAAACATGACAAATTACACAGCAAATGATTAAGTAATCATCAATTTTACATTTACTAATATTTTTTTGATAAATAAATACTAATAGTAACTACTATTAAACAAATTGATGCTTACATTTTTCAACCAGCTAGGCAATCATATCAATTTATATTTCCACCCACTTATTACCTGAACTGTGGGCTATAAATAACTCAAGTCAATTTGGGCTTTAGCCTGTTTGAGCACAGGTTTTTTCAAACCAGAGCTCAAACATTAATGTTTGAGATGAGCTTCAAAACTTCTGAACTAAACTTTACTAGATGGAAGAGCAAATTCAGATTTTGAAGCTAGAAGTCGCATGCATGTATATTTAAAGTTTTGAACTATTGAGGAGGGTTCACTAAAGCCCTATGTTCAAATTACAAAAAATAATAATAATAATAATAAATAAAAATAAAATTTGAAGCTTATCTCTCTCTCTGTCTCTCTCGCACACACAAATATATCCTCTTTGGATTTCCAAGCCTATTCGAACTTTGTTAGCAAGTTTAGTGACAAGCATTCCCAACAAGCCTAATCAAGTCTTCTCCCTTATAGGGCATCTCTCCTGTATACTTCCCGTATGTACAGGTTACAGCTCTTTGTACTTTCTATTGAGATTTAATTACTTATTAAAAAAAAAGGCCCAATCAAGCCGAGCTTTTCCTTGCTCAAGCCTGGTTTTCATTAAATAAGCCTATAAATCAAGCTTGAGTTTGTTTATTTATCAAATAATCAAAAATACACGAACCCTTACTGAGCAAGCTTCTACCTACTCATGAATGGCTTTACTCATTTGGCCCTAGTAAGAAGTAACATAAACAATTTAACTTATAAGTAGTAACCGATGCCTCAAATTTTCCGTTCTGCTTCATCTAGATAGAGTAACATAAATCCTGGGTTCCTGCTACCAGATTCTATAAGAACACAAGACTCTGTAGTTTTGAAACTGTCTTCGTATCTTCCTACCAACAAGTGGCAACTCATATAGATATGAACAGCTAATCAAAATCAGAGGCAACACCTAATTGCTGGAAGCCCAGAGTAGTAACAATGTTCCAATTTAGTAATATTGATCAAGCTTATCAAACAAGAAATTGCACAGATACTAACTACTAAGATCAACGAGGTGTCACTACTGTTATGATTTTAGAAAGAGAGAGCCCACATCAATGAGATGGCCAGCATTAACATGGAAGATATGAGCAGATTTAGGAAGATTCAACAATGAATTAATTAACTAAAAGTTGAAGTAAAAATACATAGAAAATACTCAAAAGCATGAAAAAAAATGTGCCTAACCCTATCCAACTATATGGTGAACAAGGCAAGCTACTACAGGATACTCTCTGATCCCAAGTACACTATTGTGATTCTCCATAGTGTACATAAAACTGCTCTGGCGGCTCCATGGAAAGGCCTCCCCAACCAGCTTTAATGCTGCAGTTGCCCCAGAAGTGAATATGCACTTGTAGTCCTTTGGGGATGCATTAAAATAATCAAGGACCTGTATGAACTCACAACAGGCCATTCAAGACCTCATGCAACATGGAAATAAATAGTCATGAGCACTAACTGGGAAAATTGAAACAATGACTTCCATATACAAATTATCCATCAATTTCTTCAGTTAACTCTAAGAAAGAGAGGAGTCATAGTGGTGAAATGGTGTTGCATGTGTAGGAGGAGCAGAAAATCTATTGATCATCTTTTACTCCATTGCGAAGTGGCGAGAGCATTACGGAGTGTGATCTGTACCCTATTCGGAGTCCATTAGGTTATGCCTACAAGGGTGGTATAGGTGTTAGATTGTTAGCAAGGTCAAGTGGGTACAATCAATTCTAGATGTGTGGGGGATAGCCTTGTTGTGCTTAATGCCGAGTATATGGAGAGAGCAGAATGCTAGATGTTTTGAAGAATGTAAGAAGACAAGGGAAGAGCTCAAGAATATCATAGTCAAATCACTTTTTAGTTGGACTGTGGCGTATAATATCTCTCAATTTTCTAACTTTTCTGAATTTGTGGATTTTTGTTCTTTGTTTAGCATTTAAGGGGACTTTCTTTGTATACATCATGTGTATTAGGGTTGCGTCCCTCTGTGCTCGCCAATGAAATTAATTATTTATCAAAAAAAAATCTTCAGATTACTCTGAAAATGAATCTTATACACAAACTATCCATTAATGTCTACAGGTAACTTTGACAATGAACTTTATGAAACATTTTAAGAAGTTTTATGATAAAGCTGGATTCTGACACAAAACATCATGACCAGACACACAATAAGATAACATATAGTACCTGTTGGCGAGCCTCCCTCATGATGTCACAAGTAGTGGAGCTGTAGTCACTTTGGCTATCTAAGTTTAGATTAAGGAATCCCACTTGACGAAATACAAGCATTAACACCCAAACATACAAATACGGTCAGAAAAACATAAAAAGTAACAAAAAAGTAACCATGGAAAACAACTGCATCTATTGCTTACCAAAACTAACTACCTCACCAGAGATTGATTTAAAATAATGGAAGCCAATAAAAACCATATTCTAACTTCTACTGGGTCATGATTATATTTTGCTAGTTTTTTCCTTTCTTCGGTAGTTTTAGTAAATACAGGGCTACTATTGTGTAAGTAGCACAATTTGTGTATTCAAATCTATCCCATCAACTTGGTTCAATTCTATCTAGAGCCATGCTACTCGTGTAACATGTGGCAATCACATCTCTCCTAACCGCATGCATGTCTTCTTTCTTTTTATCTTTTTCTTTATTCTTTTCCTCATGGCATTCCTCTGGTTTTCCTATTGTCTTTTTGGCACCTTTAACTTGAATGGAATCATTCTTCTACACAAGTGCATTGACGGCCTATGTCTTGAATTGTCAAAACAAATTTTATAGCATGACACAACAATGGGACTTCAAACTAATTCTCAATGCAAATCTCAATGTTAGGTAAGCACTACCAAAAATTCATCGATGCAATTCCACCGCAACTCAAAATTCAGCAGGATACGAGGATTTCCATAAACACTAGTGGCGAGATCTTTA
Source organism: Carpinus fangiana (assembly GCA_006937295.1). Lineage (NCBI taxonomy): Eukaryota > Viridiplantae > Streptophyta > Magnoliopsida > Fagales > Betulaceae > Carpinus > Carpinus fangiana. Next base: position 7,754,713 of record CM017328.1, on the reverse strand, counting down.
AAGACTGCTTCCATCTGCAACTCAGAGTACAACGTCGCCCCGGCATGGTCCAAGTATACAAGACCTAAAATTCCAAAAAAATTAACCCAAAACGACCGACAGGATTCTCAGCTAAAATTTATCATTTCGTGAGAACCAAACAGAGAGCAACTTTGAATTATTTCCAAACGAGAATAAAAAGGGATATTCTGACCGTCTAATCTTTTGAACTCGGTAGCTCGGATTTCATCGATAGTCTTGGGACCGTTTGGATACCCGTAATCCGCACCGAATTCCTTGAGGAACTCTTCCTTGTCTGTATCCATGAGCTTCGGATTTTCTGAGCGCGCGTGAGAGAGAGAGAGACAGCGCTACGAAAACTTGAAAACCACAAACGAGCGTGGTTGCGTAGCTCCTGGCTTTTAATTTAATTATCATTTCTAATTCAAATTGACGCCTGAACCAATCGGCCCTTGTTAAACTGGACAACACGTGTTAGTTTTTATTTTTTATTATTTTTTATTTTTTAAGTAGAATAGTCCGCCAAAGAGGATGAGAGGATCTTTCCGGCTACCAATAGAAAATGGGACCTGGATACTCTCATTTTGAAATGAAATGGTGGGATCATGTATTTAGTTATTTTTAAGGGCATTTTTATCCAAAAAAAATATAAAATAAAAAATTATCCTTCTAAAAATAACTAAATAGATCTCCCCCATTTCATTTGAAATTTGAAGAATCCTTCTCCTAAAAAATTATGGTAAAGGAGGTAGAGAAAAATTATGGTAAAAGAGGTAGAGAAACAGGGTGCGATCCACTTGATAGGTGCTGGAGTTTGTAAATTTGTTGATTTTTCTTGCTTCCCAAGAGAAAGAACGATAGATAAAGGATATAATAATGTCTTAGATTATTAGGTAGATGAGCCAATCTTGAGAGAATCACCTTCTAAAATGAAGGACTTGAGATCTACTTCTAGGGCTTGCCCCCTAGTTTTAGGGCATTGCAGGCGAGGCTAATTTGAGAACTTGCAGAGATAATTTTGCATTGTTAATTTATGCTGACAGTAGCTTGAGCAGAAAAGGTGTCATGTATAGCTGTTGAGCACCATTATCTTACTAATCTCTTCTGTTGTCTATATCAAAGTAATCATTGAAGGTAATCTCCTACATTAATCTCGTTTGTTGATGTTATTTTGAACATGTTACGCTTCTATTTACTGTTTGTATTGGTTTAGAATCATGGAGTTACTTTTAGATCCTCTAGTTGAATGTTGTGATACTGTTGGATTATTAATGATTAAAGGTTAGATGGGTTGTGGATTTTGATTACTTTGTACTATTAGTTGCTTGTAAGTGTTTAAAGTCAACTGTTTGGTATTATAGTGTAAATATATGTACTTAGACTTTGATTCATGGTTGGATTAATGATAAGTTTGGAGATTCGATATAATCGGTCATGCATTGATATGCGTATAAAGGTTATATGTATGCTTAGGACAATTTTAAGAAGTATATTAGAACCTTATATCGTATTAGATTGAGGTTTAATTAGGACTTTAGGCTTAAAAATGGGTTTTTGTCTATAGTTGAGCGATCATTCAATGCTCGTATTGAAGTTTGTGTTATGTGACAAACCAGGGAAAACGCTAGCCACATATGCGCTATCATCCCATAAGGACTAGTCAATTAATTTGAAAATTCTCTATAATTCATTATAAATCACAATTTCACCTAGTAATTAGGTAATGTGAAACTTAACACCCATAACCATTTTTATAAACCACCCACTCTATGCGGGCTTCTTCTCATCTTCCCAATACGAGACAAGAGTGTTACATGTTATGTTTAATATTAGAGTGTGACTTGCAAATTTTGAAGTTGAGCTTTAAGATGTCCGAGTTTGACGATAAGCGCTCGAAGTAAGTAATGGAATCCAATACAAACTTTCCTGCCTTTAGAGATTTCTCGATCTTGTAGGCCGAGTCCGATATGTTTTATTCAGAGATTTCTCACCAGAGACACAACTCAAGTAGATCAAGGTCTAATTAATTTATTTATTATCAAAGGAGTGTTTGGGGCGTGATAATTATAAAATCACACGTTTAACAGAGATGATGCAATATGTGATTTATATATGCTTACAGAGCAAGAATATTTCATCATCAAAACAAAGCCTTTTATTGGTAAAACATATATATGAGAAAGACGACGTTGATGGAGGATTCAAGGCTTAGCGAAATCAAGGGATTTCTTTCCTTCATGAGGATTCCCGAAAAAGTTGTTCATGTATTCCTGAAACACAACCTGCCGGTAACGAGCCACCCCATCTGTCTCCACCACTTGAGGTAGCGGCCCTATCGTCTCGCTGGGCTTAGGGGTTGTAAATACTGGGATTGACACTCTTGATTCATTGCTGCTCGTACGCACCCTATGTTCTGCGCTTTTGTACCTTCCATTACTTACTATCTACGCCAACAAATCAATACGTTATGTTCAGATCAGATATATTAATATTGGTCTAGCTAATTATTTATTTCATTAAATATAAAAAATTTACATATATTCTCCTAATCGGGAACGTTAGAGCACCTAGCATTCTCCTAATCCGTATGAAGACTTGATAACTCAACATTAATATTTATATTTAGGGGAAAGTCTATGTACCCCTCATCCAACCTTTTTTTTTTGTTTTTTTTGGTTGGGTCAAAATTAAAATTAATGCCAAAGGAAATTAACCTGTAGCGTATCGCCGACATTGATGACGAGGGCACCGGGGATAGGTGGAATCTCCACCCACTCTCCCTTCTTTCCGGCATCGGCAATATCTTCTTCAAGTTTGACATATAAACCTCCTATTCCATCTTGCAGTAACACAGTTAGGGTGCCCATATCCGAGTGTCTTCCCACGCCAACTGTCAGCTCCGGATTGGGACACGTTGGATAGAAGTTCATGTTAACCATTTTTGAAGCCACGAGGCCATTCATTATGGAATCATCCAGTACTGTCACCCCAAGCTTCCATATCAGAATCTCCACTATTTTTCTCACCATCTTCGCTGTTGCATTTAGGTACTCGAGTGCCACTTCCCTGAAAGCACCAATATTAATATTTTAGTCAAGCTAGCATTTAGGGCCGGCCGGGAAACTGTTGCTTCAAGTATAATATTGTTTGGGTTTGGGGTAAATGAATGAAGAAGAGAGATCGATGCTTACTTGCACTCCATTGGCCAATACTGAAGAGCATCAGCATCAGAGGTGTATGCCATGCTAATATAATCCTTCCACTCCAGTGCTTTCTCTTTCTCCGGCACAAAGCTTGTCCCATACTTCACCGGCGGGCCGCGGTAAACAGCTTTCTTTTCAGGCGTTTGGCAGAAGAACTTGTGCGCTGCATCTTTAAGCGACTCCAGCAACTCCACGGGCACGCCATGGTTCACAACTTGGAAGAACCCAAGAGCCTCAGCAGCTCCAGCAATCTCTGCCACTACCTGCTCATGGCTAGGCCCATCAAGCTTTGATAAATCAATTGGTGCCGCCAGCATGTGACCAGAAATGGCTTTTTGCTTCTCTATTCGCTCCTCCGCCGGTTGAATGTATCGGTCCGGCACCGCCGACAGGCCTAAGTCCGCCAATCCTTTGACACCGTTGCCATCTCTGACGACAAAGTCAAATAGTGAGTTTCCATTGTTGAAACTTGTAGCCATTTGGGTGAGAGATCGAGCTAGGAGGAACTGATTTGGAAATTGCAATGTTAATTGCCGTGTGATGGGTGATAATAAATATATAGTAGTTGATGATCCTGTGAATTATTATTATTATTATTTTTTCTATTGCAACTACCATGCACTAAGGGTTGGCAGAAGGCAGGGTTCAGGGCTTGGATTAAAATAAGGAGAAGCAAACACAATGCCAGGGGAGAATCATGTCTTTTGTTTATTAAATACAAGGAAAAATTCATTAAAAAAAAAAAAAAAACTCCTTCACTACTATTACGCAATTTGATTTGATTTTTTTTTTTTTTTTCTAAATTTCAAAACCTCTTAATTTCATCTTCTGAATTTTCAATAATTTAATGCAATGTACATACCATCTTTTCGTCAATTTTCGACATTAACTTTAATGAAATCTATCAAAAATACCAAAATATCCTTGAACTTTTGTTTTTCTTTTTTCTTAAAAAAAATGATTACACCCAAAGATAACGAATTGTACAGACATGATCATGTTTTTGTACTCGTAAAGTTGATCCTTTTTTGTGCCAATAATTTGCTGCATGGCGACACATTTTCAACTTAATAGTTGCCAGTACTATACAGCAGCAGAGCTAGGATATTCATCCAGAGGGCAAAAATATTTTGTTAATAAGAAAAAAAAGTTGAACAAAAAATATAACAAAAGAATAAGGGAGTATAATTCAACAAAATTTTCAGTTATGTTATAAGACATATAAATATAACTTACAATTTATTTTGTCACGACTAGCGTTATTTCAATTGTCATGTACGAGTCTTCATATCTTGGAATACATGATTTCTTTATTACTAATAGTCTTGAATATGTCTTCTCAATGTATGTAACTATATAGTCATTCATCTACTTATCTCTTATTCAATTACGTAAATGATTTTTAACAATATTCATTATTGAAAATGCTCTCTCAACGGTCGTTGCTGTCACAACCGGTAGAATTAATAATAAAAAGGAAATAAAATAGAAAGAAAAAAAATAGTATGTTTAAAAAAAGTAGTAGGTAACTAAAGAATGAGGAGAGCCCCTATTATGGTCTAGATGCCATGCAAATCACCCCTTTCTTAGGACCCACTCACCAAGTAACACATTATCACTTTAAGAGAAATGCAAAAAAAACAAAATATGAGCACAAACATACCAAATCAAAGCCACCCATACCACACTGGCACACCCTAACCCACCCAGACCACATCCCAACCCACCTAGACCAGACCCATGTCGGGGTCTCGTCGGACCAGGCACATGGGGTCTGGTGAGACCCACGCCTGGGTCTCGTTGGACCCAAGCCTGGGTCTGGTGAGACCCACCCCACGTTGGTCGTGGGTCAGGCCAGATCCACTTGCCTAGGTCTCACCAATCGTGACCCACAAGTCTAGTCGGCCGTGACCCACCGCAACTCGACTCAAAACCCGTCGTGACCCGCCAAAATTCACATCAAAACTCGATTATAATGCTCTAAAACTCGTTTATAATGCCTTAAAACTTATTTTTTGATTTAAATCTAAAACCCAGAGTAAAAAGGTTAATATTTTAGGAATTTTATCACCCTAAATGCCGGAAATCGACACCGAAGAGAGGTGACCCAGGACGAAACCCACCCACAGTGAAACCCACGGCAAACCCATGCCTAGGGTCTGGCTAAGTTCACGAAGGGGTTGGCTATACCCCTTCGGCCTTCACCAGTTCTTTCATCTTTTTTTTTTTTAATTTTTATTTTTTTTTCCTCAAAGTAATCCAATGCATTAGGACTTGGGTTTTTGCTTAAGTGTCAGTTTTAAGGAGGCTCCTGACCAAAGGTAAACTCAAGAATGAATGGTGCCTCAAAATGCTCTAAAGCAAACAAGATGTTGCTTTAGTGCTCATTTTGGAGGGAAACCTCAAAATTTCGAACCGAAACATTCACGCTTTTCACAGGCAAAAGAGAAAGAATTTTTTTAAAAAAACCCGGGGGAGGAGAGAGGAGTATATTTCTTTTCGAATTATTAATTGAAAAAAACAACAAATTCGTCGTATCCAAGGTCAGAGAGGCGATAGCACCTGGCTGTTAATATCCTCTGCAACCACACCAACCACCACCTCCATACCCACGCACGAGGCTATCAAACCCTAAATCTCTCACGACAACACAACAAGGAGCAGTGATCAGGTATGTCGCACAGCGATGTCGAGCCGGATTTCGACTTAGGGGACGACATCCTGGCCGTGATACCAACGGATCCGTACGACCAGCTGGATCTGGCGCGGAAGATCACGTCCATGGCCATAGCCTCGCGCGTCTCAAAGCTGGAGTCGGAGGTCGCCCACATGCGCCACAAGCTCTATGAGAAGGACCGTCTCGTCGTTGAGCTCGAGGAGAGAGTCTCCCGGCTCGACCACGCTTACCAGGATGCCCATTCCAGACTGAAAAACGCCGTCGATGAGAATGTACCTCCTTTTTCTTTTTCGTGTTTTTTTTTTGGTTAATTAATTTGGTGCCTCTTTTTTTTTCCTGCTATTTGGATGCTGAGAAAATTGGAAGAAAAAAAGAAAAGGAAGTTTTTGAGTTTTGAGCGTTTTGGCTTTATGTTTGCTCGGAACAAATGGGGTGTTTGGCTCAATTAAATCGATTCGTTGTGCCAGGGTGCTGAATTCTGGTTAAAGATCACTATTTTGGTGCAAACGTCTATGCTCTTGGTGGTTCTGTTTGCGTATTGACGAACTTTTATCGTTTTTTCTAGTTTTAGGATTTGGAAAAAGGGGTGGATTTCTCTGGTGCTCTGTTGGAGCTCAATCGAATGAAATTCACTCCAAGAAAATTAATATTTGGATGGTTTGCACTCAGGTTTTATAGCGCCAAAATAGGGAAGAAGCAAAGAGATCAGTTTTGGCCTTTATATTATATCATTTTCATAATTAAAGGATAAAGAGGTATAATATAATATAAAATTCAAAAATCACCATTTTTTCCCTTTACATTCTCAGCAAAATAATGGAGAATCTGAATTTCTGGTTGAAGCATTTTAAACTGATGTTTGCTGCTTCTTTTTTAAAATCTCTTTTTTTGATTGAAGATGAAACTTTCGAGGGAACGGGATTCTTTGGCAATGACTGCAAAGAAATTTGGCCGTGATTTGGCAAAGGTGAGGTGCTAATATTTGTGTGTGGTTTAATTTTAGTCATCTTGGTGTTCATTTAATGGGGTTATTTTAATTTCTGTTCCGTATAGTGTGCAACTCATCTTTTTTGATTGAAAAACAAAACAATTACACTAGAAAGAGCAGACACATGTAGTTTTTGCTGCCTTTTCCTTTTTTCCATGATTGATGACAAAAACTAGTAGATGGAGTTTGTTGGGAAAGAAAGTCGTCAGAATAGAATGGTAACTTTGGCTCAATTGATGCAAAAGTAGCAACAATATTTCTAATTTGTCTTGTCATATTCAATTTCTTAAAAAATTATACAAATGGTTAGGATCTGCTGCATGTTGGAAATTGTTTCTTTTGTAAAATTGTAAAAGTTGATAGTTCCGTGACAAAAAAAAAAGTGGCATTAAGTCATAAACCTTATTGAAGAAGTCTGCAGCTCTAAAATATCTTTCTGGTTGTGCTGGGTTGCCCAAGATGAGTTAAAATCAGTATATGTTGGCTCATCATAACTTGCTTAAACTGTATCTTCAGTGAAGAGGGTGAAGTAGCTCTTGATTGAATATCATTTTTGTTATTAGGCATTTTGGACTTATATTGCGCAGAATATTTGGATTGTAAGGATAATTCCATATTTTTGGGTCATGTTGTATTATGTATGTATGCTATTAGGAAATAAACCATGGCTGTTCATTTCCTCCCAGCCCACTATTTTTTTTTTGTCTGGAGGGTGGGTAGAAAGGAGAGTTAAAATTTGGCTGCACCTAGCGAAAGAGCAGTGATTTTTTTTTTCTCCCAACCTAAGCTCGCCATTTGGTTTTCTCTCTCTCCTTTCTCCTTATGCAGTTGATCACATGGAGGGAAAGTAGGTTCTCTCTCCTTCCATTGTACCTTCCCACCAAATAGTAAAAAAATTATTTGACACCTAACATTCACTTAATTAACTAAAACAATTGTCATTAGTGCTAATCAGATCCTAGGTTTTAGTCCAAGGTTTAGTACTGAAACTTCCACAAAATTGCTTTCTAGGAAATAAGCTTAATGACCACATTGTAAATGACAAACTTCATAGATGTAAAACAGATAGAAATGCAACTTCCTTTGAAATATCCAGCAAATGTGAGATATCAGAAGTACTTTGAATGTAGACTAATCTATTGTCATGATCTTTTTTTGAGCTGGTTACCTTGAATAATCTCATAAAAATAATTGTCACAAAGAACTGTTTGTATTTGTGTATGATGGTTAGTTTGGCATCAGTATAGTTGGCTTCTCCTGCATTTTTAGATTGTCTTCATTTAGTTCAAGAAGTTGAACTTAATTTATTGTCTGTGATGTTAATATTACTTGGTGTGAATAACATGCATAGAATTTTCACGTTTTCATTCATTTTTCTATTTATATCCATATCTTTATTTAATCCCGTCTGATCTTATCATGCTTCTATCTGTACTGATGGAACTCTTTGCTAGACTACTGCATGAGAGATAAACTTACTGATCTATTTTCAGCTTAGGGGTTCAGCTGTTTTAGGTCCACCTACCTATCTGCCTCTTGTTCCTTGTTCTCTTGTTCAGAGTTTATTTCTTTTGTTACTCTTTATTTGGTTTATTTCATTTTACAAGTGCTGCCACATTTTTTTTTGAATTGGCAGTTGGAACAATTTAAGAGACAACTGATGCTGTCCCTGAATGATGATAATTCATCTGTAAGATTTCCTAACTTATCAATCTTGGTTATATACTTTCCATGATTTAAGTTTCTGTTCCTTCTCAACATGGACATTTGGTGTGATTTATATGGAGCTATGCATTGATCATTGAGCGTTTTTTCCTGGGACGCTAATTAGCTATAGTGTTTTGTTTTAACAGCTAGCTGAAACTGTTGATATTGGAACCTGTGACCAATCAGTTCCCAAGGCATATCCTGATAAGGGTGGTACTATTTACCTGAATTCATGAGCCTTTTGATAAATGTGACTGTTATGAACTGATGTTGCTTAGAAAATGTTTTGCTCTTCATCAAAGGTCTCACATTTGTTTCTTTTATGTTGCCTGCCACCTGGTGGGCTTTGTGTGTTTTGCTAATGCTTACAGATGAGGGTGCAAACAGCTACATGGCACATCAATCTTTCAGTGGCTCAACAGATATTGTAAATGTAACTGATGAAGGTATATGTACTTGCCTTTTCTGTTTTATGAGTCCCCTGTCAATGGCTTACAATTTTGTTCTGATTATATTTTGAGACATAAGATAAACATAATTCATAAGAAAAAAAATCAGCTTTGTTTGTGAGCAATATTGTTATGTTTCCCTTCGTGCATATCTGCTTTACAATGATGATGATAATTTTGTTAATCCCAGTGGCATGTGTAGTGCCTCAGATTTTTTTTTTTGGATGAGTAATGTTTTATAAAAAGAGCGCAGAGGGCGCAACCCTAGTACACCGGGAGCGTACAAGAGAACGCCTAAGAGGGGCTAGAGAAGAGAAAGAGAAAATCAGAGAAAGTAATCACAGTAGGGGCCAGCCAAGCCGCTGCCCACGTGAAAAGAGTAATAAAAAAGAAATGTAAAAGATCTTCCAAGCTTCTTTCGGATTATCACTAAATAAAGAATTTGCTTAAAATCTCGGGATAAAGCCATAATCGTAGGAACACAATGAAATGAATGATGAATATAGTTTTTAGTAATGCCAGTAAGTTCTGATTCAAATAGCATTTGTTTTCTCCAAATCAGCGGGATGGGGGATGAGGTTATGGGTTCAAAACCCACTTGGTGCATTTAACTTACCAATTAAAAAGACAATTAATTTAAGTTCTGATTTTTGGTAATATGAAATCTCTTAATTGTACAGTCTGCTATACCTTCATTATTCTCTGCATAGGCATATACTTATTTATTGTTTTATTTTGATAAGTAATAATATTATTTTTTAAAAAGAAAAGCCTCAAGTACATGGGAGATGTGCAACATATTTATATATAAGTATATACATTTTGGGGCAGCTTAGTTTCTTATATATAATTAAGTATGAGTCATGAAACCAAGTAGGGGCGTTGAAATTATACTAGTTACTAGAGGTTATAAGTTTTTGCATTCAAGCTACTTTTTGTTCGCAGTATCAAGGCATGCTGTGGAAAGATTTTCTATGACTCCATATATCACACCACGCCTTACACCAACTGGAACTCCAAAAATTATTTCCACAAGTGGGTCCCCTCGAGGTTATTCTGCTGTTGGATCTCCCCAGAAAACTTCTGGTACAACATCTCCTGCAAAACCACCATACGACGGACGGACTATGTTGTCTTCATGGTACCCATCAAGCCAGCAGTCATCAGCTGCAAACTCACCTCCTCGTGGACGTCCACAGCCAGGTTTGTAAGAGTTATTGCTATTTGAGTACAATTCTTTTTGAGGGATTTTTTTATGTTTCCCATAAGTACATAAGTTTATTTTGCAAATTATTTGCGCTTTGTTGCAATTTTCAATCAGCCTACCATCTCCTTACAGCTAGCTTAACATTCAGTGTATGTTCTGTAGTATAGTCTGTAATAGAAGATGACAGCTTGCAGAGCAGTTCTTGCCTGTCACATTGGGAGATTGTTTCATTCTGCCATCTCATTAATCTTTCATTAAGTCGTGGTAAAAAATTGTGTAGGGCGCACTCCTCGAATCGACGGAAAGGAGTTCTTTCGTCAAGCCAGGCGAGTCCCATAATTTCTGTAGTGATATATAATAAGTAACTTATTACAATTGTAATGGGGCTCATTGCCATTGATTTCTTTAATCTTTTTTCTCCTTCTAACTAGGTGTTTTCTCATGTATATTTTTTGTGTGCTTGGGAGAGTCTTACAGTTACAATGATATCTCGATTACTTATAATTTTTTTTTTTGTATGTAATCCAGAAGTCGGCTATCATACGAACAGTTCAGTGCATTTCTGACTAATATTAAGGAATTAAACGCTCAAAAGCAAAATCGAGAGGTAATGAGTTGTTGAATGCTTAGTAATTGCTAGTTTTATGCTCTTAAATTGCTTGCACTTATACTGTTTACCAAACTACTTAATGGTTTGAAATAATTTCCTTTCAGGAAACTCTAAGGAAAGCAGAACAGATATTTGGGACAGAAAACAAAGACCTTTACCTATCATTTCAAGGATTGCTAAACCGTAACATACAGTAGAATTCAAAAGTACATTGCTTGTGATGGTTTTGAATAAGTGGTATGTCTATCTTCTCCCACCTTTCCATTACAAGGCTTCACGAGTGTGTGTGTGTGTCAGATGTTCCTCTTTGAGGCTCCACAGTAGTACCATTGTGATTTGCAGCTTTTGGTAGACCCTAAAACGAACAAGCAATTAGTTTGTAGAGTAATGTTATTCTTAACACCCATCTATCACACTTGTCATATTGAATGATGTGGTGTGTTTTAAGTGGTTTCTCATTTTAGCCATTAAAAATAGAAAAGGAAAGCAACTTAAAACACACCACATCAGCCGTTATCACATGGGTGTGATAGTGGGCCTGAAGAGTAGTAACATTACTCTAGTTTATATGACATCTATCTAATTCACTATGATTCAAATTATTTACTTATTTAATTTTTTACATTATTTTATGTTCAATATTTATTGAAGTATCTCCAATTGTCTTGAAGTTGTAAAAAAGATGATTTTTTTTTTCCCAACTAATTTGTCGACTTACATTTTTCTGTAGTTGATCATGAATCAACTTGAAGCCAATAAAGGCTGCTTAACTTAAGTGACTGAGCTTGAGCTTCACAAAATTATATTGAGCCAAGCTCAAGCTAGCATATTGAACTTTGACCTGGGGTCAAGTGAAACTTGAGCTGCGTATTTTCTGAATGATCAAGCACAAACAGCTGAATATTGATGTTGGCTTGGCTCATTGGGAGCCATAGCTATAATTGCTGTAATTGTGCTCTATTTAATGCTTGTTATAGTGTATGGACCTCTATGTTTTGATGTACTTGTGATATTGATCGATGCTTTTCAACTATTGTTCTTAGAGACAAAAATTTCAGTGTGAATTGATTCTTTTTGTTTCCTTGGAGAGAATGATTAAGACAGGCAGGACCTCAGAAGAAAATGTGCTGATTTTGAACTTGGCTGTGTTATAGTATTCCTCCATCTGGGATTTATAACATAGCTATCTTTAGATTAAATATGAAGATGCGCAAGGGTAGGGGGATTTGATTTGATTTGAAGGAGTGAAAGGAGTAGAGGGACGATTAAAATAGCATGTGGAGAAGTAGAGAAGAAGGATGTGATAAACAGGGAAGTGAGGAGAGCTTGGATGGTGGAAAAAGTTGCATGTGGTTGACCCCAATTAGTTGAGGAAGGATCCATGGAGCTAATTTCACTATAGTTAGCTGAGTTAATTTTATGTCTTAATGAGATGTTTGTGTGATAAATAAATAGCAACAATATATATCAGCAATATCTACTTATCAAAAAATATATATATATATCAGCAATATCTTGCAGAGTGACAATAAAACAGCTGCCATGATTTGTTTACCAGCAATGTCAACAAGACCCATTTTGAAATTACGTCTTGTATCATTCTCATCTGATGCTGAGATGTATCATGCGGTACAATTTGGTATGGCCTGAGAGTTGGTGTCATGGTGAACAGACAGCCTCAAGTTACTGCAACTTAAAGCATTTCAGACCTAGATATTCCAGGATCTTGGACAATAAAAAGACTTGTTTATTGATACTTTGAGTGAATTCACATGCTGGGACCCGTTTCCCCACTCTTATGTAATTTGTATTTGTTTGCTTTTTATAACTAATTCAATTTCATTAATAGTGCAAAGGGTGGTTTATATGGATAGAGTTTTTCTCTAAATTGGGTTGGAGGAATTTCCTTCAACCTATTTTATATAAATGACATGTGTCCTCCACATGTGAGAAGCACATTCTTTTTTTAATTATAAGGACAAAGTTGAAATAAATTTTATTCAAAAAGCATGTGCTTCTTATTGCTATTTAAAAAACATGTATTTCTTACATAAAAAGTGACGTTATTTTTATATAATAGGTTGGAGAAAAACTCTGTCCTGTTTTAAAATACGTAGTTTAAACTTTTGATTAAGGAGCTTGAAACATTGAATTTATGTGTTTGGATTTTGGATCACTGTTACTAATTGCAGGTCAATGCCCATTACTGTTTGGCAGGTTGTGGACCAAGCTTGTTCCCAGCTGCTTTGAGTGTGCCATCCAATTTCTAGACATGTGATCAGCATCCATTATAGCAGCTATAGTTGAGTGAACAAGAGTACGGTTTTGTAGGCTTTGATATTTTTCCCATTTAATGCAGGTATGCTATATGTAAATAAGTGCTTTCGTTTTTGCGTTACCTGCTCAGTTATCTAAGAGTACTTATTGACGTTCCCTTAAAAAGATTTTCGTTTCTCAAAATTTCTTGTAAAGAGGAATTCTCTTCAATGCATCTTCTATTATTTCTGTTCTGTCTCTCATCAATTCATCCATTTTTAGCTGTTAGAGATTGCTCTAACGTGCATGTCATATTTCTTTGGTTTCGTCATCACCTATCAACATTGAATGCTGTTGTACCACACTTTTATTTTACTCAACTTTGTATTCTTATTGCTATGATCAAGTAATAATAATAAACATCTGCTTACATTACCCAACTTGTTTATTGCTGAGTGTTATTCCAGACAATGTTGTGACAGAAATGTCCTAGATCTTGTGATAGTCTTTGTTGTTGTCTTCATTTTTTTGGTCATTTCGTACATGTGCACAAGTGTGGGGCAATGGATGATTGTTTCATTTTGTACCAATATTGCAAATGCATACATTATTAGGTTTATATAGCTTTAAACGGAACTCGTTTTTTCTTTTTTCTTTTTTAATGATAAGGAACTTCTCTAAGATAGTGTACCCATTCTTGTCAAACCTCGGACCGTGCAAAGAGCTTGGAGCGGGACTTGGTCGAACTCTCATGAATCGACTTTTTCTGATTTCTTAGAGCTTTGTAAATCTCTCTAATCAGTAGGGGTTTCTTTATATACATCTTGTATACTTGGGTTGCACCACTTTGTATATTTTGTTAATATACATATACTTATTACTTATCAAAAGAAATATATAGTCCCTTATTTTCGTCAGGCTTGTTAGAGCATGCTTGCGTTTGGAAAGAGTTTAAAGTCAAAAATAGTTTTTTTTAGAGAAAAACTTCATTTTAAAGCCTTTTTAAGTGCATTTTGGCCATTTTTAGAGTTGAGAAAAATGTTAAGAAGTATTTTTAGAATTTTTTTTTTTTTTTTATCAAACATATTAGTTTTTTTGTTCGGTATAACTTTTTAGGTACTAAAAGTATTGAAAAGAATATTTTTTAGTCCCCTCAACTATAATTCATTTTGCACTTATATTTTCAAACTTTAAAGTGTCATTAGTGTTCCATACTACTACCTTGTGTCAAATTAGATACTTTTACATCTCTCTCTAAAATGCCCTTAAAAGTTATTCAAAAATATCTATTTAAAAAGAATTAAAATTATTAAAAAATTAAACAGAAAAAAATAAAAATACCAGAAAGGAGTGGCCCTCTTCATATTGACCTCCTTAATTTTTTCTTTCAAGTAGTTATTTTTATATATTTTTAATTTTGGTTTTAAATACTTAAAAGGGTATTTTGAGAATATTTTGAGACATGATGGTAGTATGTGGGGCTTTGATGTAATTTTTAAAGTTTGGAAGTGCAATTCAAAAATGAGTGATAGTTTGGGAGGTTAGAAGTATTTTTTAAAAAACTCTCTCTAATGTAATTCCAAATAGGTTTTTAGACCCTTTATGGTATAGTATAAGCAAATTGAAGGATCAGCCAATCAGAATTTATCTCATGTCTCTTATGAGCAACAGTCTTGTGAAAAAAGGGAAGAAAAAAAAAAACAAGATTAGGGGAATAAAGTGTTTATGGCCTACACAAATTTTATTATGTGGTATGCATGATAGGCAACACTCCATTTTAATTCCTTGGATCTTAAGAAAACGGTATGGATTCTGAAATAATTGATAGTTGAGTAAAGGCATTGATAGATATTTACAATTATTCTCTCTCTCTCTCTCTCTCTCTCTCTCTATATATATATATATATTATGATTTGATTTTCAGGGGAAGGGGAGGGGAGAGAGTCAGAGACCTTGTGATTCTTATATATCCATATCACTCAAAAAGATTGCGAACAAGAAAAAAAGCAGTCTGATTGCGTTTAGACTGGGGGAGGGAATACGAAGAAAGGATGCAACAGAGAAAATGTATATGTAGCTAAAAGTGTAGACAAATCTTTTGAAGGAGAATCAGAGCTTGCTGAGAAAAACAAAAGAAAGTGTACTAGGAGTAGGAGGCCGGGAATATTGCAAATGATGGAGTACAGGAGAAAGTGGGTGCTGTCGTGATCTTAAATGCCCCAAAATCAAGCTAGGGTCGCTTCTAAGTTCTAAGCCAACGTGAACCACTGCGCCAACAACATGACCCTGTTGGGCTTTTCAGACCTCAACCCCTCCTAATGGCTTCTTGGTTATTCCCCCCAATAAAACTACTCCAACTCCCGACTCCCAACTCCAAAGCTAGCTGTTTCTTTTACCTGAGTAAAAATTGAGATATATAAGAAATAATATAAACGCCACCATAAAATATCGAATCATAAGTCTAATTGATAGAACAGAAGGTCCACAGTAATACCTTTTAAGGTTCTTGAGCAAGTGGATTTTAAAACTGGTATAGATGCGTGCAACTCAAAGAATGGTGGCTTGTTTGTCTTGTTAGGCTGAAATCTAGTAAAGATGCACATTGCACAACATTCACCTGACAGCCAGAAGCTTGAGCATGATACTCTTGACCAAGATTGTTGGGCTGGGTTTCTTTTCCAAGTTTTACTTACTTTTTTTTTTTTTTTGTTTTTGTTTTTAACTGGTTGGCAAAAATGAGTAAACAATCGTACAAAATGCCTCAAACCTAATTGCAAAATGAATCTTCAAATCTAATTATTGCATGGATGACACTGACTACTGTTTACGGTGTACATGGCAATTGAGTGGGTCCAGAGGGGCAAATTGGTCTCAACAATGATCACACATGTCAAACTTTCAATGCCATAGACCTTCAAGAAAGTCAAAGGTCAAAACTGCATGCCGGTGGAACTACTTCCGATGCTTTTAGTGAATGTGAATTTAAGAAGAAGAAGGATGGGGCGCAAGCAAAGGGAGGGGTTCTAGTGTGTACGTTGTTTAATGAGTTTGGGTCTTGGGTTTTTTTGGGGGGCAATGGGCCTTTGGTTGGGCCAATTAGGCCTTGCTATGTATTGGGGACTTAGCAGGCCCCCATTTGCCAGGACGACTTGATAGGCAGTCGACCTATAGGAGTTATGCTAGGGACGCCTACAGGCTACAACACATCTCAACGACTCTATGTACCCCTTGGATGAGACTTAGGGCCTATTTTTGAGTCTCCGTCTAATATTTAAAAAGTTCGTTTGAAAAAAAATATACCCGTTTAATAAACAGAATTAAAATCGCTTTTAATAGTCAAAAATAAAAAAATGGCCAAAAAGTATTTTTGGCATAAGCTTAAAAATGAAGCTTCTACAAAAAAAAACGTTGACTTTAAAATTTTATTTTTTAAATGCAATCCCAAACATGCTGTTAGATGAGAACTATTTTGAGTTAAAGCTTAGCTAATCGTGGTTGGTGTCATCATCAGGTCATGGTTCCCACAGTAGTGGTGGACTGTACTTAATTATAGTGGCCACAGTAGTGTGAAGTTATTCTCGCACTATTCATTCCATTCGAAAGCCTTTCTCTAGGTACTTAATTATAAAGAAAGGCAAACATCATTTTATCAATCGAGATAAGGACTGGTTCAATATTGTTGCTATATGCCCGATGAGTTGTCGCAACTCCTTAGTATTCTAAAGGGGTGTTGAATCCCAATGAAGGTCTTAATCTTCTTCAGGTTGACCTCTATATATTGCTCCTGGGAAACCATGAAGCCGAGAAACTTACCTCATGACACTCAAAAGGCACTTTGCTTGGATTCAACTTCATTAAAAATTTTCTTAGTGCTTCGACAGTTTATTGTAAATTTGTCGATCGGGTGTGGGTCTGCATTTTTTATTTTCACTCTCTTGTTGTCGATATAAACCTCCATATTTCTTTCAATTTGTTCCTTGAACATAGCATTCAAGAGCCTTTGTTAAGTGGCACCAGTGTTCTTCAATCCGAAGAGCATTAGTTGGTAACAATATAGTCCCCTGATTGATAATAAAAGAGGTATTTTCCTGTTCTAACTCTTGCAATCAAAATTGGTTGCAGCTCTAGAATGTGTTTATGAAGCTGAGAAGTTCATGCTTTATTGTTGAATCAACAAGCAAGTCATTCCTTGGTAATAGAGAACTGTCTCTGTACATGATTTATTGAAGTCGGTGAAGTTGACGCACATCCGCAACTGTTGGACTTTTTCACCATAATGACATTGGTTAACCATTCAGAATCTTGTACTTCCCTTATGAAGCGGGCTTGCATAAGTTTGTCTACCTCCTCTGTGCCTACCATGTTACTCTCGAGTGCGAAGAATCCTCATTTTCTGCTTCATAGCCTTCGCCTTTGGGTCCACGTTGAGGAGATGAGACACGTCGCTCGGGTCAAATTTAACATCACTCATATATATATTACGATTTTTCTCACCTTTCATAGAGGCTTCATGTCCTTGGTTGGTAATTAAGTTAAGTTAGCCGAGTAAGGCAAGGGTTGACCGGTGCGGGATCACCTATTGAATGCGGTGATTTTGTTTCCTTTTGTTCCATAGTCTGTCAACCTACTTAATTCCCTTAGCGAGTGTGTTCCGAAAAGTCAGGTCATCTAGGACTTTGGTTGGCTTTCCCTAGCTAGAGAGACGACCGCCAACAGTTTACTTTCCTTTTTCCGCATATTCATAACTAGGAAGCCGTTAATGGGGCAAATCATGATTCCTTATATGGTTCATTTCTAGTGTGAGCACTGTTTGATGATTTTGGGTTTTTTTTTTTTTTTGAAAAGAAGATCATCATAGTCTCATTCATGAAAGATCAAGAGCAGAGCTCTTACAATATAGGGCAAGCCCCGAAGTATCCGTAACTAAACTACAAAGATATAAACCTCATACAAGACGTATTACAATTCGGACTCTCAAAACAGATCTGCTAATCTATGACTAATTAACAAATGAAATACAAATATGTACCAGATAGAACCAACTAATGCATAAATAGCAATTATTCCTTGACACTGAGGACTGAGAACTCCAAGCCAACACTTATTCCTTGACACTAAGGGCTGAGAACCCCAGGCAAACACTTGTCCTCCTTGACCCGAAAGCCAGGATAATGTTCACATCCACAACCTAAAGATTTGGACCAAGCATCACACCCAAAAGCATGCCGATTGAGACATGACTTATTACAAACAAAAAAACAATAAAAATACAGGAAAATAAAACCGATTGCGTGCAAGCAGACTCTGTACACTGAAGGATGCGTTGGAAGCTCGACGAGGTGGGACGTGGAAAAAGGCCCGGCAGTGGACGGAGTGCGGCGAAACAGGCGTGGAGAAGATCGACAGAACTGTAAAAACCAAAAAACACACAAAACAAACAGAGATGAGCAATACAGGGAAAAACTAAAGCAAAAACAGGGAAACCCAGCAAAAACAAAACACAAACGGAAATAAAAAAATAATAATAAAAAGGAAACAAAATACAGGGAAACCAAAGAAAAACATAAAACAAAAAGCATAATGATCAACCGGAGAAGGCTCAAGCGCGATCTGGCCGGAACACCGCTGAGGAAGGTGGCGATGGGAGAATGACGCGGTGGGGACGCGTAGAAGACTAGCCTCAGGCGGAGGGCTGCGAAACGCTGAAAGCCGAAAGACCCAAATAGGGGCACAAAGAGCCCCGAAAACAACCGGAAAAAGAAAGGAAAGCCGGAGAAAACAAAAAAACCGAAGAAAAGAAAACAAAAAACTAGAGAGAAAGCCAATCTCAACCCCAGGTGGTGCAAACAGATCCAGTGCAAAGGATGGGGTGGGCACAAATAGATTCGGTAGAGAAGGGGAGGGCAGGCGATGGCGGATCCAGGCAGGAGACGGAGCCTGATCCCGCACTAGACCCGACCCAAAGGAGAAAAACTGCTGCAGGAGGGGTGGCTGAGGAAGAAAGTGGCGAAGGGGAACCTAGTCGGGGTTAGATTATTAGGTAAATCGTTAGACCCTAGGGGTGGAGAGACCACCATACAAGGAGGAGGCCAGGGAAAAAGGAAAAGGAAATGAAGGGGTACCGGGACTAGGGCATCAAGTAAATAACTAGAGCCCGGTGCGAAATGGACGTGGGGAGGAGGGATGGCTATCCCCAGGACTGACGACGATCTGGAGGAGGGCTACTAAAGCAAAGAAAACCTAGAGAGAAATGGAAATGTTTTTGATTTTGTGAGAATATGAGTTTGGGTTTTGGGCCAATGGTGATGTAGGGGGAAACATGAGGAAATTAACCCCTACTAGCTTCAATAATGAGGATGCGAATTCGAAGGTGAATTCTCTCCAACAAGGGGAAAATGATGCGGATCGCACACGGAGTCATTATGTTATGTTTCTGCATTTTAATTAGGCTAAGTCGTCTTTATTTTATTATTTTACTAGGATTAGGGTTTTGAGAGTCTTTATTTTGTTATTTTATTATATTTAGGGTTTTGGGGGGTATTTATGTAATATTTTATTAGGTTTAGGATTTTTGGCTATAAATATATGCTTATAGCCTCTAAGAAAAGGAGTTGTTGTTTATTATTGATTTTGTTGAATAAGAATTACTTATAGGTGAGTTTTCTTTATATTTTTCCTTAAAATCATAAATAGACTTTATATTTTAAGAAGAATTCTTAGATCATTGATAGACTCAAGATCTAGAATTAGTTATCCGCTACTTTATTGTTGTTCTTTGCTGGAGCCCACTAAGTCACGCTACATCAAATGGTCACCTTGCTACATTTTGGGTATTGAAAACATGCCATTAATTAGGATGCAAGGCATGATAGCTTTCGTTATGCAATGTAGCAGATAATAGCCTATAATTTATTGGACAAAGTTTTCCTCCAAACTGGGTTAGAGGTTGATCAATCTATAAAAATGACGTGTGTTATTTGAACATGTGAGATGCACATGTTTTTTTACTAGTAGTGACAAAGTTGGAATTAATCTTATCAAAAACTCATGTGTATCTCGCATATTAATAAAAAAAAGGTTAATTTATTTTTATAGAACTACTATGTATATGAATTTGATATAATTTATAAGCTGCTGGTTTATATTAAGAGGGGCTATTCCAGATTTGAGTACTTGCAAAACCTTAATATATATATAAATATTAAAGAAAATTCTGTTTTGTCATCTTTTTTACTTAAAAAGTATAATGTGAAAAAGTGGAAACGGGGTTTAATTGATAGATGCAAGTGGGTATTAAGGGTGAGGCCGACTGGGTGGCAATGTTATGCATGTGATGGGATGAAAGCATATCGAAGAACCTGATACTACGTACTGTCTGAAAAAATCTTCTATTCTCTTCATCTATTACCTTTTTTTCTTTTCTTTTCTTTTCCTTTTTTTGTGGCAAATAGCCAGAGAATGTTAAAAATTTGAGCCAGAAGCCTCCCTGCAGATTGAAAAGAATTGAAATACTCTTCATCTATTCACATTACCAAGTTGCACTACTCCAAAATTAGGTCTATTTTGTGTGTATATATATATGTATGTATATATGGTTACTGGTTGATGAGTTGGTAAGATGAAAAGGCTAGCTAGGAATCTTTAGAGATAACAAAAGATCGTGCTAAATGTATCTTATGTGTACTTTTCTAAGACATAGTTGTTTTGAACCAGATACCCCTTCAAATTCAGAACAAAGCTTCGATAAAGAACTAGTACTCAGCCCTCTTCCCTTCATAAAAGCGAATTTTAATTTATTGCTAATCTCTCTCTCTCTCTCTCTATATATATACACCAGCTAGCCAAAAAAACAAATATTAATTAATTAAGTACTTTAAATTAATGATAACTGATTATTAATTTGTTATATATATTGATGTTCAAATTTGAGGACGTGCAGAAAAGAAATAATAATAATAAATAAAAAACCTGCTTTCCCATATGATTAGCAACGTGTTCGATCAGTACATTAATTAAGAGACTAATAATGCTCCAAATTCTGATTTCGAAAGCTGGGTAGGGGAATATCCATATTAATTAATGGGGGAGGGTAAAAATGTAATTTTAACGCTATATATATATATATATGCATATTGCATGGGCATGGAAACATAGTATAGTGGTATTGCATGTGAAAAAATGGGCAAGTTAAGGAATACAAATTTGGGGGATATATGTTGTACTTCATTTGTGGATGCATGAAGTTACAAGCCCATGTGATGGATTCCTGGTCTATAAGTAGGTCACATCTTTAGGGGTNAATTTGTTATATATATTGATGTTCAAATTTGAGGACGTGCCAAAAAAAATAAAAAAAATAAAAAAATAAAAAACCTGCTTTCCCATATGATTAGCAACGTGTTCAGTACATTAATTAAGAGACTAATAATCCTCCAAATTCTGATTTCGAAACCTGGGTAGGGGAATATCCATATTAATTAATGGGGGAGGGTAAAAATGTAATTTTAACGCTATATATATATATGCATATTGCATGGGCATGGAAACATAGTATAGTGGTATTGCATGTGAAAAAATGGGCAAGTTAAGGAATACAAATTTGGGGGATATATGTTGTACTTCATTTGTGGATGCATGAAGTTACAAGCCCATGTGATGGATTCCTGGTCTATAAGTAGGTCACATCTTTAGGGGTATACAGCTTTAAAAAGTAAATATATATTAAATATATGACTCTGAGAATAGTATTCACATGATGAGGAAGACCGGAAGAGGGTCTCTATTGATCAAGATAAATCAAATTTCTTTTATTTATTCAAATGGATTAGGACTAAAATCAGTTGAAAAGTCAAAAGCCATTCATCATTATCTTACCATTAATTTTGAAACCATATATATATATGGATCAAGATTTCTTCGTACCCATACTAAATTAATTTCATCAAATCTAATCTTAACCATCATTTTTCAATTAAGGACCGTGATTTTCGTCCTGAAGGCGTGAGGAAACAGTCCCTCATGCCTTCATTTTTTAATATTATAATATTTTAAATATTATAAAAATATATAATATATTATTATATTCAGGCGTGAGGGACTGTTCCCTCACGCCTTCGGGACGTTTATCTTCACCCTTCAATTAAATGCTAGAGATCTTAATTATCCTTTTCAATAATTAACATCTTTGTCAACCTTCCGCTGTGCCACGCTGCTCATCTCCCAGAACTGATTAGGTTTTTAGATTTTTTTTTTTCTCAAAACTAGTACCTAGCTAGATAGAGTTAGCTTGTATAATTAATGAAGTGATCATGATATAACCAAATTAATTTGAAAAAGAAAAAAAAGATCCAAAATAATTGAAGTAACAGTAGAACAACGACCAACCCTATTTAGGTAAAATATATATCCAATAAACTAGCAAATTAAGCTGCCCATTCTAATTACAGTAGTAGTGTGGGATATTGGGGGGGGGTGGGTTAGAAAACGAACAAATTAATTGTTAAGCTAAAACAGATTTGGTTGAATCAGTTAGCGAGCTCACGCGTTTACAGCTTTTACCAAACAGTAAGTAATTAAACACTTAATTAGTTACATGCTTAACCCAGTGTGACAGCTAATTAATTATGTCTTTAGCAAGTGTACGTGCCCCCCCCTCACCTAATTAACCGTCCTAAAAGCTGCACACCAACTTGCACTCCCACAATCCTATATATTCAAGGCTTTCACAGAAAAGGGTGATAGATCGATGAGTGTGAAGATATATCTAATCCATTTTGTTTTATTATTTCATATTATATTTTATTATATTAATATATTATATACCCTCTCTCTCTCTACCTCTATCTCCATCCTCCATTAATGGCTTCCGTTAATCCTCAATTCTACTCCGACTGCACATTTCCTAGTCATCTTTCTGAGTTCTCTACAGTACCCACTGTGGGTGGGGTTTTTGGTGGTCCAATGTGGAGTCAGGAAAGCTTAGTGCCATTATTCGATAATGCTCTGCTCGATCATGTTGTCGTGTCGCCGCAATCAGACATGACATCATCGTATCCCGGCGGGAAACTAGAGACATCGGACTTCGCCGTGCCCTCATTATCGTCGGCCGACTACTATAAAGCGGATTTGTGTGGGATGACGCCTGCAGGGGTTGATCATTTTGGTGCCGCCCTCCAGCCCAATATGTGCCACTTCAGGGAGGAGTATTGTTGTGGATTTCTCGACGATTATAAGCCCCTTATTCCTGCTGCTGGGGATAACTCATGGGTATATATATATATAAATACTTCAAACCCATCATTATATGAATATATATGTATGAAGAATCCGATGATCGATACATATCGAGAAAAAGCTAGGAACTTGTATCGGATCTTCCACGACTTTTTTTTTTTTTTTTTTTTCAAAGAAAGTCATATTTTTTTTTTTATTATTAATGTTTTTCAATGTCTAGCTCGATCCTGCTCCACTTGCTGGAAAATGATTCAGCGTTAATTAATTAATTAAATATTTTGGTTTGTAGGGAGGAATTCAAGGTAATCAACCGCCTGCGATCGAAGAATCAAATATCAAAGTTGGACGGTACTCGGAGGAGGAAAGGAAGGAAAGGATCGTAAGATACTTGAAAAAGAGAAACCAAAGGAACTTCAACAAAACCATCAAGGCAAGGCATTCTTGCTTGCTTTTTGCATTTATTTATTTAATTAGCGACCCATATGAATAAATAATGGAAGTAGTACGTACGTACATGCAATAATATATACAATTACAGTATGCATGCCGCAAGACCCTCGCTGACAGGAGAGTTAGAGTTCGTGGAAGGTTTGCAAGGAACAGTGAACTCTGTCAAGAAAGAATGCTTGCCGCCATCAACAACGACCATGACGATCCTCACAATAAGCAGGAATCCTGCTGTATTGATGCCACCGAGGTACTTTAGTTAATTACTTCCGATCCCCCACTAATCAAATAATATTGTTTAATTAATTAATGTGTTTTAAATGATCATCTCCAGGATCATATTCTGCAGATAAAAACGGACGACGACGACTGGCTGCAAGAGGCAATGGCAAGTCTAATGTATTTACCGTATATTGCTGGGTGAACTGATCGATCATGATATGGAAATTGACAACTAGCTAGCTAGCTAATGTAGGGACCGTTTAAATATTAGGGCATGCCTTTTTTGCTTCTCTTATTTTGCTCAATTAAGTACGTACTCTTACGTGCGTACCTGCAGGCAAAATATATTGAGATTATAATTTATATAATATAATATAATATTGAGTTTACTTTGGAATATATTAATTGGCAAATGGATATATATTGATGATCCAAACTCCAAAGGGAAAAAAGCTCGATCAGTAGCACTTTTTGTATGCAAATTTCTCTTTCACTTTATTGCTTGGATATATACGCACGTGTAAACTTTGCTAGAATTTACAATAATGACCCACACATGTACATGCATGGCTGGTCTGATTGCTAGCTGTGTTTTTATTTGGGTTTCTTTACGTACTTGAATTCCTTTGAATTTGAAGATTTTTGTCTCATGGATATATATTAGTTGGTTGGTCCGCTGTATATATATTACAGTACCCAGTTGCAAATTCATAATCTGAAATTCAACTCTTGTTGATATATATATCAAGTATTAATGACAATATTTACCACCTCACCGGTTGAGAATATTAAGCTATGTTAATTAAGAGAAATGTTAGAGGTACTAAATCTTTTACCAAGAGAGCAGAAAATTTAATGAGGAAGCTACCCTAAAAGAATTTAATAAGCTATGTTTTCTCATTAATTAAATGCTGAACCATAACTTATTTTAGACGCTTATATGAGATGAACAATTGAGATTTATGAATTTAAGAATTTCAAATTTGAAAAAAAAACAAAATTTAAGGGATCTTGATTTGTGCAATTGTGATAGATTACGATTATTAATGTGGGTGCTGAATGAGTGGGAAGATATGTAGATGAAGGTGAGGAATGGAATTATATTGAATAAAACTCCACTAAGGGGTATATGAGGAACCAGCATACACACGAGGTGCTTGATAATATTTCTCACTAACTACTCTCCTTGTTTAACACACCTACTTATACCAAATTAACTAGAATCTCCGTCAACTACAACTACTTGGCTTGGCTTGGCTCTCATCCCGATTCCTTCTACGAAGATAAGAACTAGGTACTATTAGGATAGTCACTTCCCAACACTAACACTTCTCTGCTACTGCTTCTCAACTCTTACCTTTCCATTGTTAATGCTTGTCGGGACATGGGCCAGCCCGCCAAAAGCCCTCTATCAACCGGTCACTCGAGACAACCTGATGATGTAGAGGGCCCATCCTGCGAAACGCCTATGACCCATTGGCGGCCCATTTGCGAGATGCCCGCAATTAGCTAAGAGCATCTCCAGCAAGGAGTTTTAGTTTACCTACTTAAAATACTACCTTTTTTTGTTTTTTTTTTTTCATTTTTCATTTTAGTTACTAATTTTTTGCAATATAGAATAGCTATTTTAACTCCTAATTTTAATTAAATATTATTTTTTAGTATTATTTTTATCATTTTCTTTTCTTCTCCCTCCCGTCTCTCTCTCTCTCTCTCTCTCTCTCTCTCTCTCATCTAGACCTCTCGCATTCCCCATCTCTGGCCTCCCTCTTGCCCCCAGATCTCCTCTCATGTCTGCACCGATGATGCTTTCGAATGGTTGGGTTTGAGTTTGTTTGAGGGAGAAAGATGAGTCGATGGTGCTTCGAATGGCTGGATTTGAGTTTGAGNAGCATCTCCAGCAAGGAGTTTTAGTTTACCTGCTCAAAATACTACTCTTTTTTTTTTTTTCATTTTAGTTAGTAATTTTTTGCAATATACTCCAGTAAGAAGAGCTATTTTAACTCCCAATTTTAATTAAATATTATTTTTTAGTATTATTTTTATCATTTTCTTTTCTTCACCCTCCCGTCTCTCTCTCTCCTCTAACTCTCTCTCTCTCTCTCTCTCTCTCTCTCTCTCACATCTATGCCTCTCGCATTCCCCATCTCTGGCCTCCCTCTTGCCCCCAGATCTCCTCTCATGTCTGCACCGATGATGCTTTCGAATGGTTGGGTTTGAGTTTGTTTGAGGGAGAAAGATGAGTCGATGGTGCTTCGAATGGCTGGATTTGAGTTTGAGTCCGCCAGTGAGTTCCCGCACGAGATCCCGGAACTTGGTGGTGCTGGTCTTCACCTTCATGGGGTTTGAGTTCATAGCTATTGGATTTGATGCATTTTTTTTTTCTCTTGGATCGGGTCCATTGATTTTGGGCGCGTGCTTTGAGTGAAGGAAATGAATTGAAGGGGAGGCTTCAAGAGATTTTGGGCATATGTTTTTGGTTACTCTGGGTTGATTTTTTGTCTGAAGGAGAGAGAGCTCAGAGAAGAAGGAAGCATTAAGGGAGAAAGGGAGGAGAAGAAGAGAGACATACTGAGGGGAGAGAAAAGAATAATAAAATAAGAAAAAGAGACGTGGGAATCATAAAATATTGCTAACAGGTGCTACAGTGAACTTTCATATTACTTTCAAATATGAAAGTTCACTGTAACATCTGTAGAGAAAGTTGCTACTTTACATGGACTGTTGGAGGAAGGAAAATTCTAAATTTAAATAAAAAGTTGAGTTAGAGGGCTTGTTGGAGATGCTTTAATAAAGCAATTCACGAAGAAGGGTCTCAAGTCGCTTCATTGTTCGAAGAAGATCATAGCTCCTTAAGCCCCTCGAACCATAAGGGCGCCTTACCTCTAGCATATCCCTTGGATTGCGTCAACTCAACACACTAGTTGACTTTTGTCTCCTTACTAACCATCGAGTTGCCCAGCCACTGGTAGTGGGCCCTGCAAAAGCGGCATGCCGCCAACAAGAATTGGGTGCCTGTCTCATCAATCATATCTGAAGATAGCCTATGATAGGGTAACAAGCCTCACGCATGTGACTCTGTAGTGACTAAAGTAATTAATTAGGCTAAGATAGCTTGGTTAGGGAATTAATTGTGTTAGGTTTTAGATTGGCTAATTCAGTGACGGTTCTTATAATGTTTGTATGTTTAAAACTTTATGAATGTTTGTGTGTAAAACCTTAAGGATTATTTGGGGGGTAGTCTGTGTTGTTTTTAGGGTCTTTAGAGGAGTTCTCTATTTTCTTGTTAGAACCCTCCATTAGGACAAGACATGTGACTGGCTAGGGTGTTGAAGCTTCTGTTTTCTCGTCAGATATACTATCAAGACATGACATGTAATAGGGAGTTACTATGAGTCACGTTAAGAGAAGACATGTGATGGGAGTGAAGAATGAAGCTAATGGTTTCTCATCAAGAACGGCGTCGGGATGAGGATGTGACGGAAGTAGAAGTTGGACTCCCTGGTTTCTTGTCAAGACAAGAATATAATGAGAGCATAAGTTTAATCTACTAAATTTTAATATTGCGACATCATACAGTTGATTTTGATTATTATTTTTGTAATATTATAATTTTATTTTTTTCTAATGGCATGTGGAAAAAAATAAAAAAATGTTTTTAATTTCTTTTTAAGAACTACAGGATATGTGTAAAAAACCCTTGGGCATTTTAATGGGAGCGGTATCCGCAATAAAATTATTATTTTTTCCCTGAGCTTATTTGGGACGATTATGTATGCGTACATGCACAATGAATTGAAGAACTAGAATTAAAAAAGATGCATATATATATATATATATTTTGCTCATGCTCTTCGGTATTCTCATTTCTCTGAATTTGAATAGTTGGTGTTGGGCAAAAAACTAATTGAAGTATTTCATGAAACAAGTTAAAATTTAGATTAAAAGAGACAAGAAGAATAAAAACAAACCCAAGTTCCTCCTATGCTCACAACCATACATTCATCTCCTCCTCCTCTCACTTTGGTGCCTCGTTTCACCTGAAGTGTTTCGCATTCCATCTTCTCGCTCTTCCCTTCTGCCTTTATGGCTATAGCTATCTCCAGTTGCATTTCTTTTTCCCTCACTTGCCTCATCCATCGTTTCTCGCCTCTCACTTTCTGCTTTTCTCTTCCGATAATCTCTGTCATCATTTCTATAATCTCTACCATTGCTCCTTCCTCTACTGCTATTATTTTCTTCATCTCTCTTTCTATACTCTTTCTCATCCCTACTTCCCACCTGACTAGAACTATCTCTATTTCTCTTCCTATAATCTCCATCCTCCCTCCTTTCTGCATGGCTATCATTATCCGGAGTTNCGCCTTACCTCTAGCATATCCCTTGGATTGCGTCAACTCAACACACTAGCTGACTTTTGTCTCCTTACTAGCCATCGAGTTGCCTAGCCACTGGCAGTGGGCCCTACAAAAGCGGCATGCCGCCAACAAGAATTGGGTACCTGTCTCATCAATCATATCTGAAGCTAGCCTATGATAGGGTAACAAGCCTCACGCATGTGACTTTGTAGTGACCAAAGTAATTAATTAGGCTAAGATAGCTCTGTTAGGGAATTAATTGTATTAGGTTTTACATTGGCTAATTCAATGACCGTTCTTATAATGTTTGTATGTTTAAAACTTTATGAGTGTTTGTATGTAAAACCTTAAGGATTATTTGAGGGGTAGTCTGTGTTGTTTTTAGGGTCTTTAGAGGAGTTCTCTATTTTCTTGTTAGAACCCCCCATTAGGACAAGACATGTGACTGGCTAGGGCGTTGAAGCTTCTGTTTTCTCATCAGATATACTATCAAGACATGACATGTAAGGAGTTATTATCACTGCATCAAGAGTCACGTTAAGAGAAACATGTGATGGGAGTGAAGAATGAAGCTAATGGTTTCTCATCAAGAACGGCGTTGGAATGAGGATGTGACGGAAGTAGAAATTGGACTCCCTAGTTTCTCGTCAAGACAAGAATATGATGAGAGCATAAGTTTAATCTACTAAATTTTAATATTGCGATATCATACCGTTGATTTTGATTATTATTTTTGTAATATTATAATTTTATTTTTTTTCTGATGGCATGTGGAAAAAAATAAAAAATGTTTTTAATTTCTTTTTAAGAACTATAGGATTATGTGTGAAAAACCCTTGGGCATTTTAATGGGAGCGGTATCTGCAATAAAATTATTATTTTTTCCCTGAGCTTATTTGGGACGATTATGTATGCGTACATGCAAAATGAATTGAAGAACTAGAATTAAAAAAGATGCATATATATATATATATATATATATTTTGCTCATGCTCTTCTGTATTCTCATTTCTCTGAATTTGAATAGTTGGTGTTGGGCAAAAAACTATTTGAAGTATTTCATGAAACAAGTTAAAATTTAGATTAAAAGAGACAAGAAGAATAAAAACAAACCCAAGTTCCTCCTCTGCTCACAACCATACATTCATCTCCTCCTCCTCTCACTTTGGTGCCTCGTATCACCTGAAGTGTTTCGCATTCCATCTTCTCGCTCTTCCCTTCTGCCTTTATGGCTATAGCTATCTCCAGTTGCATTTCTTTTTCCCTCACTTGCCTCATCCATCGTTTCTCGCCTCTCACTTTCTGCTTTTCTCTTCCGATAATCTCTGTCATCATATCTATAATCTCTACCATTGTTCCTTCCTCTACTGCTATTATTTTCTTCATCTCTCTTTCTATACTCTTTCTCATCCCTACTTCCCACCTGACTAGAACTATCTCTATTTCTCTTCCTATAATCTCCATCCTCCCTCCTTTCTGCATGGCTATCATTATCCGGAGTTCTCTTTCTATAAACCCGCTCATCTCTGTGGATATCATCTACTTCTCTACGTTTATACTTTTCTCTATCCCTTTTCTCTTCAAAATAATCCCCATCTCTTTTACTTCCAACAGAGAACCTTGATTTACTATCACGGCTCATTTCCTCATCTGTGTATCCTCGACTTTTGTCATTGTGCCTGTGCCTATCACTCCACTCTTTAGTTTCTTGATCTCTATTTCTATGCTTTGGGTCTTCGGAACTTCGCCTTGACATTTTTTGCTTCTCACCTTGGTCACCTGGATCATGGCCTCCTCGATGACTCTTTTCTTGTTTTGGACTTTCTTGAGTTTCTCCATCAAATACCATTTCATAGCTACAAAAATTACCGGTATGTGAGAGAGAGAGAGAGAGAGAGAGAGAGAGATCCACAATCAAGCACAGGATTACAAACCTAGAATTGTTATCTCCACCTCGCTGTCTGTTATCATCCTTTAAAATATACTTTTGAGTTTGCTGTTTGACGGCTGGGCCCCCGGTGCAATCCTTGGCAATGTGGTCAAGAGCACCACATTGAAAGCAACCTCTTTCTAGAACCAAGATAAGCCATATGGACAGATTAATTTCAGATGATTTCAGAAAGTACAGAGATTTCAAAATGAATATCAAATTACATGTGAAAAGGGATGATAAAGAAATATACTCGGCTTTCTGTTGCCTTCCAACTACCGTCTCACATTAATGAACAAATATAATAATTGCTTTAATAGAAACTTCAGGTATGTGCCAAGTAATTTATTTTAAGTTTTTGGGAAACTACACTTACCCCCCCAAAAAAAAATTTGCAATGTTCCCCTCAATCTTTCAATTTATTTCATGTATACTACCAATCTACCATGGAAGTTGCAATGTCTTCCTTCCGCTCCCAAAATGACAAAAATACTCTACATAAAAATAAACTAAAAAATAAAAAAAGGAAGAATAAATTGCCATTTTGGACCTCTATGGATGGAAGTACCTTCTTTTTAGTCTTTTAAGACATGGCATAGCTTTTGACTTAAACTTAGTAGAAGTAAATGGGGGTGGGTAGGTGTCTCAGCAAAACTTGTACCATGCAATTCCAATGGAAGCTTAGTACACTACATTAACCTAATTGAAAGATTGGCGAGGGACATTGCAAATTGGAGAGGGTAAATGTAGTAGAAATATTGTACGAAACTATATCATACATCTTTGACATTTATCCCTACAGCTATGACAGCCAAATTCCATGCTACTTACCATACAGCATAGCAAACAAGTTCAAATTTTGGAATATTTATTAGCGTGTTAGATCAACTTTCAAAGAAGCTAAGGTTACATGATGCCTAGATCTCCTTTTTCAGTTGAGTGCTGTAAAATATTACTGACTATTGTTAAAGAAAACCAAAAGCAAAGAAACAGAGTACTGTAGGTAATTAACCACAAGTACCTCAAGGACTTTAGCCCAATTAGTCTTGTGGGGGGCATTTACAAAACTATTGCTAAGATTCTAGCAAACAGGTTTAAAATGGTGTTGGAGAAGATTATCTTTAAGTTGCAGAATGCATTCATAAGAGGTAGACAAATCCTAGATTTTGTTCTTATCGCCAATGAATGTCTTGATAGTAGATTAAGATATGGTAAGCAGGTATTATCTACAAAATGGATCTAGAAAAAGTTTATGATCATGTTAATTGAGACTATTTGTTGTATATGTTGAGGTGTCTTTTGTTGGGGAGGGGGGGGGGGGATGATGCTCTTAGATAGCTCATTGCATTTCTTCGGTGCGTTTCTCAGTTTTGGTGAACAACACTCCAGTAGGTTTTTTTGATAATTCCTGTGGCTTGAGACAAGGGGACCTTTGTCCCCTTTGTTGTTTGTCCCTATGATGGAAAGTTTGGTAGAAAGATTTTTGCTGTTGCGAGTGGGGACAGTTGTTTAGTCTTTGTATGAGTAATGTTGGTAGGTTTGATTTCTCACTTTTGTTCGCTAATAATACTTTGATCTTCTGTGGTGCTAATCCAAATCGTCTGCATTGCTTATTTGTATGCTTTGAAGCTACTTTGGGCTTGAAGATTAATTGGCTAAGTCAGAACCGATTCTTGTGAAAATGTTGATTATGTGAAAGGGTTGACTAGTATTCTAGGTTGTGGGGTCTCTCTTAGCCAGTGAAGTATCTTGGCCTACTGTTAGGTGCCTCCTATAAGGCCTTACATATTTCAGAAGGTGTTATGAATAAGATAGAGCGACAGTTGGCTAGTAGAAAAATGTACTTGTTCAAGGATGGTAGGTTATCCCTATGGGGTGGGGTAGCCGAAGAGTTCAAATGTTACCTGGTTAGCTGGTCCAAGGTTTGTTCGTCACTTGAGAGGTTTAGGAATTCAAAACTTGCAGGAGTTCAATCATGCTCTCTTAGGTAAATGGTTTGGTAGCCATGTGCATGAGAGATAGGCCTGGTGGAGAGTTGCTCCAATTTGCCCACATATTTCATGTCCATCTTTCCTCTCATGTGAGTGTTGCAAATCGTATTGAGAATTTCCAATGTGATTTCTTATGTGGTGGCAAGGCAAAGAGTTCAAATATCACATGGTTAGCAGGTCTAAGGTTTATTTGTCAATTACTTATAAATATATATATAAAAAAATAAAAATAAAAAAGTAAATGTATGGCAAAGATAAGTTAAAAATTAGTGCAGTCAAATGATGAACCACAAGGAAACATACATATATGAGCTAGAAAAAAGAAGAAACAAGAATCCTTAAAACATTGCAATCTTTACCTTTACCCATTTTGTGATCTTTACGTCTGTACTGGGACCACAGTTTTGAAACACTTTGACTAAAATCCACATGTATCCGTCGATCATCAATCAGAGCATTATCCATCTGATTAGATACAAAGTTTGAAAAAATGAATAAATATATAAATAAAAGTTTTGCAAAAACAAAAAAAAGGGTAATTGGATTCTTCTGAATCTTTTATTTATATTTATTTACTTACCTATTCATTTAGCTCCGCATAGTTAGACCTAATTACACTTTAGGTCCCTGACTAAAAACTTACACTAAAACTCCTTATAGCTTGGATCAAATTGATATATTTTTTGGTGAACCAAAAAAGCAATGCCACATAATAATCTATTTGACACATTGAATACATGCAAAATTTTCCTGTTTCAATTTTCTCAAACACTTAGTCCAAAATATATTCGTTTAATCTACTCCACAAGGAGGACTTGGTGATTGGGTGAGAGAAAAAAGAATAGTGTATAGGATGTTAATAAGATGATGGTGTGGCATTACTTGATTGGTTCACCAAAATATATCAATTATAAAGAAGTTTAGTGTAATTTTCTAAAAGCAAGAAAGGTAAAGCATAATTAGGCCAAATGACATTAAAGTTCATTAAAATCTACCTATTTATTTGTTTTGATAGAGTAGTTGGATGCTTCAGAGTCTTTTACAAGTTTATTATTTCAATTTGCCACTAGGTTTACTGATAACCATTAGGTTTTTTTTTTGATAAGTCAGTAGAAATTTATATAAAAAAAAGCGTAAATTTAAAGGAGCACCACCCAATTATACAGGGAGTATAACTAAGAGTGCTTAAGTGCACCCAAAGAAGACCCAAGCTCACTAAGAGCGCCCACAAAAACCAAGAGGAACACCCTAACAAAGCATCACCCTACCCAAAGGCACCACAATACGCAGTGCATTCACTGCATATTGTGCATAACTGTTGTTTAAGGATGTGAGTTTAGGAGGATTAGGACTGCGTGTTGCTACAGTACTCAAAAAGCTCCGTTCTCTCTCCTCTCTTGTTTTCAAATTTTCAAACTTTTTCAAATCTCCCATGGTCACCGGCGAACACTTCTTGCTGTCTCCGGCGCGTTTGTAAGCTCGGTCTTCTCCGCTATTGCCCTTCTACTCTTCAGGGAAGATCTCGTTGCCTCTCCTT
Organism: Carpinus fangiana; assembly: GCA_006937295.1. NCBI lineage: Eukaryota > Viridiplantae > Streptophyta > Magnoliopsida > Fagales > Betulaceae > Carpinus > Carpinus fangiana. The sequence continues at coordinate 7,720,898 of CM017328.1, read as the reverse complement.
GGATAGAGTTACGGGTTGTTCTCTCTAGCGGCGGCGCGTATGGACGCGCCCCGCTAGAGCTCGGCTTCTGGTCTGTGGGGGGTTCTCTTTAGCGACAGATGGAGAGAAGGTTTTCGGTGGAAGTGAAATCTTTCTATTTTTCAACAAGGAAAGGTCAATGCATTAGTTCGTTTGGAGGAAAAGAGAAAGGGTTTCGGTGGGTTCATTATTTTCCATGCCTTTCAAAATGCATGTTGACAAAGCACACTCCATGTCCAAAGCATCACAAGTAAATTATCTCTACAGACTTCGGAAGACAATGTCAAGGGTATGAATGAAAAAACACAAGTTTATCTTTCTATCCTCTAAAATCTTTTCAAATTTCAAGTTAAAGATAACACTCTAGTAAATACTTGAATGATCGCAGAAGCAGAAGAGAAAGCACGCCAATAGTTTTTAACAAGTAATAAAGGAATGTTTAGACAATGCCAAAAGGGGGTACAACCCATGTATACAGAAAGTATACAAAAAAAATGCATCCAACAAAGAGCAGAAAAGGTGAATTAAAGCTGAAATCCTGAAATTAAGGACATCAATTAAATCAAACAAAGAGTCAGAGGCTCCAAAAGAGGGATGAATCGAAACCCATTTAATGTGTAAACACAACTTCTGAGCTTGACAGAAAATAACACTTGGGCGCTGAAAGGTCTCCATTTGAAGTTCTCAAAGCATGAGTAAAAATAATGTATCAAAACAGTTCAGGGCTCTTTTCCACTAATTTTGGGGGAATGACAGGTTAAAATAAATGCCTCCTTCCTAAAAGAGATAAGAGCAGAAAGTCAACAGGACTGTCGCCACAAAAGACTTGAGGATTATCTATGAACAGTGATCAAAATTGTTTTCCCAAACCAGAAAGTCACTTCCTTGGCCCTCTCCAAATGTTAATGTGATTGTGAAAGTGCTTGTAGCTAACAGCTTTGTGGATTCTGGAAGTAGAGGGAAAACCACAGAATACTCACGTAAGGGACGCCAAAAGGGTGTTATTCAATGTGAACGGGGGAGTTCATTGAACTTTGTTCTTCTTAGCAAGGATTTTCAGCAATGTGGCAAGATCAAATGTGTGACAGATATGTTATTGCCTAACATATATATGCTATTACCCACTTCATGGCTACTTCTTTCACAAAAACAGTCAACTTAGTGAAATTCTTTCTGCCATTCAGCCCAATGAGCAAAGAATGGGCCTCATGGATAAATGTGTCAAGGTCAAGGGATTTTTCATTTATCACCCGTTGGCCAATAATGCTCCTGGATCCTCATTTTGGGGGCTTCATTATACCTAAATTTTGTGTGTGATATTTCTGGATTTGGTATTTTGGGTTGTTAGGAAGTTATGTTGGACTTTGTTAGCTACTAGTGGGATACTCGTAAAGGGGAAAAGCCCAATTTTGAGTAGCAGAGATATCCATTGTTCTCATTTAGACTGAGAGTTGGGAATTTTTACAGAGACCAAAGCGGAGGAAGCTTAGATCTTGGGCAGCAAAACATAATGCTATATATATATATTTCTGAAACTGGAACCTTATACCCTTTGACACTCAATTATTGCTAGCCTCATTCATATATATATATATGTGTGTGTGTGTGTGTGTGTGTGCGCATACATATAAAGAGAGAAGAAAGGAAGACGGGAAAAAAATTATGAATTGTCGATAATCAGCTCTACAAACATTCTCTACATCAAAACAAGAAGGGAAGAGAGGGAGGGGGTGGAACAATAATCCACTATTGTAGCCGTAGGGCAGAAAAGTACAATCCTATATTTGACACAAAGTAGTCAAAATAAAATCATAGAAATTAAAAACCTTAAGATTCTCCACAACACAATAATATTCTACGGAAAAGTTGTTAAAATGTGCTTACCAAACCATCACAAGAACTAGATGCATGTAGCTAGTGCATTAGGGTCATTAGACATGTAGCTAGTGCTAGCCCCGCGAGTGATTAGTTTTTCTGATTTTCTCTCTTTCTTCTCCCCTCCCCCCTAATCCCCTTTATATACTCCCAATGTACCAAGGGTTGCACTCCTCTGCGCTTTTGATGTATTCTATTGACTTTTCAAAAAAAAAAAAAAAAAACAGATATGGAGGCAGATACAGAAATAAGCAATTTGAGTAAAGGACAGATAATTTCAGCGCTTCAACATACCTTAAAATATGCTTGTTCACAAGCATCATTTGTCTCAAACTCTGGCATGGAAAAAGAAAATCGACAAAAACCAGATTATATGTCAGAAACTTGATAGTATATTACAAAATAGGAATACACTATTATCCAAGGAAATGAAGGTATGGACATCACTTGGCCACACATAAAAGAACCACAAAATAAGTACTATAAAGAGAGAAAAATGTTGATATCCATTGATAAGTTATGCATCCATTATTTAGTAGAAAATCTTTTTGAGATCTGTAAGATGAACAATCGTGAATTTTGTTGTCAACTTTCTTTTCCTCCTTTGTTCATTTTGCAGTTGGTTGGAAGTGGAAATAGGGGTTCATAGCAGAGTTCATAAATGTGAAAGTGAAAAACTTAAGGATAGCTGTCAACCTAAAGAAGTAGGGAACTATACACAACCAAAAAACAAATTCTTCAATTTGGAAAGAGTCATAACAATAAAAATGATAATGTTCAATCATCACTTATCCTAAAAGCTTAAACTAATAGGAAATTAATTAATATTCTAACGCTCTCCTTTAAGCGTAGGCTTAAACTTCTCTTCAACAAGTGAGGTTGAATATTTAATTTAAATTGAAGGTGAATTACAAAGATAGTTCAAACTCTTATAACATGTTAGACATATAGGAAATTATGGATTTAATCATTTAATTAATATCAAAACACTCTCCTTCATGCGCCGACTCAAACTCCTCTCCACTAAGTGAGGTTCAACACATCGAATATTAAATTTAAATGAGAGGTGAATATAGAGACAAAATTCGACCTCAAGACAGCTGCTTTGATAATATGTTAAATCACTACTTATTTCCAAAACTTAAGCTGATAGGAAATGATGAATTTAGTCATTTAACTAATATTTTAATAGATAACAATAACACTAATATAAAAGTATATATATATATAGAAAATGCGTGTTAAAGTATGATGATGGTAGTCTGTATATAGAATTCAAAGAAAATGTTCAAAGGGAAACCAGAAGGGGAAGAAAAAGGTGCTGAAAACTCTTTTTTTTTTTGATAAGTCTGAAAACTCATTATTAAACAACAAAACGCAAAAAACTTTTCAATCAATAAAACACAAAATACATTTCAATAAATAAAACACAAAACACATTTTAGAAGATTTTCTTAGAAATATTTTAAGAAAGCACAACCCCAGGGCTAAATCGGTTAATTATAAATAAATAAATAAAGAAGTGGTTGCATGACCACTCCAATTAGGACCAATTGGGTGGTCACACGCAGCCACACCCAGTGGCCACACAATAAAGGGGGTGGTCATTAGGCCACCACTGAGTTTTTTACAATTTTTTTGTGAACCCCACAGACCACTTTTCAACTGTGGACCCCACCGAAAACACTTCTAAACTTTCTATCACATCAAAAACTCTTTTCAAATCAAAACAGAGAAAAACACTAACAAGATAAAGACTCGAGATACTTTTTCATGTGCTGTAAATAAGAGATTAAACATATCCTAGCAGAAAATGGCCAAAAAAAAAAAAAACACATTTCCACTCACCTATGAATGCATAGCATAAACTATCTCCAGTCTTAAAGTCACGAATTATTTCAGCCCTGTCACCAGCATTTGTTTATAATGAGAAATGCATCTTACAACCCCCAAAAGCATTAATTAATACCAAAAAACAAGTTCCATCATCACTTACGATGATACTGTTCCAAAACGTGAAAAGATGGTATGCAAGTCCTCATCCTGAAGTAAAAACAAGTAAATATTTGATAGGACCTTAAATGAAAAATTCATTAACAAAGAACTCAATAAGGGTATCATTTAATTATTGGATTCTAGAGTAGCATCTTCGTAACCAAAGGAATGGTAGAGATTCCCAATCACAATGAGAGATAAAGCACTCACTTCAGTAACTGGATTCAGTTTACAAACAAATAGCACATTATCAGGAGGCTTCATCTCAGCATCCGGAATATCTCCGATCTGTATGCACATAATGCAAATAAAAGAAAAACATATAAACAAATAAAACAGAAACAAGGACTTATTTAATCAAATTGAAAATTTTTGTTAGCAAATACTTGCGATCAATATACGTATCAAATGCTTACACTCTCAAGTACAACTGCACTTGAATGTGCTTCTTTTGAGCGCAGAACCTCCTCAAGCTCTGAAGGACCTAGTTGCTCATCCATAGGCTCCCAATCATCTTCAAGCCTCACATCATCATCAACCTAGTTACAACACAGACATATCAGTCATGACTTTGAAGAAAAGATGCTTGCCAGGTAACCACCACATGCTCAAATACCCAACAAAAAATTGAATGAACCATGTTCGCCCAGTTTTCTCTTTTATTCACCTTATATAATGCATAGCACCACGTAACAGAAAGACATTTTGCATTATTGTGGAAATTTTAAAACTAACAACCAAATATCTGCCGGTCTAGAATACTCAGAATCCGAGTATGAATTACTAGGTAAGGAACATGCCATCAAAATGCAAGAAATCCAACTTGGTTTTCAAAGTGCTTGATATGATGCATTTAATTTCCTCCCAAATGTTAAGAACATGGGTAAGCTTTCCTTGAAATTATTAGAAGTAAGGGATTTTGATAGACAGGGAAAGCAATGGTATCATCATTTTGATAAATCTGATATTAGAAACCGTCTGACCTAAGGAACTGATGCCTGTAAGTTCCATGAAAATTACTTATAGCTCATTTTAATTTGGCTTCGTGCCTCAAATATAAATAATTGGAAAATACACTTTACCTCTCTAATGTTTCACCTCATTTGCAATTTGGCCTCCAATGTTTAAAAATTGGCAATGTACCCCAACAAAGTATAAAAAATTTGCAATGTGACCCATCCATTAACCATTTCAGTCTAATTTAAACTGAAAATTTCGCGCATGTGGGGCACGTACATTTTTTTAATTTTTGATTTCCAAAATTGCCCCATATTTTTTGATGGAATTCCAAAAATGCCCATAATTATAAATAAATAAAACAAAACTATGGCTGGCTGGCCACCCCCATCTGGCCGGATTGGGGGTGGCCAGCCACCCCCACGGCCCATGGGGGTGGCCGAAACGGGCCACATGGGGGTGGCCGAAACCACCCCCAAATTTGGGATGGCTCGGCCACCCCCATATGGCCAAGGGGGTGGCTCCAGATTGCCACTCCCACAGCCCTTGGGGGTGGTTTCAGCCACCCCCATTTGGTCCTTTCGGCCACCCCTATGGGCCGTAGAGGTGGCTTGTCATCCCTAATCTAGCCAGGCCAGACCACCCCATGGCCAAAGGAGGGTGGCCAACTACCCCCCAAATGGCCAAAGGGGGTGGAGCTACCCCCAGTTTTTTTTTTGTCCTGCTGTTTTTTATTATTATTTTTAATTCAAGGGCAATTAGGTCTTTTCAATAATTTCCATTAGAGAAAACATAAATTATTGACAGATGGGTCACATTGTAAATTTTTGATACTTTATTAGAGTGCATTGCCAACTTTTAAACACTGGAGACTGAATTGCAAATGGAGTGAAACATTTGGGGGGTAAAGTGCATTTTTTCATATAAATAATTAATATCTGCAAACTGTCATTACCTCATCCTTTGGTTTTCCTTCTGGGGAAGCCTCAGGAATCAACTCAGATAACTGGGGAGGATCATCAAAAGGATCATCCAGAATGTATGTGTGTTTGATTCTGTTCAATAAATGAAAATGCAAAAAATTATGGTATCACGAGAGAGGTAAGAAAATTTAACTTTAGAATATCAATATTATCAAAATAATATAAGGGGTGGAAGAAGAATCAACCGGATATTCTTATATGGCCNTTGCAAATTTTTGATACTTTATTAGAGTGCATTGCTAACTTTTAAACACTGGAGACTGAATTGCAAATGGAGTGAAACATTTGGGGGGTAAAGTGCATTTTTTCCTATAAATAATTAATATCTGCAAACTGTCATTACCTCATCCTTTGGTTTTCCTTCTGGGGAAGCCTCAGGAATCAACTCAGATAACTGGGGAGGATCATCAAAAGGATCATCCAGAATGTATGTGTGTTTGATTCTGTTCAATAAATGAAAATGCAAAAAATTATGGTATCACGAGAGAGGTAAGAAAATTTAACTTTAGAATATCAATATTATCAAAATAATATAAGGGGTGGAAGAAGAATCAACCGAATATTCTTATATGGCCTGCCCTTCTCATCCACATAAGCTTCATTTATCCTAGTCAATGTATCAAGCCCCTCAGCTACCTCCCCAAAAACCTGCAATGATGAATACTTTTTTGAGTAGGTGGTATTTTGACCCAACAACACTATTCGGGTAGATACCACATCATAAACTCTTCTCAACTATTGATATAATTATTTTTTTTAAATCTAGAATAAAGTGGAGGTCACTAGTTCAAATCTCCCCTTCCCCGTGGGGTCAAAAAACTTATCAAAAAAAAAAACCTTTTACCTAGAATGAAAATTTTCATTCCACGCTCACACTCGCTTACTCAATATTTCCTAGAAAAGTTTTGGCCCCCACTCCCAAGTAACCAAATCTTTATTCTTCAAAGGTTTCTTGTCAAATTCACAAAGGAACACACAAAAAGCCTTTAGGAAGGTCAAGCATCCCAAACATGTTAAAGCAAGAACCTAAGATTTATGCTGGATGACTACCAAGGAAATCTGATGCATGACAAGCCTAAATTAATCTTCATTACACAATTTGACACTGCAATTTTTTTTTTTTTTGGATAAGAATTTGACACTGCAACTTAGAACCACAAAGAGCACCCAAACTCCACTTATATAACACGCATATTCAGATTACAACGACTTTACTGCAGGAAGGGCCAGATATATAGAAAGGTTTTTGTCTTCAAATGCTGGTACAGAATGACACAGTCATAACCAAAAAAAGGTTTGCCAAATCAAAGCTCAAAACACAGTCATACATGTTGGACTCAATATTCAAAAGCTCTTCAAAATGTATTTATTAGGTGCAACAGACACTGCACTGCAGTGATCAGGCTGTATCGATAGCAAATTAATTTTGGGTAACAAATCTTTCATATAAAATGAGAGCTCCCTTAAATTCTCATCCAAAGACTAGTTAATCAATAAGATAATGCCTAAAATATATTACACATCCCATTAGAGAATAGACTTCCATAGAGAATAAAAATATCTCTTGCACTCTTCTACACCATAGAACTTTGCAAGCATTAATGTTCAAGATTTGAGTATGCATCTCAGATAGCTTGAATTGACATTTGTGGCTAATCTAACTGTTTTTAATAAAAATAGTACGTAAAAATATTAGCCTAAGAAAAGCCTATATAGTAATGCTACAAGCCATTTAGGCTGCCTCACTTTCAATTTTTTTTTATAAGTAATTTAATCTCTTTAAAAAAGCGCAAAGGGGTGTAACCCTAATACATAGGAAGTATACAGGAAAATCCCTATGAAACAAAAAAAGAAAAACAAAGGTTCAAAATGTTTGAAAAAAGCAAATTTTTTTTTTTTGAAAAAGTCAATATATTAAGAAAGCGCTAAGGGGCGCAACCCTTGGTACACTGGAGGTATACAAAGGGTTAGGGGGGAGGGGAAAAGAAAGAAAGAAAATCAGAATAGCTAATCACTCGAGGGGCCAACCACCCCGTAGTCCAAGTGAAAAAAGCAAATTATTATGAGTTGTTATCCATGTGTAAAGGGAATTGAATATTTTTTTTTAGCTCCAACACCGAAGTCTTTCTATCTTCAAAACCCTGTGCATTCCCCTTTCTATAAATACACCACATTAAACATTTTTTATAAGTTAAAAGGATTTCATTCAAACCCAACCGGCGCACCCAAATACACGGGAAGTATACAAAAGAAACACCAAAGTAGAAAAAGAAAAGAGATAAAATAATAAAAATTAAAAATTTATAAAAAATAAAAAAATTAAAAAGTCATGAAACGAGATATGTGAAAGCTAGGGGTGTAAACGAGCCGAGCCGAGCTCGAGCCTAGGCTGTTCGGGCTCGGCTCGTTTATTATTGGGCCAGGCTCGAGCTCGGGCTCGAGCTCAAGTCGAGCCGAGCTCGAGCTCGAGCTCGAGTCGAGCCTAGTTTCGCTGCTCGAGCTCAGCTCGATAAGGTTGGAATCGAGCTCGAGCTCGAGCTCGGCTCGACAAGGTTTGAATCGAGCTCGAGCTCGAGCCCTCAAGCTAAGAACCCTAAATCAGAATCAGAAATCAACGATATAGGAACCCTAAATCAGAGTCATTCAACTTAAAAACAAACAAAATCTATCGCAGGAGCTTATCATGAGAGCGAGAGCACCAGAGCAGACGATCATGTTTTTTTAGATCTGGGTTTTCATCTGGGGGCACCGGAGAGGGGACTAAGAGAGCGAGAGAGAGAGTGATTGCGTGAGAAGAGACTGAGAGAACGAGAGAGAGAGAGTGACCGGAGCAGACCATCGTGAGAACGAGAGAGAGAGAAGCTAAGTGACCTGGGTTTTCTGCGTGAATGGGAAAAGAAGAAAAGATGAACAAATTACCCAAAAGAGGTGCAGAACTTGCAAAAGATATTTTGGGACAAAGGAGAACGTGTATGGTGGAGATGAGAGACACATGGCATCAGCTGGCTACATGGGCATAAAAGGGGCACGTTTTAATATATATATATATGTATATATATATATTAAAAGGTGCCATATATTATACTTATTTACTTTTAATATATATATACTTGTTTTATATATATATATACTTACTTAATTTTAATATATATATTTATTTAACTTATAAGTAATTATTATAATTTTTAATATATATATATATATACGAGTTGATTCACGAGCTTAGCCGAGTTGAGCCGAGCTTGCTTCGTTTATTATTCAAGCCAAGAATCGGTGTTCACGAAGCGCTTCATTTAATATTCGAGTCGAGCTCGAGTCGAGCTTGAGCTTGCTCACGAAGCGCTTCGCTCATTTAACACCCCTAGTGAAAGCAATCACATGCAACTATCCATTGAAATGGGGTATGGAAAAATAAGGTCTTTAGCTCCACCATCGTCCAATCTTCAAAGAGTCATTTCTTTCTCTCTAAATGCACCACGTCAACCAGAGCCAAATCATCTTCCACAAAGCTTCACTTTGAGGATTGCTGATCTTTGTTCTTCAACAAGCGAGCAAATCTCTCATCCAACAAGGCATGACCCATACTAAGCTGATAACTCGAAAAGTGTACCATAAAGAATGGAGTAAAAGATGGTCAACGGTTTGCCCACACTTCTTACACATGCAACACCAATCAACTACAATGATTCTCCACTTTCTTAAGTTGTCCATTGTAAGGATTTTACCTAAAGCGGTCGACCAAGCGAAGAAAACCACTCCCAAAAGGACCTTGTTTTGCTAAATACACCTCTAAGGGAAAGGATTACTGCAGTAGGGAATTAGACATTATAGAACAATTTTACATCAAACAACCCTTTCTTGGAGGGGTTCCAATAAAGCTTGTCAACACCATCCTCAGTTTAATGGAATACAGCTGATCAAAAAAGAGGAGAACAATTCAAACTCTCAATCGCGTGCTGTTTTAACAAAATTGAAGTCCCACTGAAGGGAGCAATTAGAGGATTGAAGATGAACTACCACAAAAGCATCCCTAAGGTCAGGGATGCTATACAACTCCAAAAATACTGCCTTAAGGAGTCATTTCACACACCACACATCATGCCAAAAACTAATATTGGAGTCATAACCCACCATGAATCTAGAAAACCTAAAGAACTCCTCACACCCTCTCCTAATGAACTTCCAGAGACCCATCCCATAAGACCTAGAGACCTCATTAGAGCACCACTCACCCCACTGACCTTAATCTTTACTTACCTTGTAGTTAACATAGCCAAGAAATCTTCTACAGTAGTTCTCTCGAGTCCATGCAATTCTCATTTGTGCTTCTAGGGCACAATGACATTTTTTCGAGCAAATGCGGCTCTGCTTGTAGGAGAAGTCGAACTTGCTGCCCCTCTACCGACATTGTCTTCTTTTCCTCCAGCGACACCATCATCCACGCTACTTGAAAACTTCAACATTGTAGGAACTCAAAGAGGGAAGTGTTGAAGCTTCTTTCTGACTAAATATGTAGGAACTTATCGAAGAGGATAGGAATTTAATGTGTAATAAAACTGTCGATGTGGATTTTTTTAAACATTAAATATGTTCAGTTAAAAGTAGAGGTATGTTGGGAAGATTTTGGTCAAAGTGGTCACGTGCAAGGTACCTGACCACTTTTCCATCCATTGGAAGACGCTGATAGAGTGGCATTTTTTTGGCATTTTTGCAAGGTACCTGACCACTCCACATTCTTCTTGTACATGCAACACCACTCTACCACCACAACATTCATCGTTCTCAAATTATCTAGCATCAATATTTTTCCTAAAGCCGCTGACCACACAAAAAACTCTACCCTTGAAGAAAGCACGTGAAATCGCAACTATATCCCTCAATGATTATACCAAAAAAGAAAGGAAGAACAATTCTTGCAATGGTTTTGCTCAGCATGAAAACTGTGTCTGCATCTCAATTGAACCAATGGGATTGAACATGAACAATGTATGAGAAAAGTAGACTAGCCAAAGAAACAATCATAAAAGTAAACATTCCTTTATTCTTTTCAGAAAGCAGCAATTATTGCTAAGGGAAATAGTAACCAACAGGTCAGTGGGATTGGTAGAGACTCACAGTGTGCTTCCCATCTAGATAGTCCAGATCATCACGTAATGTCAAATAGAACTGGGGAAAAAGAAGAAAAAAAAAAGAGCAATCATAAGCACATAAATAGGTTAGAATTAAAACTTGGTGAAGTCTAATTCTTCATAAGCTACAGAGATTACTCTGATTGCTTTGTCGTGAAGATATATATTGGAAAAGAATGCTCAATACTGTTTAGCAAGTAAAACAGTCTCATACCTGAGAAGCATTAAGATTCTCTCCAGCACTGGCCATGGCAACAACCCCTGTCTTAGAATGCTTTAAATCAAGATGAATCTCATCACTGAAAAAGCGAGCTTGATCACCATATAGAAATCTGAAAGGATAATTAGTGAGGAACAAGTAAGTACTGTTATGTAGGAACTAAAATTTACTTATCATAGAAGATACCAAGAAATAGACTATAGTGACTACCCAAGTTGTCTAACAACAAAGCACAGTCACGTGAAATTACAAGCAAAGAAGCAAGAAGTGTAGACAGCCATCAGTATAGAGACTTTCCGGCACAATTTTGGTATATAGCGTGGGAAAATGTTATACGCATCACTTCTAGACTTAGAGAGATGTTCATACTTGTAGATTGAATCGCCACCTGACCCTGTTCCAGTAGGGTCACCTGTCTGTGCGGTAAAATCCTTCTGAACTGTGTGAAATAGGCACCCATTATAGTATTTGATCCTGCAACAACGAGGGAAACAATAAAATAAAATTAGGATATCGTATAACCAATACCTGAAGCGCATAAATATAGTTCATCCTACTCAGAAAATAAATTTCATATTAGCCATAGTTTCTTAGATAGAAAGAAAAGACTATTCATCAAAATAATTATGGAAGCTCAAATTAATGATATAAAAGCTACAACATTCATCAAAATGAACAGAGTCCAAGAGAGAAAGCAATTCATGGAGAAAGAATTATTCTTAAAAATTTGCCAGCATCAAGCCTATTAGCCACACACCAGCTAGAAGATGCTAATGAGCACTTGCCAGATCGTATTTTTTTTAATGTAATTTTTTACCACAAGGGGAGGGGGAGGAGTGATTCGAATTAGTTTCTTCACGAAGCATGGTCTCCGACCAATTGAGCTACCCCTTGGGTCAAGACCTACTAATTCCAACAATCTGTCCCACAAAATTTGAGAGAACAAGCAAGATAGAGTTGCAACAAATATCTAAAACACGTAGCCCCATTAGCCTTAAAAGCAATGGCACCATCGACAATAGAACCGTGTCCTTGTACTCCCATAACCCACCAAACATAAATGTTCAAACTCAAAAGAAAAAAAATATAAAATCATAAATTCAAGAAAACGTCATTATTTCACTCTTAAACCCCCGTTAATTTAATGGCGCTTGGCGCAACACAAAGGGACTCGAGCAAGGATAGTCATAACTCAGCAGAAAATAACAGTTTGGTTACTGGGAAAGTGTCAGGAAAACAGACATTTCCTTCCACATTAACTAAACGGAGAATAGAGGAAAGATAAATAGCTCACTTGCAAAGCTTCAAGAAGTTCTTGGAGGTCAAGGGGCACTTGTCAGTGTGCAAATCCACCACTATGTCCCCTAAGCTCGTCGCGATTAGCACCGACATCCTCTATGCTACAACACTCTCAACTATAAATCGTTGCGATTTGCTTCGCTGCCGAAAAACATTCGAAGAATCAGAAAAATAAAAGCAACCTCAAAAAACTATTAATAATTGGAGGTTCGATCCCCTCAAAGCTATCGTTATCCCGTTTATGTTATATATATATATATTAATCTTATTTTGAGTCGATAGAAACCCTTGAGTTCCGTTTAACCGATTTTCTATATTTTTCTTCTTCTTTCCCTGTTTCTTCCATTTAACCGATTTAAAAAATAAAATAAAATAAAAAAGACCAACCTTGCTTAGTATCAGGGCAGTGCTTGTGGTGGTCCGCGTGTGGGCAGTTGGCTCCGGTGGTTGCTGGGAACGGTGTGCCTCTCTGGTTGCCGCGAAGTTGGGAGGTGTCTGGTACTGCGATTTGGCTGCGCAATTTGGCTACCCCTACCTGGAAGAAGAAGAAAGGGCTGTATCGGTGTACAACTCAACCAAATCATGTTTGGTTCTTATTCCAATATGGGAATTACTCTAGTTTGGTGTTAGTCTTGCTGTTGTTTGGTGGCATGGATATGTTAGCCCTAATCACAGTTTCTGTATTCTAAGAATATCTTCTTTTTTGTCTCATGTGAGTTAAAAATAAAATAAAAAAAGAAAAAGAGAAAGAGAAATGGCTTCACTCGAGTCACGATTTGATTAACGCCTAACTGCCTTTATTATATAATATGTTTTTATAATAATAATATTTATACATATAACATGATCAATTGATCATTAAATCACAATTTTTTTTATTTGAGATAATTAAATCACAATTTCAGTATTACTTTATTATCATTATAATTATATGATTATATCACATGATTTATTAATGATTACATCATATACTATTATAATAATAAATTATACATATATAATTATTTTTATTTTTTTTTTTTTTGGAAAATGAAATACTTCATTCTCATTCATAAAACTCACGAGCAAAAAATTCTTACAAAGAGAGCAAAAGCTTTGAAGTAAATCATAGTCAAAGCTAAACAAATAAGCCATAACATAATCATCTGCTAACATATGACTAATTATCGGGTTTAATTTCATATCTATACCAAACAGACATCATCTAATGCATAGGTAGTACTTATTCCTTGGCCTTTATAGGAGAGATCCCCCAAGCCAATACTCATCATCCTCAACCCAAAAGCCAGGATATCATTTACATCAACAACTTAAAGGTCTGGACCAACTGCAAATATTCTCACGGGAAGAAACCAATTTGAGAGGATAGAGCCTTATTACAAGTAAAAACAGGAAAGAAAAAACGTACAGGGAAATAAAATGACAAAAATGAAAAAACAACCAAATAAAAGGAACAAACAGAAGAAAACATACAAGGAAATAGCAATACAATGACATAAGTCATAAGTATACAAATTTATACTAATATAACAAATAAGTACCCAGAGATTTAGTTCAAATGTATGTTATAAACTTATAAGTCCATATATGCTATAAGTTATAATTATACATATATGCACGTTGAATAATATAAATGTATAAGATTAATACTTAATCATGTGATTCAAATTAAATTCAAATAATTAATCATAATATTTATGTACAATGATAATATGATTTGTATAATATCAAATGAAATAATTGACATTGGATTAAATAATGTGTTACTTATAATAAATTAATAATAGTTGAAGTAACTCCAAAGGGAAGATTGTTAAGGCTTTCTCTCAAGTAGACCTCCCTATGATCCCACGTTTGGTGAAGCTCTAGCAGCTCTTCTAGCTGCTTTTTTGGCTACTACTTTAAAGCTTAGGAATTTTATATTAGAAGGAGATTCATCTAGACTTTTATTTTTTTATTTTTTTTGGAAGTATAAGTAGATGTAAATTTGTGGTCAAATATTTTAGATTTTTCAATATGGGCCCCTTTTGAAGCAATTAGGCCTAATGTGGTATATAAAAGAAAAAACCCTAAACTGAAAATTGGCATAAAGGCCCAACTTAAAAAAAAAAAAAAAAAAAAAACAGTCACCATATCTTTAATAGGTTGTGGTTAATTAGAGGACACGAAGAGAGTTTGCAGCAGACCTTTCACTTTTGCACAAAGATAGCCACTAAATTAAACCATAATTCTTTGACAACCAGAATAATCTAAAACATCATATCATAGAATCTCAATGTTGTGATTATAGACTAATCAACATAACATAAAGACATAACCGAATGCCAAAATTTCAATTTTCAAAGCCTAGCTTTAAGAATACACGCAGGAGGAAAATAGACTGGCAAGATGACAAAAAAATTCGAATGGATCAAACCACTGCTCCCATATAGCCTATTTAAAGGCTTCCATGCACTTTCTCAGCCCATGACCTCCAAAAAAGTTATTATCGTTTATGGAAATTATAGGGAGTAGGAGTGACCGCCATTGTTACGATGTGATCACCCCCTTTACACCATCAATTATCCATGTGCAAGCTCGCCCATTTGTCACTAATTAAGTGAGGGCTACACTTGAATTTGATTTTGTTGAAGTTGGATTTTGTTCAGATTCAATATGCTATATATACAATGCCACAGAGAGATTGCACTTTATTCACTGCCTAAGAACAAGATACAATTAGAATTATAAATAGCTTATCAAGCTCATGGATCCAAACTTTCCAAACAATTCAGCCATATACTAACTAGGCAGGGCTAGACCTCAATATATGATTGATAAGTGAGCTCGGATTGGCGGCGCATGGAATGAACACTAATCAGCACAGAGCATCTCCTCCTTTCCAGAGCATTCTCTGTTGCAAAAGAAACAATTGAATATTCCAAATATGAATTACAAACACACAGGAACATTATTCCAAATACCTCGGCTTGATGCTGCAGTTATCAATTGGTACAGAACCAAGGGTTAGTACCGTCTCTCCACTTGATAACCCCCACCGGTAGAATGAAGCATTTGAATTGTCGCACAACAGGAAAAACCATGCGCAATAGTGAAATTTTCTTGAGCCAGGTGTCTGAAATGAAAATCCTCTTGTTCATATACCTCATGCATCCATTTATTCTATTCACAAGCTTGCCTACCAGCCACAGCTGATTTTTCCTAGCTTTCAAAGTTTGTACATGATGGACCCACCAGAGAGTTCCCAAACACCTATTGCTGTCCCGGTGAGGATTTTACTTTTTCCTGTGCTGATGTTGGGGATCACAACAGTCATCCATACCTGTATTCTATATTTATGGCATTTTCACTTTACTGGTCGCACGCCAATGGTTCTTACACGAAACCTATACTGCGGCTGAGACTCTTCGTCGTCGTCATCATCTTCTTCACTAGAATCGTCTTCAACTCTGTCCCACCTTGCGTAATCTAGGGTTGTGTGTCCCTTTGGTTTTGGAATTGTTTGCCATCCTTTAGGGTCTTGTTCAAACAATTCCTTGTCGCTCTGCATTTTTGGGGCAATAACCACAGTAGTAGAAGAAATCTTTTTAGTCTCAGATTTATCTCTTTCTTGTCTATACGATTCCTCAGAGCTCCGCATCTCAAGTGCAATAACTTCAGCATTGATATCAGTCCCACTAAGCTCAGCTTTCTTGTCGCTATCTACTGCAACTGCTACATCTTCATATTGTTCCTCTTCTCCATTTCTATTTGGTTCTGCTTCATCTTTGTCTTCTTCCTCTTCTTCTAGCTCTGCTTCATCTTCCTCTTCTTCTAGCTCTGCTTCAGATTCAGGTATTGGTGCGAGTGACTTTCCTTAAGCAGAAAAAAGAAAAGAAAAACAATTTCTTATGAAAAGCTTGGGAAATAAGTAACTTCAACTTTACAATCTAGACTGCAGATCAACAATTATTAAAAAAGTTAAATAAGCCATAATTTTCAAACAATGGATTAAACATAGAAAAGTTGAGTATTCAGAAAAACAGGTCAAAATTAGACTCATCATATTTTGTGGCCAAGCCCTATTATTCAATTTTTTTTTTGGGGGGGAGGGGGGGAAGGAGAAGAGGGAGCCTCTTTGGCGTCTTGTTATGGAAGAAGAATTTAAAGCTTTGCTAACACACGGACTCTTGTTCCTCCACGTCCTTCCTTTCAATCCAGCAATAGGGAAACCCATACTGCTACCTTAGTGAGAAAATGCTATGTAGCCATGGAAGCTACGGTATAGTTTAGTCATCTCTTGAAACTTTTTTTTTTTCTTTTTTTTTTTTTGATGTTGGGAAACCTCTCCAAGGCAAGGCCCTTCGGACCCACCCCTGCAGAGTAAACCCCGGTCCTGTGCACCGCACCCTCAAAAGTTTTCCTACACGGAACTGGTTAAATCACTGATTTTTCACCAGGAGGTGTGGCCCAAAAGATTGTTTGTACCCATGAGGTGTTGAATCTTGGACCTTGAAGAGAGTAAACCTTAAGACCAAAGCCTCCTTTTCGAAAAAACAATTATATTACTCTTATTTGATATTTATTTTATTAGCTTTTGTATCAACCAGTACTTTCATTACCAACAACACAGTCATCAAAAGAAAAATCGATATTTTTGCTTTTATATTTAGATTCT
Organism: Carpinus fangiana; assembly: GCA_006937295.1. Lineage (NCBI taxonomy): Eukaryota > Viridiplantae > Streptophyta > Magnoliopsida > Fagales > Betulaceae > Carpinus > Carpinus fangiana. The sequence continues at coordinate 7,703,765 of CM017328.1, read as the reverse complement.
ACTGGTTATCATCAAATCTTCATATTTTTTTTTTTAAGTTGGATGGTTGGATCTTAGTGTCATTGAGGTAAAATGCACCATTTATTTTTAAAATACAAAAAAATATGAAGAAAAAAAACTGTCATGGTTTCTCCAACTGATGGGTTCTCATTTCAAATTATGTTATATAAAGTTGAGTTTATAGTTTGCATTCCAAAGGCATGTTTCTCCATCTGAAGAGTCAATATCTACGACAAAAGAGGTTACTCACTGGATAAATGTAAAAACTTCGAGATCCCCTTAATTTCAACTAAGGTACAACATAAGTTATAGCAGTCTTAACTGGACCACCTTTCTATGTTAACTTGAGGAGATAACTACCCTAGATTAAAAGGCAAACGTGATCACATGAATAGCAACTATAGAATAACATTCAATTAAATAATTGTAGAAGAGGGAAAATACCACCACAATAATTGAAGCATCATCGCACAAGGCATAGCAGGTTAAAGTATATCACATTTACATGGGTAACAGTTAAGTAATGATATGCAGTTATACATAAATAACAAAAAGAAAACCAGTATCATCCCAATACAAGAACAGCAGGCTATGAAGACCTCGATAAAATGCACAAAATATCATGCTAGTTCTAACTATACGCCTCATTTTATCCTTTCTGTTACGATTATGAAATCCTAAATTACTCCTTCAACAAAACAAACTGTAAAAAAGGGGACGGAAATCTTAGTCAAAAGAAGAGATGAAAGTCTACCAATTGTGTCCTCAAACGAGCTTGAAGGTTTTGATAAACTTCAGATGATGGATTCAAATCCAAGAGCCTGTTGACATCAAAAAGCGCTGAGTGATACTCCTTAAGGGTGACAAGTGTTTGTGACCGCAGCATTAGTGCTCCAGTGTGCTTGTGATCAAGCTCAAGCACTGAGGTGCATTCTTCCGCTGCCTAAAATTGCATAACAATTAAAAAACTGAAGCTAGTTTATGATAATAGTCATATTGGATGACAAGAGTTTTGATAACATAATAGCAGAAGGTGAAATCTAACCAATGATGAACAAGCTCAAGCATCTATTCAGATTTCAGACAAAACTACCCAACCAAGTTTTAGCTTCACCCTCAATATTGAAATTTGAAACAATATTGAAATTTATTCTTTTGAAACCTAATCTATGGAAAATATTGAAATTTGAAACAATATGCCTTTTGTTCCTTTTACAACTTTGTAAATGAGCTTATATGGGAAAATTTTGACTTCTTCTGCCTGGTCATGCCTACTTTAACACATTATCTGTATAGAGTAGTGGCACTGTCATAAAACAAAATTAACACAAAGGGCAACAGAAGCACNATGAATAGCAACTATAGAATAACATTCAATTAAATAATTGTAGAAGAGGGAAAATACCACTACAATAATTGAAGCATCATCGCACAAGGCCAGGTGAAAGTTGATCACATTTACATGGGTAACAGTTAAGTAATGATATGCAGTTATACATAAATAACAAAAAGAAAACCAGTATCATCCCAGTACAAGAACAGCAGGCTATGAAGACCTTGATAAAATACACAAAATATCGTGCTAGTTCTAACTATACGCCTCATGTTATCCTTTCCGTTATGATTATGAAATCCTAAATTACTCCTTCAACAAAACAAACTGTGAAAAAGGGGACGGAAATCTTAGTCAAAAGAAGAGATGAAAGTCTACCAATTGTGTCTTCAAACGAGCTTGAAGGTTTTGATAAACTTCAGATGATGGATTCAAATCCAAGAGCCTGTTGACATCAAAAAGCGCTGAGTGATACTCTTTAAGGGTGACAAGTGTTTGTGACCGCAGCATTAGTGCTCCAGTGTGCTTGTGATCAAGCTCAAGCACTGAGGTGCATTCTTCCGCTGCCTAAAATTGCATAACAAATAAAAAACTGAAGCTAGTTTATGATAATAGTCATATTGGATGACAAGAGTTTTGATAACATAATAGCAGTAGGTGAAATCTAACCAATAATGAACAAGCTCAAGCATCCATTCAGATTTCAGACAAAACTACCCAACCAAATTTAAGCTTCACCTTCAATATTGAAATTTGAAACAATATTGAAATTTATTCTTTGAAACCTAATCTATGGAAAATATTGAAATTTGAAACAATATGCCTTTTGTTCCTTTTACAACTTTGTAAATGAGCTTATATGGGAAAATTTTGACTTCTTCTGCCTGGTCATGCCTACTTTAACACATTATCTGTATAGAGTAGTGGCACTGTCATAAAACAAAATTAACACAAAGGGCAACAGAAGCACATGAGACACATGCCTTCCCCGATGAGTGTCAAATATAAAGTCTCTAGTAAGAAATCAGAGCCTTATTTAGCAATATAAGGTTAATACTCCCTCCATTCAAAATTGTGTTAGATGACTTCCAAGGAATGTAGTCAAACGCAAAAGGGAACAAATACTTTTCCCACAGAAAAGACGAATGAATTTGAATCCAGTCTGCTTTTGTCTCTCAGTTTTTTTTTTCCCCATTATGGGGAGAGGGGGAGATTACAACTGAATAGAAACACAAATAGGGTGGCCAACCCTAACAAAGGCCTCTAAAAACCCGGAAAACAGTGCAGCAAACAAAGAACCAAGAACAAGCGGAAATTGGTCAAATAAATGACTCAACCTATAGCAGCCAGCCGGCCACAAAGGGTTACAATCAAAGGCAAAACAAATGATTTCGGAAGGGGCGCGAACCTCAAAAGGCCCCTCAATGCTTTTCAATGGGGTGCGAACTTCAAAAGACCCCTCAACCCTTCCCAAACTCTTGCAAGGAACAGGACAGTAGAGCATGCACTGAAAGAGGCTAAAACGGAGCCACCAAGGGAGCCACACCTCAACAAACAAAACCAGCAACCACACACTGGAAGGAGAAGCCACCACAAGCAAGTAATACAACTGAAGAGCTGGGAGACTAAATCCCACAAAATACAGAAAAGCAGAGAAAACAAGAGAAAAACAACAAAAATCCCAAACAACAGCAGCTCCCGTGGAAGGCACGACACAGGAGGAGAACACTAATGGGAGCGTGAAAACCACACTCCAACACTGGGAGCCGCAAGGAGGCCTGGAAGGCAGTGCTGAAGTGGAGAGGTTGGAAATGGCGGTGGTGTGGCGTGTCGGTGGAAGGGAAAGTCGTAGAAGGACAAATATAACATGGACATACCACGATCTGAAATTCCTGAAAAACCCCAAAGAGCGGAGAGGCTCAGAGCATATGGCAGGGATGGCACGGCTCAGCGGGGGGAAAGGGGTGGTGCGGCAGTGGAGGAGGAGCGGGGGTGGCGCTGTTGGAGAGGGAGAGAGTAAACCCAAAAAACTAGAGAAAAGAGGGGAAGCCAAGAGAAAGGGGAAAGGGAAGAGGGAAAAGAGGAGGGAGGAAGAAACTCCATCCCTCCTCACCCGAAACAGCCACAAGAAGCGAAGGTACGCCTCACAGAAGAAGAGAAGACTTCTCTTTTAGAGAGAAGGAAGAGTTTCTTTCTCATGAAAGAGAGAAGCAAATTGAAGCTTGTTTTGATAATTTTGTCTCTCAAAGTCGACTCTTATAAAGTGTGGCTTATAAATAGTATATAAAATACCTTAGTAATGAAAGATGACTCTATGAAGTTGTAAATCGAAATAGACCTCGTGAAATGAAAATTATTGAGGCTGCAAAGAGACTTTCTAGTAGCTTCCCTGTGAAAGTGAATAGGCTATGAGAATCCTTTGCAAACTTTGAATGTGAATTTGCAAAAGACATAGTAAGATACCCTCTATATGCAATTCTATTTGCTTAATAATCATTCTAATAAGAACAAGATGAGAAAGGAAATGATGTCGGGTAAGATTAGAAAGTTTGGCAAGAGCAGATGTCAGTCTTGCATCTAATTTAGCTTTAACCAAGTGAATGACATTCTTTTTCACAAATTATTTTAAGGATAAAAAGGGAATCTTTAGGTTGTCATTGAAAGGTATTTGCCAGTGCTGCCAATGAAACAACCAGTTCACCTTGCTCTAAAGGAGGAGAACCTCAGCCAATCCAGTATATGCATTAATAATATAATGTTCTCTGGCATGAGGATTAACTTTAAATGATTGAGGCAGCAGGCAGCATATGTGTTTAACAATGGAAACTTAAGCGCCCTCCACTTTTCAAGAAAAAAGACAGGATATGTTAAGGCAGAGTCCATATAACCAACTCTATCCCCTCATGTACATGTACATAGCAAGATTGAAATAAGCTTGTTCAATGAAATTTAATAAGACAGTCTATAGTGAGACTTTCTAAGATACTAATAGTATGGGTTATAGACAAATAAGACTTTTCTAATAAAATAATGCAGAATGGAGAGGATGCAGTTTTAAAGAGCACATTCAAACAAGTATGAAAATAAAGTAATATGAGGAAAACAGCTACTCGAGACATTATTTTAGCTATTCTTGATACTACAATTTAAAAATCTTCAAGTCATGAAGAACAAAATGAGGCTTGATGGTCATTTACCAATAAATCATTATACATCAACACCAAATAGAGTTATATTTGATATGTTATGGTTGTCTATACTGCCACCATCCGAGATATTTTCCAACCTTTTATAAAGATTTCCTTAATTTGTAGAGCTCGCTTGGTCCTTCGACTACAAAAAACAATAAGGGTCATCTTCCAAATGAAGTGTTCATATTCTTCCCATTACCATCATCCGATATCTAGTGTAGCCACCCTCTTCTGCCATCCATCCAAAGCCTTCTATACTTTAAGCTATGCGGAACAGTAATCATATTGGTTACATATGCTTATGAACACACTATCTACGGGTTCACACTTTTTGGAAATTTTATTATTGAAGTTAATTTTTCTTCCATTTATCATCCTCAATTGCACTTAAGCATGTTGCAGATTTTACTCACTCCTCCTGAATAGAATATGGAAAACATCTTTCCCTCCCTGACTGCTGATAAATACATCAAAAGTACCAAATAGCCAATAGGAGTATCAAGGGACAAGAATGAGGGGAAAATAAAAGCATAAATGATTTATGGCATACACGCACAGCTGGTTAGCAAAAGATTGAATAGTAGATGCTAAAAATAGAGTTTTTCTTTTTTTTAAAAAAAAAAGAGCACACGCCCCCATGGATAATAATGGCAAGCAAAAAGCTTAAAGCCACAAATAGAACCATTTCAACACCCACCACAACAAAACAGGCCGTTTTTTTTTTCCCATCAAAATCTTCGGTCCAAGTGAATTTGTCTCTTCCAAAAATTCCAATCCATTTGATTAAATCCGAAGCAAATTCATATATAAAGCTAGCTCCATCCTTAATCCACATGCATACACACACATAGATAGAGACAAACATCATGCACGGATGCGGACATACATACGAGGAAGAGAAGAGGAAGAAGAACCTTGCTGAAATCGTGGAGTTTGAGAAAACAAGCGGCTCGGTTGCTATGGAGAGCGATCTTTTGGGGGTTGGTCTTGGCCATCGCCAGGGCCTCCGTGTAAAACCCTAGCGCCACCGCGTACCGTCCCTCCCGGTACATCTGGTGCGCCCGCTCGATCATGCTCAACGCCGCCGATGCCATGGCAATCAATCTCAACCGTCCGATATTTAAATATATTTTACTTTCCAGGATTTTTGAATGTAACAAAGAAAATGAAAAATAGGGAACATGTGGTTTTATTTGATTGTTTGCCGTGTGTTTGTCTGATTGGTTTGGGTTTTAAATTTTGATTTGGTGGCGCAAAGGTGGCAACATGTGCTGTCAGCCCGCCAACCAACTTTGAAACACCAAGCGCGCCGTGTGGCGGTGCTTCTTAGGTGGCAACACGCTCTATATATATATAGGGATAAATGCAGTCCTTGTGATTAGCCAAAATAATAAATCACTTTATATGGTATCAAAAAAAATTTAAAGATCCTTATGACGCCAACTAAGATTATATTTCAGCCCTTACTCAACATTATACTGTTACAATAAATTAACATATTCTCTTATATCCTCAAAAATTTATTTCGCGCATAATCCTCCCTTATGTTCATCTTCCTCAGTCGCTTCATAAAATGCGACCGTTAAATTATTGTAAAATGCTTCCAAATCATGGCGATGAAGATACAAAATGAGGGAGGGTTACGCATATAATAAAATGTTGGAAATAGAAGATATTAGGTTAATTTACTGCAGTTGTATGATGTGACAAAGTAACGGATTCTGTTAAGTTACTTAACGGAAATTGATTTTAGGAAGTAAACTATTATTTTAGCCTATCACGAGGACCTATAAATTGTTTTTTATACTACATGAATTTATTTGTAATTTAGGCCAATTACAGGAACTTATAAATTATTTGTTATATACAGGGAATGATTTGTAATTTAGGCCAACCATATACATATATGCCGCATTATTAATTTGTATAATAATTTATTAAATAAAATTATTCTTTTTATTATTATTAGAAGATGATCGAATAACATTCCACGGTGTTTCTAGATTCCATTTGCATCACCTCTATAAGAGCATTCATAGTTGGTGACTCATAGCCTTAGTAAAATGGTAATTTACATTTCACATAATCAAAAAAGATGAAGTTACTTCTCATCAATTTCATGAGTTCCTAATTTCTTGGCTAAGGCTATAAGAGCATTCACAATGAACTCCTTAAATAAAAATAAAAATTAAATTTGACGAGAAAAATTTACTTTATTAAATTTAGAGAACAACTTTTAAAAAGAATAAAACATCAAATTCCTTATATCTTTCTCTACTTTAGTTAAATATCTTTTTTTTTTTTTTTTTTGGTTCATTAGTTTTAAACTAGTAGGAGAAAGGAGAGTAAAAAATAAGAACAAAAAATTATGTAACTCTTGCTCTTTTGGCTCTTGGAATGTAAGAGTGATTTAAAGTAACGTACGAAATTTGTTTAACGGATATTTTTAAGAGTTCCATTAAATTTTTAGAGAAAAGTTAAATGTATAGAGCCCATTGTGAATACACTAATGAATCCCATAAATTGAGTATTTTTATATTGTTTATAGGATTAAAATCAAATTTATTGTATAACCATCTTTTAGCTGTCTCTTTTTGTAAATCCAATAAACTTATCATTAAATTTGTAGATTCACATAGGTCCTACATAAATTTAATGACAGATTCACCCATTTAAAAAGATAGAATATATATATATGAACCAACAATTTTATATAAGCAAGCTGAATAAGAGAGACAGAAGGGCGGTTAATATACAAGACCCACCAACCCACATCTTTGAAACAATTACCAACCCACAACTTTGAACCAACGCGTGCTTGAGAGAAGAGGCACAACGCTTATAAGTAAAAAACTTCTACTCCATTTCGTGGTCGGCGAGGAAGGAGGAAGTACAGTAGCATAAGTTATTGAAGGCAAGTGGCCACATATTTCCTTATGCAAGCGTCATTCATTACCTAATAATACAACCAAACAATGCATCTTTCTTTATTTATTTATTTATTTATTTATTCGTTTTCTTCTAGTCTGAATTGTGCTGATCAAGTACCGGCAAAGCCTGGTACAGAATTTCAGCTGCATGATCAAGCTCCTGCTCTGTTATGATCAATGGAGGCACAAGTCTAATAACATTGCCTTTTCCAGCTGTTAATACAAGAAGGCCAGCATTTCGGCATGCATCAACAAGGGGGCTGGCAGGTACATCCAACTCGATTCCGACAATAAGCCCCAGTCCACGTATTTCTCTCACATGCGAGCTTCCTCCAATCTTCTGCTTTAAAATTTCTTTCAAGAAAAGGCCCTTCTTAGAGACACTGGCTAAGAAACTAGGATTTGAGATTTTATCTACTACAGCAAGGGCAGCATTACAGACAAGAGGCCCACCAGCAAATGTGCTCCCATGATCTCCATAATTCATGGCAGAAGCAACTCTTTCTGTCACTAATACAGCTCCAATGGGTAGCCCTCCGGCAAGAGGCTTGGCAAGTGTCATTATATCAGGGAATACACCAAAGGCCTCATGGGCCCAGAGGTATCCAGTTCGACCTAATCCACATTGTACCTGTAAAATGAGAGAAGAAAAAAAAAGTCTATCAGAGAGGACAGATTTTACAATGCCAGTATGATACTTTTCTGTGTTTGTGCGAACAAGATATGAAACAGACAAGTCTCACTGATATCATGGATCCCCAGATGTCATCAAAAGAAGAATATTACTACTATTTTCCGAAAATGTAGAGAGTAAAGAGAAAGAAAAAAAAAAAAAAAAAAAACCATTTTTAACACCTTACCACGGAACTACAGACATGAAGTCAATTTCCCAAATGCATTTCATTTCAGTTACAATTCAGCCTAGATTATCTTGTTTTAAGGATATGAATGTTCAAAAACCTAAATATATAGAAAAATTAGCCTACATTAAATTTTGGTTGATGAAAACCTGGACCAGATGTCTAAAATTGAGACATGAATCAGCAGATAAGGATTTTGACCCAACTCCACACACACACACACACACACACATATATGAGAAACGCTACACTTCCAATTTTTTTTTTTTCCAAAAGTTGGTTTCCAAATGATGTGTCACCATCCCATGAATTAGTGACAAATTTTCCAAAATAATAAATCTCAAGTGATGGTAACACATCATTTGAGAACCAACTTTTTTTTTAGAAAAAAAAAAAATTTGGGAAGCGTAGCACTTCTCTATACTATTTAAAAGAGAATGCAAAAGCCATGGGCAGTGATCCAAGAAGTTGAATGGGAAATTGCAAAAGAGTTTTAGCTTCAAACAGAGTCATGTACTTTCCTAGCTGCAGAGAGATTTGCCTGCATTATCACATCAGCTAAGAAATTCCAGTATTAGCTGAGTATCTTTGATCCCATTGTATTGTTATAGAAGTCTCTCTTTCTTGTATTGTGATATAGACTAAAAGTAATATACCTTTATATACTAATTGGGAATAGAAATTTTGAGGAAAAGTTTGAGAAATAGATATAGATCCTCAAAGGTAACCAAAGGACACAACAACCTCCCTATGCAAATGATATCAACCACGAAGATCAAGCATCAAAAAACTATAGAATTCCAGTCAGTGCTCAAAAAGTGTAAGTAGCTCCATCAAAAGTTAACATCATCCCTCCCAGTAGACAGCAACAGTCTAACAAATGTAGTAGACTGTTTCTACTAACAGAACGTAACATCTTTCTACCTAAATTTTAAAACACTAGCAAGAACCCCAAAGAACCTACAAATTAACCACGACATGCTATGTTAAAAAAAAGAGTGATGATAATTTTTACCAATCAATTTTTTTTTATTTTTTTACTTATTTTTTATTGGTAAAAACAACTTAGGTACTCATATGGGATTAAACATATATCCTCATTCTCCACCTCCTATTTCAGTGGGAAGATGCAATTTGGTCCAAAAACCACGCTCAAGTGATGCTAATAATAACGATGACAATACTAATGATTTGGTTAAGATGGTGATGTATATAATAGAAAAGCTCAGTAATGTGAAATCTATGTGACAAATGATATACCCCATGAGTCTAGCTAGATCCCTCTAAGATGGTGGTCGTAAGCTCATAGGTCGGATGAATAGTGGTAAACAACTATTGATGTATCTTACAGAAGACCATGCCAAACACAGATATATACGTACAAGTATAAATAACAACATATTAACCACAAAGAATTAACATATGAAAAGGTTCATCACCAGCTACTAGGGAATAATAACCTAAATCTTATTTCAATTTTTGATGTTCTAGAGAGTATTTGGTCTGATCTGAACAACAGGTTGGTGAGGTTTTGCCATTAATCTCAGAATCAAGTATTGAGAGTTGAGAGTCCAGCTAATACAAGAGAACCGGATGGGCGTACAGAGTTTTGTAATCTGGGAAGAAAAGCAAAAATTTCGTTTCGGACTCCAGACAAGACGGTCATTTAGACATTAAAATTCCCAATACAAGCTAATAGTAGAGCTTTTGACGACATAATCATTGCTCAAGTGGAAATTATTTTCTGATATCAAATATTAGGTTTTAGAAAACCAAAACACAAAACAGTACTTACTTTGTGGGCATACATGTCACTCTTATCAAAATGCAACTATAATCAACTTAACAGATGATTACCTCATCAAAGACCAACAGAGCCCCAGAATCATCACAAGCACTGCGCAAAAATTGCAAGAACTCCTTTGTTGCACTGTATATACCCCCTTCACCCTGGATAGGTTCCACAAAAACTGCTGCAGTTCTTCCTTGCTGAATCAATTTTTTTGTAACTTCTATATTTCCATACTCCAAAAAAGTGACTCCAGGCATGACAGGTTCAAAAGGTGACCTGTAATGCTCTTTGCTTGTCAAAGCAAGAGCACCCACGGTCCGACCATGAAAGGAATTAGTGAAAGAGATGAACTCAGTTGCAGGTTCTTTGGCATCGGGATGTGTGTATCTTTGAAACTTCCTGGAAAATTTAATAGCAGCCTCATTTGCTTCCGTTCCAGAATTTGAGAAAAACACACGATCAGCAAAAGAAGAAGCTACTAGACGCTTGGCAAGCTCTACCTGTGACAAAATCTTATTATTAATTCTTAATAAAGTCAGAAATAATTAGTGTAATAAATTTCAGAGAAACATGTGGAGAAAAGGCAGGATTGAATTCACATAGTGTCACAGACGGGAATAATTTTATAATGTAAAGAAGACATTTCTCACATATTTTCTCTTTCTCTTTCCCATTTTTTTTTCCTTTTCTACTCTTCTCCCTTCCTCTTTTGATTAGTACAACACTTCTCCCCTCTATTGTTCAAACATGTTTTGGACAAACACCCAACTAGCATTTCTTTCCAATAGGCAATGGCAAGTTTTAATATCTTAATTAGGTTTTAGCCAAGTAATTGTATTATTAATGTCAATTCGATCATGAAGATTAAAGATATTTGCACCCCTATAATAAATAAAACATTACACAATATTAGGATGGGTGGGGGAATTATTTATTAGATTTGAGGTGGGTGATGATTCTAAGATCAGATTTTGGCATCATGTGTGGTGCAGGGATCAGACTTTGAAGGCAGCTTTTCCGGAGTAGTTTAATACACTCACTTCAAGATGGCTTCAGTGGCAGATCACTTGCAGTTTTATAATGACCCTTTAGCGTGGAACATCACTTTTATCATAACAGTGCATGAAGGTGGATTTACCTTGTTCTTTAACTTTTGTATTCTCTTAGATTGAGATGGGGTAGTGAGGATAAGATCCTTCCAAAAGGTGGGTTTTTGTGGTCAGATCATTTTACAATGTGCTATATACCCCAATGGCACTCCCTTTCCTTGGAAGAGCATTTGAAGGAATAAGGCTCCTTCAAGAGTGATATTCTTTGCATGAACGGTAGCTTTAGGGAAAACTCTCACTATAAGAGCGGGGAAACCATTGATCATATATTGCTCTATTGTGAAGTAGCAAGAGACTTGTGGGAATCAATCTTCCATCTGTTCGGGATAGAGTGGGTCATACCTCAACGGGTAGTGGAGTTGTTGGCTTGTTGAAGATGACAGTTTGGAAGGCATGGCAATATAAAAATTTGGAAGATGATTCCACTCTGCTTAATATGGTGTATTCAGATATAACATGGTGCTTGAAACTTCAAAGACTGTGAGAGGACGGTGACAAACTTAAAACCCTTTACGTTCAAGTCTCTTTATGATTGGATGGTTGATTATAATTGTTTTCGTTTTTCTTAGAACTTCACGATGTGTACTTTTGTTAACCCCTCTGTGCTTCTTTATGAGATTGGATTGATTAAAAAAAAAAAAAAAAAATTACATTACCCATCATGCAGTATGATTTATGTAGATCACATTCATGAGTTGAAAGCATTTAATTGGCCTCAATAGGATGGGGAAATGAGAGATTCAAACTAGTGACTTCTGCTTGCTTCATTAAGTGTAGTATCTAACCAATTAAGCTAACCCTTAAGGTTAAGTTGAAAGCACTTGTATCATTCATATAGAACACATCCATGAGTTGAACTAAATTTGGACTCAATTNTTGTGCGCTTTGGTGTTCCCTTGGTGTCTAGACGCTCTCTTTTGTATGCTGTGTTGTGCCCCTTGTTCTTTGTGGTGCACCCCCTGTGTATTTGATTGCGCCCCCTTATGGGTTTTTGTTATATACAACTTTTACTTATCAAAAAAAAAATTTGGAAGATGATTCCACTCTGCTTAATATGGTGTATTCAGATATAACATGGTGCTTGAAACTTCAAAGACTGTGAGAGGACGGTGACACACTTAAAACCCTTTACGTTCAAGTCTCTTTATGATTGGATGGTTGATTATAATTGTTTTCGTTTTTCTTAGAACTTCTCGATGTGTACTTTTGTTAACCCCTCTGTGCTTCTTTATGAGATTGGATTGATTAAAAAAAAAATTACATTACCCATCATGCAGTATGATTTATGTAGATCACATTCATGAGTTGAAAGCATTTAATTGGCCTCAATAGGATGGGGAAATGAGAGATTCAAACTAGTGACTTCTGCTTGCTTCATTAAGTGTAGTATCTAACCAATTAAGCTAACCCTTAAGGTTAAGTTGAAAGCACTTGTATCATTCATATAGAACACATCCATGAGTTGAACTAAATTTGGACTCAATTGGTTTCACATGATTCAAAATATTTAGTACCATTCTAATAATTTAAATAAGCAACCATACGATGATTTAGTTCCTCAACCAAGCAAAGCAAACATTACAACAAAAATAAATAACTAAAGTGTAAGAAATGCACGAACCTGAGGGATGGAATAATACATATTGCTGACATGAGTGAGGGTAGTGGCCTGCTCAACCACGGCCTTCAACCAATCCTCATCCCCATGCCCTAGCGCATTCACCGCAATCCCGGCACTCATGTCCAAATACTCTCGCCCCTCGACGTCGTACAATTTACAGCCCTTGCCACTGGCAAGCACAACCGGTGCTCTCGCGTACGTCCCAACCAGAACCCTGGCCTCCGTCTCCATCACCTCCTTGCTCTTCGGAATCCCAGGCTTCACCGCGTTACCATCCGTTGCTTCCACTTCCACGTTCAGACATGCGGTCGCGTGCAACGTCCTTCGCCCGTTGCTGATTCCTAGCAACGACGTCGTTTCTATGTGTAGACTGAACGATCGGCGGAGGGTGCTCGACGGGGATAGTGGATTGTTGAGGCAAACGTGAACGGAACTCATCGCTCCTCTTGCCACAGTCTCCGTTTGAGAAAATGCGGAGAGAAAGTTTGAGATCGTGATTGTGTTCGTTCAAATTTGACTGATTGTTTTGTCCTTTTCAAAAGAAGGGAAATCTGGGCATCTGCCTTTTTTTCTTTCGGGGCCGGCGCAACCAATTCTAACTTTCTAAGAGCATTCCCAGCTATCCGATCATATTCCCTATATTTAAGGGTCTAAATTACTTTTTGCGTCAATATGTCATCCAACAGCTTTCCTAAATTATTTCCTATATCATTAAAATATTATTTTTTTATATATTTTTTCCTTTAATATATATACTTTCTCTCTCTTACTTCATCTCCTTCTTCTTCCTTTTCCCTCCGGCAAAAACTCTCCCTTTCTCTACCTTACTTTCCCTGTCTGTCTCCCTTCTCTCTCATTGTGCCGAATGGCAGAGATCAAGCTATGGCGGTCAGGCTTTTATGGTGATCAAGCAATCAAGCTATGGTGATCAAGCTATGATGGTCAGGCTTTTATGGAGATCAAACTATGGCCGGCCGGTCTTTTGACCAGATCCCCCTAAAAACCGTTCGTGCGGGTCTCCCCGCATGCGGCTAACGCCATTCTAGGTGGCCCAGTCCAGCATTTATTCGCAAATCCCTTCTGGGTTTCTTTCATTTAATTAGTTTCTGAGATTTCTAGGTTTCTTTCACCCAACTTGATAAAAGTCTTTCTCTTTCTCTGTTCAATTGCTCTCTTCTCTTGCCGTCGTGGCTTAGTTTTCTCATTTGGGCTCTTTTGGGTTTCTTCTTTGTTGCAATTGAACTCTTTTGGGGGTAGTAATCTTTTGTGGGTTTTGTTTGAGGTAAACAAGCTCAGAACACTTTCACAGCTCAATGGCGTCGACGATTTCTCTCACTGGTCAGATGTGTTGAATAATCTGGGTTTGCTTTTGATTTGTTACATTTCCGGTTGCAGGGTTGATGGCGTTTTTGTGTTGGTGAGGTGCGAGAGAGAGACAGAGAGGCGAGAGTGACGAGAGACTTGAGACGAGACAGGAGAGAGAAAGAATTTTTTTCAATTTAATAAAGCATCGGATCGCTACAGTGAAACCTTATATATAAGGCTCTATAACATATTAATATTTAAGAAATCATATAGAGAATTTATTGTTTAACTTTTTTTATGATTTTTTGGACCTATTTTTTATACATAGGGAACAGACTATAAAAAGTCTGCTGAAAATGCTCTAAGGGGTTCAGCGGGAAATTCAAGCAAATTTTTGTTTTTTATTTAAATATTATATTATATTTTTTCTTTAAATTATATTGGGAATTGTTGTCCATCTTGCTTTATTTGTATGTCTTTTTCCCCTAAACATATAAATTATAAATAAATACGTCAAATTCACTTTGTGCCAAATGTGTACAAAAAATACCACGCCTCAAAAGCATATTCTTAGCTCAGATCGACTTTTTCTTAAAACAGGAAGTGAAACCGGACTGAAGTAGATTTAGTTGATGTGAGGGGAAAAAAAAATATTTTGTATAAAAAAGTAAAATTTTAGTTTTGTAATTATTTGTTTATTCGAATAGTAATAAAAAAAATGATTGATGTGATGTAAATAGTAAAAATGTTGGGTTGATTTTGAAATGAATTTTTTAGGTAATTAAGTCCGGTTCGGTCTAGTCCACTCCTTTGCCAAATACACCTTAAGAGCATATTTGTGATTGCGTTTGAGAAATATAGTTTTTAAGTAAAAAATAGCTTTTAGGTAGAAGTTTCATTTAAGCTTTTGTTAAAAGTATTTTGACAATTTTAAAACTTTTTGGACCTTTAAAATAACTTTTAATTTTGATACTAAATGGATTTTTTTAGTATTAAAAGCATTTTTAGGCACCTTAAACGCAATCTCAAACCAACCCTAAATCTTTCATATTTTCACTTTCATGGCACGGAGATTTTCTTTAGTCTTAAAGAGGGATCTGGATCCCCTAAAATTCTATAAAATTTTTCTCAAATTTCTAAATCTAATCGTCCATTATATTTAAGGGTTAAAAATAAGAGTAATGCTAGGCTTACAAAAACCAACCCTAAATCTTTCATATTTTCACTTTCATGGCACGGAGATTTTCTTTAGTCTTAAAGAGGGATCTGGATCCCCTAGAATTCTATAAAATTTTTCTCAAATTTCTAAATCTAATCATCCATTATATTTAAGGGTTAAAAATAAGAGTAATGCTAGGCTTACAAATATATTTTACAAAAAAACTTTTACAAACTGATGTGGCACAGCATGATTGGATATGAGATAAATTCAAATTTTGAGAAACCCAATTATATTATGTCATATCAGTTTGTAAAAGTTTTTTTATAAAATATGTTTGTAAGCCTAGTATTTTTCTAAAAATAATGCCACTTTTTTGGTCTTATTAAGGAAACAAAATAACTTGTTTTCTCCCCCCAAAAAAAAGGCACAAATAGTCTTGGCTTTTTTGAAGTGATTTATTTGAGTCCCGCTATGCGGATGCCAAAATTTGGCAACTTAGCGTCGGACATATATTTTTAAAAAAATTGTTATTTTTTTTAGTTAAATTTCTATGAGTTAATGTTTAGTTTCTAATGTTTCAAAATTTATTTTTGGATTCAAAACTAAAATTTATGGGTGAAATGTTAATCCTTTAGGGATAGTATCACCCAAAAGGGACTCGATCATCCTAAATTTAGTGTTAATACCCCAAATTTAGTGCTAATACCTTAAATTTGAATTTTTCTTATAATATATCTCTTCTTAAATTTTTTTTTAAAAAAAATGTCTACGCTTGGCTGCCTCAATTTGGCAGCCAAAAATATCAACTCAATTTATTTATTTCGTTTCCATCTCTAAACGAAAAAGAAACGCACAATTTTTTCCTCCTAGAACAAAACAACTCATGGCGCTTCTTCTTCCACCACCTTCTTCTTCGTAAAAAAAAAAAAAAAAAAAAAANAGTCTGAACATATATATTAATATATTATAGAGGGATGATAAAAGACCCAATTTTTACCAAACTTTTGCATTTTTTATTTTTTATTTAAAAAAAAAAACAAAGTAAAAAATGAAAAAAGTGTCTGAAGCAATAATATATATTTTTTGTCCTTCTTTTTATTGGTATTTTTTAAAAATGAAAATTTAGAAAAATGGGCATTTTTCATAAAAAAATTACCATTTTTCTGAAGAAAAACGTAATTTTCATTTTTTAAAAAATACCAATAAAAAGAAGGACAAAAAATATATATTATTACTTTAGACACTTTTTTAATTTTTTTACTTTTTTTAAAAAAATAAAAAATAAAAAATGCAAAAATTGGGCAAAAAAGTTAGGCCTTTAACATTTTCCTATATTATATGCAAATAATTTATCATAGTTTAATTTATAGAAATTTAGATGGAGAAAGGCTTAATTATGAACTAAATTACTTTTGCTACTTACTCTAAATTAAATCCCGAAAACGAAAGAAAGAAAAAAAAAAAACCTTTAAAAAATAGCTTGTGGTTGTATAGATTACAAGTTAGTTTTCTTAATGAGGAATGTTATAATGCTATATACCATGCTTTTAACCCACCACCATCATAACTTGTTGCTTGTTGAGGTGACAATGTCAATTAAGGGTAAAAAGATAGTTACGATTAGTAGTTATTGATTAAAATCGCTAACCGTAACCACTTAAGCGGTTAGTAAAACCTGTTAACTGCTTAGGCGGTTAACCAATGGTTCATGGTTAATACCTATAACTACTAACCACTTTTTAAAAGAAAAAAATATTTTTAAAAAAAGGTTAGAAAAAAAACAAAACAAAACAAAGTCGTTTAAACACAAAAATGGTGTCGTTTCATATATATGTATATAAGCGGTTAGCGATTATTTCAAAGTCTGAAACCGCTAATCGTAAGTGCTTAGGCGGTTTCAAAATTATATGGGAAAGCTCCATTAATTATATATCATAAACGAGCTTCTTTTTTTCTTCTTTATTTAACTTTTTATATCAAGACTCATGAGAAAGGTGAAACTCAAACACTGATAATTATTAAAGTCGTTCGACTATTCTATTTGCAGCCTCAGAAAGTTGTTCATAAATCTTCATCTCATGAACAATATATTCAGAGATTCCCGCTCTATAGCTTTCAATCTTTGAGTGGCATCTGAGCTCATACTCAAGCGCCTCATTCACAAACCTTTCAGCATCATCGTACTTCCCATTCTTCAAACAAGAGGTCGCTGAAGAGAGCCCTTTTTCTGCAGAGGAATACCCTTGGCAACACTCTTTAAAAACAATCTTCATTGCTGGATCTTTGGAGCTGGATGCTAACTCCGACATGTTGGCTGCTAATGTCTTTGCCTGATTTTCCAGACAAGTTACGAGAATGGTGGCGATTCCTACTCTGTTAGCGGCTGCGGCGCGCCGGTCGGATTCTACACACTGCATGCATGTTGTTGGTACCTCGGCATTGTGACATTCCGTTCGGATCAACTTGTCGTTGGCTCTAACAAGCAATGGTACTGGAGGAGTAAGGAGAAGGTGAAGAATGCTGAAAATTGTAAATAAAGTCATTCTCTTAATTATATGATGATCGATGATGAATGTTCTCTAGCTGCATATTCGATCTCTTGACATTTTTAATTTTTTATACATGAAACATTAGAAAGATGGCATTTAATTACCTAAGAAAGATGACAGTTACATGTTACAAGTTTATTAATTAGCTAACAACCGTTTAACTTCATATTCAAAGTCCATTGGTCGCAATACACAGTTTTCTAGGCCTCCTTGTCGTCACATACTTGATTGCCATAGTAGCATTTATGCCTTTGTTTGATATCATTTTTGTTCTTTTCTTTTATTATTATTATTATTATTATTTTCTTTTTTCTCTCAAACCAAAAGCAAAAGCGACAAATGTCCCTGTTATTCACTTCATTACCTCTGCATAAGAGCCTTTAACCTCGGGGTGCTTCTTAACGGTGCGGGGCTAGCTGACAGTAGCGCATGGAATGTGTGAGGGTCTGTTAATCTCGGGGTGCTTTTTAACGGTGCGTGACTAGGTGACAGTACGTAGTGCATGGAAGACATTAGGGTGTGTTGAGTTTTTGTTATTGTATTTTTATTGTTTTTAAATAAGAATAGCCGACAGTAGTGCATGAAACGCGTGAGGATGTGTTGAGTTTTTATTATTGTATTTTTGTTGTTTTAAAATAAGAATATATTATCTTTAAATCTGCTTCTAGTTGCGATTTATGGAGTAAAATTTTATTCATTTTTTTAGGTTTTGTTTTCACGTACGAATTGATCTTAAGAATGATGGAATTAGTTTTCAATCAATCTTTTGTTTTTTTAATGGTTCTTTTTCTAAGAGTAAACCACACACTGATGACAAAGGAGTTATCAAGCATAAATAACAATTGTCATTATCGCTATAAAAAACCGATAGTTTAGTTACGTATCTATAGTACATGTTTATTTACAACGTCACCAATTGGTGACGTTCTAATTTGTGACACGTCGCTAATTTTTTTAGTGACGTGTTAGATATTAACACATCACCTTCTTAAAAAAAAAACTACTAAAAAAATTGGAAAATGAAAAAAATAAAATAAAATAGTGATGTATTATTGTTCACACGTCACCAATTGGTGACGTGTTATATATAGTGACATGGCACCAATTGATGATGTGTTAATTGAACACGTCCCCACTTGGCGACGTGCCACAGTGGTCAAACTGCAATTTCTAAATGTTAAATTGCAATTTTAAAGGTCAAACTGTAATTTTTCAAAACGCTTAACTACATGTTTATAAATATTTTTTCAAATTGTATATTTGAAAATCGTTATTTTTAAAGTACAATTTCTAAAAATTGCATTTTTGAAACTACTAATTTTTAAAAATGTAAAGGTATTTGGTAAAACATGTTAAAAAATATTTTTTTTATCAAATATTTATTATGAGAAATCATGATTTCGGTTTAAATTCGCGCTTCTTCAAATAAGCACATTCTTGCCTGCTTATAAAAATTATTATTATTTTTAATTTTAAATTAAGTATTTTTTAAGTGACAATATCAAATATTTTGTATATTTTAAAAACATAAATTATTCTTATAAAATTACAATTTCAAACACACCCTACATAAAATAAAGAAAAGTTCTTTTTTGATATATGTAAAAGGGTGGTGCTACTGTTCGGTCATGGCACAAAACCCCACATTTTTTCCCACCATTCATTAGTTGACACCTCACCCATTTAAGAAAATTGCACAAACTAAAAACAAAATCAAAACACCCGATCAACAAATCAAGCCACCAAATAAATAACCCACCGCCCATCTCCGGCAATGGACGCCGCCACCCACCGCCATTCGCCGCCCACCTCCGGCAACTTTTCTGGCGAACCAAAAAAAAAACAAAAAAAAAAAGATAGATCCGGCCATTGGGGGTGGCCGGGATCCACCCCAACGGCCAGGGGGAGAGATCCGGCCACCCCCAGTGGCCATTTTTGTCTCTCCGGCGAACCAAAAAAAATCCGGCGAGCCTAAAAAATCGTTTCTAATGCCTTAAAAATCGATTCTAATGCCACAAACTCGTTTCTAATGTCTCAAAACTAAAACCTAGAAGGGAAGGTTAACCCTATTTGAAATTTTATCATCCTAAAAACCAAAAAAAAAATCAGACCGGAAGGAAAAACAAAAAAAAAAAAAACCAAACCCNTTTCTAGGCCTCTTTGTTGTCACATACTTGATTGCCATAGTAGCATTTATGCCTTTGTTTGATATCATTTTTGTCCCTATTATTCACTTCATTACCTCTGCATGAGAGCCTTTAACCTCGGGGTGCTTTTTAACGGTGCGTGGGTAGCCGACAGTGGTGGAGAAAAATCATAAAACGCGTGAGGGTGTGATGAGATTTTGTTATTGTATTTTTGTATATTCTTTTTAGATCTGTTTTTAGTAGTGATTTATAGAGTAAAATTTTATTCGTTTTCACATACGAATATTTAAGAATAACAAAATTAATTTTCTGTCAGTCTTTTATTTTCTTGTAGTTTTTTTTTTTTGACATGTTCACATAAAAGGGGGAGGTGTGATTCGAACTAATGACATCCGCTTCATAAGGCGTGATCCTAACCGATTGAACTACTTTTTAGAAACTTATAGTTTTTTTTTCTAGGAGTAAACCAAAGACCGATAACATAAGAGTTATCAAGCATAAATAACAATTGTCATTACCACAACAAAAAACTGATAGTTTAGTTACGTGTCTATAATATAAGTTTTTTTTTTTTTAAAATTTTTTTTTAAGTCACCAATTGGTGACATTTTAATTTGTGACATGTCGCTAATTTTTTTAATGACGTGTTAGAGATTAACACATCACCTTCTTTAAAAAAAATTAATAAAAAATTTGTGGAAAATGAAAAAAAAATAGTTACGTGTTATTATTCACACGTCACCAATTGGTGACATGTTATAGTGACATGGCACAAATTGATGATGTGTTAATTGAACATGTCCCCACTTGGCGATGTGCCACAGTGGTCAAACTGCCATTTCTAAATTTTAAACTGCAATTTTAAAGGTCAAACTGTAATTTTTCAAAATGCTTAACTACATGTTTAGAAATCATTTTTTCAAATTGTACATTTGAAAATTGTTATTTTTAAAGTACGATTTTTAAAAATTGCGTTTTTGAAATTATTAATTTTTAAAAACATAAAGATGTTTGGTAAAACATATTAAATTTTTTTTTTTATCAAATATTTATTATGTGAAATCGCGATTTCGGTTTAAATTCGTATTTCTTCAAATAAGCACTCTCTTGTCTGTTTATAAAAAATACATTTTTTTTTCTTATTTTAGATTAACTATTTTTTAAATGGCAATATCAAACGCTTTGTATATTTTAAAAACGTAAATTATTGTTGTCAAATTACAATTCAAAACACACCCAACATAAAATAAAGAAAAGTTCTTTTTTGATATCTGTAAAGAGAGCCCCTTAGGTCTGGACCATTTGCAAAATATGCCTTTTACAGCCTCTAATCCCATCTTGACACATTACCAATTGCAAAAAATTAAAGTGAGATAAAAACAGCAAATCAGTCAACAATAAAAAGACCAAAAGGCCCCTGCCTGGGTCTAGCAAGACCACGACGACGCAACACCACTGTCGGAGAACCAACTAGGTCGACCCACATTGCTTGAGACCCAATGCTGGTGCAACACCACTGCCGGAGCTCCATCAACGCACGTCACCGGCCTAAACGTCATCGCCGAAGACCCAAGCAACCGGCCAAGAGTCTCTGCCGCAGACCCGCACCACGCCGGTGAACGGCAACCGGCCAAGAGTCTATGCCGCATACTCGCACCACACCGCACGACCCACACCGCTAGAGACCCAACACCTGCGCAACACCACTGCTGGACAGTCTAAACCCAACGCCAGCCCAACAGTCTCTATCGTTCGCCGGAGTTGCCCACGCCCAAGTGCACAGATCTGACCATTACAACCGGAGCTCCATTAATGCACATCGCCATCTTAAACCCACAGCAACAACCTCTCTATTTCTTTCTTCAGAGGAACACAAAAGGCTTCAAGTGAAGGTGGAAGAGAAGACTAGAAGCCGGAGTCGCCAGACCCACGGCGTTGGAGAAGATGAATCCGGTGGAAAACCCGAAAAACCCACAAAACTCAGCCTAAAAAACCCATTTCTAATGCTCAAAATCCGTTTCTAATGCCACAAAAATCGTTTCTAATGCCACAAAAATTATTTTTGGATTCAAATCTAAAACCTTGAAGAGGAAAGTTAACCCTTGGAGGATTTTATCACCCTAACGCCGAAAAAAACAATTCTGGTGTTAGAGAAGATGAATCCCAGTTAGACCCATAGGTCTAGCCATGACCCGTCACCCAGCTTGAATAAACTCAAAATATGATGTGTGTGAATATATGATATTTTTATGAATTATTTTATATTTACTTAGGTGTCAAGTGAATGATGTGAAAGTAATATTTTGCAAACATGACCTCATTCGAGGTTTTCTCACCTTTAAAATGCTTTAGATGCTCCAGAACCAATTCATCATCGTGCGCGTCCCTTCACGACTCTTCTACACGGTCAGTTTGGACCCACCAAAAGTAACGTAACGCGGTCTACCGACTATTTCCTCCTGATCAAATCGATTTCTATTTCTCTCTCTCTCTCTCTCTCTCTGTGTGAAAACCCTACAATTCGAAATTTGAAATTCGGGGCTCCGATCATCGACCATGGGAAACACGGAGAAGCTCTTGAATCAGATCATGGAGTTGAAATTCACAGCCAAGTCTCTGCAACGCCAGGCGAAGAAATGCGAGAAGGAGGAGAAATCGGAGAAGCTGAAGATAAAGAAGGCTATGGAAAAGGGAAACATAGATGGTGCTCGAATCTACGCGGAGAACGCGATCCGGAAGCGCACAGAGCAGATGAACTACCTGCGCCTCTCGTCTCGCCTCGACGCGGTGGTCGCGCGTCTAGACACGCAGGCCAAGATGACGACTATCAACAAGTCCATGGGAAACATCGTCAAGTCCCTCGAGTCTACGCTCGCTACCGGCAACCTCCAGAAGATGTCCGAGACCATGGACCAGTTCGAGAAGCAGTTCGTCAACATGGAGGTCCAGGCCGAGTTCATGGAGAGCGCCATGGCCGGCTCCACCTCGCTCTCTACGCCCGAGGGCGAAGTCAACAGCCTCATGCAGCAGGTCGCCGACGACTACGGCCTTGAGGTCTCCGTCGGGCTGCCGCAGCCAGCCGCGCACGCTGTGCCCACCAAGGAGACCGAGAAGGTCGACGAGGACGACCTCTCTAGGCGCCTCGCTGAGCTTAAGGCCAGAGGTTAATCGATTGAATCAATGATCAGGTTGTTGATGACTGCTTATTATGAGAATGCGATATGTGTATGGTGCATTATACTTGTTATATTCTGTAAAAAATTGACTGAATTCGTATTGAGCTTATTGTTATTGTAGACTATGTGGTTATTTTCGTGGATGTTGATGCCTTTAACATGGTTTTGTGAATATTGTTTTTGAGTATGCGTGCGTAGGTGTTCTTTTTGGGATTGCTTGTCGCGGTCACAAAATGTGTTATTTGTCCAGATTTACTGAGTTGGGATCTGGGTTTTGTGTTTGTTTTTCTTTTTCTTTTGTGTGGTTGAAATTTCGTGTGACAGGAACATAGTACGTCTAAATTTGACTGAAAATTAGGCTACTTATTCTTCTTGAGCATTAATTATTATGTTTGATTTGTTTCTTTTATCATAGTGCTCCAAAAATTTGTTAGTTTCAATATCTGAATTATGGGTTGGTTTATCGGGTGTGAAATGATCTTGTTGTCTAGCGTGCTAAAGTGCAACTTCAGTTTATGATTCTTGTGAATTGTTATAATGTTTCATGGTTGTGGATGCTTGCCGTTCAATTACATATGGCTGTCAAGGACCTAGGGTCATATTTGTTTTCTTACTGGTCAGTTCTCCTATGTTGAATAAAATGTTTATGCCTATAATAGGAATGAAATTGAAAATATTGGGGATAAAAAAATGGACTATGTTTACCATTCCACTACTTTTTGTAGTTCTTATGGAGTCTCTTGAGTAGGATGATTGTCAGCTACTGTGAGCAAGTGTTTTTTATTTGGTTTTTCAATGGAGTCAAGAAATGATGCAGAACTGGTTGTCTCATCTTTTATTTGTGGATGACACATTGATCTTTTGTGAGTCTAATTGTGAACATATTCGTAATTTGCAAGTCTATTTTTATGCCTTGAAGTGGTATTGGGGTTAAAGATTCATTTATCGAACTCATAGATAACTCTAGTTGGTGAGGTGGAAGATGTGGAAAGTTTGGCAAATCAAGCCGAGTTTGCCACTAAGCTAGATAATCTATTTAAGCTATGTTCATTTATTTTCAAACGAGTTCGAACTTGTTTATGATTTACTCAATTAACTTATTCATTCCATATATGAAGTAAATGTCGTGATTTTTTTTTTTAAAAATTCATACTAATTAGTAGTTATTTCATTATTTTTTATGATTTATTATTTAAATATTTGGATAAATTAACCTGAATTTTAAATAATCTACTATCGAGTTTATATTTTATCTTACAAAATCTATATACATTCATTATACACACACACACACACAAACACACACGCTAACACAGACACATACACATATATACATACACATTAACCCACTCAAATACACACAAATACACATGTATCTATATTAAGATTCACAATTACCATAATTCAATTTATATCTATTACATTATGAAGATAATTATTTTTTATCTTTTTAAGCACTTAACATGTTTTTATTACAATGTTAAAAAAATAATAATAATGAAGTTATACAAGAGGGCTTGATCAACTTTGATGCATGGAGTGTTGGTTCTAGCTAGGACAAAGGCAAGAGGGCTCTNTTGCGAGGCTAATTGTGAACATCTTCGTAATTTGTAAGTCTATTTTTAAGCCTTGAAGTGGTATTGGGGTTAAAGATTCATTTATCGAACTCATAGATAACTCTAGTTGGTGAGGTGGAAGATGTGGAAAGTTTGGCAAATCAAGCCGAGTTTACCACTAAGCTAGATAATCTATTTAAGCTATGTTCATTTATTTTCAAACGAGTTCGAATTTGTTTATGATTTACTCAATTAACTTATTCATTCCATATATGAAGTAAATGTCGTGATTTTTTTTTAAAATTCATACTAATTAGTAGTTATTTCGTTATTTTTTATGATTTATTATTTAAATATTTGGATAAATTAACCTGAATTTTAAATAATCTACTATCGAGTTTATATTCTATCTTACAAAATCTATATACATTCATTATACACACACACACACACACAAACACACACGCAAACACAGACACATACGCATATATACATACACATTAACCCACTCAAATACACACAAATACACATGTATCTATATTAAGATTCACAATTACCATAATTCAATTTATATCTATTACATTATGAAGATAATTATTTTTTATCTTTTTAAGCACTTAACATGTTTTTATTACAATGTTAAAAAAATAATAATAATGAAGTTATACAAGAGGGCTTGATCAACTTTGATGCATGGAGTGTTGGTTCTAGCTAGGACAAAGGCAAGAGGGCTCTTGCTGTGACGTAATTTAGCCTAAGGTTTTGGGAGTTGGTTTTTGTAAGGGCTTTTGGGTTTCTCCTGTTTTTGGATTTTTGTGGGTGTTTTTCCTTTTTTTTTGTTTTTTGGTGTCCTTTTTGTATACTTCTTGTATGCTAAGGGGCGCCTACGCCTTTTATAATATTTCTTACAAGCTGAGCTGAGTTTATATGATTTCAACTTATTTAATAAACGAGCCTAAACTTTTGTTTAAGCTTTGCTCGTTTAATAAATGAACCAATCCCGAGCCGAGCTCAAGCCCATTTGTGAGTGGCTTTGTTCATTTACAGCCCTAGGTGCACCATATAACTCTACTTCAATATGGAGTGGCATTGTAGAAAAAATGGAAAGACGGTTGGCTGGTTGGAAGAGACCCCCATTTGTCAAAGGGTTGACCTTGAACAAGTGTACTTTATCAAATTTTCCCACATACTATCTGACGTTTTCTATTCCTATTAGTGTGACTAATAGGCTTGAGAAACTTCATTGAGACTTTTTATTGGGAGCTATCAATGAGTTTAAGCTCCATTTAGTTTATTGGTCAAAGATATGTTCTCTAAAGCAAACTGGTGGATTGGGGATAAGAAACTTGATTCAATTTAATCAAGCACTGCTGGGTAAGTGGTTATGGCGTAACACAACAAATAGGGAGTTGTTGTGGAGATTGGTGGTGCAAACAAAATATGATAGCATGAGCAAAGATTAGCTTTCTAAGGAGGTAGAGGGACCCTTTGGAGTTGGAGTGAAACACATTAGGAGGGGGAGGAAAGTTGTTTAGAGATTGGTCAGATACAAATTGAGAGATGGTGAGGGGATCATCCACTAAAGGAATCTTTTCCGGAGTTGTTTAGTATTGCTTGTTGTAAGGAGGCATGAGTTGCAAATAATATGCATTTTTCTAATTATACTCTTCGGTGGAACTTATCTTTTATTAGTTCTGTATAGAAATGGGAGGTCGATTTGGTGATTGGATTTTATGATTTGTTGTATTCCCTTAGATTGAGACAAGGTGGTGAGGATTGTATTTGATGAGTCCTTTCAAAGAGGAGGAAGTTTGAAGGAAGGTTGTTTTATCAGGTATTATCTACTTTGGGGGGTTTACATTTTTCTTGGAAGAGTATTTGGAGAGTCTATGTTCCATTGAGAGTGAATTTCTTCGTATGGACAGCAGCTCATAGAAAGATTTTGACTTTGGATAATCTGAGGAAGGGACAAGTAATAGTGGTGGATTGGTGTTGCATGTGTAAAAAGAGCGGAGAATCAGATCATGTTCTTCTCCATTGTGAAGTGGCAAGAGAATTATGGAATGCGATCTTTTTCCTGTTTTGAGTGGAATGGGTTATACCTAGAAGGGTAATAGAGTTAGAATGCTAGGTCAGTTGGAAAATTGTTCAATTTCATCTATTTGGAAGATGTCCCTTTGTGCTTAATGTGGAGCAAATGGACAGAGCGGAGTGCAAGATGTTTCGAAGATCATGAGATGGTGGTGGAAGAGCTCAAGAACATCTTGGTCAAAACGCTTTATATATGGACATGGGCATATAATTTCTCTCATTTTTCTAATTTTTGAACTAGAAGATTTATGTTCTTCTCTTCATGATTAGTGGGGGTTATCTCTTATATACATCATGTGTGCTGGGGTTGCATCCCTGTGCCCTTTTTAATGGAATGCATTAATTGATCAAAGAAAGGAAAAAAGTAATAAAGAAGAGTGGAGTTACAGCTAGGATTAGGAAGTTTATTTGTGATGTTGAACGTGCCAAGCATGTGATGAGCAATTCATTACGTTGGTCTTTGCTTCTGAGGGAGTTCAGAGTTGCTTTAAAATCACATAATTGAAGAGAGGATAGTAACTTAAGTTTGTCGGAGGTATAAAAGTAGTACCGACTTCCCATGAAGTATTGAATGGTTTATTCAGTAGTGATGGAGTTCTAGAAATTACTTGATGAAAGCCTCATGAATTCATGCAAAGGTATCAAAGAGTGCTCTCTGATAAATCTATTTTAGTTGGAAGACTTGAAGTGGGAGGAGTTTGAACATGGAAGTGAAATGAATACTCAGGCTATTTCCTTATAAGTGAATTATTTAGGGTACTCTTTTAATTGTTGAAGCAAGGAAACTAGCTTAACATGGGTTGCCTTCTACTGTGAATAAGCTATACAGTGTTGTATAAGGATAATGTGGATAGTTTGAGGAATTTTATTGTGTGCTTTACAGGATTTATTATATCAAAATGTATCACATTTGGTGAAATAAGAATTTCGAAGCAAAACACCTAGCATGTAAGGATACAGAGGGGAAACAACATGAGGCTGCTCGGAAGTTACAAACATATGGTTTTCTAGTACTATCAACAGGAATTGGTGGTCTATTGAGGTTCTAGCATTTCTTTTTTTGAGTTGGTTATGGCTGGTGTCTTTTGATTTTTATCCTTTTGAAGATTTTAGTTGAAATCATTTATGTGGGAAATTGTTGACGCCTTGTGTGGATTGATTTCTCTTATACAAATGTGTGAAATTAGTATTTGTTTACATATACTAAATTGTTTACAATTTCCCACAGAAGGCGTATTTGTATTTGTTTAAATACAAAAGGCGTCAACAATTGTGTGAAATTAGTATTTGTTTACATATTGTTACAGGGTATAATTTGCTTCGTCTAGACTAGATTGTAAATGGTATAAGAGTTGGATCATGCAATTCTGGCCTTGCAACGCTTTGTTATTGATGCATATTTCTTGCGGTGAAAACTTTATGAACAATATTATTTGGGATGCTATCGGTTGTGTTAGAATGTGTATTCAGTTGGAATAATATAATATTTGATAGTGTTCTTGTCTTCTTAAACCTAGAACTTGGGTTGCCTGAATAAGAAATGTTCACTTTATTTTTGGTGCATTTTTTTTTATGCCTTTACGTTTGTTAGGGCTTTTATTTTATTTTATTTTAAATAAGTTTTATTTCTGTTAGTTTTTTCTTCTTGAATTCATTTCTCTTTTCCTTACGGCTTTGGGTGGATATTTTAATGACGGTCTAAGTCTCTTCTCTCTCTGACATTTGGACCAGAGAGTAGGAGGTACTACGGCAGTCTAAGCCATAATTATCTGGGTATGTAGTACGAAGTTTTATGATTTGTAAATTGACTGAAATCAGTGTGAAGGTTTTTTCTTGGTTGACTTTACTTTTGGTGCGTTGGATATTTATATGTTTTATATTGTTTTGCTTTATCAATTTTATGTTTTATTTTTTATTTTTAATCCGCTGATGTTTCGTTATGGCTAAGTAGGATGATATCCATTTACCCTGCTCCTTATAATTTCGTAAGTATTTAGTAGCTTTGATTGTCTGGTTCAGTGTTTTTTACCCTCTGGTGCCGATGAGATTTATTCAGGATAGTGCATTGGATTGAGGATTTTGGCTCACATGTGTTTTGGTAGGAGTTGGTTCTATACGTAATAGGTTAACGTAATGCTTTAATATTATAACAATGATATAATTGGGAACCCAATGAGCTCTATCTCAAAATAATAGACGAAAAATGAGACTGCTGTTCATAGGTATATGCACGATATTGAGAACAATAAATTTGATATTTTTGGGGATTTTGAGAAGTAATTGATTAGTGAGCTATATTTGGGTTTGTATAATTTATTGAGGCTTTGAAGCTTTTTGGTAGAAGAAAAAGATTAGGCTGTGTTTAGGGCCTATTTTCTTAAAATTGTTTCTTAGGAAAGATATAAAGAAAAATTTGTTTAAAGAAAGTGAACCACTGAACACTTGTTTGGGCAATGGTAATTGAAACAGTGATTAAAACAATCAAAACTGTGTCAGGTATGTTATTTTGATGGAGCAATCTGCTCTGTCGGTGATTATTTGATGAAATAAAAAGCAAAGTTTATTAAAAATAAAATAAAAAATAAAAACTGAGGGTTCAAATTGTTCAATGCTATTTTAGTGCCAATGTTTTGGACTTATCTAATTATTGGGATTAGTTCGTCGGTTCAAGTTCCATCTAAAAAACTTAATGGCATTTCATGTATAGACTTCTCAGAAATCATAGCGACATCATTGATCATAATTAGCAAGATTTATTTCGGATCAGTTGCACGTTATTGATGTGTGTTCACAAAATTCCATGTCAGCAGCACAACAGAAATACATTAATAAAAACAAAAACAAAAAACAAAAATTATGCTAATTTGTAAATCCCTCCTTTTCCCTTTCTCCCCCAAATCAAACGTACCCTAGTCCCCCAAATCCTTTGGTTTGATCCAACTCTTTGTTACGATGTCATTATGTTTTATATGGTTAATTCTAAACTTAACTATGTGTATATAAGCTATTGGGCGATTAAAAAAAAAAAAAAAGATCTTGAGCGCACCTTCCCTTTGCAAGCCGGTTTTCAAGGGCGAGTTCTACCAAATGTTTGCATTATTCTTGATCAATTCTAGCTTTTAGAGGCAGAAGACATCGCTGTTAAGAAGATATTGAATAACTTAGAACACCTATTTTACTCACCAAAAAATGAATAAATAAAAAGGAACACCTATTTTGGTGTTGTAAGAAAAGTAGAAGAGCGTTTTCACTTTCAAGCTCTATGTGGGTACATTCTAAATTGGAAAATGCTTCAAATGCTACAGTTAATTTTATTATAATTCTTTTTGAATTCATTCAATACTCATTTTATGAAGATAAATATCACGTGAATTGTCATGTGACATTCTATATTTTAGTAGTCAACACAGTAAGTATTACATGAATTGTTACAACATTTTGTAAATGTGATAAGTATCCTATAAACCTGATCACCACGTGACAATGGACATTTAACTCAATCTCATAGGTATATGGAATGACTTGTTCAAGTGTACTCCCGAATATTATGTGCAGCTCGTAATCGTCTTCCCATCCCAAATTCCCAATCCCATTGAATGATTGTTTTGCCCACCAGATGGATTGTGACATTCGACAACCCCTACCCTTCTTTGTGATCTTCATGTTTACGAAAAGGATATGNAAGAAAAATTTGTTTAAAGAAAGTGAAACACTGAACACTTGTTTGGGCAATGGTAATTGAAACAGTGATTAAAACAATCAAAACTGTGTCAGGTATGTTATTTTGATGGAGCAATCTGCTCTGTCGGTGATTAATTGATGAAATAAAAAGCAAAGTTTATTAAAAAAAAATTTTTTTTTAAAAAAAAACTGAGGGTTCAATGCTATTTTAGTGCCAATGTTTTGGACTAATTTAATTAATGGGATTAGTTCGTCGGTTCAAGTT
>CM017328.1:7506806-7672897 GCA_006937295.1 Carpinus fangiana | reverse complement strand
TGTGAAAACAAGACTCCACTTCAGTTTCACACAAGAGACATGATGGGCCAGTAAGGATTTTCTTTCTCCATAGATTCTCAAGAGTTGGGAGGATATCATTACACGCCCGCCACAGGAAATTCTTCTCACTATTTGGAACCGGCAACGCCCATAATCGTTTCCAAATATTACTACTTATTTGCTCTACAAAACTCCCTGCTCGTGAACGATCCACAATTTCCTTGTGGAGATGGTACGCACTCCTCACCGTAAAGAGTCCATTTTTGGACCCTTTCCAGTATTGGATATCATCATGACTATTGTGACTCAGAGGGATTGTAAGGATCCGTTGCACCTCTTTCTCAGAGAAGAGTAAATCCAGCACCGACCTATTCCACCATTTTGAGTCTTGATTGATGAGCTTATCCACCGTGTCATTAGGATCCCAATTTGCAGGGATTGATGAATTCCACCACACCAGATTGGACAGCCATCTATCCTTCCAGATTTTAATTTTTTCTCCATTCCCAACTCGCCACATCAATCCTTCCCTCAATAAGTCACACGACTACACAAGCTTTGGATACTCCGCCAAGTAAAAGACGGTCTCCTTCCTACCTTTGCCTCCAACACCGAAGAGTCCAGGTAATACTTGGCTTTAAGAATTTTTCCCACCAAACTGTCCGGGTTTTTCCATAGTCTCCAAACTTGCTTGGCCAAAAGAGCCTTATTAAAGCTCGTGAAATCCCGAAAGTCCAAGCCTCCCACATCCTTTGACAAGCCCAATCTTCCCCAACTCATCCAATTCACACGAATTTTATTCTCCTTGTTACCCCCAACAAAATTTTCGTATATGTGAATTGAGTTCAGCACATAGAGCCCAAGGAAGAAGGAAAACACTCATGCAATACGTAGGTATTGCTTGGACAACCGCTTTTAACAGGATTTCCCTTCCCGCTTGAGATAGGAATTTTAACTTCCAATCTTGAAGCTTCTTCCATACTCGGTCTACAATACCTTTAAAAGCCGCCGTATGAGACTTCCCCACTAAGGCGGGGAGCCCCAAATACATGTCATACCGTTGGGAATCCGGCAAACTCGAAATCTCCAATATTTTTCACTTATCCTTTGCCACCGTATTTCTCCCAAAGAAAATTGACGTCTTATTATTATTAAGGCGCTGACCCGATGCTTCTTCATAAACTCTTAATACATTCGTCAAATTCTCCCATTGAGTAGGCATGGACCTACAAAACAAGATACTGTTGTCTACGAAAAAAATGTGACTAATTCTCAATCCCTTCCTAGATGTTGGAACACCCTTTAGAACCCCTTCTTCATTTGCCTTTATCAATAAAGCACTTAGGGCATCTACACATAATAGGAATAAATACGGAGAGATCGGGTCACCTTATTGAAGACCCCTCTTCGGGTAGATATGCCCACATAATCATACGCCTAAATTTCCCCTCATCCCATTTTTTCCATGTCACCAACTCTCTTCCAGTGTTAGATTGTTTTTGCTGTCCCCCAATTTTTCCACCTTGCCTGAAGCTTGCAATGTTTTTTCCACCTCCGCTACACTTGGGCCCACGAACCGACTTGGGCTAATTTTGTTTTCACAATTATTTCCCAGCCCCATGCCCATATGTCCAGCCATAATCTTTCCACTTGAATTTGGTGATCCGTGCGCAGGCGACAGCTCATGAGGATTGGCTACTTGTCTTGCTCCAGAATTGTCTCCTTTGTTTCCTATATTTGGAGATCGTTGACTACGTGTTGTATCCCCCAGATTTCTCTCTTCACAACTATCCGTTGCACGCATATTCTTTCCATAATGTGGGACTTTTAATGCACCATATTTTGCGCCACAAAATCCTCCAGCAAAAACAGCGGCTTCCTTTTGGGGGCTAGCCCGTCTGACGTCAGAGTTCCTTCCGATTGCAGCACTTCAGTACGCCACCACTTCCTCGCCATCGATGTCATGGTACTGCGCCCTATCCCTCTCCCTCCTACGCTTATTCCTCTCCCAATTTCAAGAATCAGGCTGAGGAGGCCCCTTTCTCGAACCAAGGTTCCCAAACATTCTCTCCGGTCGCCGTGTGGGAGAAGCAGCCCTCAACCAAGGACTGTACTGGGTTAACTCCTGCTGTTTGAAGGAGCTTTTTCGTGGGCACCCCTGTTTCCCATAACAGATGATCCCACAGAGGAAGCAAAATTTTGGCAACCTCTCGTATTGGAACGGGATCCACAGTGCTTCGCCTTCAATATTGATCTTTCGTCCTCGTGGAAGCGGTTTTGACAGGTCCAAGCTCACCTTTACACCCAGAAACTCACCCCAAGCCATACCCCTTGAATCAGTATCCACCACCTCCACCTCTCCTATAGTAGCACCAATTTTTCGCCCAATCTCCAATCCCATACATGCTAGCGGCAGATTCTTCATCCTTATCCAAAAGGCGGCTTTGTCAAAAGTGTACTTAGATGGCGGAGCAACACCATCAAAGTCTTCTACTAGGAAAAGGCTGCCTTCAAACACCTATGGGCGTCTTGCTAGTACCCTCTCCTTATCCTCAATGTCCCCAAACTCAATTAAAAACATATTTTCCCCTAGCACCTTAAAGGAGATGTTTTTAGAAGGTTTCCACCAATTAACGAGAGTAGATTTGATTGTTTCATCGCTCACCAACCGATCAGCAACCAGTTTGCCCAAAACACAAGCTTTCCCATATGATTCTCCTTTCTTCAGTTCAACTCTCTGAATTGCTAACTCCACATCTTCATCCTCCGTCAAAGAAAAATTTTCCCAAAGTGTTGACAAATCTTCCACCATGTTGACACACATAAACAATAAGAATACTTTTCACAATCTGGAAACGATTGGAAAAAAACAAATCCTTCTCCTCTAGGGTTAATCTAGAGAGAACACAGTTGAATGAATAAGACGATCCTCTAGAACCACCTTCTCCTTAACAGATTACAGACAAATGATAAGAGCCGCCACAAAGGCTACCCAAATCGATGCCCCCATTAGGTTTTTCGAAGAATAAGGAACTTCGTCATGGCTATTGCTCATTTTCTGTTTTGTTGTCTCAAACTCCAAATGGTTGTATGACATCTTTTACGTATTTCATCTATGTTCTATCCAATAATTAATGAATGTGATACAACCATAATATAGACATACCCAATAAAGACCCAACTCATCTCCTACGTGTCATTAAAAAATTTTAAAAAGCACAAAACTGAATTCAAAACACCAAACTTAATTTTTTTTTAAATTTTTTAAATGACACGTAGGAGAGAAATTGGGTTTCTGTTGAATCTATGTTGTGACTTTAACATTTCTCTAAAAAAAAAAAAAATACAGTATTTATAGTTGAACACTATTATTTAATATTCATATCACACTTTCTAATCATTTTGCCAATAAATTTTCATCACATACATTATTTAATATTTAACTTCTAGTAAATCTATAGTTGGTAACAAGAAAAAATATTAAAAATAATAAATGAAGAACATATAAGGCAATTAATTAGAATAAATTAGAAGAGTTTTCTAAAAGTGAAATCCAACACCATTACAAATTGGACAGAAATTTCCATCAAATCGGTTTGGAGGAAATATCATCCAACCTATATAAAATAGTAACAAGTGTCTATAAACATCTAAAAGACACATTAAATTTAGTCCAAATTAGTAAACTGCTATTAATGAGGTTAATAATTTAATGTGTCTTTTAAATGTTTATAGACACTTGTCACTATTTTACATGAGTTGGATGATATTTCCTCCAAACCGGTTAAGAGGAAATTTCTGTCAGCAAATATAAGAAACATAAATTACAAATCCAACAAACATAAATTCAAAAATATTAAATATAATATATATGTATATATAAAAAATATAATATATATTACATATACGAAGAAATGCAGATGCGGATAATATTCGCATCTGCATACCCTAAAACTGCTATCCGCATCTGCATATACGGATAGCGGATTGTGGACAAGTGTGGATGCGGGCGGTTATTATCCGCCCGGATTTTCACCCCTAATAAAGACCCACCCCCTACGTGCCTCTTTGGCCCCCACCAAATCAATTACCAATTTTTTTTAAAATTTTTTTTTTAAAAAATTTCAAAACTCATCTAAAACCCAAAGCACTTCTGAAAATTTCACCAAAAGGGCAGTCAATCTCAATAATTCCTTATTCATTTTACAACAACTAATAAAAAAAATTTTACGAATAATTAATATTACAAAATAGTTGAATAAATGGAATGATTTTAATTAAGAAGAGTAAATAAAATCATCATTGGTAATTACTTTTATTATTTCAAAGATGTGCACAGTTTTTATGAGCATCTTGCCTTTTCTTTTATGAACAAGTAAGGGAAATATGTAAATATATATAAAAGATAAAGGACAGAGTTTTCCTCGAAACTGGGTTGAAGGAATTTCTTCCAACCTAATCTATAAAAGTAACATGTGTCCATTTTTTTAATAACATGTGAGATGCACATGTTTTTTAATAATAGGGACAAAATTGGAACAAATAATATTGAAAACTCATATGCATCTCACATGTTATTAAAAAAATGGATACATGTCACTTTTACAGATTAGGTTGGAGGAGATTCCTCCAACCCAATTTCGAGGAAAACTCTGTCCAAAGATAAATTAATTTTGAGAATGTGATGATCGGTCACTTTAGGACATTCCAATAATAAAAATAAATTACTCATTTTGAAAATCTAAAGAAATTAAGAAGAAGCAATTGTAGCAAGACAAGAATTATAGTTCTCGTAATTGTTTATGTTACTCTTTTTTGATCAGTACACTTAACTATCCGTTTTCGTTTTCTTGCTAGGGAACAAAGAAAGTTGAGGGCATATTAATAGACATGCCTGTACAAGACTTGATACACTTGAGTTCCAAAGCTTTCAAGAAGATGAAAAGGCTCAAAGTGCTTATAAGTCGTAATGCACGTTTTTCTAAAGAGCTTAATTTTCTACCTAATACGTTAAGATTGCTTGATTGGTCTAAGTATTCTGGAGAATCTTTGCCATCCAATTTTCATGGAAATAACCTTGTTGTTTTAAGAATGCCTTATAGTCACCTCAAGGCATTGACAGGAGTCCAGGTAGAACAATTATTTTTAATATTAAATTCCTTTTTAAGTTCTATTGTAAACTTCTTTTGAACTAATATATATTTCTTCTTTTTATTGTCAGAATTTTGAGAACATGACAACTATGGATTTTTCTGCTTGTCGGTTCTTAGAGAAAATTCCTGATGTTTCAAGAATCCCAAATTTAGAAAAATTAAATCTTGAGGGTTGTGAACGTTTAGTTGAGGTTCATAGTTCTGTTGGGTCCCTTGAGAAGCTTGTTCATTTGAGTGTTGCATACTGCTTTGACCTTAGAATATTTCCGAGAAGCCTCAAGTTGAGATCTCTCAAATCTCTTTCCTTTTGTGGTTGCATAATGCTTAAGAACTTTCCTGAAATCGAGTGTCCAATTGAAGGTTTAGAGTTGTTGGATTGTTCATCAAGTGGTATTGGAGATCTACCTTCGTCCATTAGGTACCTCGTTAGGCTTAAAGAATTAGATCTACGCGATTGTAGAAACCTTATGAATCTTCCATATAGCATTCATCAGTTGCAACATTTGGAGATTCTTCTTATCACGTCTTGTTCAAAATCTATTAAGTTTCTAAACAAGGTGGAGGATAACAGGCAATTCATGCCTTTTATTGTATCCACAGATGAATCTAAAACTTCATCAGGGTCAAAATTATTTCAATTGTCACCTTCGACGAAAACAAGTGACTCCAGTGATGGTTGTTCCTCGATATCGTTTCCGAAACTTCAAAAGTTGGTTCTTCAAAGTTGTGCCCTATTTGAATTAAATCTCTTTAGGACATTTGATTGTGGGTCCACATTGAACCTTTTAGATCTATCAAGGAGTGATATTGTTACCATTCCTCCATGCATCAGAAGATTTGTTGGGTTGGAGACCCTTTATTTGTCTGAGTGCGAGAAACTTCGGGAAATCCTAGGACTTCCACCAAATGTAAAAAACGTGGTCCCTTGGGGGTGCATTTCGTTGACAATACTTTTAGAAGAAACTAGATCTCAATTGTTTAATACGTGCGACACACAAGAGCATGTGGGAGTTGGAACCGTGTTTCCGGCACTACAGTCATCGAGTCTTGGAAATAGTGTCGCAACAGAATCATATTGCCCTTTCAGTTTGAGACGTCTAGATCTCTCAAGTAGCGCCATTGTTAGCCTTCCTACATGGTTCAACAGATTTGTTGGATTGCAGCGCCTTTTCTTGAATGATTGCAAGCAACTTGAAGAAATTCCAGAACTTGCACCATGTATAGAGCGAGTATATGCGAATGGATGCACGTCATTGGAAACATTTCAATTTAAAATATATGATCTACCAAAGCTTGAACGGATCGACTTGTCTGATTGCCATAAACTGTGTGAAAATATATTGGATGATCTGCAAATTTGTTTAATGAGAAAGGTACCTCTCTTTCACATATATACTCGTTAGTGTGTCTCGATTTGTAGGTCCTATCACTGAAAATTTGTCTTATCCGTGTAACAGGGACATCATAAGGACCATAAATTTGGCTGTATGTTTCCAGGAAATAAAATTCCATATTGGTTAAACCATCTTGAAGAGGATTTAGATAGTAATTCATGTGAAATAGATATTTACGAGCATGTAGATTTGGATGGGGAGTTCACAGGAATTGCTCTCTCTGCTGTTATTGCCTATACCTCCGATGTAGAAGATGAAACAAAAGGATATATCTCTGTAGAATATGGAGAAAATTTTGTAAGTATTGAAGTGACCTTCAGTAATGGTAATAAAATCTATACTACACCGGAGGCAGAGATTCCTATTCCATTTGACTCAGATCATGTATGGTTTCAATACGTTGTTCCAAAACCTTTTGAGCTGAAGGGGGATTATATTCTAGTTGAATTTAAGCTGATGTCAAAGTCGGTGTTCTTTAAAAGTTGCGGATTTCATTTTGTACATAGATATGAAGAGAAAGTGGTAGATTTAATGCATGGTGTTCAACTTTCTAAGAGAAGCCGTGGTGATGACGATGATGGCGGCTTGGAACCCAACTGTTACCCACAACAAAAGAGGCATTCTTCAACCTTGGGCATTGGAATTTCAGATGCAGAGGATACGCCACTTGGGTGAATCTCAACTACACCGATCAAAGCACCCCAGCGACTTAAACCACCCACCTTCTTTTCACTTTTTTCTCCAAGTACCCCACAATGGTTGTTAATTTGTTTTGGGTTCACTCTTTGAATGCGGTGGCTTAAGAGGGCGGTTAGCAAATGCTCCAGATTTTCATCTTGATTATGGATCAAATCTTCATGATTTGGAGACGATCATGCCATTTTTCACATCTTTTGGTGCAATTGACACATGGGGTTCCATACGCGAATGCTTAGGACATATTCAACATTTGAGCACGAGCGAGTTTCTGCAGGGCAGTTAATTATTCGGGACAAAGTCACCACATTGGGTTATAATAATGCAAGTCTACGTTTCACCTTACTTATCTTCAAGAGAGCTTTTTTGCTTTATGATTTTTGTGTCATAAATTCATCAGCAATAAGAAACAATACTTGAGTACTTGCTAGGCATATTGCAGGATCTTATTTTGCTTTGGGTTTATGCGTTTTGCAGGATTTGCGAAATCTGGCAGGCAAGTTACGTGATGCAACTTCCTTTCCAGATGTCATGTTAGTGGTTTTACTCTCCATAACCCCTCTTTATATTTCTTTTTTGTAAAGTGTTCAAGCGTTTATAATTGAATTGTGCGGGTAGGAACCCACTTGAGATTCTCAATTAAATGTATGGCAACTTTAAATCCTATCTGTCATGTATACGTAGTAAGCCACCTTAATGAGACTCAAAATACTTGTCAATGGGCATATATCTCTGTTCTTTTGTTTTATTCGTGTGAGTATTATGCCAAGACATTTCTTAATCATGGCCATGCTAGCTCTTTTCTAAGATTAGAATAGACCCGATGCAAAGATTTGGCCATTCATGCAATTTTGCTTAATGAGTTCTTGGATGAAACTTTAGTTTTGAGGCCTTATAGCTTAGGGATAAGTTTACATGAACTAAAATTATTCTTTCTCTTCAAGGTTTAATTATATATATATTTGATTTTTTTTGCATATTTGATTTTTTCTGTATTTCTTTCTATTTTTCTTTTAAATCAATCAACAACCACAAAGAGAAAACGAGTTGTTCTAACATTAAAGGATCATAGTATCTATCTCAATTAACCAACTAATTCCTTAATCATTTACATTTGTTATGAAAAGCACAATTACATTTGTTGAACCATTGTAATCTCTTTTTTACTTTCTTTTTCAATGCTTCTTTCTATGGCAAACACAATGTAGGGACACTGGATAAGAGCAACGGATCGAGATGGTAGGGGCAAAATTTCCTTAAAAGCCTCCAACTTATGACATAAATGTATCTGATTTATTCATCCCATTCATGGCACTTGCTACTTATGTGGTTCTTGCTTGCTTCTTCTTAGGCATCACCGGAAAATAAGTCCACCTATCCAAGTATGGCATCCAAAATATGGCTCAATATAAACCATTGTTGATTAATTCTTTTGTTAGACTGTTTTTGGGTTTTTACTCTTGCTGATAGACATGCACAATGTTACTTCCACTGCAGTGTGATGTTACCCTGCTGGCTGGAATTGTGTTGTTTGGAGTTCATTCTAGGTGGTTTCATTGTGGGAATGCTTCAATAATGTAAGAGTGTTCTTGGTAAAGACCATGAAGAGGAATTTCAATAGCAGAATTGAGAAGCACCCAAGCAAGCGCCATTATCTCTTGCTGTTACTGGCTATTGCTCAAGAAGTCAGATCCCATTACTGTTTTGGCTGGACAATGTTGGTGTTTAAAGTCATGCTTAGGGAGTTGTAAGGATGAGGTATTCTTCTGATTTTCTAAGATAATACCATGGTAAAATCCTTAAAATTGAACAATTAAATATTTATTATTCTGTTACCTTAATATTTAACACTTGAGAGATCCTTGTGGGAAAATACGGTGTCCAAAAATTAGGAACAACCGATTTTCAAGTAGTGCAACAAAATTACACTAGCCCAAGGACTCACAACCAAAAGTAGAAGAAATATCAAAACTATATGGGAAAATATACTTCTTACTTATAAAATATTACAACAATGAAAAAACTTGGGGTGGACCACACTTGCACAAGATAGGAGAAAGTTTTGTTGAGATATGATGGAATGAAAGGCTAGGAAACATGCCTAGGGTATATATAAGGGTTAGAGAAGGGTTCTTGAGTATTCTCACACTTAATTAACAAGATAGGTGTGACTTTTCATGAGACCAAGGAAGAGCAACGAATTTGGCTTAGAAATGATAATAAAGTCTCATGAAAAAGTGTAAGGTTGTCTTGAAAGATAAAATGGGTTGAATGAGGGTAGTGATGGTTCGATGACCAAGATAGAACGTGGTAAGGTGGCAAGGCTAAACAAGGAATAGAATGACATGAGTCATCCATCATGTACAAATGAGTCCCCCCACATTTAAACTTACGTAAAATTCCTCACTACATCACTCAAAACAAAAAAGAGAAAATTAATAACGGTAGATTCTAGAAAATACACTTTAAAATTTAACAATCCTCAATTTTTTTTTTTCTTTTCTCGTTGGTGTTATCCCATTGTAAATCTATTTAAAGATTATTCTAGTACTAATAAATTATGCAGAAAAGTTTATTTTCTAAATTCTTGGTTTGAAGGAAGTTTGGTTACAGAATTGGCATTCGGGTTCGTAACAACTTGCCATCGGAGCTAATAATGGATTCATCGTCTTCCAATTCCGAACAGAGGCTTGAACATTTGGAGGCAAAGTTGTATTATGCAGCGGGGTGACATACAGAAGTTATTTTCAGCCATGAACCCTCCATTTGATCAGCTGATGGAGCTGGGGAGGCAAAGAAGCCTGTGAAGCAAGCCAAGCCCAAGCCTGCATGACCAAAAAAAAAAGAGCTCACAGGTAATGGAATTTTCATAGTAGAAACGCATATATGAAATGATTGTTGCATTTCCTCGCTAAATATAACATTAAAAATATAAAAAATAAAATTTTGCCCTTGTTGGATGAATGATTTTTAGAATTTGAGAATGGTCAAAGAGTAACGAGCCCAAACAGAGGATAGGAAATGCTGGTCACAAGAAAGAGCTTTATCTTCAATAGCCCGACTTCTTATCCGTTTGCGAGGAGAAATGGCAGAAAATTTACAATCTCAATGGCTAAGAAGAAAGATTTGTCTGATAATTCCAGAACCCAGCAAGAGACCATTTTCCCACTGAAAATCTCCAACCCAATTCTTGCTCGCTCTGTTGTGGCCGTGCTTGGGCTGGGATTCATCGATGCTGGGTATGCTTTTTCTTCTGTTTTCTTTCATATTTTTTTCATCAGAAACTTGAATCTATCTTTCTCATGGAGAAAGATTTCAATGTTCAGGTACAGTGGAGACTGGTCAAGGATTGGAGTAATCTCAAAGGAGACTGAGGACTTGCTAAAGCTTGCAGCTTTTGTTGTTGCTCCTTTCTGTATCTTTCTCATTTTTTCTTTCTCCAGGGAACCAGAAGCTTGATTTTTTTTTTTTTTTTGTTGAGATTTGTGTGATTTTGAATGGGAAATGCAAATTATTTTGTGGGTGTCAATTTTTTCTTTATTTCCTGCTGTTTAGTTCAACTTATTTACAGCAAATGAGTGATAATGTTGTAATATGAATGTGTAATTTGGTGTGACATAATTGTTATCAAAGCCACAGTTTACGAGTATTCCAAGCCCCAAGGTATTATATCATGGCTTCCTTATATTAAGAGACTCTTTTATCTCTCTAACATTTCTCTTCCCGAGTCTGTGCAAACAGCTTCTGAGCTTGAGAAGGGTGTGAAAGCAAGCCAAGTTTAAAATGATAAAATGACATTGTTAAATTCCTTTTTATCCTAAAAAATTTAATCCCACATGAAGAGGTGAATTTAATTATTTTATTTATATTTTAATATTTCTTCTTATGTCTGAGTTCAATTTAAACTTTTTCTTAACAAGTATTGCAATATTTAATTAAAGAGAAATGTTTAATTTTTAACTTTTGAATTTGACATCTCCATTGAGATTCTCATATTTTAAAATTGAAGCTCTTCATTATATCTAACGGCTCAAACAAATAGAGGTTTGTGTGTTACCACAAGTAATTTGAGATTCTTTGTAACACACAAACCTATGTATTTGTTTAGGCCGTTTGATGTAATGAAAGGCTTTGATTTTAAAATTTAAGAATCTCATATTTTATAATCTTTTACCCATTTTTTGTCCATCTCCATAAGAGATGAGCAAATTCAGTATTGAGTATGTGTGCCTATACGTAAGCCTCACAAATTCAATGATAAATTTGCAAAAATTTTTTTTTAAAAAAAAAAGCAATAAATGAGTAAAAGATAAATGTGTAACATTTCTCTTAATTGAAAATAAGAGGTGAATGACGGAGATAAAGTTCAAACTCAAGACATCTGCTCTAATATATTGTTAAATTACCATTTATTTTTTAAAAAATTAAGTGATAAAAATGAATAAATTTATTCATTTCATTTATATTCTAACCAAATATTCTTATATGCAATTTTTATTAAGATTAACCGGACATGGGCATGTATAATGTATTCGAGTTCCACATATTCAATCTTGGTGAGAAATCAAGATTGAATTGTCGAATGTGGAGGCTTTTGAGAGCGAAATGAAGGGCCCACTCACACATTTGCTTCTATTGGCCTCTTTTAGTTATAAGATAGTAAGACCACCGTAGTTGTTGGAAATAAAAATTGTGGGTTATTTGGAATTTTAAAAAAAATAGTGCATAATTTGTTTGGGAATGGCTGAAATTTCTAGGCAAGGTTTAATCTCTCTTAAATAAATATTGTCTCTTATTAAACGGAACATAACAAGAATAATAGTGTACCCAAGAATAACTTATAAAAAATAAGCATTTTGGGCCCAAAATTAGCCCC
Source organism: Carpinus fangiana (assembly GCA_006937295.1). NCBI lineage: Eukaryota > Viridiplantae > Streptophyta > Magnoliopsida > Fagales > Betulaceae > Carpinus > Carpinus fangiana. The sequence continues at coordinate 7,660,778 of CM017328.1, read as the reverse complement.
AAAAAGCCCATTTCTAATGAGTCATATAGATTGACCGAACCCCTGCCAAGCAATAGAAATATGTAGTGTGTATGGCATCCTAACCATTGTCACTTGAACTCTTAACAACTCCTATTCTCGAGGGCTAAGAGACGTTGACATAACATAGAGTGGGGCAACAAAATCAAATTAGTTGCCCAATAGATCTTCCTTCTTAATTAATCAAGCACAATAAAGCACTTCATAAAGAGAAGGAAATGGGCTCACTAATGAGGTATACATCATTATAACCAAACACTTTTTTCTCTCAACAAATTCTTTAAGCTCATTGACCTATACTGACTTAAGCATATGAATAACTTTGCCAAAATTGGACAAAACGCTTTGTGCTTGACTTTCCTTTTTCTTTACATATTCTTTCTATTCAAGATTTGGTGTGAAACAAATTGATTCTTATAATTACTGTAGACTATGAATGTACTGCCATGAATTTGAATAATGTCATATACTGGAGTAAAGGGATAACTTGGTAAAAAAAAAATAAAAATCTAGGTCCATCAATCAAATGAGAATGGTTAGACATACAACCCAAAATTTGTTGAAGTTTGTCCACTAACACATAGTTCATAGATGGCCATAAATTTTGACAACTAAAAGCATGTTAGATTTAGCAAAAGATGAAAAACAGATTGAAGTCAAACGCTTTAACTATCATAGATGGATGAAAATTTCATGTTAAACTACCATTTATTTAAAAAATTTAACCAAATTAAAAATATTAAATTAATATTTTAACTTCACATCACATGTCAGGTCTCTACTCTCATACCATATTAAATTACAACTTATTTTAAAAATATAAATTAATAAAAATAGTAATTTTTAATAATTAAACTGATAGCATTAAACATCAATTTGTTTCAAAGATTAAGTGTTTTTTCTGTCTATTGTATTTTGAGTTTTTCACTTATGTGTCAACTCCCTATTAGATGCCGTAAAATAGGGGGTTCATTTAATTACAACTCATCCTAATTGTGGGGGCTCTTTTAAATTAATATTTGAACTCCCTAGCCACCTTTTCAAAAAACATGTGGTGTTTGAGCTGCAAACAATCTTATTTAGCATTCTAAGAAAAATAAAAGAAAAGAAGAGATCTTGTCCAAAAGTAATTAAGAGGTCTTCATCAAGACTCATAAATATTTGCCTCGTATCGACACTAGAGTCCACTGAAATTAAACCCAACCTCACTCTAACGTGAAGATTTATGAGTAGGAGAGGGCCGGGCTACACGGTCCACACTTTTCTTATGAATTGAGTTGAAATAATTGAATTGAAGAGAGAAAAAAACACTGACAATTTTATAAATTAGATTGGAAAAAATGATTCAAACTCATCAATTTATAGGAAAATTTTATCCGAATTAGGGGTAGTAATTTGTGTTCGTGTGACGGATTCAAATCATGTCGACTTACAAGGGATAAATTATAAGGAGAATGTTTTGCAAACTCTTTTCTACCATTTTCTCTTTGTTGTTGTAGCAGACGTAGATTTATGTCGAGAGAAAGTAGAATGCTTGACATGGAAAAGTGAAAAAAGTTTTATTTTTGAGTAATTTTTAAAATTTTTTTAATTACTAAAAAAACCCATATAATTTCTAATTTTTTCAACACTAAAAAAAAAAAAAAAAAAAAACAAGGCCACCCTAGTGGAACTCGTCATGGCTTTCTGGGCCACCCCTGACGGCACTTGGGGGTGGTTATGGCCACCATTGATGGAATTGGGGGTGGCTAGCCAATAGCACTAGAGTGACCGCGCCAGCCCCAAAAGGCCACATCGAGGCCCTCTAGGGGTGTTACGGCCACCCCCAGTTCTTGCTGTGGGTGGCCGAGCACCCACAATTTTTTTTTTTAGTTGAAGAGAAAATTTAAAAAAATTGAAGGTATTTTAGAACATTTTGTCAATTCTTTGAGGAATAATTGTTACTCTTATTTTTTAGACGGATGGCTATTCTTGTGTGTAACAGATTAGTGATTTTCATGGAAATAGACGAATAGTTATTTATAGGAATATAAACTTATCAAACGAAATAATAACTATTTTATATTAATAATCATTTCATTTCCGAGTCTATCTTGCAAACTAAACAAGTCCTAAGTATATTTTACTTAAAAAAATAATAATAATTGTCCTTTCGCAGGTAATAAAATGGACTTAAGTCAACGTGTACTTGCCATGGCGTTTTAGTAGAAAACGAAACAGAGGAAGGGTAATCTAGGAAGTATGCCTGTCGCCTTCTTGTTTGACTCTCAGGCTCATGGCAGAAGAATATAAATACGCGTAAGAGGGTGAAAGAAAACACAGAGAGGGACGTCTGAGTCGTCGTCTTATTGTTTTTGAAAAGCCGTTTTTAATTTGAAAGAAGAAAAAAAAAGAAGAAAAAAAAAGGCCGTTTTGGAGAGAAGAAGAAACAGCACGAGAAAAAATTTTCACTCTAGAAGTGGAAAGTGCGAGAAACTGAGGGAAAGTGGGAGAAAATTTGAAAGATGGGTTCTCTGAGCTTTGACGGAGACCCTTTTTCAGATACTGTAACGGCTGGTTCACTCAAACCCTGTTGAACTAAAACCAGAGTTGAGGAAAAGGTAAAAGCATTGCTCTCTTTTGTCAGGTATTTACATTTAATGTTTGTTTAGAACCAATTGTGTTTCTGGAGATTTGTCTTTATCTGATTTTGGGTTTTTTGTTCTTATCAAGTTAGGGTTCTTGTAATATGCATCTGTAACAATAAATGTATGTGTTGGAGGTGTTTCTATTTGACTGTTTGATGGTTGCATGTGATGTGAGTTGTTGTTTGATGAACTAAGGTTATGCGAATGAGAGGAAAGACAAACATAAATTGATAAACCAACACAAGGTAGGTTTAGAACATCTTTTGTGTTCGAATTCAAATTCTTTTCAAATATGAATGTGTTTCTTTATTCGAAGGCGAACTTTAGACCAACTATTTCTACTTGTTATTAATCATAGGGGTAAGGCTTCCCATCTGTCAATTGATGAAGCTCAGTACAAGGGGGAGTAGGTGCATTCCTAATTGTTTAGAAGCGGTACCAGTTGATATCATTTTTGGCATGTTATACAGTATGTCATGTTCCATTGCTTGGCAAAATCAGTAGCTTTGGTGTGTCATGCACCGGGTATTTTTTAATTCAAGACCCAATGACTAGCAAGAAGACCTATATCTGATACAGAGTAACTTTGGGCCTATAGATTTAGAATGCATTCTTAATTGGTGGAGCAATGCTTATTTATTAGCTGCTTTGCACATCTTTTAAAATATGTCCATGCTGAATTTTATCATGGACAATTACTAATATTAGGCCCATATAATGGTAAAACTACACTTACATGTGTCATCTGTTCAGAAAGAGAGTTATAGTGGTGGGGACCACATTCATCTACTGACCTTCAGTATTGCTCAAACATGCACTATTTCTGTGTTGAAAAGGGAGAAGAAAAAGAAAAGGGAAAGGGAAAAAGGAAAAGAAAGATATGGCCCATTTTCTAGTCCTGCTTTGGGAAACTTATTTGACTACCAGATACAAGTACTTCCTCAACAATGTCTCATCTCATGACTAAGAATCTAATGGAAATATCATTACCTTGCTGTTATATCACTTTCTAGATGTGTCTTTTGGGAGATCGTGAAAAGTCAGAAAAAGGTTTTGACATCTAATGATCCCCTATAGCTGCACTTACTCCCTAGGGTAGGTTCCTTTTGCTTTGAATTGGATCTTCATTTTTTGTAATTAATCACATAAAAGAAAAATGAAACACTTGTTGCTTAGCATGAAATACCCAACACACTGGCAAAGCTAAGATTTTGATTCACTAGGGTCAAGATTAAAAAATAGAGTTGAACAAAAATTGATTATGTTAAATCACCATTTGAAGCAAGAGATTATGTTAAATCACCATTTGTCATAAAAAGTTTAAGCTTATAGGAAGAGGTAAATTTAATCATTTGATCAATATTTTAACATTCTCCCTCATTTATGGGTTCAAAATCCCTTTTAATAGATGAGGCTTACAGATGGAATATTTAATTGAAATATGGGGTAAATTTAGGAGACAAAGTTCGATCTTAGGACTACTGCTCTGATACCAAGTAGAAAAGAGAGAAAGCAAGAAAGAAGAAGAATTCTCTTATTCAATTAATTACTCCATATGGTTACATAGGCTTAAATAGAAAAGACCTAATTAGGAAAGAAATAATGGAATATCACATTCAAATCAAATCACATAACGTCAGAATAATATTGGGCCTAAAAATAGGGAATCAAATCAATGGTTTTCATCTTCAACACTTTTGTGGTATCTATGGAGGGAAAAGAATGATATAAGTCTTGAGGACTGTGAGAGGACTTCGGAGGAAATTAAGTCTTTCTTTTTCGACACTTTGTATCTGTGGACAACTGCTTATACTTCTCCTTTGGTGATTAGTTATCTTGATTTTCTTACTCTTTTTGCCCTTACTAGTTAGGTGTCTTTTGTTGTATACTTCTTGTGTACGTGGTGGCGGCTTATACTTTTAATGATATCTCGATTACTTATAAAAAAAAAAAGATTATTTGACACTGTGGTCAGTTTGATTCGTTGAGCTTATATATTTGGAGGATTTCCAAATCACTTTTGCTATATGGTTATACCTATAAATTTCACATTCCATGAAAATAAGTAAGAAACGAGACTTCATGTGACGCATGTTTGATTGATATATGATAATTTTACTTCTAACAAGACTATAACAAAGTGAGATTTTGAAGTGAATTTTTCAATGTTTTTTTTCTGGTCAAAGAGAGAAAAACCATATGCATATCAGTGAATTATAGTATTGGTTATTATATATGTTTAAAATCCTTTCTAAATGGTTAGAAGTCTCATGGAAAGTAAAATTTCTAACAAAATGATTAGTAAGGTAATATACTAGAAATGCCAATGCTTTTCATCTACTTCCTTTGCAATCTGGGTGTAATAACAGCAATACTTTACCTATACTTCAATTAGCAATACAACTCAGCAGTCACTAAGTCATTAATACCTAGAGTTGATTAATCTGGGGGTTTAAAATTCGGTCATTTCACCACACCTACTGCCACTACTTCATTACTAATGTGATCAGTAACTATAAACCCAAAGGGAAAATGAAGAATAGATACTGGAGGGGGCACAAAGGGAGAGTATATATATGTTATATTGGGAGGGTATGGTCCTCTGTACTTACAAACAGTCGTTTATGTAGCATGTACAAAAGTTTTTGGTCATCAGCCATTAGGATTCTGAAGGTGCATGGAGCTAAGATGGATTGTGTGTGAAGTCAAAGCCAATACATTGATAAAATGTGCTGGGATGTGCACATGTAGGTCCAGAGGGAATAATTTTTTAGGCAGCCAGGGGGGTTGTTTGCCTACTCTCAACCCCCCCTAGCTTCACCGTTGCCCCAACAAAAGATAGTAATTTACTTTTATTACGATAAAGGTGTCCTTAAGGGTGATTGTTGGTATCCTTGTCAAGAAGGTTCAATATCCCTATAGTATTAATTTTTGGATAAATAATTTCTTGATTGTTTGTAGTTGTGTATGTGGTCCATAATGGGCAATTTACCTGGGCTTGTGTTCTAGGATATAGTGGGACCCATTGTAGAACAGCTGACAATGAACACTAGATTTCCATTTTCTTAGAGATTTTGATTGCAGCTTGATAAGTATTAAGGGTATATGTTCTATACTCTTGTCTGCCTTTTGTTTAAGGAGTTAATGTTAAGCTTTTGACTAATAAGAGCTCTATATACTATGTTTGCTTTTTATCTTTTATTTTCAGATTTTTGTTGGGTTTAAATTTTATTTGCTGTTTTGATATTTGTGTTTCTCTAAGGGTCAAATTATAGATTTACTTTCAGGTTCCTGTAAATTTTTGTGCTTCTGGATTGTTACTGAATCTTCTTTCCCAAATCTGTTATGTGTGCAGCATAATATCCTTTGAAGATTCTTAAGTTATTGAAGGAGATTTAAGTCACGTCCACTGTTACATAATTGCTGAAGCCTCTGGATATCTCTATTGGGTGGCTGAAACTGGAGTCAAACTGAAGCTGTATTCCTGTTTCAGTATCTGCCTGAGAATTCCAGGTTTTTCTGCAGTCAAAAGCTGTAAGCAAGTTTGTAGTTTGGTATGTGTTAGATGGGTTGTTTGTACATGCGGTGATATGTTCTTCATAGTATTCTGGCAATGAGGTTAATCACAGTTACGTTCAGCTAAACGGACATAATGGTTTGATGGAACAATCAAGCATACAAAAACAATTTCAGCACAATTCCATGGATCCTAGAAATGAGGAACTCCAACCTGGATCTCAGTCATTTATTCAGGACCCTCTGAGTGGGATGCATACTAATATTAGAGCTCCTGACCTTAATGTACAAGAATTTAAACCGGTTCATAATTACTCCATACAGACAGGTGAGGAGTTTGCACTTGAATTTATGCGCGACCGGGTGAATCCAAGGAAGCCTTTTCTTCCATATACTGATCCCAATTGTGCAACAGATTATATGGAACTAAAAGGAATGTTAGGCATCGATCATACAGGGTCTGAAAGTGGGTCAGATATTTCAATGCTCACGGCTGTTGAAAAATGTCCGAAAGAGTTTGAGAGAAAGGACTCCTCTTTACATAAAGACAGAGGTAACACTTCTTTCTGTGAAGATAGAAGTAACTATGGGTCATTACCACAAACTTTGTCAGGTTATGACAGTAGTCGAGGAGTTGTTCATGGCTATGCCTCTACTGGAGCCTCCGGTAGCTTGTCAATGAAAATGAAGGTTCTCTGTAGCTTTGGTGGAAAAATCCTACCTAGGCCAAGTGATGGAAAGCTGAGGCATGTTGGAGGTGAAACACGCATTATACGTATAAGAAAAGATATTTCTTGGGAGGAGCTTGTGCAGAAAGCAGTATCAATTTATAACCAAACCCATGTTATCAAATATCAGCTTCCCGGAGAGGATCTTGATGCCTTGGTTTCTGTGTCTTGCTATGAGGATCTGCAGAATATGATGGAGGAGTGTAGTGAACTAGAGGATAGAGAAGGATCACAGAAGCTTAGGATGTTTCTGTTCTCCATGAGTGATTTGGATGATGCTCAGTTTGGTTTGGGGAGTGTGGAAGGTGATTCTGAGGCTCAGTATATGGTTGCTGTCAATGGCATGGACATGGTGTCAAGAAACTCGACCTTGCATGGTCTGATGAGCTCTTCAGCAAATATTTTAGGTGTGTTAGACGGACAGGATATTGAGGGGCAAAATAGGCTTGCAACACACTCAATAGGTGTTAGCACTTCACCTTTGACTGGCACTTTTGTCTCATCATCGACTATTCAATCTTCGCAACCAATTCTACCAAGTTCCTCAGATGTTTATGAACCCTACTCACAGACTTATCATGGGCAGATGATGCCCCATGGAGAATCTAAGCAGTATCCTTTTCACCATGGTCAGGATCCTCCTCATCACTCCCCTTTTGAGGGAATTCCTACTCTCGTTCCTCTTCATGGGTTGATGAATCAACAGAGAGATTTGACTGAAGCGCAGCAATATAGTGGCTTATGTGAACAGAATTTGGAGATGGCCGTAATGCAGGTGAAACCAGAATGTGATGGTTTTGTTCAGCAAAAGAGTGACACCAAAAACATTTGCTCCTCAGAGCAAGATTACACTGTTCCTCCACAGCCACATGATGGTAGCTTGATAGATCATCTTTCTTTTGAAGAAGCAGTGGTCGTGGTTGCTGCATCTGAAGGAGATCAATCTTTATTGTCTTCAAAAAATGAGGCAAAGCACCAGGAACCTGAAGATGTCTCTTCGTCGGTTGATGCTGTGAATCCGGTGCAGCTTCCTAAATCTAGCGATGATAACCCTTATTCTAGTAGTGCGTTTGCTCCTGCAGATTCTGAGTCCAGTGTGGTTGATCTGAGTTACCTCGAGCCACCTACACCTGCTCAGAGATACTTCTATTCAGAGAGAATTCCAAGGGAGCAGGCAGAGTTGTTGAATCGATTGTCAAAGTCTGACGATTCACATGGCTCTCAGTTTCTCATATCTCACTCACGTTCTGATATCGCCCAGCAGGATTCAATTGCAGAATGTGTTGACAAATTGCATGACGGAAATCTGGCTCTCCAGACTGAACAGTCCTCAAGAGCAAAGCCATTGTTTATAGATACTCACACCATTGATGATGGACTTGCCCAACTACAAAAGTACAAAGAGTTTGCTGATGCAGTTTTTCAGATGCATTCCAAGCATTTGCAAGATGTGGATTGTGAGTTGAGACACGAATCACCAGAAGCTATGTATAATAAAGATGCTGTGAATGAGAATACTGTTCTTACTGGCCATGCAACAAATGGCACTAAAGATGGGAGTAAGAAACCCTTGGCTGATGTGCCTGCAGAAGCTGGATCAAAACTTCCTGCTGTGAGTCAAGTAGCTGCCTTTGAGCACCATAAGGATACATCATCTGATCTTCCGAAGCTTCATTGGAGTGAGGGAACATGCAAGGGTTCCAGCAGTGATGATGCAAAGGGACAAGCACAAACTTTTTCCTGGATCGGAAGCCCAATCGAAGATGTTTCTCAAGAAATTCCTTCTGGTGGTGATTCTGCACCAGTTCAGGGAGACATAGTTATTGATATTAATGACAGATTCCCTCGTGATTTCCTTTCTGATATATTTTCCAAAGCAATACTTTCTGAAGATTCCTCTGCCATTAGTCCACTGCCAAAAGATGGAGCTGGCCTGAGCTTATACATGGAGAATCATGAACCTAAACGTTGGTCATATTTTCAGAAATTGGCACAAGAAGGGTTTGTTCAAAAAGATGATTCTCTTATCGATCAGGATCATCTTGGGTTTTCAACTCCGATTAGAAAAGTTGAAGAAGGAGATCATGTATCTTATCGTTTTACACCTTTAACGACAGATGGAGTTTCAGATAGCCATTTGGATTCACAGCTTAATCCTGGTGAAAATGATCAGAAAGAATTACCTAGAACAGTTGGAGCTGACAACAAAGTTCTGCATTCAAATTATGATGATTCCCAAGTTAAGGGCACTGAAAGTATGCAGCTTGATGGTATGACGGAAAACCTAAGAATGCCAGACTCAGTGTATGAGGTATTCTTTTGAACTGGTTTGGGAAATCCTTCTTCTAAACGACTATACTGTACATTCTGGCTAACTTCTTATTTCTTTGATGTAGGAGGGGAAGATTGAATCCAGGAATATTGGTCTACCTCCTCTAGATCCTTCTCTTGGAGAAATTGATATAAGTACTTTACAGGTATAATTCATGTATGTTCATTGTTGACCTGTGTCTTATTGAGCATAAAGGAGTTCTGGACTTCTTGCATTACATAAAAGATCCTCTCAAGGCTTTCAAGTTCTTTGGAAATGGCCATTCAATCATGGATTAAATCTTAGTTGGGTTAGCTCTTACTCCTTTTTAAGAAATAAAGGGTCTTAAGTATTCAATTTCCTTAGACAATTTGATGCAACATGACTTAGTGGGCTGCAGCAAAGAATATCAATAAGCAGCGGATAAATAACTCTAGATCTTAAGCCTATCAAAGATCTAAGAATTCTTCTTGAAAAACTAGATACTCTCTAGGTTTTGAAGGAAAACAAAGAAAAAACTCAACTCTGAGTAATTCGTATTAAACAAACTCACATATAAACCAAATCTGCGTTTCTGGAGGCTATAAGCATGTATTTATAGCCCCAAGACTCATAAACCTAATTAAACTACGAATTAGAGTCCTTATTGCAATTCTAGACTTCTAATCCTAAATAATACGAAATTGAAACGGAAAACTAAACCAAGTAAAAGACGAACAAAGAAACCTAATTCAAATAAAAGATTGAAAGGTAAGATAGGCTGTCCGATCTACATCACAATTGGTAGGCTTTGGGCTACGGTATCCTGTCGTTTTGGAGTGGTTTTGGGCTTTTCTCGGTCAGATTGTGAAGTAGTTGGAAGTCTGTTGGTGGGTCTTCACTGGAGCTTGAAGGCATTATTCTCGTTGTTCTGTGGCATTGTTTGGGATGGCTACTCCTCCGGCGACAATGTGAGTGGTGCTTTAGCTGAGATCCTTCTTAGAGGTTGTCGTGTGAGGCCATGGATGCTGTGTGAGGGGGTTATGGAGCGGTGGTTCTTTGTGGAGGCAAAGTCCTTTGTTTTCTCGATGACGGTAGGTGAGGTGGTGGTCCTGCTGGAAGGGTTTTGCCTGTGTTGTGTTTTTGGGTCTTCAATGCACTGTATGGCTGGTTGCGATGGTGGAAGTGGCACTAGGGTACAAGATTTTGTTAAATCTTTCCGGGAGGGTCAGCAGGTGTTGATTGTCTGTCAAGGTGGAATTAGGACCGGTGGTTTCTTGGAGTTTGTGGTGTATGCAGAGGGTGGTTGGAAAGGGCTCATTTTATTACCTAAGGGGGGCGTGAAGGGCTGGGATAGAGCCGATTTGCTGGGGAGTTGAGTAAGGTGGTGGCTTTTCTTGAAGCCACGGTTGTTCCATCAGTTATTGTTGATACTACTCCTGTGGGAAGAAGCTTGGGTTGAAGGGTCTGGCTTGAGGCGGTTGTGGGTGTGTCATCGCATGCGGTGGCCGAACTTTTTATTTTATTTTTTATTCTAAGGGTATTTAAGTAAATCTAATTTTTAAACTAAAGGTATTTTCGTCATTTCATCGTAAAAATGAGCACGTGTGTGTTATGTGTGCGTTTTTTCTGTCTAATTTAACGATATGGGAGGTTTTTTGGCCAACGATTGGTTGTTGAAGGGGGTTGAGCGTGATAAGTGGTAGTTTGTGGGGACAACATGTAAATGAGTGGTAGTAACCCTATTCGAAATCCTTGGCAAAGCTAGTTCTTTATTATCTAAAGTGTTCTGCATCTCAAAAATAGTTCTGATTCTGCACTACATAGTTCTGTAGATATAATCAAAGACTGGTCTTCACCTGGTTTTTTAAAATGGAAACCATTGGTACTCTCAAAGTAATATATAGTGAAATGAAGTCTATTATGAAAATGAAATTGAGCTGTTAATTTGTTAGCCCCTTCTTCCTCCTTCATTCATTTAAATAGAAATCTGTGCAAGAATAGTCTAGGTACCATGACGGAGGACACCTCGTACTTACACATGATTGTGGAACAATTTGAGAAAACTTTGCCACACTTGGCCTTCTTCTAGAAGGTTTAGATATCACTCCTCACACTTTTTGAGGAAATTACATACCACGTATATTCGTATATTCACTCACTGTAACAGTTAAGAACTGAAACTATTGATCTGTTTATGATAACTTTAATTAATAAATGCTGTTTTTCGGTTGTACTTGCAGGATTCAATTGTTTTAATCTTGCAATATTATTTGCGTCCATATTTAACAGCTTTTTTCCTTCTACTGGACGCATACACAGAACTTAATATGCATGCATTGGCCAGCTTGCAAACTTGCCTTCTATCGTGTTTTGTTAGTCTGAGATTGTTCGGCCTACTTTTTTGACTAGTTTAAAGTATGTCTCCACAACTGTTTGACAACTCTAGGCCGACTCTCTCCGCAAGAATGACTGGGGCTGGTGTTGGAGAGAAGGTTGAGGAGGTGGTTGTAGGCTACCACGAGGCAGTGCAAGATGCAAAATTGTGCTATCACACTATGGGGATCTCCCTCAAGAGTGATGAGAAGGGTTTTCTGGGTTTCTTGACCTTAGTGGATGAGGGACAGCATCAAGAGGTTCCTGTTTCTGCTTCTAAACCTAAAGGGAGTAGAGAGGTTAAGAATTTAGAGTGCTCGATTAACTTTGATGCTAAGGGGGGTTTGTTCTAGCCTGGGTAAAGGCAAGAGAGCCCTTGCAGTGTTGTAATGTAGCCCGGGGTGTTTTTGCGGGTTTAGGGTTTCTGTTGTGGGTCTCTCGGTGTTTCTTCTGTCTGTTGGGTTTTGGTGGCTGTTTTCTTTGTTCTTTTTGCTTTTTCTGTTTTGGTGTTCTTGTATACTTCCTGTATGCTTAGGGGCACCTTACGCTTTTTAATGATATTTCTTTGATTACCTATATATATATATAAATATAAACTGTTTGATTATTTCTTCTGGATACACTTTATAGATTATAAAGAATGAAGATCTTGAAGAGCTGCGGGAACTGGGTTCCGGTACCTTTGGGACTGTGTATCATGGGAAATGGAGAGGAACAGATGTTGCCATAAAGAGAATAAAGAAGAGCTGCTTCACGGGCCGATCATCAGAGCAAGAGAGATTGGTACTCTTCCTCAACACTTTGAACCTTTTGCTGTTAATATAATTTTTATGATGTATTAGCCACTTATTCTCTCTCTGTATCATTACAAACCTTATCATGAGAATAAGATCAGCACTCTTTTATTGCTTTAGTGAGAAGTATATCAATGGTTTCTTTTACAAGGCCACATTAGATAATACTTGCTGCCATTCTCAGACTACAGAGTTCTGGCGGGAAGCTGACATTCTCTCAAAGCTTCACCATCCCAATGTGGTGGCATTTTATGGTGTAGTACAAGATGGACCTGGGGCAACATTAGCAACTGTGGCGGAGTACATGGTTGATGGTTCTCTTAGGCATGTTTTAGTTCGCAAGGATAGGTAAGACATCCACTCGTACAGTTCATGATTTTCAATTTGGAATCTTCTGGTTCAGGTCCCAATTGCAAACTGTATATTAAAATTCAACTCATATCATTGTAACTAAACTGGACAAACAGAAAGGTATTTAAATTTTTGAAATGATGATTACTCTAAAGAGCGAGTTAACTAAACTGGACAAACAGAAAGGTATTTTAATTTTTGAAATGATGATTACTCAAAGAATCTAGAGTTTGCTTATTTATTCATAAATAGCCTTTGTGTCTGTCCAGAGTTTGCTATTTTCAAATTGAAGCAGTTGCTTCTTTAATAATTTCCTCCATCCTTTTTAACATGATCTTATTTTGCAGGCATCTTGACCGTCGCAAGAGGCTAATAATTGCTATGGATGCAGCATTTGGAATGGAATATTTACACTCAAAGAATATTGTGCATTTTGACTTGAAATGTGACAACCTGCTTGTAAACTTGAAAGATCCTTTACGACCAATTTGCAAGGTAAGCATTGTGGCTTTATGCGTTTCAGGGAATATTCATCCTGTTTATGCTTACTGTGAATGTTCCAATGAAATATATTGTTTCCCAGGTTGGTGATTTTGGTTTGTCCAAAATCAAGCGAAATACTCTGGTTTCTGGTGGTGTACGGGGAACCTTGCCATGGATGGCTCCTGAGCTGTTGAACGGCAGCAGCAATAAGGTCTCTGAAAAGGTAGGATGTCACTCATGATATTTATTGTTTATGATGGCATAACAAGAATTTGACCAAAAATCTTGTACGTAACTTTATGGAGATCTCTTTCTGTTTATTTTTTATTATTTTTTTCTTCTAGTTTATTGAGAATCCCTGTAACAGAAACTTTTCATTTACACTAGCTGACTTTGAGGAATTTGTAATCTGTGTATTATTTGTCACTTGAAAAAAAAGCATAACTTGATGTTTAGTGTTCTCTTCTTTATTTCTCTCTCTTCATCTCCTAACTCTTGAAATTTTGTCCTTACAGTGCTCATTAATTTTGTTGAACCACAGGTTGATGTGTTCTCCTTTGGTATTGTATTATGGGAGATTCTCACTGGCGAGGAGCCATATGCCAACATGCATTATGGTGCAATTATAGGTACATTTTTTTTTTTTTACTTTTCCCGTTCTTTACCTTCATGGTTGTGCTTGTGCTTGTTAGGTCATATTGTTAGTCTGCATATTGAAAGAGTACTGAGAAATTGGCACCATTCCATGACAATTTGTCCAAAAAGAGCAGTGTCAGTTAAATGGTTCCGCATGAGTCAGCTAGAGCTCTACAAGTGAGCGAACCTGTCTGGGGCTTCATTAGGTAAATGAATGAAATAAAACAAGCTTTGATATAGAGATAGAGAGTGAGGCTAGCTTGGGCATCCCCTAGCCAAGCCCTAAGAAAAGGGATGTGTTTAGGTGCCAAAGCCACTTCAGATATTTATTGCATTGGACTAATGTAATTCCTTTGATGCTGGCTCGGAACGGGGTCGACTCTATCGATGGAATTAATCCAAGTAACGGTTGATTAATATAGTTACCAATAGCGAATACCCTCTGCTTACTCCCTCCTTCAACCACCTGATCTAACCTTCTGGAAGCCATTGGCAAATCAAGAAGAGGTAGCATTGGACTGATACTCAAAGAAGTCATCGCAATTAGGATCTCAAGACACAGTAACACCTAGGATGCAAGGAATAATGAACTAACATCACAATATCATTTTCTTCTTTGCAGCTAGTGTCTTGCTCTGAAAGAGTTCATCCTTTACCATTACAACATACTTACTGTCATTTATAAACAAGTGTGACATTACCTTGCATTACCTTATATAGTAGGATAGAACCTGGGGTAGCATTGGAATGCATTTTTGCCCTTTATTAAAATGGAAGGAAGCTATTGACTCAACGTAGCTCCTTTCTCCTAATTCATTTATTTAATAGAAAGCCTATACACGAATATTCTAGGTACCATGATAGATAGCTATAGGAGGACACCTCACCTTCTAGAAGTTTTGCATACAATTCCTTATACTCTTAGGACATTACATAATATTCCACATACATTCATTTTTTCACTCTAATACTCCCGCTAAAGCTGTGACATATATAGCAGATAGGCTTAGCTTGGAAAAATAAAGTCTAATTGACCATGAGAAAGAGACTTTGTAAACACACCAGCAAGTTGATCTGCAAATTTCACAAAAGGTGTAAAAATATCCCCACTCAATATTTTATCCTGAATGAAATGACAATCAACTTCAATATGCTTTGTTTTCTCATGGAACAGTGGATTAGAAGCAATGTGCATAGCAACCTGATTGTCTCAATATCTAGGTAAGCTGAAAATCCAATTTTCTAAAGGAAATTCTGTAACTATATCAATTTACTAGTCAAATAAGGCTCAGCCCTATGCTCTGTCTCTGCACTAGATCGAGTAGCCACTGTCTATTTCTTGCTCTTCCAAGTAACTAGGTTATCTCCTAAGAGCATCTCCAATAGACCTTTTATATGGCTCATAATAGCTAAATATAGCTATTGCGAGCCACTTTACCCCTCCAGCAGATGCTTCAAAATGAAAAGTTTTGAAAAAATTGCTACAATGAACATATGAAAGTTCCCTGTAGCCCCTTTTAAGCATTTAATTAAATTTTTTTTTTTTTCTCTCCCTTTTCTCCCACTCTCTCCCTCCTCGGCCTCTTCAGCAATAGCCCTTCAAGTTACAACTACTCTATTATTAAGCAAGCATTCCACCTTCCCCATTGTTTCTTTCTTGCATTCTTTGACAAACACACACACTCGCTTTCTCTCTTTGGCTGGGCTGGGTTACACTAGACATCATCGGTAGTTGTTTCAGCAAGAAGAAAGGCTCTTCCTCTGCTTCTTTTTCTTCTTTTGTTGCTACTGTTTCTTTGCCAAAGGCAGATCCAAACATTTCCCATGTCAGTGAGAGAGTATAATAGAGAAAGAAAAACAAACATTTCCCATTTCCCATGTCACAGAGAGAGAGAGAGAGAGAGAGGAGAGTAGAGAGCGAAAGAAAAGAAAACAATAAAAAATAATTGAAATAATATTTAAATAAAGTAGAGAGTAGAATAAAGAATTTGTTAAGAGTGTGTATAGGAAAAACAGTAGGGAGAGGAATGCCAAGGACAGACTTCTCATAAGATTTAGTATCTGAAAAGGAGGGTTGGGACTCAAATAAGGTAATATCAGTACTAGCAAGGCATCGCCAAGAACAGGACTGTAGCAGCAATAACCTTTTTGAGTTTGACAGTATCTAAGGAAAAGACTCTTTGTGGCTGGAGGATCAAGTTTTCGTTGTGTCTTGTGGATCAAGTTTGTCAAATCTTGGTCCAAGGTTGTGAACATAATAAAATAAGTACATCCAAAAACCATAGGTGTTATGGAAAATAGTGGTGAGCATGGAAATAAAATGCAGTGAGGAGATGCCCCATTTAAAACAGAAGAAGGGATCCTAATAATGAGATAACATATACTAAGAATAACATCACTCCAACAGTGTTTCAGAACATTTATATGAATCATGGGAGCCTGAGTTACATCCAACAAATGACGATTCTTACTTTCAGCGACCCCATTTTGTTGTGGAGTGTAAACACAAGGTCTACTGCACAGTACCTTTTTCAACAAGATAAGTGGTAGAAGTTTAAGAGACAAATTATTTAGCATTATTAGACTCTCAAGTTAAAATTTTTTGGTCAAATTGAGTCTCAACCTCTTAATGAAAAAGTTGAAAAATGGAGAATAACTCAGAATTTTTATTAAGAATAACGAGATCATACGAGAATAATAATCCTCAAATGTCAAAAAATAGTGAAAGTTATTTGATGCAATATTAACGAGACCCTAAACAGCAGAATGAACCAACTTAAAAGGACTACACACTCAACTAATAGGACAAGACTGAAAGGACATACGACGATGCTTATTAAGCTAACAAGCTTCCCACCAAAAGGGAAATACATTATTAATGCTGACAACTTCACTCTGCAAGATAGGTAAAGGGGGATGATCCAATCGATAATGCCACTGGAAAGGAATGGGTAGCCCATGGGGTAATGTAAGGTACCATGTGCAAGGTTCAAATAGTAGAGTCTACCAACCTAGTGCCCCATACCAATCATCTGTCGTGTCTGGAGATCCTAAAAAAATACACAAGAGGTAAAACTACATAGGACACTGAAGAAATTTTGTAATTTTACTACTAGACAACAAATTGAATGGAAAACCGGGAACATGTAAAATAAAGAATATTCTATGTACTATGACAGCTATAAGACACCTCAGTAGGACACCTAGCCTTCTTCTAGAAGGTTTACATACCATGCTTCATATTCTTAGGAAATTTCTTATTATTCCACATACATTCATATATTCACTCGAACCATGAACAAGCCAGCACAAACTTGGGTTCATGTCATTGGGCTCCGAGCCTGCTTGATTAGGGTCCACAAATTACTTTGTCACAAAAATGAGGAAAAGGATATTTAAAGATATTTAAAAGCTTAATTAACTATTTCTAAATGGGATTCCATTGATCAAATTATTGCATTCATTAATTGCATGATGTCAGTTAATTCTAGTGAAAGCTTTATACGAATGGTTTTAAGTCCTGCTTTCAAAATATAAGAGGGGAGGTCTGACCTCTGTGGATAGGACCTCCAAGTGCACCCTGAAGGGTATTTTGTTGGCAATTACTCCCTTTGGATCTGAGTGACTGGCTTGATTCCTCCCTTAGTGCACAAGTGCTAGTGTGTAGACTATCTAAATGCACATTGGGATGGTGAGCTGTTTATTCGAGTAAATAAATAAATAAATAGATGAGTAAATAAATAAATGATAGAGGACACATCCCTAGTACCCAAAAGATAGAAGATAGAAACTCTCCCAAAAAAATGGATAAAAAAAGAAGCAAAAAGGAAAGTAAGGGTTTAAAATTACAAACATCATCAAGAAATAAAATGAAACAGAAGGAAACAAAAAAAAGAACGTGGAGAAGCCGCAGGTTGTCTTTCTCCACTCAGGTAGTGATCTCAAAAACATCATCTTTAACTTAAACCACTGAAAGTTAGTTCCTTAAAATGTCCTTGCATTTGTTTCTAGCCCAGTGCACCAGATAGAGCACATAACAGACCTGGTTATTATACTTGGCATAGTACTAGGTTACTGTGTAGCTGTGACCGTGCCAATATTTATTCAACATGCATATGTATTGATGTATCGAAGTGGTAGCAATGCTATAGTGGTAGTTCATTTGTTAGCAATTGTTCAGGCAATTACATCAGTTGGTATTTATGGTACAAATGTACCATTAAAAATATTGAGTTAAATATCTTTTAGCTGGGTGTAAGTTCTGATCTGTTAAAATGAGAAACATCTCGAGGATTTCAATTTATTATATTCAACTGATTGACCAGTTGGTTCCATATAGTTCAAACATAATTGCCAATATGGATTACTCTTTAAAATGTTTCACTGTTGATTAGTGTAATCACATCCTGGGTTCAAGCAATATGGGCTGGTAAGATTTAGCCGGTCAAGAAATGCTTAAGATGAGTTTTGGTAATCAGGGATGGTAATACGATGGTCAAGGATACCTGACCTTGACCTTACTCAATTATACTTGGGTTTAGAAATTCAAAACTGGGCCTAACACTTTTGGAACCATACTACGCTATAATGGATCAAGACTAATATTAGCATAATGATTTGTATCTAATTTTTGAATGGTATTGAATATATGAGCCAAAATAGTACATGCACTTTGATAAAAACAAAGCGCTTAATAGGTGAAACCCCATTGATTTTTCAATTGAAGAAAGGGTTTATAACAACAAGAATGTATATTTTTTCAGAAGAAATTTATAAGAATGTCATCAGTAATACAATCAAAATTAACAAGTGAAAGATTGTGAGAAAGCATATCAATTGCATTTTAAATACAATTAAATTTTAGTTCTATAGTTGAGCTGCTGGTAAGTCTGTTGAGCTGATTTGATGTGTTTACGCTTTAATGTGAGTTAAAATGAAGCTCTGGCTCGGTTCATTATCCTCAATCATATAAACAAGCCAATCTAAGGTTTTTATTTGGCCAATCTCAAACTGTCCGCAAACAATTACTTTGCACCCCTGTTTTGAAGATAGGTTTACATAAGTTACGTAGAATGAAAGTAATTGTGTTACCTAGAATATTGACTGGAATTTTTGAATTGCCGGAAATTCGTATTATGGAATAAAAGTGCACCATGTTTTTGGTCAAGTGATTGTGGTTCACTAGTTAATAATGTACTGATAACTCTGGGCTTACCCATTATTCTATTAGGATCCTTATGGCCGGAATGTAGAAGGGGACTGGATTGATTATAGGGTATGATTTGAGAAGTGGGATCTTAAGATGCAGATTAGGACTTAAAACAGCAATTGGTTCACATTGCTTGCAAATAACCCTGACTTTTATGAAATTAAATCCATTATGGTACCACCTTTTGTATAAGGTTTATCTATCAAAATAGATGTTGATGGTTAAAGATCATTCGTCTTGGTTATGCTCTCTCTCCAGAAAGTTACTGTAAACTGCTATTTCTAAGTTATTTGAAAACCTTTCTGTGCATGTAGGAGGTATTGTGAACAACACATTGAGGCCAACTATTCCAAGTTACTGTGATCCTGAATGGAGAAGACTAATGGAGCAGTGTTGGGCCCCTAATCCTGCAACCAGGCCGTCCTTCACGGAAATCGCTAGTCGTTTACGTGTCATGTCTGCAGCAGCTACCCAAGCCAAAGCACATGGTCAAAAGTCATCTAAATAGTGGTTCATTCGTTCCTTATGGCATTAGTGCTGTGAGATAGATATCATATGACAAGTTAATTCATTTAATTGTACTATAGCTAGCTTATAATATATTAGTCAGGAATAATTGGCTTCCATAATCTTTTTTCCCCTCGAAATGGAATAGCCTCTCTTTCCAAGTAAATCTCTTAATAATAATCCTCTTTTTCCTTCCTGAACTCCACAACTTTTTTTACAGGATGTGGGATTTTTACTTCATTAATAGAATTGTAAATCCCTTGTCTTTTTGGTCACATCAACATCGCATCTATGATGGAGGCTTTTAACGATGTTCTTCCCTGTCATCTGCTTGCTATGCGAAGAAGGAACTTAACCTAGTTGAGCTGGACCTTGCTCTGTTTGGTCTCAATATATGATCAAAATACATGGTACAAATGGACAATCTTGTGAATTGTGAATTGCGTGGAAATATCCCAGATATGTAGTTTGAACATGACTAATAATATGGACCTATGGAACATCATTCTCTCTCAAACATCCTAAGACAATAAAATTTCTTACAATCATTAGGAATATGGAGATTGTCATTGTCCATCACAAGACAATCTCCACCTTGTTATTTCCTCCTAATTCTAATCAACTATTGATTAACTGCAATATCTTCCAAGGCACTAGGAGGACAAAACCTTGGGCACCTGCCAAGCAGCTGCCAGCATTGTGGGTCTCCCTTTCCATCCAAGGAGAAGGCAACCCTTCTCACAAGCCAGGTATAGCCATCACACCCATAAACTGAAAACATCATCCTGGCTTGACTCGTGCACTTCAATCCCATTAACTGAAATCCGGCTCGGCCTAACTGTCTTCACCATTGATCTACCCTCTCGTGCCTCTCAATCCTATAAGGCCCTTCAAAAGCAACAATGTTCCGAATTTGCTCCAAAAAGTGAAGCCTCTCTATCTTCATCCTCCGCACGCTATTTCGCAGGAGGCTGACCTCGAGGGAATCGAAAATGGTGGAATAGTAGTGTAGAGATTCAAGGAATCTCCCAAGAAAGAAGGGTCCGTTGTGGTTAGCATCTTGCTCCACAACTGTAAGCACAATTGGGCATAACTTCTTGATTGCTTGAAGGATAAGTTTTAGAGACCCTCTACTCTCTTCGACATACTTGTGCAAGTGCATGATGCTATTCACAAATAGTGCTTCCCCTTCTCTCAAGTTTAGATTCTCTATGGTTAAAAGTGATGGTGTTACTGGATCTGATATCATGGCTGGCTCTAGTGTTATACCTAGAGAGCTAGCATCTTCCACAAGCTCTTTCATGCTGCCTTCAAGCCCTAAGACATTGTGATCACTCACCAAAGCTGTGATTCGGAGCCTTGGAGGGCCCTCAGGCCTTGATCCAAGGGCTCTTATCAAAGAAGGCCATTGAAGAGTATGCGCCATTCCCAGATCAATGATGTGTAAGGAGTCCTTCCCTTGTGCAGCCTCACATATAGCTTCATTTGCAGCCATGAAACCAAAAGCAATGTAAGGAGTTGTTTGGTGAAGAAGCCGAAAAGCTTCCAATTTCTCCTCCCTTGTCACCAAGCACTTATTACCTATGGCACCGTTTGTGAATGTTCCATTTGCATTAACATTCTGCAGAAGTGATAGCCTGGACTCCAATCCCGCTGCAAAGCAATAGGAGACTCGTTGCAGTGAATCCCCAAAAGGAGTAGCTGAATCCCAGATTTGTGCGAGAATTGAGCCTGCAGGTTGGGTGTCCCTGCACTCCACAGCCTCGGCACAAGCCAACAACAAGTGCACCAAGTGAAGCCCTTGATCCACGCCATGGCTCACCTCCTCCACACCAGGCACCATTCCGGGAAAACCTCCATGAAAATCCTCAATTTCATCATCTTCTTCCTTGGGAACATCATCATTCACCATGGAGTAGGCTTCAATCTCATCCTTATCGTAGTGATTCATATTAATGAAGCTATCAACAAACTCATCCACCTCTGAAGCCGGCAAGCAAGGCAGTACTGCAGTGGCATCAGAAGGAGAACATGGTTTCTTCTCATCCCACTCCCACTGATCCCCTCGCTCTTGCTCCACTCGGACAGGACAGAATCTTCGGATGGCAAGATCATGGTTGAAGCTCTCATGCAAGGGGAAGGAGAGCAAATCATCCATGGCAGCCATTTCCAGGTGGAGTAGTAATAGTATGCTGGGGGTGAAGCAAGAGCTGGCTTAAGAGTTAAAAGGAGACTTTCTAGGCTTGCTCACAATGTGTGAATAATGAATATGCTGCTTCATCTATTTACTATGTTGACTAAGCATATTCTCCTTCTTGTTTTAAGGTGTGGGAGGGTGGGGGTGGGGATGCTAAATTTGTTTAGATTTGTTGGCTCATTCTTCACCATGAAAACATAACCAACTTTTAGTGAGTTTAAAGTGGCAGATGAGACAATACTCATTTTATCAACAGCCCCAAAAAAATGAGGCTAATTAATCTTCAACAACACCTATAATGACACCCTATTAAAGAAAAACCAGGATGGACCCTGATGATTATGCAAAAAGGATCATTTTCCGATGATTTTGATTTTGTTTGGAATTGCATTAAAGAGTTTTAAAAATATTTTTAGTGCATTAAAAGTCGGGTCAAACAAAAAATGTATGTTTGAGAGAAAAAAAGTTTTTTTTTTTTCACTCTAGAAAGAGCCAAAAATTGAATTTTGTAGGAAGCTTAATAAGCTATTTGAGATTGTGTTAAGAAGTTTAAAATGTATTTTTAATATATAAAAAGTTGCGCAAAGCAAAAATGAGTCTATTTGATAAAAAAATTTAGGGTAAGGTCCACATATCTCCCTCAAATTACCACCCAAATGTTAATATCCCCCAAACTTTCAATTGTGACAATGTCCTTCCTCCCAAACTACCAAAACAATGTCAATATCCCCCTCAAGGCTAGCAAAAAAGATTAAAAAAAAAAAATGTCCCTATATATTTCTCAATAAAACAAAAATATCTCTATAAATTCGAAAAAATTATTAATTTTTTTAAACAAATTTTTTTTTAAACAGAAATTTTATTTAAAGAATAATTTGCTTCAAAAGACGAAAAATTTTATTTTTTAAAATGGAATAATTGAAGATTTATGAAATTTTGATTATGGAATATGTTGATATAACGTATTGGGAACACGTTACCCCTATCTCTTTTTGATTGATGGAAACTAATGACCTTACCCCTATCTCTTTTTCTTTGTCTCCACTCAGAGACGAATATATGGGGGAACCAAAATTACAAGAAAAAGAAAAAATTAAAAGCAAAAAAAAAAAGTTTTAAGATAAAAAAAACAAAAAAAAAGTTTTAAGTTATTTTTTTGCCAATTGGTCCCTCCCCAAAAGTTTTAAGTTATTTTTTTGCCAATTAATCCCTCCCCAAATTAAAAGCTGGATCTGTCCCTGTCTCCACTACCTACCTTGTATCCTCACTCCTCTAAACTTAACGAAGTTCAAAGAACAATAAATACATGCTTTGCTGATGAAATTAAGTTTTGTAAAGAAGTATGATATCGCAAACTTTTTTAATGAAGAGGGATCGCTATGAAACTTGTTTTGTTGTAGGTTATATAAAATGTTGGGAGAGTCACCATGGCCTTGGCCCTTGAGAAGATATCATCTGAGCATATGTGGTGCATACATGTTTGCTCAGCTGCAACTGATATTGCCAAAGAATGTTATGAAAAGCATGTGAAGAAGCACTCAGACGTCGTCTATAAACAAAATTGTTAGCGTAATAAATGGTAAAGATTTCTTAACAATTACCTACTCCCTCTCTCTCTCTCTCTCTAACCATCTGTTAGTCGCCAAATTAATTGCTTACAGTGCAAAGATGGAAGCAATGTTGCGGCTTGTTGTTGGGATCGATGCGTATGTTTGTGAAAGTAAACTTCAAATTTTTTCTTTTTACGCAGCAGAATAAAAACGATCCTCCAAGACCTTTTGTCATCAAAATATTCATGTTTAGATCGTATGCAAACATATAAGTTGTAATTACTTACATGTAGATTCGGCCTCTTCAAGGCATGAGGTCGTAGAAATATCCATTGATTCTTCTATCGGTGTTGGACTAAGTAATTGAAGTTCCAATTAACATACTTGCAAGCTTCAAGTATTCATCCATACTCATCTTGCATTCTTTGCATTCTTCGTGTTCTTCATGTTGTTCATGAACTTAAAGAACATTTTTTGCAGTTTTTAGGATTTTGAAGAAAAGCAAGCCTTTCTGACAAGTTCTAAGCTTAAAAGATATTTTTGGGAAAAGCTAGAGGCCAATAACTGGGATCAAGCGCACTCGAGTGCCCAGCATGCGGCAAGACTCTTTTTTCACTTTAGATTGGGTTTTTAGTCCCCTATTTGGACTAGGAGATTGACCTGTTGTTTTCCTAGGGTTTCTAGAGTTCTCCAGGCCTAATTCCTATAAATAGACCTCTAAACATTAAGAAAAGACAGACAAGCTTTGGGAGAGGAATTGGAGGCTCAATCACGAGGCGATTTTGGTTTCTTCTTTTCCTTATTATTTTCTTATGACGATGATTTCCATCCGAATTATGTGTAACTAATACTTTAGTTAGAGCTTAATTGAAGCTCTAATCATGTCTCGTTAGAATTTTAATATTGGCGCCCTTGCTACAATTATATTTTGGATACTTAACTTGATTATTTCCTATTTTATTGAATGCTTCACATGAATGTGCTTGATCAACATATGTATGTGGTATAGATTTGTTAGTTAAGTCAATTTGGATGATTGAGTTCTGGGCTTAATAGAGTGACAAAAGTACCCCATCACAAGTTCTTGGATTAATCAACAAGAAAAATCGGAAGTAGATACCATGCTCTAGGCTTCATGTGCTTGCCGAATTCCATAGATTTATACTTTCTTGAAGAATAACTTATAGTAGATACCATACTAAATCTTTTGAGAGAGAGAAAAAAAAAAATTAAAGTATATACCATACCTAATTCGTTGCTCAGGGAGATAAATAGCCTAAGGAGTAGATACCATACCCTTAGGTTGGCAAACATTGGGTATTTTGATATGGTTGTAGCATTGGCATATTGTTTATCTTAATTGAGTATGATTAGTAGTGGATATCAAAACCGTACCCTTCATTCTTATTATTTCAACTTAATCTTTTATTTTGTTTTATTCATATAATTATTTAGGAAAATCTTTTTAAGCATAATTTACGTCAATCCTTGTGGGAATGATCTCACACTTGCTTTTTATACTATTGTTTTGATTTTGTGCACTTGCGAGTAAAATATACATTTATTCGTCTATTAATTAGGTGAATATTTGCACAACAAACCTGTTGCGAGTTTTAAATAATACTCATAAGTGCACGAGTCGTTTGCAATATAGTTTTTACAAGTACGAAGTCGAATCTATAAGGAATTGTGTTCGTGTAAACTAAATATATCTAAATTAATTTAATCCTAACCCTGTATATTGCTAAAAAAAAAAAATCAACATTAAAACATTTTCACTTTTATAACTCATAATTTATCATTTATTTTACTATTATTCAAATAAAAAAATCGATACAAAATAAAATCTTCTACTTTTTAATACCGTTTTTTTACTTTCTCTTTTTTTGACATGTCCATGCAAGGTTAGGAGAGAGAATTTGAACTTGTAACGTTTGCTTCATAAGGCGTGATTCACAGCCGATTAAACTACCTCTTAGAGACTTTTTTACTTTTATATACCGATCATTATTATTATTTATTGTAGGAAGACATTCAATTAGTAGACTGTAGATACATAATTCCTATTTATATCTAAAAAATAAGAGAATAATGACATATGCCATGATTTTTATTTTATAATTATTTGAAGCGATGTCCACCTGATCCAACACCTGTCCTCATAATTACACAGGTTGGTCACATGAGGCTTAATGGGACCCAACCACCCAACAAGTCACAAGGGAATGTGGTACCCTTTGGCCTTTGTCACGTGACCCCCTCAACGGGCAACACCTTCCTTTACATCTCTCCAGCTCAAGTCCACGAGTCTTGCCCCACCCACGCGCTCTCCACGTGTCCACTACACCAGTCAAAGCAAACCTCACTTAATTTCCCAAAACACCCCAATGCCTTTCACTATATCCCGAAACTACCCCCACCCCGAACCAGCTGTCTTTTTCCTCGTACGTCACAGTAGTTTATGGTGAGAGTGTTCCTCTTCTGAACCGCCCACCCGAATTCCGCCACGTGGAGGTGACGAACATAACCTTCCAATGGTCGGAACTCGCAATGCTCGACACGTGTCGAGGTACCGACGCCCCCAGAACTCTCTCTCTCTACGAAGCACCATTTTCAAACGCTCTCTGTCCCTCCCTTTTAAAGCTCTCACTTTCTCCCTGTCTTCAACTTCCTCTCTCTCTTAGGGTTTCTGATATGGGAGATCTCTGCTGAAGATTCAGCTGTAATTTGGTGGGTACCTATTCTTTTTTGTTTTTTGGTTTGGTTGTTGGGTTATAACTTAGCCTCGTTTGTTTGCTGGGAAAAGTAGAGAGAAATAGGGAAAGAAAAAGAAAATTTTTGATATTCATGTTTTTATGTTGATTTTTTCAGTTTAAAGTGATGGTCTCTTTTTATCCGAAGAGAATGGTGATTTTTTTCTTCTTTTTTTTTAAGATTTAATAGTTTCTGTTTTCTATTTTTTTCCTGTGATTTCTTACCAACCAAACAGAGCATTCGAATTTGTAAATTTGTAAGATAAAATGATTTTTTTTCCTGTTTTTGTATTATGTTCTTTGCATCTTTTTTGCTATTTAGTTTTACTTCTATTTTAGCTTTGGTAATTAGAATAATCAAAGCATGTTCAAAGAAAAAGAAAGGGTTTTGCATACTGTGTTTCTACTTTTATTTTTATGTCTTTCCCTAGAAGGCTCTTGTTGAGGTTGCTTTGGCAGGATAAAGTAGCAGTTTTTATTTTTATTTTATTTTAAATTTTAATTTTAATTTTTTATCCAACAAACTCTGAATTATTTTTCTAACGATTATAATCTTGTGATTAGGCTCATGCATGTTTAAATTAGCCTTGATTTTCTTATTCCTGAGTGTCCTATCCTTGCCTGGATCGGTGGGCACATTGTTTATTGTAGTCTAGGTATTTGATCAGGTCTCCATTGATGGATGAGAGAAAGTAAGACTGAAAAATTAGCTAAGCTTGAGGCTTGAGGTAAGCATTACAAGACTACAGAAAGGAAAGGACAGGAAAACCCTTGTGGTAGAAACAGAAAATCCTTGTGGAGAACTGTTCATTTGGCTGGAAATGAATTAAGCGAAATAAAACTTGAAAATTGTGTATGTAACCAAACATGTCCTTGGAACATGTTTGTGTTCATTCTGTGGAGAATTTTTTCCATTTCTGTTGTCCTAGAGAACGGAAAAGGGCTGGAAAAACTTGTCTGCAAATGTGTAGCTAGATTTATTCTCTAGAAATCTTTTCGTAGTAACTTATATTGCAGAAAATAGAGGAAATGCCTTTTGTTTTATTACTTTCTACTGTTTGAAAGAGAAATTGTCTTTTCCCCATATTTCTTTTGAAATTTTGGAAGCAATTTGCAAGGGATTTTTACTGCCAATCAGTGATACAAAATATTTTATGAAATGTGGAAAAATGAAAAACAACCAAGTCAAGTTACACTCAGCTGTTGGCCAGCGCTCATGAGCATGCCTTGGCGCCTGTTGTGCCTTAGATTGGCCTTCCCTTGGCCAGTCCTTGCCCTAGCAAGGTTCACCGTATGCATGCTGTCCAGAATCATACTTGGATTGCATTTAGCTAGTGCAATGCTTGAGCCGTCTTGATGTTTAGCCTTTTCACTTTAGCGACCGCTTGCCTGCTCCACATGCACACGGAAGCCCTTGCTGCCTTGTCCCAAGCATACCTCAGTACAGCCTGCAGCCTGCGGTCTGCTCCATCCCTCTCTATCGGTGAAGCCCATTGCTAAGCA
Source organism: Carpinus fangiana (assembly GCA_006937295.1). NCBI lineage: Eukaryota > Viridiplantae > Streptophyta > Magnoliopsida > Fagales > Betulaceae > Carpinus > Carpinus fangiana. The sequence goes on along the minus strand of CM017328.1, from coordinate 7,633,240 downwards.
CTTGTTAATTTCTTCTAGTCCCCTCGGTGGATCAGTCACATTCCATGCAAGGGGCCGTTGTCAAGGCCATTACAAACCTTCCTTTTGTAGAAACCACCACAACGGAATATATTTTATTAGATTGCCTTTTGTTTTAATTTCATCAGCTTGCTTTTCTGCCAGTGGATCTAGTTTGCAGTATTCTAGTCCAGCTTTCCTCACAAGAAATGAAACCAAGAATTTTTTTTTTTTTTTTGACAAGTGAAACCAAAGACAGTTTTTAAGTGATTTTCACCCATGGGCACATATAGAACGAATCTTCAAAGGTGCACTGCCTTTAATTTGTGTTTACCCCTTGTTTTAAATGTTAGATATGATTTAGTAATTCGATCCAAATAGATATACCTAACTTGTTGGTCTACATGGATATAGTTAAAATTTTAGAGAAAGGGCATCTGGATGATGTCTGAATATTTAGGCTTGTGAGGTCACAATTGTCTATATATATTTTTTTATTTGTTTCCATGAAAGAGTACCAGAGGAAATGCTTTTGAAATTTCAGATTTGGAACCTAGGAGAATTAAACCCGCTACAAATTGAGTCTGGCCTGACTACTTAGGGTTGTTGAGTTCAGATTTGATAATTTATGCAACCATATGAACATTTCTTTTTTAATTTTCTTTTCTTTCCTGGATTTTGTCGCAACTAAAGGTAGGCATGGTTTTACCATTCCTTGAATTTGCAGCACTTTCACAAACACTGGGTCAAAAGAGCTATCAATTGAAATCAGTACAATTGGGATAAGTTGGTGGCTTAGGTGACTTTCATTTTATTTTTTTTTCCCCATCTTACTTTATATGTTAGTGTGTGGCGAGTTTTCACATGGATATGAATACAATTGAACTTTTATTTAATTATAACTGTCTAGATGTTATCACAGTGGTTGTGAGAGTTCATATATGTGTTTCCCATCCTGTTTTATGTACTGTAAGCTACACTACTCACATATATGAAGCTTATCATGGTTTATTTCTTGGTTTATATCTGCTTAGCATCTAGACAGGATCTGGTGATTTGTTCATGCATAATCATTTGACTGTCACCTTGAATCATTAATGTGGTAATATATGGTCAGAATGAAAATGCAAAGTGGTCGTCCCCTATTATGAGAATATACAGAGAACCAAACTCGTTTGTATATGAAGTATGTAAATTGATATTCTAATTGGAAAGATTTGGTCATGTTTTTGAGACTTGATCATGAACAAGTAAGTTGGTTGCCCATCACCACTTACAGATAAACAATTTTGAAAACGACTCCTTTTATTCCAAGTGTCACTACTTAAGGACTTGCTAGTTACATCTATACGATTTTCCAAAAGGGCTAGTTGTAGTCCATAATCATTTATATAGCTTAGTTTGACCTAGTATAATCCTATGTAAGATCCATCACAGATCAAACAATGCCTTTTACAACGATCTAATCTTGTAATCTGAGGTACTATAATCTCCTCTGTTCAAATCCTTGATGTCGTCATTAGGGTTTGCATTGGTTTGATACCATTTGTCATGATCCAAGTATGTGTTAGACATATGTGCAGTTGTGCACAATGCTCCAAAAGTATTAGTTACATTTAGGGCTTCTTGTAATCTAGATCCAATGTCGTATACATCCAATTTAGGATTTAGTACACACACACACACACACACAAAAAAAAGGGGATTTAGTACACGTCTATGCAATCCTTTACGATAGAATCTGGGGTATGGAAAATAGTGTTATATTTGCGTTCTAGAATTCATAGTGGAATTAGCGTTACATTGGCAATTAATGCTCCTCTTCTGTATAACAAGATCAATGCATCATGAAGGGTTTGTAACTAAGTTAGTAATAGTAGCGTTTTTTTTTTTTTTGTAATAATTTCAAAGCTAGTTTTTTTTGGTCAGTAAAAGCTATACTTAACATGAAATGAAAGTACAGCATTTTAAGTTGATTTTTGGCTACTTGATCTTTTTTTCTTTTTCTGTGAATTTTAAATCTAAATTCTTCCTGATCATGAATCCTTATCTTTTGTCTGCCTTTGTCATCTATCCTTTTCAGTGCTTTCAAAGTAGATGAAGGAAAGGAATTTATTCTTAGCTTTTATGCAGAGTCTGGCAAAGTTGTAACATTTTGTGCCCTTGTAGAACATACTTAAAACTAAAGGGCTCAGCTTTGGTCCAATTTTTATCCAAAAATTGTTGAAAAGACACATCTTGTAAGGTTGCTTTTCCTTTGTACATGAAATTCCATGTGGCAATGCACATAGTCAAGCACTCTAATAGACAGGGAAAATGGTGGAGGTTTCATGTATTTCAAACTATTGCCGTCTCGTAGGCGCAGACTTGTTAGAATGGTGAATGAAGGGTTATCTCTTGTTATAGTTGAGCTTTAAGGATTGTAATTCTTTTCTCAAAGATATGCTAGATTATTGGTTTTTTTCGGGAAAATGAGAGAAAAAGTGTTGTTTTCTTATTCCTTTTTTCTGGCTGTTTATGGAAATGTGTATGTGGTAATCCCATGCATATCAGTAATCGAGAATATGACACTTGTTTTAATTACACTTGGTGTTCACTGCATTAAAAAGTTACATTTGCATGCCTTTAATATTTGTTTTAACTAGTATTGTGTTTTTTGGTCATTGTCATGTGGTGGAGTTACTCTCTCTTTTCCTTGATATTTGTTCCTTGTAGAAAAACTAAGTTTGTAAATTTGTTGGTGGCTTTACAAATGAACATTAAGGATATTTTTCATAATATAAAAAGAGCAACAAACAATTTTTTGAAATGGAAGTTTGCTTCCTGGGAATCTATGCAGTATATTTGCTAGAGTACCGTTGATTGCCTTAATTTTGTCTTTGCTATATTGTTGATTTGGAAACTGGTGTCGGACAAGGTTGTAATAGTCAGGTTTCAGTGGGTTACAGATGAGGTTAATTTATAGAAATGCTGATATCCATCAGACAGTTGAAAGTTTCAACCTATCTATAATGTAGAATAATCTAATAATATACATAACCATAGTTCGTGCAAAAAGGCAGTAGGAGTTTGTATGATCAGTTTCTAGGAATGTTGCTCTCTCTCTCTCTCTCTCTCTCTCCCCATCCTGTAAAATTTGAATGATAACTTGTGAATAATGATTCAAATTTTTCTCATTAAAGCAAATTGAAGTAAGATTTGTCTTTTATGTCTATTTGTGGCCATGCTGTAATATTTTCTTGTCTCACACATCCTTTGTTTCATTAGTTTTGGATAATATGTCACTGAGTTTGCCTAGTCTGGTTTTGACCAGCATTCTGATAAGGAAATAATTACAAGAGCTGAAGCATATTGCCGTAACTGGCCATGGATCAATCAGACCAGACACAAAATCAGCAACAGCAACAGCAGCAACCTATGGTGGGAGTTGCAGCAGGTGCCAGCCAAATGGCCTATGGTCCTCCATACCAAACTTCTCCCATGGTGGCATCTGGAACTCCTGCTGTAACTGTTCCTTCTCCGACCCAGCCCCCCACAACTTTTGCTAATACCTCACACCAGCTTGCCTACCAGCAAGCTCAGCACTTCCACCATCAGCAGCAGCAGCAACAACAACAGCAGCTTCAGATGTTCTGGGCCAACCAAATGCAGGAAATTGAGCAAACATCTGACTTCAAGAATCACAGTCTACCTCTTGCTCGGATTAAGAAAATAATGAAAGCTGATGAGGATGTTCGAATGATCTCGGCAGAGGCTCCAGTCATATTTGCGAAGGCATGTGAAATGTTCATCTTGGAGTTGACTCTGCGCTCTTGGATCCACACAGAAGAGAACAAAAGGAGGACATTACAAAAGAATGATATTGCAGCTGCCATTTCAAGGACTGACGTCTTTGATTTCTTGGTTGATATTATTCCAAGAGATGAATTGAAAGAGGAGGGACTTGGGGTCACCAAGGGTACTATTCCAGTAGTGGGTTCCCCGGCTGATATTCCATATTATTACGTTCCACCGCAGCATGCCGTCGGACCTACAGGAATGATCATGGGAAAGCCAGTTGACCAAGGAGCGATGTATGCTACGCAACAGCCTCGACCGCCTATGGCTTTCATGCCGTGGCCACAGACTCAACAGCAGCAACCACCGCAACAGCAGCAAACAGACTCTTGATGACTAGGGACAAGGTAAGCGACGGGTGTTTTTAGGCACCCTTTCAATTGTTAGAGATGAATTTCCAGTGGTATCTTCTAGTACGTGGTAGCTGTAGTGTTAGTTGATAGCTGTAATATTAAGTGGATGATGTGACAAGCATGTGAGGTGGTTGTATTATGTATGGGCTTGTATTTGCTCTTGTTTAGAGGTTTGTCTCAATGGGGATTGATGGTTAGTTTGCTCTAGCAGAGGGATGCAAAAGCTTTTAACTTGTCCCAAAAAGAGAGAATCTGTACTCATTATACAGCAAACGAGTGCTGATTTTCAGTGTTCAACAGTTATTGATTTTAGAACCAATTTGCGGTACATGTCTGCTTTGATTTTAATATCGGAGATTTCATCCTGCAGAATATTATGGTGGATCTTCTCATTAGTACAAAGATTAGTACTACTTGACTATAAAGCGGTGGTATTTTCTTGAGAGAGAAAGAGAGAGATGGGGGGAGGATCTGTTGATTGCTTTGTGAAGAGATAAAAGACCTACGGTGTTGTAGTAATACATTATAGTATTACTGATGAAAAGTGGTAATAAAGGCAGGCTTTGAACGTGATATGCCTGTGATTTATGGATTTTGACTTTGCAAAAAAATTTTTTTTTTTTTTTTTAATATTTAGTACCATGAGTTTTATGTCAACATGGAATCGTCCCTTGGGTTTTTAAGATTTGGGTTAATTATTTTGTAATTAAGTTTTTACTTTTTTGTTTTTTTAACCTGGGTATCAAATTGTATCATAGATGGATCAATTTGGTACATCTGTCATATTTTGTTAGTCCAAACCTGTGGATTGTCATGTGTCATACATGTCTTAAATAATAAAAATAATAAACCATAAAAAAATTAAAAATTATGGGGTGGTTAGACTATCCTATTTTGCCAATGGGATGGCTGAACCTACCTCAATACCAAAAAAAAAAATTTAAAATTTAAAATTAAAAAATAAAATAAAAGAAAATTGGGGGTGCCACAACGGGAACTAGAAAGATTGAGGAGTAGTGGCGAATATAAAGGAGGGCGGGCAAGGGCGCTCACCAGTCCAAAAAATTTTGATTTTTTTTTTTTTTAAAGGATAATCTATTTTTTAGTTTTCTTGACCCTGACCCCTATTCCTCTCTCTCCCGCTCCTCCAAAAGAATTTTAAGAATTATTATTTTAGTTTCACCCCTTCTAATGACGAATTATTATATCTACCATTGCTGAGGAGGGTGGTGGATTGGTGTCAGTTTGGGTCTAGAGAGGAGGGGAGAGTGAGAGGCGAAGAGGGTGACCAGAACTGGGCCGGTAACCAATGGGAGAGGCTTTGTTTGGCAAAACTTTTTCCTTAGACAATTATATAGATTGATGTGAAAAAAAAGTAAGAATGTTTGCTATAAAAAAGTAAAAAAAAGTGATATGAAAAAGTGAAAAAATTTTGTTTTGTATTAATTTTTTTTATTTGAATAATAATAAAAAGTGAATAATATGATATAAAAGTGAAAAAGTTAGAATGTTTTGAAGTTGATATTTTTGATCAAGAGTAACAAAGAAAAAGGAAAGGCTTTGCCAAACAGAGCTGAGCCAGACTTTGCTCAAGATAAGGTCCGACATTGACCATGCCTTCAGGGAGTCCAGCACCAAGAGCTCCCTCTCTGGGAAAAGGTTTCCAGGTCAGTCAATAAAGTTTCAGCTTCACTTTGCTCGTGTTTTCTCGAGAAATACTATTCTCTTGCTTTCGTTTTCTGTTTGTTTCCCTGGAAATTTTTGAACACTTCTGTTGCACAAGTATTTGGTGGTGGTTCTGAATTTGTAAACAAATATTTGCTTAAACAAATTCAAATACACCTTTCATGCTTGATTAGACATGAAATTCGATAAACAACAAAGAAAGGAAAACTACTAGAAATTACTGGACGACTATAATAAAAACTCCAAACTGAGGAGACACGACCTTAACCAAAATTCACATTGGTCAAACCCCATCAAACGTCTCTAAGGTCACCATGCCTAAACAAATCTTCCCCTAAAATTCACATTAGTCAGAAGGTATCAAACGTTTCCAAGGTCACCATACTTAGAGGGTGTTTGGTAAACTCCATCACACTCTTCCACAAAGAATAACAATGCACTGTTCATGAATTAAAAATAAAAATAAATTATTGATATGAAAAAATAAAAAAGTGGTATTAGAAAGTGAAAAAATTTGTTTTGTAGTGACTTTTTTATTTGAATAGTAAATGACTTTCTTCCGAAGGGATGTCTACGATACTGTGCTCATCTGCTGCTGCTTGTAGGTTTTTGTTTTTGTTTTTTGTTTTTATTTTATGGTCCTGGTCGTTGGATTGAGGACGTGAATAATGCTTCTGGCTTTCGAGTCGAGAGGAGAATGTTTTGGGTGTGAGTTTTTTGCTCATGCCTGGGAAATGGCTTCCTATGCCACCAAAAGGAGTTTGCGTTAGCAGATCTCTTCTATAAACTGAAGATCGGGTTGGGATAGCGGATATTTGACGTCATAGATTGACTTTCATTGTAAGATCTATATGTTTTCGATTTTTATGACGTGTAATCTTTTAGCTTCGGCTATGATTTTGCAGAATTATATGTTCTGTGATTGTAAGAGCTTTTATGCTCTTGACCACGATTAATGAAATTAGATTGATTTTTCCTCAAAAAATAAGTTAGGGGATATATGATGTTAACCAAAAGTCATATTTGCTATTATTATTATTATTATTATTATTATTTTGACATGTCCACACAATAGGGAGGAGGTGAATTTGAATTAATGACATCTGCTTCATTAGGCGTGATTCTAGCCAAATTGAGCTACATCTTGGGGATGTCACATATGTTAATAGTCATCAAACATTTATAGATGTTAACCAAAAGTCATATTTGCTATTATTATTATTTTGACATGTCCACACAAGAGGGAGGAGGTGAATTTGAATTAATGACATCTGCTTCATTAGGCGTGATTCCAGCCAATTGAGCTACATCTTGGGGATGTCACATCTGTTAATAGTCATCAAACATTTATAAAGTCACCATGCATAGATTGATCGTCACTTGGCCTTTGAAGAAAACAAAAAAATGTCGTGAAAGGTGTCAAAAGGCATAGATGGTATGTGAAATGAACACCAATATTGGATATGGTATAGATTCCAAGGATTCCATACAATTTCAATTCCCTAATATAGCCCATAATTATAATTATTGCAATCTCCTTATTTTATGCATTAATTATTATGTATTATAATTGTGTGATTATAAGTAAGCCTGTGATTATGTAATAGCTATTTTTCAAGAATAAACAACAATCCTCTTTGTAAAAGAATGTAGATTTTGTATGGAAAATAAAATTANATGAAAAAATAAAAAATTGGTATTAGAAAGTGAAAAAATTTGTTTTGTAGTGACTTTTTTATTTGAATAGTAAATGACTTTCTTCCGAAGGGATGTCTATGATACTGTGCTCCTCTGCTGCTGCTTGTAGGTTTTTGTTTTTGTTTTTTGTTTTTATTTTATGGTCCTGGTCGTTGGACTGAGGAAGTGAATAATGCTTCTGGCTTTCGAGTCGAGAGGGGAATGTTTTGGGTGTGGGTTTTTTGCTCATGCCTGGGAAATGGCTTCCTATGCCACCAAAAGGAGTTTGCGTTAGCAGATCTCTTCTATAAACTGAAGATCGGGCTGGGATAGCGAATGTTTGACGTCATAGATTGACTTTCATTGTAAGATCTGTATGTTTTCGATTTTTATGACGTGTAATCTTTTAGCTTCGGCTATGATTTTGCAGAACTATATGTTCTGTGATTGTAAGAGCTTTTATGCTCTTGACTACGATTAATGAAATCAGATTGATTTTTCCTCAAAAAATAAGTTAGGGGATATATGATGTTAACCAAAAGTCATATTTGCTATTATTATTATTATTATTATTATTATTATTATTATTATTATTATTATTATTATTTTGACATGTCCACACAATAGGGAGGAGGTGAATTTGAATTAATAACATCTGCTTCATTAGGCGTGATTCTAGCCAAATTGAACTACATGTTGGGGATGTCACATATGTTAATAGTCATCAAACATTTATAGATGTTAACCAAAAGTCATATTTGCTATTATTATTATTATTTTGACATGTCCACACAAGAGGGAGGTGAATTTGAATTAATGACATCTACTTCATTAGGCGTGATTCCAGCCAATTGAGCTACATCTTGGGAATGTCACATATGTTAATAGTCATCAAACATTTATAAAGTCACCATGCATAGATTGATCGTCACTTGGCCTTTGAAGAAAACAAAAAAATGTCGTGAAAGGTGTCAAAAGGCATAGATGGTATGTGAAATGAACACCAATATTGGATATGGTATAGATTCCAAGGATTCAATACAATTTCAATTCCCTAATATAGCCCATAATTATAATTATTGCAATCTCCTTATTTTATGCATTAATTATTATGTATTATAATTGTGTGATTATAAGTAAGCCTGTGATTATGTAATAGCTATTTTTCAAGAATAAACAACAATCCTCTTTGTAAAAGAATGTAGATTTTGAATGGAAAATAAAATTACTTTTTGTATCTTTTGGATGTTCATATTCCCTCGAAGTAGTCCGTTTATAATTTTTTTTTCTTTGGGAAAAATTCACTTTACCTCCTAAAGTTTGAGGTGTTTTTCAATATGAACCTCAATGTTTAAAAATTTGCAATGTAACCCCTTAATGTTTCAAAAATTTGCAATTAACATTCTCTGTTACTAATTGCCGTCTAAGTACACTGAAATTGCCAGCATATGAGCAGGTGAGAGTGTAACACCCTCATCCAGTATAAAGGTGATAATATACTTTTCTCTTGAGGTCATAAGAATTCCATAAACAAAACTATTTATTAAAATCAGAGTCTTATAAAATAATCACAACATAGCTAACAAATTTAAGCTTTATTCCTTTTCCCATAAAAAAGTAGCTTCTGCATCTAATTTCCTTGCCTTGTAGCATCATCCATAACTTCATCTGGGTAGTTTTAAAAATCATCAAACATACAAAAATGGTGAGTCGAATACTCAGTAAGTAGATACATCATACTGTAAGTAAAATTGGAAATAGCATTTAGTTCCAAAAAATGCATCATCAATATCAGTTAAACAATATTAAGAAAATGTTTTCATCAAACAATAATAGCATCACATCATTCATGCATAATTAATTATTAGTTCAATAACATGGTGGCCAATACACATTTACACCCTGTGTGTGAGGGTTAGCGATCACTAGGATCTCGGTTCCATCCTGTGGCCACAAGTAGGAACCGCATTAGGAATATGCACTCACCTGATAACTAAGGTGCACTCAAGTGAGCCATACCCGGCGAACCATACAAGATGGCTGCCATCCGCACTCGTAATTTGGTACCATCATTCATACATACATAGACCGTTAAGTATCTTAAAACATTCATGCATTCATTCATTCATTTTCATTCTTTCATTCATCATTCTTTCCTTTCTTCATTCTTGTTATTCTTCATCATTCCATTCTTTTTCATAACATAATCATAACATTGTATAACATAGTGGAAGCATTTTCATAAAGACTGTTTACCATTTGATTCATTTCCAAAATCTAGTTTTATGCATCATCATTTACATTTGATTCCTTTTCTAAAAATATAGTTTTTGGATGCATAAAATGAGCTATCAAAGAAAGGCTGTCATTTTAACCATTATTAGAAAATATAACATTTACATTTGTAAGAAATCATAAATATGATCATATCCCCTTACCTCTATATTGCAGCTATAAGCACTCTTTCAACTGCAATTTAACCATCTTGATAACTCTACCATTATGTCGATCCATCACAGAATTAACAACTTAACATGAACTCCAACTGAAATTAATCAATTTAATCAAAAATACAAGGAAGTGGTTTTACCTCATACGAACCCAATAATATATCATTCATGTAAACATAATTCCATATTTCTCCCTTTCATGTTCTTCACTATCTCTTTTATCCAAAATCTCTAACTGTCCTCTGTCTCGTCTCCCTCTCTGCTCTCTAAGTTTCTGATCTCTCTCTAACCCAGCCGACGCCTCCGATTCCACCGACGGTGACTAGATCCAGCCACCAACCTCATCACCTCCGATCTCTTCCTCTCTGCCACTCTTGATCACCTCATTTCTCTAACTCACAATTGAGAGAGAGAGGAGGGATCTAAATAAAAGAAATGGTAGGGACGGCATGAGGGAATAGAAGTCAAGAGATGACAAATGAATTAAAAAGTAAGGGGAGGCGTGCAAATGAGCATAGAAATGAAAAGAAGAAAAATAATGATTAAAAGAAATAGAAAGAGAAGCATGTTGGAGTGAATGGGGAAGGAATAGAGAAATAAGATTGTCGGTAAGAAATAAAGAAATGGAAGAAAGAAAGAAAAGAAGAAAAGGAGGATGTGGGAGACATGTGGTGGGTTAGGTGGCTGGACATCATTACTTATTAAAATCCATCATCACCCATTTTTGGTAGCACATGAATATTAACTTTCTCATTTGTTCTCTCAAATTAATCGGTAGTTTCCTCAATAATTAATATTACACCAAAATGAATATTGAAATAGTCCTATTATCTCATTATTACATCATAAATCATATTAATAAAATCTGGGATGCTACAGAGAGGCATATGCTTAATTCCTTTTTCACTCCAACACCCACACGACACCCGAAAGGGGTTCAAATGGGGTTGACGAGAAAAAAATAAAAACATGCATTGGGTTTTAATGAGAGGCAATTGTGTCATTTCACTAGATAGGTTGGGTACAAAATTGGAAGACACAGCATAAAAATCTCATGTGAGACCACGTGATGTCATTTCGGTCTAATTAGATGGCAATTAGTAACGGAATGTGTTAATTATAATTTTTTGAAACATTAGGGGATACATTGCACATTTTTAAATATCGGGATTCAAATTGAAAAACACCTCAAACTTCAGGGAGGTAAAATGAGTTTTCCCCTTTTTCTTTTATTTTTTTTATTCTAATGGTAGAAACCCTCATAATCCTATCATTTGGTAGTAGAGTAATGCTCCAAGAAAATTAACGGGTAATTGATTCCGCGATATGTCACCCCATTCGTATCCGGACAAAACAGAAACATAGGGGGGACATTTAATTCTCTTTGTAAAAGAGTGTATTTAGCAGAATCCTTCATTTAAATAAACCAAAACGATAGCCACTAATTAAACCACAATAGATAATCACCAGGGTTAAAAACTAAGACATCACAATCTAAATTAAGTATCCATCCAGTGTTAAGATCTAAAAGATTGGCCATCACTCGACGAAAAATATTACAAGCCAAGATAAGAAGTAGGGGAAAATTTACTTTACCCCCTTGAAGTTTTAGGGGTTTTTCAATTTTAACCCTTAAGTTTCAAAATTGGCAATATACCCCATAAAGTTTCAAAAAGTGGCAATGTAAACCTCCGTTAACTTTTTCCGTCTAAATGGACGGAAATTAAAAAAAGAAAAAGAAAAAAAAGCATGAGGGTAATTATGTAATTTCACATATTTCTGTCTAGTTTGACGGAAAATATTAACGAAGGGTTTAAATTACCACTTTTTGAAACTTCAGGGGGGTAAATTGCTAATTTTGAAACTTTGAAGTTAAAATTGAAAAACTCCTGAAACTTCAATGAATAAAGTGAATTTTCCCCTAAAAAGTAAAAATAACCAAAGTATCATCTAACCAAGGAGTTTTTGACACCAGTCCCAACAATTTCCCACTTGTGCTCAATTCCAATTGGACACTTTTTTCTTTTTTTTTAATTGAATAAGGAATTGGACACTTATTAGCTATCTATATTCACTAAGTGAAACATTCACTGTCTAGGCAAGTACTTGTAAAACAGATTTCACCTAACTTTTTGTCTAACTAGATTCATGCAACTTCATTATAACTCCCCAAGAGACTCTCCCTAGAAGGCATGTCTCTCTTTTGAGACAACATTTGCGTCTCCTACTGTCATAAAACACTTTTGGTTCAACATCAATGTCCGGATTTTGACTATTGATAGTTCCAAACAAAATGACAGATAAGGAGAATACCTTCTTTTTTTTTTCTTTTTTATTTTTTTTTCCCCTGAGCAAATAAGAGAAAGGTTCAAGGATTAAAACACTAAAAAAAAGGGATGGGTTCTCCCACAGCAAACCCAAAAGAAAATTACAGTATAATATATACAGAAAACAGTAGGCAATAGGTTATAAAATGTCTCGAGCTTCTCAAAGGGAACCGCATAATTAATGAAAGAGAATTCCTGAAAAATTACAATACATCATGAGTAGGGCAAACATACAATCCTTCAAGTTATCATTTCAATGCATACTTTCTGAGGCCAGGAATATGAGTATTCATAAAGTAGTCTTCTTCCCAATCAATGCACTTCGGATCAAAGCCAAAAAAATGCACGTCGACGCCACTCTCACTTGTCGTCATTCGTAGCTTTTCTGTGTTAGAGTCATCAAAGCTGTATGAAAAATGAAAAGCTTATTGTCATTGGTCATATTTAGTCTTTATGTTTTCATCTTATTTGGATTTAGTCTTGCGGTTTTCTTTTTTTTTCTTTTTTTGACATGTCCATGCAAGAGGGGGAATGGGGATTCGAACTAGTGACATCCGCTTCATTAGGCGTAGTCCCAGCCGATTGAGGCCAAACCACCCCCATGGCCTAAGGGGTGGTCAGCCACCCCCTATGGGGTGGATCGGCCACCCACTGTTTTTTTTTTTTTTAACAGGACCGGCCCCAAGGGGGTTGCCGAACCACCCCCTTGGCCCAAGGGGGTGGTTGGCCACCCTGTTCTTCTTCTTCTTTCGTCTTTTTTTTTTTTTTTAGATTTAAAAATTTAAAATTAAATTTTAAAAAATTAATATTTTAATCAAACAAAATGGTGCGTTTTGGGTTAGTAAACGGCCGTTAGAAAAAAAGTGACAGCATGGATTTTATTGTAGTTTTAAATGACTCAGGGAGTAAATTTTCGAAAAAAAAAAACTTAAGCATTTTAAAATTTTAAAGGGTTGACCCAAAGAGCTATTATATATTTACCCTAAAAAAAAATAAACGCTTGAATATTTACTATTTTTTATTATATTTTCAATTAAGTATCTAAAAAAAAACTATGACCTTTTGGAAGCGTGATACTTTATTATATTTTTTATAATAAATTATCTAAAAGAACAGGGGCGGAGGGAAGGGGGTTGAGAGTGATACTTTTTGTAATACAAAACTATGACCTTTTGGAAGCGTTCTCCTGTTAGGAAGGAAATCCTAAATCCTATAGGAAAAAAATGAAGTCTAAGAAACTAGAAAAGAATGTTCGTTTCTTTTTTACTCCCACTTTCTTTAAAGAGTGAAGAGTTGCATTGTTTCTCTTTTAATTAGTAATCTCCATGGAAAGCAATTTCCTTGGGAATAGTTTAATAGCATTTTTCTTTTTTAAAAATGCCATGTAGGAGAGAGGTTTGCCATGTAGGAGAAAAGTTGGACTTAAATTAGGTTTTGGTTGTGCCTTTAACATTTTCCATATAATAATCTTCCACTTGATCACATATAACACTCTTAGTTGAGCATAATTACCTTGGTACTATTGTAATGTTATAAACATTGATTATTATTTTATTTTCTCATTGATTTTTTTTTTCTCCCCCTTTTGACCATTTGACATTTGGTTATTACTTCTCGTTGAATTTCTCTTTCGACCGTTTTTCATTTTTATGAGCTTTATGAGAAAAAAATATCTCAACTTAACAGTTTCTTGCCGTTTATCATTAAGTCACCTTCATGAGCTTTTAAGAAAAATCAACTTTTGATGTTTTAACGGTTTATCATTTACTTGTGGGTTTTAAGTAAATATCAATCTTGCATTATTTTCTTGACCGTCGGCTTTTAATATTTTGTCATGGTCTTTAGTAAAATTATGAGCTCAATTTTCTATAAATTGAGCTCACCTACCAGCATTGTACAACACATCTTTCTAGCTCCAAACAGTGTCGTACAGCCTCAAATTTTTGTTTAACAAATTTCCTTTCATTACCATAAAGCTATACTTTGGTGTCGCTTTTAGTCTCTCGTTTTTCTTTGATCAAAAAGGTTGTTCATTTGATATTTGTTATTTGGAAGTGCGTCCTTAATGAAGATAAACGTTATAGTTTAATCTTGGGAGGCTGCATGTCAAGAGATCCGATCGTACCGAGTTATATATTTCGGGAGGCACAAATCAACTTTTAAGAACAACGCTCTTGCGTGATTCTATAGCTTTGTAAGATTTTTCCTTACTCTATTTTTTTATTTATTGTATTTTATTTATTTTATTATTAATTATTCGGATTAATTTTATCTAGCATCAATAAGAATTTTTACACCACATGCCATCACACGATCAATAGCATACTAGGAATGACTTCGTTTCACTATTTTTCATCCTATCAGAGACCATTGGACCCCTCCCACCGTAAAAAAATATTACAAAATCAACTTTGCCTCAAGTCTCTAGAGATCACTACTCGGCTGCTGTTTGCAAAGACTCAAAAGGCAAAATTATCTCCCAAATCAGCCCCTCGTGTGACCCTACTGTTGGTGAAGCACAAGCCACTTTTCTTGCTGCTTCCTTGGCAGTCTCCATGAAGCTCAACCTTTTCACTATACAAGGAGACTCGGTCATTGTTATTTTAGCTTTAGATCATTCTTTTATGGTCCAAGAATGGCATTTTGAACATGTTATATCTAATTCTATCTCCCTTCTCTAAGCCTGATTTAGATCGGACAATCTATCTTATTTTTCAGTCTTTTATTTGAATTAAGTTTCTTTATTAGTCTTTTACTTGGTTTAGTTTTCCTTTTTGCATCAAACTCTCTCCTCTTTGGAAGGTTAGGAAAATTCTGTTGTGCCGCGACAAGAGTTACCTCAAGCTACATTCCCGCTTTATTTTCTCCTCCATCCACCCCCTCTCTCCCCCTTAATGGGGTTGTTTTGTTAGTTCTTTGTTGTTTTAGTTTAATAAAGGAGTATGTTACCCAATAAGAAAAAAAAAAAAAAAAAAAAGTAATTATCATTCTCTCTCATGAATTACTA
This sequence comes from Carpinus fangiana, assembly GCA_006937295.1. Classification (NCBI taxonomy): domain Eukaryota; kingdom Viridiplantae; phylum Streptophyta; class Magnoliopsida; order Fagales; family Betulaceae; genus Carpinus; species Carpinus fangiana. The sequence continues at coordinate 7,617,906 of CM017328.1, read as the reverse complement.
CTTGATTATCAAGTAGTCCTATCAATTACCAACTCTATATTACAATCCCATCAAACTATCATTTCGTTATCGAAACTTATCCTACTGTCAATCAAAGTCGATCAACCCATCACATGCACGTCACATGCCTTAAATCCGTATGCGTTGTTTTCGGGGTAATTATATTTTTCCATGAACTACTCTTCGATTACAATTAAAAATAATAATAATAAAAATAAAAAATTCAAGATCTTAAACTTCCGGTGTGGGACAAACTATGCAGAAACACTATTCATTCACAATCGGCGTATTTCTGATACGTGATTTTAGAAAGCAGATTCAAATCCCACGAATCAAAACTAAACAATCCAACATTCAAGAAGCATCAAAATTTCCCAAAAATTTAATTAAATCAACGCATTGGGCGACAAAATTTAAAACTCCCTAACCCTAATCAAATCCTATTTTTCCTCTTTTCATTGCCTCAAATCAGAAATAGAGACACATTTAATCGGCGTCGACGCCCACGAACGCCCAGGCGTTTTCCTCGCGGAGCCGCGCCTCCTCTTCCGGCGGGAAGTCGTTCTTGATCCCGAAGAACTTACGCACGTACTCCACGCTCTTGTTCTTGATCCGATCGGCCACTACCTGGTTGAGGAAAGACAGCATATCCTTGACGTTCAGATAATTCGCCGCAAGAATCAATTCCTTGACCGATTCGTTGCACTCCTCGCTCACGAACTCCGCTTCGAACTCCTTCCTCTCCTTCTCCACCTTTCTTTGGCCGGCCTCGTCGTCGAAGGCGCCCGTTAACTTGGCCCTGAACTCGACGGAGCGCCGGCAGTACTGGATAACCTTGGCGAGCGGGGGCGACGTCACGTTCAGGAGGGGAATGACGGTGTCATGCGTGATACCGTCGTCGTCGAAGAAGTTCTTGACGGTCACTAGCTCCATGGCCACGGCCTCCTCCACCTCAACGATCTCGCCTTCGGCGGTCCTCAACTTTACCGTCTTCGCGCCGTTGCCGTTGCCGTTGTCCGCCATTGTTGCTATTGTCGAGAAGCTAGTCGTATGTCAAATTAACACTGAAACGTAGAGAGACGGAGTGGTGTGAATCTTCGAGGTATGTTGTGGTGTGGAGGTGTATTTATAGTGGAAGGACGAAGATCTTTCGCTTGATTCGTAAGTCTTTTCCTCACCGCCTCGGAATTGGATGTATTTTCCTTTTCCCAGTGGGATTAGGTTTTGGCTTTCTTTTCACAAATTAATCGCCCAAAAAAAACAAAGAAAAATAATATAAAAAATCCTTTTGAACAAACTCCCACGTAATTATTGATACAGGCAACACCTGCGTGTCTCAACAGTAAGCATATTGGTGACGTGGCATATGTCACGTCTTTCCAAATTTAAAAATAAAATATAAATAAAAATTTGAAAAAACCTGCAATATCAACAACAGTAATTGTTTTGGTTTTAAACATTTTTTTAAAATTATTTTTTATTTTTTGTATGTGGTGTAACAAAAAAAACATTTTCTCTAATAAAAAAAAAGAATTGAAGGTTGATTTACATTTTTAAAATTTAAAAGTATTGGAGGTAACTGGTAAGTTCATAACTTTGAATTTGGATTAATTGCAATTAATTGTCTGTATGGTATGTAATTCAAGTAGCAAATATGAATTGTTAAACGCAGTAGGAGAATCCCGAAACAGTAAAAAAAAACCCAAAACCTCCGTTCTCTCTCCTGAGAACGAAAAAACTCATCGCCAGTGCAGGAGGAGGGGAAGTTCCCCTCCTCCTCCTCTTTCCGTTTCCTTTTATGCTTGTCGTTTTACGATTTCCTTTTTGCTGGTTTTCTCTCTTTTGGAGAGAACTCCGATCTCTCTAGGGCTTGCTCTAGATCAACTTTGACCTCCAAATATCAACAGTTGCATCCTCCCCACTCATCCAGCGTTTTCACCGTCGCGGATCGTCCCCTCATTTCCACCACCGGAAGGATCTATGGAGTTTTCAAGATCGACGGTTTAAAACCTCGATATACTCTTCTCCATCAGTTTTCGGTCGCGTCTCGCCCCTTCTCCAGCATCAACGGCGATCCAGCTTTCCGGCGTCCTACGTAGCGCTACTTCCCGGCCTCCAAGTGTTGGCGCGTGGATCACACGCTCCTGCGTGTTGATCTCACTCGCCGGCGAGTGGGACCCACGCGCTACTCAGATTGTCGCCGACGACCTCCTCCTTTGCAACTGCTGTTGTTTGTGTTCTTTCTGTTATGTAATGTAACTGTCTTTCATTTCGTGTTAAATCCAATCCGTTTAGGCTTTAGACTATTCATGTGTGAAGTGGTCCTTTTCTTCTCCTTTTTTGGTTTCTACTTGGAAACCTTTATTCCTCTGTAAATATGTGGCGTCCGAAACTCCATGGCTTCTTTGGAAGTTTGTTTCGATGCTTGTATGGGGTTTGTCATGAACTCCCGATGGTAGTATCCATCATATTGCGCCGCGGTAAGGGTTTACCCGAGCTGCATTCGCAGACGACTGCCATCTTCACAAGCTTTGGGGAGTTTCTAGTTTATTTGGATTGGGTTTATTTGTCTGTCTTGTATCTCTTTATGTTTTAATGAGATTTCTTTGTTTACAAAAAAAAAAAAAAGGGAAAGTACGGATCACCCTCCTGAAGTTTGGGGTGATTTTCAATTCGGCCACTGATGTTTAAAAAATCACAATGTGCCCCCCGAAGTTTCAAAATTTCTCAATGTAGGCACTTTTTCCCAAAATGCCCTCAACAGTAACTTTTTTGTTCCCAACATGTCCTCAACAGTGATTCCGGCGTAAACCTCGCCAGATTCCGGCGAGATCTCGCCGGATTCCGGCAAAATCTGAAAAATTCGCCGGAATCCGGCGAAATCCGGTGAACCCACTTCTCCGACGCCATGTTCTCGGCCAGATTTGCTCTTTTCCGACGATTTTAGGCCCTAAAAAGATCAGAAAAGAGAGAGAAAAAACAAAAAAAAAAAAAACAAAAGCCGGCCAGATTTCGCCGGATTCCGGCAAGTTTTCACCGGAATCACTGTTCATGGATCGCCAGAATCACTGTTGAGGTCATTTTGGGAAAAAAAAATTTGAAAGTGCCTACATTGAGAGAAATTGAAACTTTAGGGGGGCACATTACGATTTTTTAAACATTGGTGGCTGAATTGAAAATCGCCCTAAACTTCAGGGGGGGTGATCCGTATTTTCCCAAAAAAAAAAAGTAGCAAATATGAAAGAATAACTCAGCTTAATCCGTGAAAGCAAATGCGCGAGCACATGGAATAATTGAGGGGCTCACCAACCTTTTTACATTAACTACAGTATAAATAACCAAATGCAATTGATCTTGTCCATGAAAAGTTACTATGCCTAAGGCCCATGGGTTTTAGTCTCAATAATATGTGTAACAATTATAACACCTCCGGTCTCATATTGAAAAGATTAGAAGAAGTTTACATAGAGTTGGCGGTTTATAAAGATAGTTATAAATATTAAATCTCACATTTGCCTAGTTATTAGGTGAAATTAAGGTTTATAATAAATTATAAGAAAACTTCAAATTGACTAGTCTATTTGGGGTGATAAGGCAAATGTGGCTAGTCCTTTTTTTCTAAGGACAAAGTTTTCATCCAAACTGGATTGGAGGAATTTCATCCAACATAGTCTATAAAAGTGACATGTGTTCCTTGAACACATGAGATGCACATGTTTTTTTAATAGTATGGACAAAGTTGAAATAAATTTTAGGGTTAAATACCTAATATCCCCTTGGAGTTTTACAACTTTATTTTTTTTTTTCCTAGGGTTTGATTTTTATCATAAAAGGTCCCTACAGTTTTGATAAAGGACCAAATTGGTCTTTCTGTCAGTTAACTGTTAATTGATTTAACAGATTGACACGTGGACGAATGAAAATTTGCCACTTGGCACAAGTGGCCACGACATTAATGATGACGTGGCCACCTAATTAATTTTTTTTTATTTTTTTAATTCAAAAAATATATATTTTTTCAAAAAAAAAAAGGAAAAAAAGACAAAAAAATAAAAAGGGGGTGGCCCCAATTTTTTTTTTTGTCTTTTTAAAAAAAAATAAAAAATTTAATTAGGTGGTCACGTCAGCAATGATGATGTGGCCACTTATGCCAGATGTCAAATTTTTATTCATCTACATGGACTTCCGTTAAGTCAACTAACGGTCAACTAGGAGGACTAATTTGGTTCTTTATCAAAACCACAAGGACCTCCTAAGATAAAAATCAAACCCTAGGGAGGAAAAAATAAAGTTGTGAAACCCTAAGGAGGTACTAGGTATTTAACCCTAAATTTTATTAAAAACTTATGTGTTTCTCACATGTTATTAAAAAAAGGGACACATGTCACTTTTATAGACTATGTGGAAGGAAATTCCTCCAACCTAGTTTGGAGGAAAACTTTGTCCTTTTCCTAAATCGTTACAACAGTTACTCCCAAATTCATTCTATCGAGAATCCGAGAGAATGGAATTGTAATACTTGNGGTCACGTCATCAATGATGATGTGGCCACTTATGCCAGATGTCAAATTTTTATTCATCTACATGGACTTCCGTTAAGTCAACTAACGGTCAACTGACAAGAGGACTAATTTGGTTCTTTATCAAAACCACAAGGACCTCCTAAGATAAAAATCAAACCCTAGGGAGGAAAAAATAAAGTTGTGAAACCCTAAGGAGATATTAGGTATTTAACCCTAAATTTTATTAAAAACTTATGTGTTTCTCACATGTTATTAAAAAAAGGGACACATGTCACTTTTATAGACTATGTGGAAGGAAATTCCTCCAACCTAGTTTGGAGGAAAACTTTGTCCTTTTCCTAAATCGTTACAACAGTTACTCCCAAATTCATTCTATCGAGAATCCGAGAGAATGGAATTGTAATACTTGGCTTCCCCCTTTTTCTTCATAATGGCAAATTCTTCAAATGATTTTTGTTGCTCAACTCGTTGGAGCTGTTATTCTTGGCATTTTAACCATTTGTCGAACCCGACAACTGTACATTCGGGATACTAGGCGATTAGGTTTGATCTTCTTCCTCTCAAATCTTTTGTCCATATGCCCATAAGGCATAAATGTGCCGCTGCCCCTTCCACGTGTTTCTTCTTGAGTGAGCCGTGTCCAAAGGTTTGGGCTTCCGAAACAGGTGTTGGATGTTGAATGGTGACCTTTATTGCGTCTTTTAATGGGAAGGATATTATGGGTTCCCTCGATTTAGGCGTAACTGCAGGTTCATGATGGTTTTGCATTAAATGCTTCATCGCTTTGTCCGAGGTTTTCCTTTATAAATAATTTCCCCTTCCTTTTCCTGTTCACCTCTTCAAACTTTTGTATTTCTCATTTTCCAAAATTCTCAAGAACTTCATTTTCTGCAATCATGTCTTCTTTTAATCAACCTTAGCTTTCTGACGACGAGCTATCCGGTGGCTACTCTCCGGAGATCCCCTTGGTTCGACAAAAAGGGAACTCGTCTACTAGGGTTTGCCCGTTACTGGTGCGTCTCCCTCCAATGTGAAGCCTTCTTTACGCTTGAATTTTCCTTGTCAACAAAGGTCCTGTTTTTTGTCGTCTGATGAAAGGGTACTTTGACACAACAACGAGATTCCTCCTTCAATATCATTACATTTTCCCAATGACTCCAATAGAATGATTGGTGGTCCCGTAGATATATGCGTTTATGAACACATGTTTCGAGTGGGAATTCGTTTGCCTTTTTCCCCAATTAGCAGGGAAATGTTATCTTTTTTGGTAGCAGCCCCGAGGCAATTAATGCCTAATGGGTGGCGATACTTTCTGGCAATGTTTCTATTGTGGCCCACTATTTTCTCGGGGGAGACAATGTCGATCCCGGAGCTCTTCAACATATGTTGTCCTTATATTATCATATATACCCCAACACTGAGGCGGTGACTTTCATGGTTCGTGGGAAGAACCTATTTATTGAAATATGTATTGCTTATTCTAATAATAAGTATTGGTCGGAGCAATTCTTTTATATTTACGGCGACTGGGAGGCATCCCCATTGAAAGGTTTGCCGTTGGAACACACCGTTCCTTGAGAGTGAGGGGCTTCTAAGGAGAATTGTGAGTGTTTCCGACTTTTCTCTTCCTTCAACTTTTTATTTCATATTATTCTTTTTTGAATCCCTTTCTTTTGGTAGGGGAGGAGTGTCCTAAACTGAGCTCGGAGCAACAAAGTTGGGTTGATTGCATCCTGGCTTTCTCTTAGCTTCCGGATAATGAAGCTCGGATGACTTTTAGCATCATCGTTACTAATTCTGCTCTTCAGAAGCACCTAGGTTATCAAATCCCAATAGATATGGTTTTTTGGGATCGTTAGGGGAATCCTATGAAGTCGGTTCCTTCTTGTGACAAGGTTGTTTGAAAATCACTGGCTCAGGTTCAAAGCAAGAAGACCCGAGCACACAAAACTGTAAATCCTTCGGATAAATTGGCTAAATTTAAGGCTTTTGTTCTGAGGGGTTCTGGTTCCGCTTCTAAATCCTCTGCATGTCCTTAAGTCCGGGGCACTACTTCACCTGCTTCGGTTGCCGAGGCCAACCCCCCTGCGCCGAAAAGGAAGGCGGACAAAGGTAAGGCTCCACTGGAGGAGCCTTTAAAGAAAGTGCGGGTTGATAAATCCTTGGAACTTTTGAGCTTGGTGTCGTCTGTCAAGTCTGATTCTATTACTATGACTTTTGAGGAACCTCATCTTTAGATCGATCTGCCTGAATCGCTTCCTTTGAAGGAAACAACTTAGAAATTCTTAGAACTTTTAGATATGAGTAACTATGTCATCAAGAAGCTCATAAAACATAAAGGAATATAATAGTTATCTCAACAAGCAAGCCTCCCAATGATGTTTCTCTCAATCTCTCTTCTCCAAGGTTGCTCACAAAGCTCACACATTCTCAAATATCAAAGGAACAAATTTTTCCCACGGTTCCAGAGGCAAATTTGAGGGTTGGGTCGAATGTGGGTATAAGGTATGTATAGGGTAAGAAGTTAGGGGCAAAATTGGAAAACTTATGACAAGGGGCGAGTGCTTGTGTGTACTACAATGCTAAGCGCTCATGTACTGTAACTTAGAGGGGTCAGAGTAGCAGGTGGCATGCACGGGTAAAAACCAGTGATCTAAAAATGGTCAACGAGCGCTCGTGTAGCATCCCACCCCAATGACACACAATATTGTCCGCTTTTGGCTCCCCTGAACCAGACTTCCCAGGAGGTCACCCATCCTGATACTACTCCAGCAGAAGCACGCTTAACTGTGGAGTTCTGATGGGATCATTACCATCACGGCTTTAAAACGCGTTGTTATCATTAAGGGTGAAAGTATACATATAAGCATATCCCCATCTCCATACCCAGGCGATGTGGGACGTCACAATCACCCCCTCTTAGGACCCAGCGTCCTCGCTGGCGGCCTCATGGGATTAGCCCACTCTTGGCATCCGTCCCAACGAGCGTCCGCTAGCGACCTTCACGGGCTTGTGCACGCTCCCTCCATCTCAGGCTGGGCAATTGCTCTGATACCATATGTAACATCCCACCCCAATGACACAATATTGTGTGTCATTGGGGTGGGATGCTACAGCTCGTGTGGTCCACAGTTGAGCGCTCATGTACTATTCACAAAAGGCCAAAAGAGTTCAGAGTACGATTTCACGAGGATGGCATGAGGTTCAAACGAGCGCTCGATGTGGTCCCCAAGTGAGCGCTCGTCCAGAGATGGTGGATTTGGACTTTTGCTTGCTAATGGCCATAAGGGCTTAGGCCCATCATCAAAGGTTTTAGGGTTTTCTATTTGGGCTTGTTTAGAAGGTTACTAACTTGTTGAGTAAGGAGTTAAAACTCTTTTTAAAACGATTTAAAAAGTCGAGGCATTACACTTATGATTATAGGCATGTATTATATATATATATATATTGCATCTATGGATAACTGTCATACCTAAATTGTTGCATTCTTTATCAAACAAAGTTTATCACTAAACTAACATGGGTATTATGTGTGTTAACAATCACTAAGTCTTTGGACTTACCTCATTTGTTTTTATGTTTTCCCCTCCATTATGAATTATTGCGCAATTTAACTAGCATAGACGAGGATGCCTATAGACTCGATTTGGGTGATTACTCAGAACTTGATTAGAGTCATCTTCAAAGATATGGACCCCGTGTGACTGAAATCTATGTGAGATGATGGAGGAACCACCCGAGCAAAGACGGTGAAAATTGTTATCTCTTTAGCCTTACTTAAGTTTAAGATTTGATTTGTTGATCTTTTGCAAGACAATTATATTATGGTTTGTAATATCTTATTCTTGATGATAATCTGATAACCAATACATTTGATGACTTATCTTTGTGATATGAGGCGTTATATTTACTCTGGTGTATGTACGTATGGTTATTTTAGTTATTGTTCTCGTTTCCTATAGTATAAAATTTTTAAGCTAAATTCTCTCATTTAGGAGAGGTCATGATCCTGAGTCTTCTCTCGCGAGGGATATGGTTGGGAGACGAACCATGATATCAATTACCAGTTAATTGATTCTTCCATTAGGGTTGTTACAGGTCGGGAAGTCGAAATGGCTGATATCCGCTTAACCTGACCTTACCGACCCCTACATCTATCAGCTAGGGGTGTTCATCCGGGTCGGTTATAACCAACCCACAACCGATGACCGACAACTGATAATCGACAAACCGATAACTGATTTCGTAATCAGTTATTAAAAATCGATAACCGACTAGGTCGATTGCGGTTAGCGGTTTTAGGAGTTTGAAAATGCGGTTATAACCGATAACCGACTATATATATATAAAAAAAAAAATTAAATATTTATAATAATATAAATACTTAGATGAATAAAGTATTAAAAAAAAAATCCAAGACGACGTCGTTTTGGTGTTAAACACCAAAACGGCATCATTTTGGTGGGAGAATAAGCTGATACATTGATACCCATAGGGTTTCATCTTATTCTCCTTGCCTCTCTAGTCTCAATCGCTCTCCTTGCGGCCTGCCTCTCTCCTTACCTCTCTCCCTGCCTCTCAGTCACTCATCTCAATCGCGAATCGCCCATTGTTCCCACGACATTCATAGTGACGGCCCAAAACACATTAAAAGCCCATTTTAAATTAAAGTGGTTATAACCGATCGGTTATTGCGTTGAATAACCGATAACCGTCGATTATAAAATAACCGATAACCGACTAGTCAGTTGCGGTTGCGGTTATTAAAAATCAAATAACCGACAAGTCGGTTATCGGTTACGGTTATAGCAAATAACCGACGGTTATAACCGATTGAAAACCCCTACTATCAGCCTCTTTTTTAAAAGGAAAAAAAAATTGGATTTCTATAAAAAAATATTTTTGTTATTTGAGACATTGTTAAAAAAAAACAAAAAAACTAGCCCGATATTTGTGCCGATGCGGGCAACTGCCCAGCGCCCAACTACTTGGGAAAGGAACGAAATATTTCGCCGTTTCAGGATTTCCCTCTTTCTCTCTCTCTCTCTCTCTCTCTCTCTATATGCCCGTATGTGAAAAGAGGCATAACATACCAAATCATCTTGTAATGAAGTAAACTCTGTGTGTACTAATATTTGAGAATCGTAATTGGTGTGGGAAATCGTCTCGGCGAGGATTCCTGTCAACAGCAATTAAGGTACAATTCACGTTAAACATGCTTTATATCAGTTTTGATCAAATTAGTATAATACAATAAGATTATGATATATATAACTCATTGGTTTATATGAGATGACGTTCGGACTCATTGGTTTATAATATAATCGAGCAATGAGTTTTTTTTTTTTTTTTGTTAAATTTGAAAAGTAATATAAAACAAATGTCTTTTCTTATTGATGAATATTACTCCACTTATGGAATTTTAATATCTAAACAAGTTTTTTTTTTTTTTAAAAAAAGAAAAATTAGTGAGCGGAAATGGCCAATTAGGTTTTCCTCCTTTCCTTTATAGAGCTGCCTTTTTCCTGTAATCCCTTTAGTTAGAGCTTGGGATGAGACAGCTAAGGCAATCCTATATACGTGTTTTTTCTTTCTGTTATTTATTTATTTTTTCTCTTTGGTTTTGCAATGTGTGTATGTGAGTGTAATCCTGTATTTATCTCAGAAGATAAATTAGACCCATTATTTGTTTGTTTGCTTGGTTAATAGAAATTATATTGCCACTACGAAGAAAGAAAAAGAATATTGGAATCCATATAGAGAAAGAAAAAGTAGCGCTTAAGTTTTGAGTCTGAGTTGAGGAAGATTATGCTTAAGAAATTTAATTAAGAGCTGAATATGTTTTTCCCCAAAAGAGGTTCTATTTAGTTTAAGCATTGTATCTTTTATAGGTGTGATGCAAACAAGTTTTGTTAATTTTATCGGATGAGAAATTTGCATGATAGGTAAAAGCTAAGTTGTAACTTAGAGCATGTTTAGGATTTTGTTATATTGTGTAGAACATATAAATTGAGTTTTGGAACCAATGGGTTAAACTGAAATGGTACGATGGTTGTTAGAAACCAAAATTGAGTCCTACCGTCAAAGCCATTTTGTTTCTATTTTCACAATGGAATCCCTCATTTGCTGAAAGTTTGTAGAATGGTTAAAATTATTAGTTTGGGAGTAGGATTTTGAATTGCACAGTCATTATGAGATTTGTTTGCTTTCTTCATTCTGTTATGAACCTAAGTTCGTAACATGATAATTTAGGTTCTTAGATGGAACCTGGACCTCACAACGCAAGCGCTGATTTAGATTAATTCTTCTCTACTTATTTCATAGCATAACAACCTTTAAATAGGTAAACTAGTACAACGTTCCTAAGGAAAATTAGGGCCGGCTTGTCAATCAAGACTCTTATGGAAATAGTCTTATGAAAATACATTTCTAAAATAACTAGATTTGACTTGTACTACTTAATGTTGGGATATTATTTGTAACGACCCAGGAAAAAGCGTTAGCCACATTTGCGTTATCACTCCAAAAAGACTAGTCAATTTGAAGTTTCCCTAGAATTCATTATAAAGCATAGTTTCACTTAGTAACTAGACAATGTGGGACTTAGCACTCATGACTATCTTTATAAACTATACACTCTATGTGGGCTTCTTTTCATCTTCCCAATATGGGACCGGGGTATTACAAACTCCCCCTCTTAAATTCCTGACGTCCTCGTCAGGGCCATGTCATGCAGTGCTCCAGTACCACATGACCTGGCGTTACTAAGTAGCTCTGATACCACTTGTAACGACCCGGAAAAAAGCGCTAGCCACATCTGCGCTATCACCCCAAAAGGACTAGTCAATTTAAAGTTTCCCTATAATTCATTATAAAGCCCAGTTTCACCTAGTAATTAGGCAATGTGGGACTTAACACTCATGACTATCTTTATAAACTATCCACTCTATGTGGGCTTCTTTTTATCTTCCCAATATGGGATCGGGGTGTTACATTATTCCTAATTTGGAAAGGGTTGTAATACGTTCTTTTTCCCCATATCTTTAAATTCTTTGAACAAATTGTCCTAAGTTAGGTTGTGAACATTAATCGCATACTGTTTCTTCTAGTCATCTCCTTAGTGCAACAGTTTGAAGTGGTTGTGTATAAAGTATGTTATGTAGGAACTAGTGTAAGTAGGGGTTTTGCAAGAGGCGATATCCAACCGTGATATAAGGCAAGCATGGCACTTGTGAACAAAATGAAATTCCACATAATTGTAACATACGGCCTTTTGCTTTGGCCCTAAGGAAGAACAGGACATGAAAAAGAGCTAAAACACTTGTCACATTGAATAAGACTTTGCAGGAGAAGTTTCCTATTATTCAATTGATTCTATGGAAATATCGTTACAAATTGTGTGAACAGGTGTACTGGTACACATAAAAAGGCGATGTTAACATATTCAAATTGCCAGACTCGTAGAACATCTTTTTTGGGGCATTAAATAGAAAGTGGGAATCTTCAATTGAGTCTCCTCTGAATCTTAGAAGACTCATCGTATGCTAGCTCTTTGGTTCTCACCAAACAGAAATGTTCTGTTGTGAGTGTGCTTCATTTTAGGACATCTCTAGCCCTATGATGTGGTTCATATCTAAGATTCAATGTTAATCATTCTTGAACATTTCAAAAGCACCCAGGACATCAACTTCTGACATCAAAGGATTAATTTCATTGGAAGATGACTACATTAGGATTTCTCGTTGAAAGATGAAGCATATATTGATAGTCCTATAGCAGCTACCTTTTTCATGGCATGAAATCTTAGAAGGAAGCTCTGCCCTTTAGTGATACTCCGAACCACATTATGTCTGTGTGATAGTTCTATGCATTGAAATATAAATGTGATCTCCAGAATAGGTATCAACTTCGCAAGTAGTAATTTTAAGAACATACAAGACTCACTCAACCAGCATAAGATCTTACTCGTAAGACTTCATTTGAAATTTTAGTGTTCTCAAGTTCTGTTATTTAAGATATTATTTTAGTGTTCTCAAGTTCTACTTATCAAAAAAAAAAGTTCTGTTATTTAAGATATTATTTACTGTATTCATTTCATCAATTCGGCTCTTGGTTTTCCTTGGCCTTTTCTATGGTTAAAACTTAAACTAGTGATCATTTATAATTTCAAATTTGAAACACAAGTGTCAGCTCAAGAACACCTATAACAAGAATTAAGCATGTGATCTTATTCTATCCTGTCTATGACTATTATCTCACTTTTGGTCTTAAGATACGGTCTTAGGAATGGTTTTCTTAATGCTTTTTTCTTTCTTTTGGTATTGGCAGTGCATAGAGTAAGAGGAACATATTGTTTGCATATGCAAATGGCTGCTGCTAGTAACTCTGATTTTGAACCAATCCAAAAACCTCAAGTAACATTATACGAGCATACACCAGTGGCCACTGCTGATAACTCAGATTTGGAACCCATTCAAAGACCTCAAGCAACATCAGATAGCCATATGCCAGTGGCAGCTGCTGATAACACCAATTTGGAAACCAGTGGAAAACCTCAAGTCATATACCGATGTAAGAAATGTCGAAGAATTGTTGCTGCACAGGAGAACTTAGTTCCTCATAATCCTGGTAGGGGAGAATCATGCTTCAAGTGGCAAAAGAGAAGTGGTGACGCATCGAAAAATGGAAAGGAACCTATTGATTGCACATCCATCTTTGTAGAGCCCATGAAGTGGATGGAAACAGGTGATTTAAACTTGCATCACTTTTTTTTTTTTTTGGATGAATGATTGAATTTTATATCAACAAACAAACAACTACAAAACTCTCTTTAGTAAAAACTAAAGAACAATGACACTATACAAGTATCAACCCCTACCAACCTCTCTATATATCTACTAGGCCAATACAGCCAAACAAACACCACCCAGTAAATCAACCAGTTATACTGGAATAGCAGAATCTATACCCTAACTGCAACATAACGCTGTGTTACCCTCTGTACACCGAAATTTCCCTTTGAAAAAAACTCGAGCTTTTAACTTCCCAAAGAATACGCTGAGGTTACCCCCATGTCTAATTGCATTCCTAGTCTTCCCCAAATTATAGATTGTAGCACCAAAAGCTAACCGACACAAGTTAGCTTTTAAAGTCTTCTTACACCATTGCTGAATTCCCACAGAGAGCACATCATCCCAACAAACAGGAATATTAGCATCATATTGTCTTTTGTTGCAATATATATGTTCACAAAATGCTAATTTTAGCTTTGATTTTGTCTTGGCCAGTACAAGAAGGTTACGTGGAAGAGAGACTTCATTGCATGGGCTGCAAAGGCCGCTTGGGTTACTTCAACTGGGCAGGTATGCAGTGCAGCTGTGGAGCTTGGGTTAATCCTGCATTTCAGCTGCACAAAAGTAGATTAGATGAGTGCCAAATATGAGGCGAGCCACTCTTATTGCTTCAGGGTAGTGGGAAGTTCTAGTAATTATGTAGGCGATAGAGGATAGAGCTTTTGCTTGATTTTTAATAGCATGTAGGTCATCCAATTTGTGTAGTTGAAAATAGTTCATAGAAGTTTATTATGTCTGGATGAGTGATGGAAGTCTTCAAATTGAGTCTTGCCTTCTGAAATACAAGCCACTTGAGTGGAAATTATGCTGCTAATGGTGGTTACACTTTTTCTTAATTCTTCTTCTTCTTAAATGATTTGACGTCTTATAATGCTGTCTATTAGATGTGGTTTATGATTAAATTGGTTTCAGCAAATGTTTTTAATCAAATGCTAGTTCTGTAGTCTCAGATGAAAGAGTCGAAACTTGTTTGATATATTTGTGTTGAGGGAGGCTGAATTAGGATCTCCTATAGCAACACTGCAACAGGAACTTGAACTTTTTTGATTTTATTAAGTAAATGAAGTATTAAAGGTGCAACTCAAATACAAAGGAATACAAGAGAAACGCAAAACGCTTAGTTGGATAGAGAGAATAAGTTAATAAAATCATTTAAACTAAGCACATTAAAATCGAAATCAATTATCTTCTTAATGTCATCTAGACTTCTATCATTTCTTTCCCTTCATTAGATAAACTTTTTAACAATATCTAGAAATATAAGTTGGACAGAACTTCTTATGGTAACAGGCTTCATTATGTAAACACCAGAGATTTTCACAAGATTGAGAGCAATTAGAAGATGGTTTTACTATTAGCATCATCCTAGAAAATGGTAGGATGTTTGCATCGAAATTGAGAATTTGAAGTAGAATCGCATTGCATAAACAGGAAATGTACCAAGTTCAAGGGCTTCCACTCTTTGACAGGCATTTGCCAACAAATTCTGATATCAAGGTAATGGTCAACTTGTTTTCCATTTCCATATATCAAAGGGGTGATTCTATTCCTGATTTGTTACTCAAGAGTTCTTGCAGGGTAAAAATATGACAAACACAAATCCAAGAAACCAACCAATGTTAGAAAACACGAGTAATGTTAAATGGACAGTTTTCTCCAAACAGAATTAGAAGAAATTTGTCTTAGGCTATAAAAATACCATATTTGTTTTTGCAATGTGAGAAGCACATGCTTTTTAAATAACTTTGTCGCTTAAATGACATCCTCATGTCTTTTTTTGTTTTTGTTTTTGTTTTTTTTTTTTTTGTGCCCTTTTGATGCAGCGCGACTTAGTGGGCTGCAGCGAAGAACAACAAATAACGCAGCGGATATGTAATTCCAGATCTTGAGTTTATCAATGATCTGAGAAATCTTCTTGAAAATTTAGATACTCTCTAGTATTTTTAAGGAAAAAGGGGAAAAAACTAAACTCTGAGTAATTTTCATTCATAAAATCAATAATAAACATAAACTGAATTGTTTGGAGGCTATAAACATATATTTATAGTCACAAACCCTAAACTTAATAAAAATATTACATAAATAACTCTCATAACCCTAAACCTAATAAAATAACGAAATAAAGACTCCATCAACTTAAGAACTATCTTCTGATCTGCATCACCTTTCAAATTTGACTATTAAATTTTGACCCCAATGTATTTTTCTCTCCCAATTGTTTCTTCCTCATCCTTCCTCTTTTTCTTCTAAGATGCAAATGAGAAATCCCCGTGTCCCAATCGGCACAAGTGCCTTCTACAAGTTGCACACTCTTCTCCTCAAGACCGGCCTCCACGATGACCCTCTCTATCTCCGACGCCTCCTGCTTTATTGCGCCGCCGCCGCCCCTCACAGCTTATCTCACGCCCGCTCCCTCTTCGCCCGCATTCCCTCTCCAGACATCTTCGCCTACAACATTCTCATCAGAGCCCATGCCCACTCCTCTCCTTTCCACGCCTTTTCGCTCTTCTCTCAGATGCGCCTGGCTGCCGTCTCCCCCGACGCCTTTACTTTCCCATTCCTTCTCAAGGCCAGCGCTCCTCTCCACCTGGGTCAGGGCCTTCACTCGCTCATCATTAAGCTTGCGTTTGATTCTGACATTTACGTTCAGAACTCGTTGATAAGCTTCTACGGCCGCTGTGGTTCAGTTCAACTTGCGTCTAAGCTGTTCCAAGAAATGCTCCGGAGAGACTTGGTCTCGTGGTCGTCCCTGATTGCTTGTTTTACGAACAACGGTTTCGGGTTTCAAGCTTTGGACCTGTTTCGGCAAATGCAGCTCTCCGTCTCGGAGGATATAAAACCCGATGAGATTACTATGCTCAGCGTAGTATCCGCGGTTTCAAGCTTAGGGGCGTTGGAATTGGGTCAGTGGGTTTATACTTTCATCCGCAGAAGCGGGCTGGAGCTTTCTGTTTCACTGGGTACTGCGCTTGTCGATATGTATTCGAGATGTGGGTCCATCGACGAATCGATTCGAGTGTTTGATGAAATGCCTGTAAGAAACCTATTGACATGGACGGCGTTGATTAATGGGCTTGCAGTGCATGGCCGTAGCAGAGAAGCTCTGAGGGTCTTCTACGAGATGGAGAAATCCGGCTTCTTCCCGGATCATATCACGATTACTGGGGTCTTAGTTGCTTGCAGCCATGGCGGTCTTGTTGAAGAGGGTTGGCAAGTTTTTGCAAGCATTAGAAAAAAGTACGACATGGAACCACTGCTTGAGCATTATGGTTGCATGGTTGATCTCCTCGGCCGGGCAGGCTTGCTCTACGAGGCCTATGACTTTCTTGAAAGAATGCCAATAAAGCCAAATTCTGTGATTTGGAGAACTCTGCTTGGAGCCTGTGTAAATCACAACCATCTAGAGCTGGCAGAGAAAGTGAAGCAGAGGATCCATGAGCTCGACCCTTATCATGATGGTGATTATGTGCTCTTATCAAACGCGTATGGCGTAGTTGGTAGATGGGTTGAGAAGGAAGGAGTGAGGAATTTGATGAAGGAAAAGAGAATCAGCAAAAATCCAGGCTACAGTGCAATCAACATCGACCAAGTGATTCACCAGTTTGTTTCTGGAGACAGTTCTCATCCCCAATCCGAGGAGATTAAGACATTCTTAATTTCAACAATCGAAAGTTTAAGGCTTGGAGGTTATACTCCCTATACAAGTAATGTATTGCA
The DNA here is from genome assembly GCA_006937295.1 of Carpinus fangiana. Classification (NCBI taxonomy): domain Eukaryota; kingdom Viridiplantae; phylum Streptophyta; class Magnoliopsida; order Fagales; family Betulaceae; genus Carpinus; species Carpinus fangiana. The sequence continues at coordinate 7,600,814 of CM017328.1, read as the reverse complement.
TGACGTTGAAGATGAGGATAAGGAGCATAGTGTTGGTTATCACAGTGAGAAAATGGCCGTTGCTTTTGCACTCCTTAGATACAGGGACAGCAGGACAATAAGGGTCATGAAGAATCTTCGAATTTGTCATGACTGTCATTGTTTCATGAAACATGTTTCAGATAGATTTGATAGAGAAATCATCATTCGGGATCGAAACCGGTTCCATCATTTTGTTAAGGGATCATGTTCTTGTAGGGATTATTGGTGAAGGATGATTATCTTCTGCATTTTTTTTTCCTTCAATATTTATAGTGCAATGAGAATACTCTCGAGTAAAATGCATGTGGTTTATGGGCATGATTCATGAAGAATAACGTGAAGATTATTCTTACTATTAGGATGAGTTGATCATTTTATCTTTCGATTAAGCCAGTAATAAAAATACTTAAATAAAACGTTAGTGATGATGAATAAAATGATCAAACCTACCCTAATTTAGTTTTTATGGACTTGATATTCAGGTTTGTAACACCGATGCTTAAGTTAGCAAAGGTTAATGGTGATTTATTTATTTATTTTAGGATCAAATCTGGAGTGTTTATCGAAATAATTGTTATGTGATCTTAACTAAAATGATCGCATGGCCTCTCCTTATACAAGGCGTCGATGATAGAGTAATGCCATGGTCAGGTGTCACTTGCAAATGAGATACGACCTTGACAAATTGTAGTGGGACAAAATAGAAACATCTATGAGACTTAAGAAGACGGGTCTTGTAACAGGTCCAAGAAGGCATGATTGTTAATAGGTTGGAAATATAATATTTGTTTTTGCTCACCAATTTTAACACGAGCTCGTTTAGAATTTGATTGAAACTCTATAGAATCGTTGTTTTTCTCTATAATCTCAGATAACTTCAATTATATATTTTATAATTTATACAATTAAAATATGAAACAAAAACTATATCAATTAATAAATAATTAAATATAAAAACAATTTTCAAGAATAGCAATATAAATATAAAAACAATTAATTTAAAAAAAAAAACCAATTTAAATCGAAATATAAAAATTTAATTGCATACCTCAAATTTTCATTGAAGTTGGAAAGTGAAAGGAAAAATCGATAAGTCTTTAAGAAGAAAAATGCTTCAAAGTTTTGTAATTTTTGCAAGAAGTAAGGAGGTTTGACAATTGATCTTTAGCCTCTCCAAGAAACAAAACATGTGGCTTAGAAAGTTAGAAATAACAATTGATTTTTTTGTCTCCTTTTTGTGTTTTGCAAGTTGCAAGTTGCACGTTGTATTATATTTTATTTCTCTTGCACATATGTTAGAATGTACCATGTCTTCTTCCATACTTTTAAAAAATTATTGGGAAGAGTTGAACATGTGAACATGACTTTATAATTTTATAAAGATTTTTTGGTTTCTTTCTTGTGCTTTGCAAGTTGCACGTTGTACCCTTTTTATTATTTTATTTTATTTTTCTCTTGTACGCGTGTACCTTATCTTCTTTCATAGCTTAAGAAAAATATTGGGAACAGCATCATCTTCAACCTTTTGTTTTTCTGCAACTGCAAGTTTACAAATTTCAAGTTATAATGGTTAAAATGGACTCAACTGCAACATCTTCAACATTTGGTTGAGGGGGGAGCATTTGCCCTCAAGAGTTTCTGAGAGGAGGCATAAATCCATAATCATGGCATTTATTTATTTATTTACCAAGGGTAAGGAGAGTTTTGAGGATGCTTGCGCCACCCCCCCCCCTTGCTGGTATGTCAAATTGTATTTTCAGTCACCAAGGGGTAGAATCGGCTGGGGATCATGTTTTATGAAGTGGAGGTCACTAATTTAAATACCCCATCCCCCCTCTTGTGTGGACATGTAAAAAAAAACAAAAAAAAAAGGTATTTTCATGAAATTATGGTGAATTGTCATTAAATAACACACCATTATCCCACTATACGGGCGTGACATTGGAAATGAGATCCTCTCCAGTCCATTTTGGATTGGAGGGTATTCATTTCATGGTTAGGTTCTCTTTAAAGAGATCTAATGACCACAAAGATGCCACGTATCCTATTCATTAAACAATAATAAAATATTATTTAATTTTTTTTTTTAAATAAAATAAAATAAAGATATATTTTTTGTTTTGTTTTTTGATATGGCCCTTGGGGTGGCGCGCCACCCCAAGGGCCACTGTTTGGCCTNCATTAAACAATAATAAAATATTATTTAATTTTTTTAAAAAATAAAATAAAATAAAGATATATTTTTTGTTTTGTTTTTTGATATGGCCCTTGGGGTGGCCGAACCACCCCCAAGGGCCACTGTTTGGCCTAAGGGTGGCTTTGGCCACCCCCAGTGGCCATATCAATATATATATTATTTTATTTTATTTTTTATTTTTTAAAAAATATTTAATATTTTTGAATAAATGAGACACGTGGTATCTTTGTGGTCGTTGGATCTCTTTAAAGAGATCATGAACATGAATTGGATACCTTCTAGTACAAATGGACTGGAGAGGAACCCATTCCATAACATTGTCACTTTAATGGTTGATTTAAGGGAGAATTGACAATACCATGTCAACATAGTAAGATAATGGTAGGGTATATAATTTTACTCTTACGCTCCATTTGTTTCACTGTAAATGTTTGTTTTTTTTTCTTTTTTTCTTTTTTTCACATTTGACTTGTATAGAAAATTAATGGATTTTTTTTTTCTTATATTTTCATATAATCTAAAGAGTTACAAGGAAGAAGAATTGTGGAGGAAGACAATGTAAAAATAGAAAGTCATGAGGGGTGGGATTGAAATATAGTGCAATTGCCAACCCATATTATAATGACCTAAGAAAAAGTGCTTAGCTACATCTCCATTATCATCCAAAATGACTAGTCAATTTTAAGCTTTTGTAAAATCAATTATAAAGCCCAATTTTACCTAGTAAGTAAGTAATGTGTGAGAGTATTCACATTAAGTTCTTCAAAATTTATCATAATTTAACTCTAAAAATCTACTTTAGTTAATTCAGCTAACCACTTTTCAAAACTACTAAACATCAAACTCTCTAAATATTTATTTACTCTCATCTTCTCTATCTACGTTTAATCTTCTGAGGCCTTTCTTTCATCATGTGCATCTTTTCAAATTTATCCTTAATTTAAAATTAATTTTTTTAAAAAATTATTATTAAAAAAAAAAAAAACAAGGTGACCAACGGTTGGGCCACCTTGTGACCATAGAAGGCTAATTTTGTCTTTTTAAGAGTTTCCGTTATAGTTTAATGGCAAAAATTGATGGAGGAAGTAAATTGCATCAAATTGAGCTTTTTTAAACTTTTACTTTTGGGCTTTTTGTATTTGAATAGCATGAAAACATAGAGTTAAATTTAACATTGAGTGAAGATTTCGTCAACTGGCATGTGTTTGTGAGTTTTGTTAAAATTGTAAAGAAAAACCAAAAGTAAAAAGTTCAATGTAAGAGTATCTCCAGAGGTATTTTACCTATTCAAAAAGTACAATTATTTATTTTAACTGTCCATTTTTTAATGTCAAGTCCAACAGATTCTCTATTCCATTAACTACTTGTTTTAAAATATTATTTCTCATTATTTTTTTATTGTATTATCGCTAACACTTAATTAAAGGAAAAAGCAATCACATATATAGAAATTATTAATAAAAAAATAAACACATATGAGGAACATTCATCTCACATGCATGTACTAATTCTTAAAATTAACAACAAAAATAAATATATGCAATATAACTAATAATTCTTAAGATTGGCCATGCAATTCCCACATGTGTTCCACCAGGTCGGATTGCAGTTGAGAATAAATTTGACGGTTTCTAATGCTCAAATGCCTTTAAATGAACTCAACAAATCTAGGGATATGCTTGTGAGAAACTTTTCGGGAAGGGGAAGAGAAGAAATAAATGTAGAGGAAGAAGAAAATGGCTTGAGGGAAAAGGATGAGATCGAATAGCAAAAACAAAAAACAACATTGAGAATAATATTATATTATATTGAAAATAATATTAAATTAAATAATATATTCAATCTAGTGTGCTACATTGAATAGCTATTTGTAGCTATTCACTGTATCAGTTGAGGTATAATAGCTAATATAAAGATATTCTATTGGAGCAAACAAAATGGCAAAAATAGTTAAATATAGCTAATATTTCTCATTTAACTACATTGCTGGAAATGCTCTAAGTACTTTGACTCAGCACATTGGAATATCTTTATAAACTATATTAACTTTATGTGAGTTACTCAATCCCTAAACCCCTAATGTACTTGTGAGGGGACTACCCCATGTGGTGTTGACAATATCACATAGCACTACTATATGATTTTGATACTATTTGTGACTACCAAGAGAAAAACATTAACTACATATACGCTATTATCCCAAGAGTACTAAATAATTTAGATCTTCCATAAAATTTCTTATGTAAAACTTAGTTGNTTCTCATTCTTTTTTTATTGTATTATCGCTAACACTTAATTAAAGGAAAAAACAGTCACATATATAGAAACTATTAATAAAAAAATAAATACATATGAGGAACATTCATCTCACATGCATGTACTAATTCTTAAAATTAACAACAAAAATAAATATATGCAATATAACTAATAATTCTTAAGATTGGCCATACAATTCCCACATGTGTTCCACCAGGTCGGATTGCAGCTGAAAATAAATTTGACGGTCTCTAATGCTCAAATGCCTTTAAATGAACTCAACAAATCCAGGGATATGCTTGTGAGAAACTTTTCGGGAAGGGGAAGAGAAGAAATAAATGTAGAGGAAGAAGAAAATGGCTTGAGGGAAAAGGATGAGATCGAATATCAATGTAGCACACTAGATTGAATAGTTATTTGTAGCTATTCACTGTATCAGTTAAGGTATAATAGATAATATGAAGATATTCTATTGGAGCAAACAAAATGGCAAAAATAGTTAAATATAGCTAATATTTCTCATTTAACTACATTGCTGGAAATGCTATAAGTACTTTGACTCAGCACATTGGAATATCTTTATAAACTATATTAACTTTATGTGAGTTACTCAATCCCTAAACCCCTAATGTACTTGTGAGGGGACTACCCCATGTGGTGTTGACAATATCACATAGCACTACTATATGATTTTGATACTATTTGTGACTACCAAGAGAAAAACATTAACTACATATACGCTATTATCCCAAGAGTACTAAATAATTTAGATCTTCCATAAAATTTCTTATGTAAAACTTAGTTTCATGTAGTAAGTAAATAATGTGAGACTTAACACCCATAAATATTTTTATAAATCACTTACTCTATGTGAACTACTCATCTCCCTAGTATGAAACCAAGGTGTTACACATATTGCTTACAATTTGGACAAATAATGGTGAAAAAGGTCCTTGGCCTACCTGCCTAGGTAAGTGTTCAAGTAGCTCGAAGGTGTAGGAAAGTGACATAAAATGATTTACATAGATGAGAAGCTAACCATTTTACATTTCGTGAAGGTTGTTTTTGTTGGTCAACTGCAACACAAAATGTTCAAAAACAGGAAGAAATAAAAGTACGTACAATAAGGGAGAATACTAAGTGCTTTCCAAATATTTTTCTAGTTGTAGGTGGATATTATTTTCTAAACAAATAAAAAAAAAAAAAACTTACCCTTATTTCTATCACATAGTTTTTAAAAAATAACACTCACCTCATATCAGAAAAACATCAACAGAACGCCTAATAAATTACTATAATAAGTCTATTTTTATAATTTAAATTGTAAAAATTTCTCAAATCCAATTTAAATAAAATCATTGTGAGTCTATTGGCTATTGCTCTACGTATGATTTTGTTTGTTGAAAATTTGTCGCACAGCTTTAGATACGCAACTGCTGATGTCCATGCGGTGATGTGGGGAACCTCGTTGCTCGTTTGTATGACACACGAATTGCACGTGTGCGAGACACAATGACAAACGCAGCCAGACTCTGAGACAGAAGGAGAGAGAGAGAGAGAGAGAGGGATGGAGTCACCGTTCAAGGCAGAGATACTGAAAGGGAAGGTGGCGCTAATAACTGGAGGTGGCTCTGGAATTGGGTTCGAGATTTCAGCGCAGTTTGGTAAACATGGAGCTTCAATTGCCATCATGGGTCGACGCAAGCAAGTCCTCGACTCTGCTGTCTCTGCTTTCCGTTCTCTTGGAATTCCGGTGCTCTCTTTGTTTCCTTCCTACATAGTCTCCTCCAATTTTGCTTTCTCGCTTCAAATTTCCCTGGAATGATCTTCTTGCATTTGGGTTCCTTAATTTCTTTTTCTCTGTTATGGGTTTGTTTGGCTGATGAAGAAAATCGATCATACGATAAGAAAGAGTGGTTTCTGGGTTATGATTCTGTTTGGCTGATGAGAAAAGTGAGAAAAGGGAAATAAGTTGAATTTATTTTCCATTTGACACGAATGCCGATCTGGGTCTAGATTAATTCTTCTGAATTCCTGTTTTCGCCTGAACATTGAGGTCCCATGTCCGTGCTGGGTACTTGCTGCTTGGACTCTGACGAAAGTGCCCATGTCCAATTGCACAAATCAGGGTGGCTTGGTTGGGGGTTGTAAGCAAGTTGAAATTTCCGGATTTGGCTTAGGTGCAGTAAGAAAAACTACACTGTTTTTTTCAACGGTTCATATTAATTTCCCTCTCTTTATCTTTCTCATAAAAAAACTTGAAATTAAAGTGAATCCCTGAAAAATCTGCAGGAGATTTCATGCAGTATTTTTTACTGCACCTAAGCCAAATCCGAAATTTCCCTAGCCTAGCTGAATTTAAATTTGTTATATACCATCTTTTATACCCAAAGCTGATGTGTTGTGGCCCATAGCATTTGGTTTATGGAAATGGGGTTTTTTTGCTGGGGACTACACTGCATAGCTTAGGGAATAAAATGATGATATATAGAATTACTCCCATTTACCACGCGCATGGATGCTTATTTGACTCTAGGGAAAATATTAAAGTTTCATCTCAAAGAGATAAGACGTTATGACCTTCTACTTATTGTTTATAGTTTCTGTGGAGACAAACGAGTTCCATGATGTAATGCTCTTTTGCGTGCAACACTCTCATCTCCTTGTTACTTGACAATTATCTGCCATGTGATCTTAGGATTATCACGTGTACTAACAAGGCATCTGCCAGTTTTCTTAGGCACATACAAAGCTGGTAAAAATGACTATTTAATCCATTGCACTATTAGGATTATCTATGTTAATTAGTTACTCAAATTCACTTGGGAAAGATCTGAAAATTAACTACAAAATGGGTAAAAATGACTATTTAATCCATTGCACTATTAGGATTCTGTTCAGTTGGTTTGTTTTTAAGCAATGTTCAGGACTTAGTTGATATAATTTTTTTATATGCATCCCTTTTATTTGATTTTCAAAATTTTGATTTATTATATACATCAGAATCTTATACATTTGGCATTTTTCTGGAGGCTGTTGGCTTTGTGGGGGATGTTCGCAAGCAGGAAGATGCCAAAAGAGTTGTGGACTCAACCTTCAATCACTTTGGCAGGCTGGACATTCTTGTGAATGCTGCAGCTGGAAATTTTCTTGTGTCAGCAGAGGATTTGTCTCCTAATGGATTTAGAACAGGTTGTATGTCCTAGCTTATAACAGTTGTGAGTATATGGTTCAATCCTTTTTCAATACTTTTGGTAACTTGGTTATAGACATTGCCATCAAAATTCTTCTTGTATTGATCTTATGCAAATCATGGGAAATGCTTTAGAGCTAATTTCACCTTATGTTGCAAATGCATAAAATTTGATGTCTATTTTCAATAGGTGGCAGAGCTTTATTTTTTGGTCCTGAATATTTGTTCTTAATGTCATGAGAAGTACTTTACCTTGGGAGCTGTGGATGTCAAATTTACTCTGGCTTGAGAATTGAGTATTCTAGAGAACATTAGAGATTGTAAAAAGAAAAAAAATAAAGAATTATAAAAAATTATATGAAAGTTGGATTTTATGGGTGTGTCCTAAAATCTATGTTGTCATTTGAAGATTTGAGAATACAATCGAGTGATTTACTCTTTTAGCTTTGATAAGCATCATAAATATTTTCAGTAAAGTTCTTAACGTATCAAAAAAATAATAATAATCATTATGTAAAGAGTGTATAGTAGTTGACAATCAAGAAATGTATTCTGTTATTAAATAACTCAGCGTCCTAAGACAACCATGATTACTTGAGTCCCCAACTTGAGATTTTCTCTAATCATTGTGTTAGTTGAGACAATTGATTTTTAACCCCAAGGGGTTGGTTCAAGTGGTAAGGGCCTTGGTCTTATTGGCATTTCCATTAGGTCTAAGGTTTGAATCTCCTTGGATGCAAACAATTCCTTGGGGCCAGCCTGTCGGGGAAGCTGGAGTATTACACAGGTCCGAGGTTTACCCCATAGGGATAAGTTCACGAAGTAACCCTGCCTTGAAGGGGTTCGATAATTTATTTATTTAATTTTTTTTTCTTACATAGTGATTAACCCTTTAAACATGCTTTTCAAGATGTAGGCTCTATTGAGGTTTTGAACTAATGTGTTATTGATTTTAACGATTACCTGCAGTTATGGATATTGATTCTGTTGGTACATTTACAATGTGCCATGAAGCACTTAAGTATCTCAAGAAAGGCGGGCCAGGAAGGGGCTCATCTGGTGGTGGAATAATTTTGAGCATTAGTGCTACTTTGCATTACACGGCAGCTTGGTATCAAATCCATGTATCTGCAGCAAAGGTTCGTAGCGTAGTTTTGTAGATGTTACATGTATCTGACTCCCGTGTTTAGCTTCTTCAAAATATTTTGTTTCCAACAGGCTGCTGTGGATGCCACTACAAGAAACTTGGCACTGGAGTGGGGGACTGACTATGATATTAGAGTCAATGGGATTGCACCAGGTCCCATTGGTGATACTCCTGGCATGAGTAAACTTGTTCCTGATGAGATTAATAGCAAAGCAAGAGAGTACATGCCTTTGTATAAACTAGGGGAGAAATGGGATATCGCTATGACTGCTCTCTACCTTGTTTCAGATGCAGGTTTTTAACCGTATTTCACTCATGCAATTATCTACCACAAAGCTCTGTTTTGTTATTATGTAATTATCAATATATATGTGTTTGTGTGTGTTAGAAGAGATATTAGGGTTTGAGTCATTAGGGTTTCAAAGGTAGTTTGGTTTCTATGTCATTAGGGTTTAGCCTATATATTTGGTTGTTTGTATTAGGTTATATATGCTTGAATAATATTAAGAGGTGGTAGCCTCCAACTCTTTTTCCCTCCTACAAATCGTAACATGGTATCAGAGCTTGTTTCGATTCTTGGATAATCTATCGTTGGGTTTTTCTCTTGTTGGCGATAGCATGGCCTTAGCCCACACGGGTACCTTTGTAGATCTTTATAGCAGTTTTTTGTTCTTGTTTTATGGAGACCGGAACACTTTCCAGTGGGAAAAAAAAAAATTGTTTGTTTTTGGTGGTCTGTGATGCTGGTCGACGTGTTCTGTGGTGGTTTTCTGTCTTGTCTGTGGTGGCCGGCGAAGTTGCAGTAGCCATCGAGAAAAAAAATAATAAAAAATAATCCAGCTGATTGATGTTTGGGTTGTTGAAACGTTGATTTGTGTTCAACGTTTGAGTCTGCTGTTGTTGCTTTTGAAGTGGCTGGCCTGTTTTGCATTTTCCGGCGAGTCTCCGACGATGCTCTGGCGAAGTTTTTTTTTTTCCTAGTAGTTGTTTTCCAGTGGATCTTGTTGGTTAATCATGTGAAAAAAATTTGTTGTTTGTTGTTGGTGATTGATGTATCCGACCGGCCTTGGATTTTCTGGTGAGAACCGATCAAGTGATCGTTGCATCCGACCGGCCTTGGATTCTCCGGTAAGAACCGATCAAGTGATCATTGCATCTGACCGACCTTGGTGTTTTTCGGCGAAAACCAATCAAATGGTTGTTCAAGTTTCCGACGAGTTTTCGACTGGCATTTAAGTTTTATTTAATTATCTTGTTATTTGTATTGTGTGCTTCAAGCTATTCCAGCTTGAGGGGGAGTATTAGAGTATGTTTTTCGTCTGCTTGTACCTTCCAAGCTGGATTCATATGATGTATATGCTCCACCTTGAGGGGGAGTGTTAGAAGAGATATTAGGGTTTGAGTCATTAAGGTTTCAAGGGTAGTTTGGTCTTTATGTCATTAGGGTTTAGCCTATATATTTGGTTGTTTGTATTAGGTTATATATGCTTGAATAATATTAAGAGGCGGTAGCCTCCATCTCTTTTCCCCTCCTACAAATCTTAACAGTGTGTAAGCGTAAATGATTCCTAGAGATTTCGGTGCTGATTCTGGGAGCATGGGTCTGTCCTCTGCCATGCTATATTTTTAGTTTCAGGGGCTATTGGTATTTGCTGAATGTGAAGTCTGGTCCAGTTATATATCTGATTATTTTAAATATATACTATTCCTATATTCTGTTCCTTGGCCCACTACTTGGTTCTGATTTATTTTGTTGCGTAACAATTGGGAAGTATGAACTTTGCCTAAATTCTTAATTTGCATGGCTTTGCAATTTCTCTTGTATATAATCAAAATCATGATAATCAGGATAAGCAAATGTTAGAGAAAGAGATTGTCCTGTTTAGCAAATACATCATGCAAAGGATATTGAGAATGCGAAATACCTAGAGTTATGAGTTAGGATTCTGCTAATGGAACTTGTGTGTACATTATAGCATGTGTGTTGACATCTTGAAAGTCCTAGAAAGGGAAAAGAAATAAAGCACAACGCAGTAGATGGGTTTACTGTAGCCGCTGATTGGTTATAATGCAATGCTCTTGCTGTTATATAACTTGCTTACTGATGCTGTGACTTTGGTAATGGTTGGTGTTTGTGTTTGTGTTACAAGAATGTCTATTGAATTTAATGTGAGCTTGGATCATTTTGTCTGATTTGTTTTGGGCCCAAAACTAAACTTATTTAGCCTATTCTGTGTGAATGTAGCTTGACTATAAAGCTACAGAACAGAACATACATGGAGATGATGTGTCCTTGTTTTTTTAAAAGTTATATTGAGATAGACTTGTGATTTTGTTCGTTTGTAGCTGTTTTACAGATCCCCCTCCCCCCACCCCCCCCCCCCACCAAAAAAAAAAAAAAGGTGTTTTAGGCTGAAAAAATTCCCAAGAATATGGAGGAAGAGGAAATATTTGGTTTTCATTATTTTGAAGATACCAAATATTAACTTGTTTCTGCATTGCCTGATATGTAATGCAGTAATGGGGATTCATGTTGGTAGAGAATTGGCACCAGGACATAATATGTACTAATTTTTGCCAATTATTTGTTACGTTTACTACTAACTTTTTACCCTTGCATGGTACCTGTCCTTTATTTTTACCTGGATCACTCAATTCATATAATATTTGTAGGTAAATACGTCAATGGAACCACCATTGCTGTTGATGGAGGACTTTGGCTAAGCCGGCCTCGCCATCTACCGAAGGAGGCAGTAAAGCAGCTTTCACGTGCAGTAGAAAAGAGGTCTAGAGAGAAACCAGTGGGAGTTCCAACCAGCAAGCTGTGAGCCCACAGGATGGATAAGAATATGGTCATTTGTAGGCTAGTTGTTCCTCTACTTGGCAAAATTACAATAATCTACACTCAATCATTTCATGAGACCACTAGATGGATGCCCTATAGAATTTTGAAATATTCTCATCTTGTGTAATTCAGTCTGTAGTTCCAGGCTTGTTCCATTGTGGATGATAATAGTTATTTGCAACTTCTTGACAAATAATTCAGTTACTTGGCAAAGAGCCGGTGCTTGCGGCGGAGGGTTGTGATTACCCTGGTGCCAATTGTCAATGGACTTGAATCAGTTAAGAGTGGTTAATGCTTAAATTGGCCTGGACAAGTGGGCAGCTCATATGTATTCATTTGGTTGTAAAGGAACAAAAAACTTGGGCTCCGTTTGTTTTGACCAGCTCTTCGACATATGAATCACTCAACCAAAAGAGAAAGATACCGACACATGTAATTTACATTTTTTTTTAAAAAAAAATTATATGGGAGAATTTGGTGAGAGTAAAGACAGAAATAATCCAATTACTTGTTATGTAGCAAAATGAGGTCTAGATCGGGAAAAATTAGGATAGAGTCAGTCTGGTGAAAAGATTGAAGACTCGGTTTGTCTTCATAAATAAATAAAAAACCTTGATTCTTATTTATTTGATAAATTTATTATATTTCGACACTTGATCTGTTTAAATTCCAGTAAGAAAACGGATAAGGACTAAGGAGTGTGTTGGATAACCCTAGAAGCTACAGTTAGTTAATAAATTGCAAGAGAATAGGTTATATTTGTAATTATCCAAGCCATCATGATCATGATATGATATATGTTGGTGCAATTTTCGGTCGTATGAAAAAAGCCTCGAAGCAGTCTCAATATGGTGGTTTACTGTATGCTTTTTTGTAGTTTTGGATTTCACGTAATGGGTCTAAGTTAGCATTTGACGTAATAAGAACAATAAATAAACACACCAAAATTCGAGTGGTTCGGCCCCAAATGAGCTTACATCCACCATGGGAATTGTCATACTCTTATTCAAGATATTAACAAGATTAGAGTACAAACTCTCTTTTCTTCCTTCTTTCTTTCCTCTCTCTCTTGGTTCTCTTCTGGTTTTCAGCATGTCTTCTTCATTCTTCTTTCTCCTCTTATAGACTTTCTTTACTGTGCCCGGTTGTATCCTTTCTAGCTCCTTGTCCACTCTATTTATTTAACGGTTAATATGACTAAGTCTAGGATTATTAAATTAAGCCTAGTGGTAAATGGAATAAAGGGAGAGAGTAAGTGGGGGGGACCTCCTGCCTAGGCTGGCGCAATGTATATATTAATATTTCCGTAATGGTCCCCTTTGTTTCTTTGTTGGATTCCTTTTCAGTTGTCGAATCTGTCCCGAATATCCATTGAGTGGATGGGCATACCCGGGCATTAAGGATCTTGGTTCTCGGGTGAGTTGAGTCCCAGACATGTGTCTTTCAGGCAAACTGAATATCCTTTGGGCATAGTGCCTTGGATCATGTCTCCTTACAATCGGTTATCCTGAAATAATTAATGGCCCAACTTCATCTAGGCTTAAAGACAGAAAATATCCCTAACAATATCTATGTTAAAATATAAATTAAATTATTAAATCAATTCAATTTTTATAAGCTTAAGCTCTTGGAATAAGTGTTAGATTGAACTTAACAATGTCAACCTTAAAGAATTTCTTCTGATTAACTTTTCACAAGGATTAATGTTAATTATATAGAGCTTGGGATACCACCCTATTAGAAGAAACTCATTCTATTAAATTAAAATCGATGAAGGCGTGGTGAGGATGGTGGTCGGCTTTGAAGATCAACTCACTATACAAAAAAAAAAAAAAAAAAAAGAGAGTGGAAGAAGAAGAAGAAAGAAAGAAAAAGAAAAAGAAAAAGAAAAAAGTCACTATCCAAAACATCACTAATTGGGCAGCTTCTTCTTCTTCTTTTTTAAATTAATAAAATGTAGCGAGTTACTGTTCAAACATTACAATTCATTAAGTAGTGCGTTTGAATAGTGATATAACAACCACACACTCAAAAACTTTAAAATTTTACCCTCTCACCCACGCACAAAAAACATAATTTTTTTTTTTTACTCGCAGGCCATTCCCAAATATCTCCTGTACGGCTGTACTGTACCCACCCTCTCGCGAGGGGTGGGTTGCAGCCATCCTCTAATTTATTTCTGTTAATTTTTTTAAAAAAAATTAATTTGAATTTGTTATTTTTTTAAAAATCAATTTAATTTTTTTTCTTTCTTTTTCGGTATTATATATATTTTTTTTGATAAGTCATAAGGATTTTTTTTGGTATTATATATATTTTAGTAATAAAGTAATGACGTTTGAACAGTGCAAGCGTCACCTTCCAAAAGGTGATGCTCACCATTCAAACGTCACATTCCAAAAGTTGATGTGTGAATAGTGCAAACATCACCTTTTGAAAGGTGACGTGCACTATTCAAGTGTCACCTTCCAAAAGGTGACGCGTTACCCTAAATTTTACATTATATTGACATTTTTACTGTGCAAACATCTTCAATTTTAAATCCAGTCGCTTTGCTTAAGGCCTTTTGCCAAACATCACTACATCAATAGTGATGTTTTTTTATCTTAAAACGTCACCTTCCAAGAGTCATTATTTTGTGGGTTTTTTTTTTTTTTTTCTTTTTTTGGGCAGTGACTGGTACCAGTTTTACCCTTCTCCTTGCACAAGTTTAATGAAAAGGAATCCTGGTTTCGTGACCGTTGCCCTTTACATCTTATGATGATCATCTTACATACACTTTTAGAAAGAAAAAAAGAAAAAGGGCNTAGGGACTAATTTTGTATTTTTCCCTCTTTTTTAAGTTAATAAAATGTAGCGAGTTACTGTTCAAACATTACAATTCATTAAGTAGTGCGTTTGAATAGTGATATAACAACCACACTCAAAAACTTTAAAATTTTACCCTCTCACCCACACACACAAAACATAATTTTTTTTTTTACTCGCAGGCCATTCCCAAATATCTCCTGTACCCACCCTCTCGCAAGGGGTGGGTTGCAGCCATCCTCTAATTTTTTTTTATTAATTTTTTTTTTTAAAAAAAATAATTTGAATTTGTTATTTTTTTTAAAAATCAATTTAATTTTTTTTCTTTCTTTTTTGGTATTATATATATATATTTTGATAAGTCATAAGGATTTTTTTAGTATTATATATATTTTAGTAATAAAGTAATGACGTTCAAACAGTGCAAGCGTCACCTTCCAAAAGGTGATGCTCACTATTCAAACGTCACATTCCAAAAGGTGATGTGTGAATAGTGCAAACATCACCTTTTGGAAGGTAGCGTGCACTATTCAAGTGTCACCTTCCAAAAGGTGACACGTTACCCTAAATGTTATATTATATTGACATTTTTACTGTGCAAACATCTTCAATTTTAAATCCAGTCGCTATGCTTAAGGCCTTTTGCCAAACATCACTACATCAATAGTGATGTTTTTTGATCTTAAAACGTCACCTTCCAAGAGTCATTATTTTGTGGGTTTTTTTTTTTTTTTCTTTTTTTGGGTAGTGACTGGTACCAGTTTTACCCTTCTCCTTGCACAAGTTTAATGAAAAGGAATCCTGATTTCGTGACCGTTGCCCTTTACATCTTATGATGATCATCTTACATACACTTTTAGAAAGAAAAAAAGAAAAAGAAAAAGAAAAAGGGCACAGCAGTTGGTTTACCCTAGGATATAATCTTGCTTTTACGAATGAATGGACTATGGATGGATAAAATTGCAACAGTACTTCGCCCTTATTACATTATGAGTGTGATGATTATGTGTAATCTAGTCAACCTGGTTCACAATGGGTTTTTGGAAAAGGTGTTGGGTTTGCGGCAAATCAACAGATAATTGCAAATTTTGAGCTTACCAACTTGAACATGATCATTTTTGGCATATGCTACAATGGGTCATCAAACTGAAGGATATCAATGTCCTTTTATAAGAATTTCGAGCTAGTATACAAATGCATGCCGGAAGGCGGATTTGATGACCTTTTATGAAATAACTCAAGTATTTTTTGGAACACAAATAAATAAAGATGATTAAAAAAAAACACAAAACAAAACTGGGAGGCCCATCTCAATCTACAAAACCATGCATGATCAGTGGTTTCTGTCAAAAGCAGAGTGCTATATTCAAGCCTCACCTTCAGAGGCATCCCGAATTCAGAGAATTTGACTTCAATGCAGCAGTTGGCGTCCTCACTTCACTTGGTAGTTCGCTGTCAAATCTATCGCTTGCTCATCAGTGGTTCCGTTAAATTCGACAAGATACTTAAATGAGGCTGTGAACATTTCAGCTGGCTCCCGAAATGGGAGCAAAGAAAATCTTTCCTTTGCTCTTGATGATACACAGGAACTGAAAAGACCTCACTTTTTATATGCAAGGAACAGCTAGTATGAGCATCTGGAGACATTTTAACATCTGTGGAGTGGTGCAGGAAATATGTCCAACGGTTGATATCGCAACTGATCTTTGTGCGGCAACGGTCCCTCCTAAAATAAGTATAGTACCAACAATTAAAAACTCAATTCGATGAAAATGAGATTCTAAATGTGTCTTATGAAAAAAAGGAAGAAAGTTCAGCTTGGGATTCAGGAACAAATACTAAGAACAAATTCATCCAACACAATATTCAAGAAATCAGCTTGCATATTCAAACCTGACTAATCACTATGAATGCAAATACACTATATATCAATTATTTGCATTACTATATAAAACCCTTTTTAAGAATGAATTCTACTATATTTATTTCTGTTTTATTTTTTTCTGGAAATATCCATTCAAATCAGAGAAAATCTGGAGTTATGAAATAAAACAGGGTAAACTTTAAGTTTATGAGTGACTCTAGCAGGGATAAAACATGTATAGCCAACTAAAATTGGCTTCAATGAACTCTGGAATACAGTGCAACCATCAAATAGAATATTGTAAGAAGACAAGCTGAGGAAAGTTTTTTTCCATAATTAATCGACACATATCATTAAAAGCAGAGGAAAGTAAAAGGATAGGAATTGAAAAGAAATCTGGCGGCCCACATTATGACTGCAAACATGACTTGTGCTAGGTTGAAATGTGACACAACAATGTGACTGTTAAGTTACAGATTTAGTAGTTATATAGTTTGGCAATCTCTAACAGAGTTACTCTCCTTATTCCTCACCTAATATTGAAGTTGCTAGTGCAAAAATGTAATTAATTACATGCAGCTATTAAGCATGCAAGGCAAAAAAACAGACCACTTATGCTGATGGTTTCACATTCGCATCTGCTGGATATATCATAAATCCAAAAATAAAAGATGGTTTTATGTACTTTGATCACCACCAGACCCAGGAAGAAATAGAAAAAGAAAAATTACAGCCACAACAAGAAAAAGACATAAGTTACAATCTACCTATCTTAACCTCAGCTCTACACCCATTTCACCAAATCCCAACAAACCATAATACAATGTGTTTGTGCGTTATTCCAAATACAAATCAGTTGCATGCATGATAAATGTAAAGCTTCTTTACTGTGTAATATATTAACAATCGATCATTGCTCACATTTGAATAATGATATATATATTTCTTGATTGCTACACTATGAGTGATAATGTCACACCGCTTGTGTGTTTGATATAACATTGCCATTTCTTTGTTTGGCATGTCATTCAGTTCAAGGGCTTGGCAGTGCTTTGTCAACTCCAGATTCTAATTGTATACTTCTGAATCAACAAAATTTACGTCCAAGTTTCAGTTATCACCAAGCACTAAGTTCTTCCTTATTTGATAGCCTAAATGCCCTAAAGAAGAACTTTATCATGCCTAAAATAATTAACCTTATCTTTAATTCTGGAAGCACAGTCATGTTCTGAAAATGGGGGAAAAAAAAAACTAGGCTTTAAGTTGGGACTTGGCACAAGGTTTCCTCTCGTAAAATATTGAAACCAATTTTCTGTATTATCAGATCTCTAACACTATTAAAACTCAGATTAGTGCCTGCTTCAGCAATCATCACTTTAACAAGGAATTGGTAATAATTGAAAGTTGAGGAAAACAAACTGACTCCAATATGCAAATCGTGTAAGATGGGAATCCATCTTCTGTAAAAATCTATAAAATCTCATCACCTAGCCAATCAATTTAAGGTATGCACGAAGCAATTTGAAGCTGCAGTAACCAAGATACAGTTTCTCAGAACCTCTTATTATTTTCACTTTTAATAATGTCCAGGTAAACCTTGAATCTACCAGCATGGAGAAGATATCTATCAATCCATTTGGAACTTTAATGGAAGTGTAAGCGAGGAGCAATTTTTTTTTTTTTTTCCTGGTTCTCATGATTGTTGCAAAATAAATGGAAAAGTACCTCTTCCAAGTTGATCTGGAATGGCTTTACGAAATCCTCAAACATTAAAGGTGATAGGCCCTTCATTTTCTCTTCAACTTCCTACAGAAAGAAATGACAAAAAAATTGTGATTTATATTAGGGAAAAAACTGCTTAATTAGTTGCAAGTAATAGTCCCATGTTCATTAACGAAATTCAATTAGGAAAGAAGTTAAGTGAATAACAATTGCAAAAGTTAAGAATGCAGTTGACCTTAACACCCTGTCAATTACTGAAATAACTAAGCTCTTAGACTTTAAGAGATGCCAGGTTGTCTGCCATTCAACTAAAATTGAAATTTTGAAGCTAACCCATTATGGCATCTGCTACAATGTAAGATTCTGCACTAACATCCTTTCCAAATGTTATAAAATTCAAAATCAATTTCCCACCTCTTCCTCCCTCCCTTCCCTCCCTTCTCTTATGTCATTTTTGTCATTTCATAGGAAGGAACTCTGCATTCCCATTTAACATTTTCAAGTGGTAGTTCTAGAATTTTTTTTTTTTTGGTGTGTTTCTGTTTTTGTTTTTCTAGTTGGCTAAGCAGGATTTAAGTATTTGTATTGCGTAGTAAGTAAAGGAAGTTAACATAAAGAGTGCACCCAATTTAGTTTGATATCAACAGAGAGACCTAAGAGTTGAGGACACTTAAAACTAAGTTCATAGAAAAAATATTAAGGAAACTTTAGCTACTCAATGTCTGCTTGATCATACTATCCAAAGCTGCAAATTTTGTTCTACAATAACAATACAGTAGAGTGAAATGATTAAAGGGTGTTCATTAGTATACCAATCCAGTTATCCTTGACTTTTCCAGTAGTTCTTTTGTGATCATGTCCAGTATGTGCCTGTTATCCCTCAGACCATGCATAGCAAGTTCTTCCGCCTCTTCAATGTACTGCAGCCAACATCAAATCTACTGAATAAATTTTAAAAGGAAATATAGGTGCATTAGGATCACATAACAATCAAAGGCATGAATAAACCTTTCACATGCATTCCTTCAAAAAGTAGATTATTTATCATTTATTTTCTATTTCTAAAAGGAAGCTCGCAGATGCCAATACAGAGGCTGGCCTTATCTTTTATTTATTACTTTCCTAATGTCATCATTCAATTGGTTACTACAAAGTTTTATGGTTCTATTTTTAAACGATTAATAAACTAAGTATACAAGTGCAAGTAAACAAGTACACAGATACGTAACCTTTCACGAAATTCTCTCTGTTCTCTCTCCTCTAAATAAGCTTCCTTCACCGGCCTTCATGGGAGGAGGGAGTCTCGGCTCCCCCCTCCTCCTTTTCCTTACCCTTTCTCCGTCTCCCCCTCCCCCACCCTTTCCTTCTAGCCTCTTCTGAGGCCAACCTCGCCTCTCCGGAGGCTATACTCGCCTCTTCGGAGGCTATACTCGCCTCTTTGGAGGCTTTATCAGCCTCTTTCGAGGCCCTATGTTCCGTTTTTACTGTTCTTTTGTCTAATAACTGCATCGATCATTCACTCTCTGTAAATCCACCGTTCAACGGCATCATCGGCGGCTCCTTCAGCCTTCTTCCTGAAATCTTTAGCTTTGATTTTTTCAAAATCAGATCTACACATTTTGGGAAGCAATTTCCATCCACGCGCCTCTCCACCGTGTTCTTGAGTGTTGCTGCTTTCGTCCACCGTCTGAACCTCCGCCATCCGACTTCCACGCGCTGGAGCGTGAGTTACAAGAGCCTGCGAGTGGATCTCACTCGCCGGAGCGTACTGACCACGCGCCACCCTCTCCAATGCCGCATCTCTGGTGTTGCATCTCCGCCTCATCCACCTCCATCTCTGGCGTTCTTCCATCATTCGATGCTCTGTTTTAGCTTGTACTAGGCTTTGTATTTTGAATTTCTGTTCTTTTTTTCTGTATTTTTTAGAGTTCCTTCCGCCTTTTGTAATTACTTGTCCTGTATGGTTTGGGGAGGATTATGGAACCTTTATGGTTCTGTTATTCTTCTTGTATCATTTGGTTGTGTCTTCGTTGACATACCAAGTCTTACCGCCTTTATTGGCGGCCAATTCTCTTGGTCTTCGCACCAAGAAAGCATAGGCCCGCATCATTCATTTGAAGCATTGCCTCTTTTATTTTCTGTTTACTTGTCCTGTACTATTTTGGTGGTTTTAGGAACTTTTTGTTTGGGTTGCCCAGCCCTTAGTTTGTAATTTGCATTTGCTTATCTATAAAAAAAAATAATAATAAAATAAACTAAGTATGAAAAATCTTCAAAGATCTAAAGATCTAGACAAAATCATCTTTTTTCTTTGAATAACTTCTGCACAAGGACTCCACACTTTACAATTCTTCTGCCATATGAACATGTATCAACACGTGAGAATCAAATGCATAACAACATTCCCCACAGTTTCATACTGTGGGAGGTTTCATTAGGCCATAGAGCAAATACGTGTATGAATGGCGGCACTGCCACCGACCACTTCCCTAGTATGAAGCTTAAAACAATGATACAAAAGGAAGCAAAATAATTACCCTTGTCAACTCTCGAGTAAATAGCTCAGAAACTTCTAGTGTCATATTTGCCGGAATCACGTGAGGGTCATCCCACTGGCATCATGAAGAAAGAATGAGACAAAAATCAATTGCTAAAAAAATTGGTCAAAATTTACAATGAGATGGTATACAGCTATAAGCTCTTTCTTTCCACATTTGCATTTACTTTGGAGAAATGAAGAACATACCCTGTATCTAATCAACTCTCCATCTGAACTATCTGGTCGATCCATCAGTCCAACTCTTTTTGTTAAAGAAGTAAGGCCCAATCTGGCATTTTGAGGGCTGATTACCATCTCTCTGGCAATCTAATAAACAAGTGAGAGGTGAGATTAGGAACTCTGAATCAAAATGTTCTTTACAAGTAAATCATTTTATTATAAAAAAGGATACTGCTCCAGTATAGAGGAAAGATACCAGCACAACTCCAAAAAGAATGCACGTCAAATATTGCCAAATTGTGATAACCTTCAATACATCCTACCCTACCCTTCACTCGATGGAAAAACAGAGTACAAAAGATTGAAAAGAGTAGCAACAGATTCTAACTCCCAATACTCCAGGTAGGATTCCAATACCAAAAATCCTATTCAAAGCTCCTGATTTCTCTGTAACCAAAATGTTTATTGGTTACTACTCAATGAAACCCACACTTGAGACAAATTTAGCTACCATAGTAAAGAAAAGTTGATTGTCAGTAAGGCTCATTGTACTTCGGTTAGATATTTGCAATATGGATCATTTTCTGGCTGTAACAAGAGCACATGTCCTTTCTTTCTATTGTCTATAAACCACTTCATTTATAAAGAAGAAATTGCTCTAAGAAACTAGAAGGTAGATTTTGTATAGGTCATTAGGGTGGCACCAACTTTGCAACATTTCTGCAGTAACCAGGCCTACTTTATGAGCCCAAGCAGTATAGATAGAGTTGACTGATTAAAGAGTTTCCATTGCACAAAGAACGCTAAGATAGTATGAAAATTAATATGAAAAAGGATTGGTTTGCCTAAAAGTTTGCATCTTCTGGCACACTTGGTCTCAACACCATGGCCAACATGTAACTCAGTGATACATTCAAAAACACAAACCTAGCCAAGCCACAGTCGGGACTTCACTAGGACCCAACTGGACCACCTCTGGGCCCGGTCGGGACCACGCTTGGACCCGGCCGGGACTCGCGAGAGCCAGCCAAGTCAACTCCGGGACCCAATCAGGACATTATCGTAATTAAAAATAAAAAATTGTGATTTTCCGTACGCGCCAATTACCAGAAAATGTTTTCAAGGATATCATTTTTCAAGAAAATGTTTTCCGCTGAAAACATTTTCTGAATGAAAACATTTTATGTTGAAACAAACGGAGCCTTAAAGAAAGGATTCTATATACAAAACCACTAGAAGTATAATCACTATTGCTTCTTTATTTGCAGATGGTAGGAAGGACCAAGGTGAGATCAAATGGTGGGAAGTTTCACAAACGTGAAAATATATCGAAAAGGATGCTTGTAAATACTGATATAGAAACATTTGTAGGCTTGTTTATAGTTCTTATGCAATTCTAAAACTTCCATTAAGCTAGCTAGAAAACTGTCCATCCCAACAGTTCCTAAAACATATGGTTCATCTTTCAGCTGCAATCTGGGATCAAAACACCAATAAAATTAAAAAAAAAAAAAAAAAGGAGAAAGAAATAGATATTATACCTGATTGATAACAGGTACGATGGAATAGAAATTATTAAGGGATGCGTTGGAGACAATTACTAATCATGATACATCAAAGCTTAACAAGGAGCCAATTCCAATCCACAGTCTCCTATCCATTTTGATGAATAATAGTTTATTGAAGAAGAAAAGCTTGCATATACAAAAAGTTAAAAAGAGAAGCAACCACCCTATTGGTGTTGAAAATCTAAAAAGTTGACAAAATCTACAAGATTGGAGGAGAAGAAAATAGGAACAAAAGTAAAAGCCCACTCTAAAAGACTAAAAGGAAGCTCAGGAAAGAAGCTTCTAATTGCAACACATTAGACTCACAGTCCTCAAAAATAAATCTATTTCTTTCTCTCCAAATGCTCCAGATAAGTATGACTTTCCAAATGGCCTATGTGGATTGTCTCAACCCTTGCATCTTCCAACATAGAAGTAACTCAAGAATATTGCCAGGCATGGCCCAAGAGACTCCAAATAAAATGAGAGCCATGTGCCATATCTTGCTAGTAATAAACTCACAGGATGAGAATGTGGTTTATGGTCTCCTCGCTCTTCTTACAAAGACAACACCGGTTGACAAGGGTAGGACCCCACCTCCTAAGGTGGTCAATTCAAAGAATTTTACTAAAAACTGCCGTCCAAGTGAAGAAAGCAATATGAGGTGGAGCCTTCACCTTCCAAACGCTCTTCAAAGGAAAAGGGGAAGACTCTCCAGATTGTAATGTATTGTAATAACTCAACCATCTTCTGGTAGAACTAGCACTCCAAATTTATACTAGGGTATTAAGAGTCACAATTTACTTCAACACATGTCTCCACTTGCAATATGTCCTCTTCTTTTAAAACATTTTAAGTTTCTCACAAACCTGTCGCTCTATTTTTTAATTTCCTCACAAGTCCCCAATACATCAAAATTAATTGCCTTATAGATATTCATTAAGCTTTTGCACAGAACATTTTGAGCAATGAAATATGTTGCTAAATAAGCTATTATCCTAAAATCACCACATTGACATAGCTGGGTTACATCCCCAGGATCTATGCTCCTAAGTTATGCACAAGTAACTATGCTTACCTTCGTTATCTTCTCTAGATCATCCCTTCCTCCATCAGTTATGTCATCACCAAACACAACACGTTCTGCACAACGCCCACCATGAGCTACCACCATTTGCATTTGCATGTAGCCAAAAGTTGTATAACCTTGGTCTACCATATCTTCTCGGGGATAGAACACAGTTATTGCGGTTTCCTGCTCATGTTAAAGAACTTCATCATAAGCCAACTCCTCCAACATAATTTAATAGCATCTACTAGAAGTCCATTTCTATGACCAGAAATTTCACCTTGCCACCAGGCAGGAGCTGAGAAAATGCATGCCAATCAAATTGAGGAAACAAATGAGCTAATAGTATGTGACCAGCTTCATGTACAGCCAACAGTCTCTTCTTCTCAAAAGGCACCTATTACAAATAACACATACTATATGATCAAAATAATTGTACATAAAAAAAATTTCTTTAACAAGCAGCAACAGAAATCAATATAAGAGACATACACTTTGTTCACATTTCTGCTGCTCTTCCTCAGTGAGAAGTACACCCATACCCTCAAGCAATTGTTTATCTAGCACCTCAACAATGTCTTGCTGGTAGATCTTGGAGTGTCCTTTCCTTACCTGCAACCAACAATGAATTTTGTATAAGAAAAATGTAAGGGAACCTACCCTTCAACTCATAGTTGACAGTTGTTGCTGAAATGAATGAAAAATGACTAAAGGTGCACCAGAATTAGTGTTCGATCTAAAAGAGTAAACTAGTTACAAAAATAATAAGCATGACAGACATCAGTTTTAGACAGTCTTACATTAGATTCCAATCAGCAATGAACACCTTCAAGATAATAAGATGTTCATCAAGTGTACTCTAAAGGAAAGGGTTCAGATTATGAAACAGGATTGAGAATGAAAATGACAAAGCATCAGCACATGAATGAAAAGATGTATTTTGCACATGCAAATCAGGTAACATCACCTTGAAGTTCAGAACTAGCTAGAAGCTTAGTTGAAAGGTACGTACTCTCCAGGAATTAAAAGTGAAACAAAAGACCACATTCAGGACCTTAGATAAAACCTAAAAAGAAAAGAAAACAAGTGATGCACTTGTGATTTTCTCATATAAAGCAATAGAAACAGTTACCAAACACCTGAAAAAAGAAATGACTACAGCAATGGGTAATTCCCTTTTTGGCACCAGGTAGTCCTCATCAAGAAATCCTTGCGTTGACATCTCTCCTCCCATGTGTGTCACGCGTGCATGTGATTATGTGTGTGTGTAAGATGACAAATAGAAATAAAAAGCCAGTTGTTTCATAATATTGTGAACTTATGACTGCATAACAACCTTCCATATTCATTGAATTGTCAGCCTATACTCTCCAGAAAATTTGAAAGGCTCATTCATGCAAAAAGATGCCTAAACTCAAGTACACATGTTGAAGAGCCAATCATTTGCTTAAGCAGATGGTAAGAACTGACCCAACAATTGTATATCAAAGTTCACACAAATTAACATTAATACTCACCATAATGTGCAGACAACCCTGATCCAAATGTGAACCTTGTACATGAAGAACACAAGAAATTACGAAAAATGGTGCCTTTGGGGAGGAGGGAAGAGGGCTTAAGCAGATGGTAAAAAGTGACCCAACAATTGTATATCAAAGTTCACAAAACTAACACTAACATTCTCAACCAACACCCCTCATCCAAATGTGACCCTTGTACATGAAGAACACAAGAAATTACTATACAAGGTGGCCTTGGGAGAAGAGGGGTTGGGGGTGTCTCTCAAGATTTGGACAAAAAACCTCGAACAATTAAGACTTGGTTTTTTTTTTTATAAGTAATGTTGTGTGTGTATATATATATATATATATATAAAATTAAAAAAAAAAAGAACAAAAAGAAAAAAAAAGGGCAAAGTGCCTCTAAGTACACCAAGAAAGTATACATAGGTAACCCAACCAAAGCCCAAAAACAAAACACCCTAAGAAAACCCAAAAATAATCCAAGACTAAAACCCACAAAAGCCCAATAACAGCCCTAAAGACCCTAGGCCCCTACTGCACCTTAAGGGGGAAGGAGAATACATTCTTAGACCCAAAAAACCCCGCCAGCGTTGACACTTCGCCAGGGAAAACCTCCGGCCTCTAGCCTCAAAATTATTGGAGAGACAATTATCCAAAAGTGTGAGTTCAAAGGACTAATTCAAGAATTTAGATCAAGTTCACACGCTTACATTAACAAAGAAAATTGGGAAACAATTGAATGTCTATTACATTTAGTGTGTACTGTTAATGAGCTGTATTATTTCATATTTTGTTATTAAGGGTATTTATGTAATTGTCTTCTTCAAGCTTAATATAATTTTTTTTTATAGGTAATCAAAGAAATATCATAAAAAGCGTTAAGCGCTCCTAAGTACACATGGAATATACAAAGGAACACCAAAGAAAAAACAAAAGAAAACATGTGAAACCTTGCAAAGCCACCCACACAAGCCCAAAAGAAAGAAACTACAACAGCACCCACAAGCAAGAACCCGCAAAACCCAAGAGCAGCATCACACCACAGAAAGAACTCTCTTCCCTTTACTCTGGCTAGAGCATTTGCCTCTCCCATCAAAATTAATAGAGCATTCCAAGTTTTTGAGCTCCCTTCTTCCTTTCGGAATAGAGCATGCAAGCTAAATAATTAAGTGGTGTATGAGGATCCCTAATTTTGTATGGGTCCTCTCTCCCTGATACTATCTCTCTCTTTTATCTCTTTTCCATTCTTTTATGTATTCTTCAACTTGGATACTTTCATCTTTTACTTTAGTTTTGATAAGTAATGTTGTATATATTAAAAGGCGCAATGCGCTACAAGTACACAAAAAGTATACATAGGGCAACCTGCAAAAACCCACAAAAAGACCCAAAATAAAACCTAATATAAACCTTGACACCTAAATCCCAAAACAACCTATGCTCCCTCCCACCCGATCAAACAAGGTGCCCCAAAATAAGAAGAGCAAACAATAACCCACCTGGAGCGCTACTACACAATAGTCTTGCCCTTTCTACCCTGAGAAGGCCCGTTAGTTATGCCATAGTTAATGGAGCTTTCTAAATTTAAAAGCTCTCTCTTACCCTTAGCCCTAGGCTACCCAACCTTTAAATCCAGTAACACCTTCTTCATCAACGCCAACACCTCATCGCCATCCGGGGGGTGTGCAACCTTATTTGCCCGACGAGTATCCTCTTCCATGTCCTTCAAGAACGCCAAATGTTTCTCATTGTGCTTTACACCTTCCCTCAACCACTCAATCAGCCACGTCTGGGTTTGGTTAGACCATTTTCTACAGCAATGGCATCAAAGTTGCAGACCCCCACAGACAGGCCAGAAACCACCATAGGACTCACTGGAGAAGTTTTCTGACCAAGGTCCGCAGTCACCATACTCGGGGAACTCGCCAGACATACCATTGCAGGCACAAGTTACGCATTGGAGAGGCCACCGGTGACAGTAGCGATTGACAAAGCTGGCACCGGTGCCACAGATGGGGTCTCTGGAATGTCAGAGGACCCATCGGAGACCACCAAAAGCCCCGAGACCGAGCTCCTCGGAGAAGACACCGGTGAGACAAAAAACTTCCAGACCTCAACAGAAGTTGAGACCAGGACAACACTGATATCCGGCTCCAGAACAGGAACCAGATCCAGATTCATCTTTTACTTGTAATTGCATATGTATCAGGAGGAAGAAATTCTTCCCTATGAATAGCACAGTCACAAAAACATGAAGCCAACTAAAAAACTTCCCTTGTAATAAAGGTACAAGGGATTAACTATCTCAATAAATAATATGAAAGTTTAACTTACCGACATTATTGCTGCTTCATTGACAAGATTACGGATATCTGCCCCAGAAAACCCAACAGTACGGAAGACAAGCTGTAGAGTGGAAAGGAAAAGAGATTACAGGAAGCCAAAAACTAAATTATACCTTCAGCTGTACAAAGAGAACTACAAAAATAAGCACTAAATTTGAAGGACTAAACAATAAGTGTATATTTCAAACATCTAGGTACACTATAAAGCAGAATAAGACTACTATCTACCAAGAGAGAATGAAATTAACGTGAAAAACATTAAAAAATAAAATAAATAAATAAATAAAGCACTATCTAAGATGGTTTTCCTGGAGGAATAATTAGCGTGGCCATTATTGGCCAATGCTCCAATAATGAAATGTTTAAAAGACCAACAATGACGAGAGCAACCCAATCACTAAAAATGCTCAAGACAGCAACATTGAATGAACAAGATTCACAAGACACTGCATCCTCAAGCTGAAAAAGCTGCACTGTCAGATCTCGATATATGTTACCGTTTAGAAGAGTGTACAGTTTTTCAAAATGACAACAAAACAATGACAATTTCTCATATACTCTATAGGTAGACATCAAATGCAGCCATCATGTTGAGCTCCATCAAAGATTAAAAGTGGATATCAGGTAAAAAAATTTATAAATTTTTTAAAACTTGTGAGATAGACCTACTTCCTATATCTCTTTTTTCTCTATTAATTCATTAAAGAGTAGAAAATAAGAAGGAAATAGAGAGGAAGAAAGAAAATTCTTATGTGGTGGTAACTCTTCCATAAGATTACAGTGGTTTAAATAGAAAATACCTTTTTTTTTTTTTTGATAAGTAATAAGGAGTTTTATTGAAAAAGGAAAAAGAGAAAAAAGAACTATACAAGAAAGAACCCAAAGCAAACCCACAAAAAGAACCCCACAAACCCACCCAAGAAACCTAAAAAGCACCCCAAAAAAACCCCCACAAACCCAAACAGATCACTACATCACAATGATCTTGCCACTACATCACAGCTCTCTCTTGCCCTTAGACCTAAAGACTATTATGGAAAGAAATAAGGAAATATTACAATCACAATAATAATAGGAATAAATCAAGAAGAATCAAATCATAGCATATCGATAGTTTCCATCTTCAACATAAAGATCCACCATTAACTTGATTCATGTGCATCCAATTCATTTATATCCTTATTATAACCTCTACCGCTTCTTTTGCTTGGTGATAATTTTACTATAACTAAAAGATTAAACTTTCATAAGTCAGTTCTGAGTTGAATCTGAAGACTACTTGCAGAGTTAGGGCCCAAGTTCTCACTGAACCAGTATAAGAATCAATATATATGTATAGAGAGAGAGAGAGTGGGAAACAGGAAAGACCACGTGAACAACTCTTTGCTGAAAACTAGCACCGACTGTGACCATCAACATAGCTAGATTACGAAATAGTGAATCACAATATAGAAATAGAGAAAGCCGGAATTGACACTAACCGCATAATAGTGAGGTTCAAGGAGTTAAGTGTATTTAACTTGGGACCGTGTGTATCCAAAATTATATTTCATTTGTTTGCCTGTGACCCTTTTATCTAAATATATTCATGTTGACTTCAGAATAAGCTATCATTAATTTTCCAGCTCACAGAATTCTTAGCAGCCAGAATCAGAAGCATAACATCACAAAATGTTGGTATAAGTCACAGTGGGCCAACAATACAAAGTTACAATCTCTACATCTACTCACAAGATCAAAACAGTGAATGCACTCACACTAGAGTTGGCATATACTTAGAAAGGAGAAACTTCACTTATCACCCTTGATCTTACATCGCTTTTGCAATCACACCCCTAAAGTTTAAAAATTCTATGTCGAGAAGCCAAGTTTAAAAACTTTGCAATGTCAACCCTACCGTTAGGGTTTGGGGTTAAATCAAACGTTAAAGGTGTGAAATGTCCCCCAGTACCCCTGCAAAACTAATAAAAATACAAAATTACCCTTAGATTGAAAGTTAAAAAAAATTAAAAAGCTAAAAAAAAAAAGAAAAGAAAGAAAAACAAAAACCCATGGCCTAGGCCTGGCCATGGGTCGTAGCTGTGAGAAATCTCCTCATATAGATTTCCTCCAAACATCCCAGTTGTTAGAAGAGTTATTAGGGTTGGTAAGTTATTAGGGTTTGAGGGTAGTTTGATCATTGTGATATTTCCATAATCCTATATATTAGGATGTTTGTATTAGCTTAAATAATAAGCTGAATAATATAACAGTGACCTCTTCTCCCGCTACTCTTCTTACTACAAATCTATTAATATATGGTATCAGAGCTTCAGGGTTTAGATCCTCGTTCCATTGTTTGTAGTCTTAGTTTTTCACTATTTTTTGTTTTGTTTTGGTGAGTGTTCTTCTAGTAGCAGCACCACCCATGTGGGCTTAGAGCCCACACGGGCAATGCCTTCAAAAATGTTGTCCGTGGTTATCAAGAAAAAAAAAAAAGTTTGTCATGTTCATTCACAGTGCTATTTGTGGAGTTTCCTACTAGTTTTCTAAGGTGGCCGGCGTGTTGCAGTGGCCATCGAAAAAAATTTGTGAGTTCCAGCGAAGGTTCCTTTTTTTTTTTTTTTTTCAGCAGTTAGTTCCGGCAAGACTCATTGGTTGATCACACGAAATGTGATAGTTGTTAGTTGTCGAGATCCGACCAGCCTTGGTATTTTGCGGTGGTTTCCAACTGGTTGTTGTCCGGCAAGATTCTACCAGCCTCAATGTTTTGCGGTGAGATCCAACCGGCCTTAGTGTTGTGCAGTGAGATCCGATCTACCCTTTTATGTTTTGCGGCGAGATTCGATAGGCCTTGGTGTTTTGCGATAGGTTCCAACCGGTCCTCGTTGTTTTCCAGCGAAATCCAATCGGCCTTGGTGTTTTTCGGCGAGATCCGACCGCCTATTACAATTTCCGACAAGTTTTCGATCGGCGTTGAAGTTTTAGGAAATTTTCTTGTTATTTTTACGGGTCTTTGTATTGTGTGCTCCAAGCTATTCCAGTTTGAAGGAGAGTGTTAGAAGAGTTATTAGGGTTTGAGGGTAGTTTGGTCATTGTGATATTTTCCTAATCTTATATATTAGGATGTTTGTATTAGCTTAAATAATAAGCTTAATAATATAACAGCCACCTCTTCTTACTACAAATCTATTAACACTAGTCATTCCACATTGAGAAAGCATTAGGATTCGATTCCTAAACTGAATTCCCCAACCATTCCCCATAACCCGCAAAAGGCATGTCGCAATCGGCGTTCACGAGTGCAAGTTCATCTGCCAATGCCACTGCATTTCCCGACATGGAATTAGAAGCCATGGAAAGCCCATTCCCCATATATCCTCCATTATTCTCTATCACAAACGACGAAGAACCCATGTTCATCAAACCCTGAAGCAAAGCCAGATGGTCCTGAAGATAAACTGTTGCAACTGTTGTAAAACCGAGGATAAGAAGTTGCATATTGCTGGTGTAAATGGAGCTGTGTTTGCATGTAACCTGGTGAAATGAAGGTTCTTGCATGTACTAATGAGCTACCATGTGACTCAAGGCCGGCCTCCAGCCAGGCCTAAGCCAACAAAAAAAAAAAAAACAAAACAAAACAAAGGTATTTAGGAATTTTCACATTCTCCGTAAGGATGTAATAGAAAATCGTATTAGAGAGATGACATTGCAAAAATTTTAAGCTTAGATACCTGACATTGAGAATTCTTAAAATTTAAGGGTGTAATTGCATAAGTGATGTAAGATCAGGGGGAGTAGGTGAAGTTTGCCCAACTTAAAAATCTTTTCCTTTGTGCTAAAAAAGGCAAACTTGGTGTTTTATGGGGAATTCAACAATTGCTTGTAAGTATCTACTCAATGGGTTAGGAGACGTGTCCTTAAGAAGATATAGCAAAAGATAAGAGAGCAAGATGGGAGAAAGAACATGGGAGTAGCATTTGTAAGAATCAATTGGGTCTTTTCTTGTAGCTTTGTGGGCAAAGAAACTAGCTTATATGTTTATGAAAGTTATGGACTCCAGTATGATCACAGGTAAGGAAATAATGTTATCCATTCTCAATAGCAAAAGTTTTTTTTTCCCTCTTTCTGAAGCTCTTAATATTGATTTCTTTGAATACCATTGTGCATTCCAAAAATAACATGAAGTCCTAATGTACTGGGAAATTGGGGCCAAATACTTATTCCCACGCCTATATAGTAGGTAACTGCACGTCCTTAAACAAGCTGTAATCTATACACATTGTGGAAGTAAACATGTCACTTTCGATGTGAAAGCAGAGTCCACTTCACTGCACCAGGGAGCAGAAAACTGCAGATTCTGCAAATGTCTCCACTATCCAATGTAATCATAGCCCCCAGCCCTCTCTTTTCAAATCCAGCTTAAAAAAATCAAGTGAAAAAATAATAATAATAATAACTAAAAAATCTGCAGCAGCTTCTAAAGTTGACACAAATTTATCAAGACAATAGGAGAACATTACAAAGATGACTAGTGAGTGTGTATGTGGAGAGAGAGAGAGAGCACAAACTGATTTAACTTTACTTGTTATACCTATTACCTTTTAGACAATAAACACCAACCACTTACTTTTTCAAAGTCTACATCTTCTGCAAGTTGCTTTCCTGCACTATGCACGCCGAAAATTTGCACTCGTTGCTTTGCATCAGGCAGACCAATGTACAAACGACGGTCAATACGTCCAGCACGAACAAACTCAAGGTCCAATTCATCTGGCCTATTGGTAGCACAGATGAATATCACAGCTTGTCTGAGTGAGAACCGATCAACACCAGTTTTTTCCTTCCTATACATAATAAATTACTAAACATGAAAATTAATATTACAAGAAAAATAAACCCAAAAAAAGATAGCTTAAATTAGAATGAAAAGTCAACAGAACAATAAATTATAACACTTTTTCTAAAAATAATTTCCCTAAAGAATTCCCTGGGAACTTCTACACTAAAATCATGACCAAATCACTCTTTCCCATGGAGCCATCAACTAAAGAAAAAACATTTTTCACTAAATTTTGGGAGAAGGAAATGCATATTAACGTAGGGTACCTTTGTGATTCATAGGGTTCAAATAAGATAATTGTTGTAAAACTGGAGGCAACTTGTGAGAGAACATACAATGGTTATAGCAACTAAACATGAAACTAGAGGATCTAGCATCCTTAAGGCTTAGTATTTGTTATTTCAACATAAAGTAGCTAATAAATCCTTAAATATTCTACAGCTAATGACATTTAATCAGTGCACAAATTATGGGTTGCGCCCCTTGCACTTTTAATAAATTGATATTACCTATCAAAACAATTAGTGCACAAATTCGTCTTCATAAACCAGAATCTTTACCAACCATAACAGACAGATAACTATTTGTCATGGATAGTCAAGGTCACCTGGTGTGCAAGGATTATTCAACCTACAGTATTGATTTTCTTTGCAAAAAAAGAATTCCACATTCTTCAAAACAAGAAGCTACATACAAAAGCAAAACAGGAGTTACACTAGGATACAAGAAACAAACAGACCCAATGAAAACATAACCACCACCAAGAAAAATGAAATGCCCTGATATAATATCTCCTCTCTTGGTGAAGAAACTTTGATTTTTCATTAGCTGACTGATCACTGAAACTCTCATCCACAGGATGTAGAGATGCAAACTTCAGGAGCTTCTAATGATAGTGGAGTTAACTTAAATCATTACTGAGGTAAAACCCATTCTGGAAGCCTCCTTTATAGGTGTTCAATATGGGCTAGAACCCAGGTTGTATTAGCATACTATACTGGCTGCATAAGAAGAAGAAAAAAAAAAGCACAACCTACCCGTAGGCAGTCCTTCCAACGAGATTTCTTGTCTCTATTCCCTATTCCTGTGAGTGTGGCAGACAGATTGGAGAAGCTACAACGAGATTTCCTATGGGGTGGCCTAAATGAGGAGCCTAAGTTCCATTTACTGAAATGGGCTCAAATTTGCTCTCCCATGCAAGGTGGTGGTTTGGGTATCCGAAACTTGAGCAATTTCAATCTCACATGATTGGGTAAATGGTTATGGCGATATGCTACGGAAAGGGAGGCATATTGGAGGTTGGTTATTGAGGTCAAGCATGGGTGGTGCATGAATGGCAGTTGGCGCACCAAAGTGGTAGAGCGTCCTTATGGAGTTGGAGTGTGGAAACATATTCAGAGAGGGTGGGAAGTTTTCTTGAGATTTATTAGTTTCGGAGTAGGAGATGGCTCCCTTATTAGGTTTTGGTACGATACTTGGTGTGGGGTTCAGCCCTTGAAGTAAGCTTTTCTTGAATTATTTTGAATCGCTAGTAATAAGGAGGCATGGGTTAGGGATCATATGCAACTGTCCAGTGGAGTTATACGGTGGAATGTTCCTTTCTTACGAGCTGCACAAGATTGGGAGGTAAAGGTGGTGATGGCATTTTTTGGGAAGTTCTATGCTTTTCGTAGTCGAATGGGGGTGATGGACTGCATGCGGTGCACTCCTTCCAAATGAGATATCTTTGATGTAAAGTAATTTTTCGCATGCTCTCTTATTCGGGAACAGATGCTTCCTCTTTCCCGTGGAGGAGTATATGGAAAGTCAAAGTTCCATTGAGAATCAGTTTCTTTGTGGGGATGGCAACTCTTGGAAATATTCTGACTTTGGATAATTTGTGTAAAAGAGGTATCATTGTGGTGGGATGGTGTTGTATGTGTAAGCAAAGTGGTGAGTCTGTCAACCATCTTCTCCTTCACTATGAAGTGGCACGAGCTTTATGGAGTGTGTTATTTTCTCATTTTGATGTCACATGGGTCACGTCTGGAGGGGTGGCAGATTTGTTAGCTTGTTGGCATGGTCAGCGAGGTAATATTTCAGCTAAGGAGGTGTGGCGAATAGCGCCACTGTGTCTTATGTGGATTATTTGGCGAGAACGGAATGCAAGACGTTTTGAAGATCAAGAAAGGCCAATGAAGAGCTCCAAAAGCTGTTTATTCAAATTTTGTTCCATTAAGCCAACGCTTGTAGTGTGCACCATGTCTCAATTTTTATCTTTATGTTGCCTTTAGTGGGGCCTTTCTTTGTATACATCCTATGTACTAGGGTTGCGCCCCTCTGCACTTTTCAATGAATTACTCATTTATCAAAAAAAAAAAGGCAGTCCTTCCAAAAGACCATCTAACAAGAGTTTCCAAGAAAACGCCCATCATATTATAAGGTTTTTTTTTTTTTTTTTGGAAAGGTAATCAACAAATATTACAAAAAGCATAATGCACCCACAGAAAGTATACAAAAAGAATGGCAACAAAGCTAAACACAAAGCAAATACAAAAGGAACACCTTCATATTATAAGTTCCTGAATAGCCTTTTTTTTTTCTTAAAGTATTGTGTAGAAAAAGACACGAGATGGGTTAAACTAATACACTTACTCCCCATCAAGCTGTGCAATCAGCGCCTCAAATGTTGCCCTTCTTCGAGGATCTTTTCTTGCATGCCTTCCAGCAATAGCATCAATTTCATCCACAAATACAAATGAAGGAGCCTGCACAAAGGATATTTAATCATTATGATCTATATTTGCCAAGAGTTAATAGTAAAACTTGAATTAGTCATTAACTCATCAAGATATATCATAACTGATATGGCTAAAATACAGATATGATACCCCTGTAGTGCTAACTATCACTTCAACATAATAGGGATGCAATTTCCCATGAACAAAATGTTGTAGTTTGCATGAACGGTTTTAGATAGAAAAAGGTTGAGGCACATTATTGTTGTTGTTGTTGCTGCTGTTGTTGTTGTTACATAGCCTACCTCACACAACTTATTACATAGGTTTAGAGAAATACAACACTGACCAAAATACCAAAAACCCTAACAACTCTCACAAACCCTAATAATTCTTCTAACATTCTCCCTCAAGCTGGAGCATATATATCATATAAGTCCAGCTTTGAAGAAACAAGCAAACGAAAAACATCTAGGAAAAAATAGCAATCCCCCTCAAGCTGAAACAACTTGGAGCACACAATACAAAAACTTAATAAAAATAAAAATATTTAAAAAAATTCTTTAAACACTTCAAAGTTGAAAACTCGCCAGAAAACTGCAATGGGCAGTCAGATCTCGCAGCAAAACACCAAGGCCGATAGGATCCCACCGGAAAACACGAAAGGCTAGTCAAAAGCTAGTCAAAACCCACCGCAAAACACCAAGGCCGGTCAGATCTCACCACAACACCAAGAGTTGGTCGGATCTCTTTGCAAAACACCAAGGCCAGTAGGATCTCACTAAAAATCACCAAGGGCTGGCGGAACCCACTGCAAAACACCAAGGCTAGTTTGATCTCACCATAAAACCACAAGGCCAGTAGAATCTTGCCAGAAAACACCAACAATCAGTCGGAAATCACCGTAAAACGTCAAGGCAAGTCAGATCTGCCCACAAAAGACTAAGGCCAGTCAAATCTTGACAACCAACAACAATCACGTTTCCCATGATCAACCAACAATGAAGACAACTTGAACGAGAACTTGTAAAAACTACTCTAGTAACTCCCTTTGAGCAAGAAACCCGATGGGAGTTCCATGTAGCCCCAAACCAACAAGGACCAAGCTAAAACACCATGAACTGGCCTAGAAACAAAGTGAACCGGACATGAAACTCATTGATCCAGAAAAAGGGGGGGGGAAACCGGGTTGAACGCGCCAAAAAAGGTCTAAGCCTGATGGAACCGAGATAGAATTGCCTCAAAACCATTGAACTGAGTCTGTATGTGGGCTGAACCAGTATGTGCTCCCCTGGAATATACCTGAACCGGCTGCAAAAGAGGATGAACCGGACTTAAACATTTTGAAATTGGACTGAGCCAGTTTCAAATAGTCCTTAACTGGTATGAACCAGGATGAAAAGGACCAAACCCAATCTTGAACCAGGTTGAGCCAGGTTGGTTTGATCCGCGTTGGAGCGTATAAGGCATGGGAAGGACAGCCAGCGCGTGACGACGAGTACCACGCGCGCAGAACACTAGGTGGCATGTGGAAGGTAGTATGGTGATGATTTCAGTGGATCTGGAACGATTGTCATGAGATCTATCGAACAGCACTACAACCAAGGCAGTTGGCCAAGCTCGGCAACGCATGGTTGCACGGAAAAAAAAAAAAAAATTGGGCAGCGTGTGGAGGTGCATGCACAAACCGATGGCGGTGCAACTTCCACAAATCAATTGATTTGTACTTTGCAAGCTTGATTCTAGGATTAGTTTTCTAGGATTTGCTATGGTGAAGGTGGAGAAGGAATAGGCAATGCAAGCAAAGACACTTGAACAAGAAGTTTGTTGAATCTTGTCAAACACGTTTGTTGAAGGCCATAGAAAAATGGCTCTAATACCATGTTAAACCACCACTTGTCCTAAAAGCTTAATATGATAAAAAGAGGTAAATTTAATTATTTAATCAATACTTTTTTTTGATAAGTCAATATGCTATATCAAAAAGCGCAAAGGGGCGCAACCCTTAGTACACTGGGAGTATACAAAAGGATTAGGGGAAGAAAGAAAATAAGGAAAGAAAATCTACAAAGCTAATAGCCCGCAGGGCAAGCCAGCTTGTAGTCCAAGAAAAAAGAGTGACAAGAAAAAAATGGAGAAGCTCCTCTCGAGTCTTCGGTGAGTCCTCGAAACATCTATTATTTCTTTCCCTCCAAATGCACCACAAAATACAATGAGGGACCATCTTCCACACAACAGCGCTCCTCGTACAACCCGCCGTCCACCAACTCGCTAATAGCTCCTTGACGGTGCGAGGCATAACCCAACAAAGCCCAAACCGAGCAAAGAAAGCATTCCACAAGTCCCTTGCTGCCGCACAATGAATAAGAAGATGATCAACCGACTCCCCATCCGTTTCACATAACAAACATCTGTTCACCACCACCAAACCCCTCCTCCCAAGATTGTCTAGAGTAAGAATCTTACTATGAACCGCCGACCAAACAAAGAAAGCCACTCTAGGAGGAGCTTTGGACTTCCAAACACTCTTCCAAGGAAAAGAGACCGACCCGCGAGGCGAAAGCACTCGATAAAATGACTTGACCTCAAAAAGACCCTTGCGAGAAGGCACCCACCATAACTTGTCTTTCCCCTCACCTCGCAACTTACAATCATATAAGCGTTTATAAAAAGAGGCCAACTCCCCCACCTCCCAATCATGGATCAGCCGGTTGAACTGGATATTCCATTGAATGGAGTCGCTAGAATGCTCCATATTATCTGCTATAGACGCTTCCTTGAGACTAGCAATGCTGAACAGGCCGGAATACTCCTCCTTAAGAGCCCTATCACCGCACCACATATCATCCCAAAAGCGAATCTTTGAGCCCTCACCAACATCAAATTTACAAAACCTCCTAAAATTCTGCCAACCCATACAAATAAATTTCCACAAGCCCACCCCATGAGAGCTTGAAATGACTCCTTAACGCCAACCTCCCCAATCCGCCCCATACTTGGCCACCAACACCATTCTCCACCAAGCTCCCTCCTCGTGAGCAAACCGCCAAAACCACTTCCCCAAGAGAGCTTGATTAAACCTTCGAATATTCCTAATTCCAAAACCACCCTCATCAATAGGAGTACACACCTTATCCCACTCTAAAAGGTGATACTTAAACTCATCATTCATCCCTCCCCAAAGAAAGTCTCTTTGAATCTTCTCAATACGCTTAGCCACATCAACAGGGATAGGAAACAATGATAACATGTAAGTAGGCATATTGGATAAGGTACTTTTAATCAAAGTAACCCTACCACCTTTTGAGAGATACAACCTTTTCCACGGGGCCAATCTTCGCACCATCATATCCTCCAAACCCGCCCACATAGATTTAAGCTTGAACGAAGCCCCCAACGGTAACCCCAAATACTTCAACGGCACTACTCCATACCCACAACCCAACAAACCAGCAAGCTGCCCCACATTCTCCACATAACCAACCGGGACCAAAACCGATTTGGATAAGTTTACCTTCAAACCAGCAGCCGCTTCAAAACAAACAAGAAGAGCCCCTAAGTGACGAATTTGACTAGCATTGGCCCCACAAAACACCAAAGTATAATCGGCAAAGAGAAGATGAGAGACATTGACCCGATCCGGCCCACTTGAGCCCACCGAAAAGCCCGAGATGAGCCCCCTATTGGTAAAAGCTCCAAGCATCCTACTAAAGGCCTCCATCACCAAAACAAAGAGGAACGGAGAGAGAGGATCACCTTGACGGACCCCACGAGAACTCCCAAAAAAACCTACGGGCACACCATTGATCAACACTGAGAAGCGAACTGACGAGATGCAATGCTGAATCCACGAACACCATTTCTCCCCAAACCCGCATCTCCTCAATAGATAAAGAAGGAAGCTCCAATCAACGTGATCATACGCCTTTTCCATATCCAATTTACATAATACACCTGGCTTCTCTGACTTAATCCTACTATCCAAACACTCATTCGCAATGAGGACCGAGTCTAAAATCTGTCTCCCTTTAACAAAGGCATTTTGGGGCTTGGAGATGATCTTGTCCATAACTCTCCTCATTCTGTTTGCCAAAACCTTGGAAATGATCTTATAAACTCCACCCACAAGACTGATAGGCCGAAAATCCTTGACCTCCTTAGCCCCTTGAATCTTCGGAATAAGAGAAATAAAAGTAGAATTTATACTTTTCACGAATTTACCTCTTGCATGAAATTCCTCAAAGACCGCCATGAAATCTCCTTTTACCACCTCCCAACAATCCCGAAAAAATGCCATAGTAAAGCCATCCGGGCCCGGAGCCTTATCTCTATCCATGCCTTTGATAACCTCCCTCTCCTCAAAAGAACCCTCCAAACTAGACGCCTCTTCACCATTGAGCCTATCAAACTCAAGATTATCCAGCCTCGGTCTCCAACTTAGAGGCTCCGTAAACAATGATTTGTAGTAATTGACAACATGCTCCCCAATACAAGCTGGGTCCGAAGTGGGAAGACCATTCACAATCAAGGACTCAATGGTATTATTCCTCCTATTTGCACTAGCAACCTGATGAAAGAACTTAGTGCACTTGTCTCCCTCCTTTAACCACCGCATCCTTGATTTCTGTCTCCAACTGATTTCCTCTTGTAACAGGGAGGCTTCCAATTCTGATGCCAATAAACTCCTCTCCTTTTCCTCCTCAGAAAGCCGACGAACTTCCTCAGATCTGTCCAGCAATTCCAGCTCCTCCGCCCAGGCCTTATTGCGAGCCCCCACATTGCCGAACACCTCTCTATTCCACCTCTTAATCTCCTCCTTAAGAGCTCTCAGCTTTTTGGCCAAGATAAAGCTTGGAGAACCCCTAAAAGAGAACGAGGACCACCAAGCTTTAACTTTGTCCACAAAACCCTCCTCTTTGAGCCACATGTTTTTGAACTTAAAAGAACTCTTCCCATTCTGCACGTAGCCCCTCATCAAAAGAATAGGAGCATGATCCGAGCAAACTCGAAGAAGCTTCTTTTGCATCAACCCTGGATAGCTAAGTTCCCAATCCGGGGAAACCAAAAAGCGGTCCAACCTTGACCATGACATATTATTGGCCCATGTAGACACACCTCCGGCCAACGGAAGATCCATGAGACCCATCTCAGCAGCAAAGTCGGCGAAAGCAGCCACCGCTCTCCTTCTTCGAGCACCTCCCGACCTCTCATTATGAAAAAGAGTTACGTTGAAGTCCCCCCCTATACACCAAGGCATCTCCCAAATGCACATCAACCCTGCCAATTCCTCCCACATATGCCTTCTATGAGCGTCTCTATTCGGACCATACACTCCTGCAAAAGCCCACTCCATACCGTCGTCCACATTTCTGAAGGAACAAGCTGCCACAAAATTACCCTGGCACACATCCACCTTCGAAACAGCCCTTCTATCCCACATAAATAAAATACCACCCGACGCCCCAAGAGAGGCCACAAAACTCCACTCTACATATGGACATCTCCATAAGCTCCGAACTAATCCATGAGTGATCATCTCCAATTTTGTCTCTTGGAGGCAAACAATATCTACCTTCCACTGACTCAGCAGTTGCTTAACCCTCAACCGCTTCTTCACCTCATTCAGCCCTCTCACGTTCCATGATAAAATTTTAAGCTTCATAAGAAATATCTTCATCCCTCATCCCCCTGTTACCATCTGCCTCCACCCCTTTTGGAGAAGAAGTCCCTCCCCCATATTTGTCAACCACTATTTGGCCAAAAACCTGTTTGAGTTTCCCTTCCTGCCCACCATAGGACAGATCCGCCGTCTCCTTCACCGCCCAAGCCAAATTCAAGACCTTTGATGCAGGAGAAACCAAGTCCATCCCCTGATCTAGATGCTCCTCAGGGATAATCTCCATATTGAGCTGAGGTAAAGAGCCCTCGATGTCTGGAATTTCTTCCTCCTGATTCCCCATACCCCCCAAGCAGCCTAGCTCTTCGTGAACACCCAACTCAGAGCCTACAAAAGCTGTTTGCTCCTCAGAATCCAAACAAAAATTTAGATTCTTACCCGAGACTACTTCGTGTTCACCATTCCAGGCAACCCGTTCCGCTACCCATGACTTCGTAATCTTAGCTGATGGGCTCTCTCTTCTCTGGAATACCTTCAGCTGTTTGGTCTGCTTTTCCAGCGTGTAACTATCAAGCCCCACTTCATCGGCAAACTCTGAGCAGTCTGACAGACGTTTGGATCTCTTCACCGGCGGCAAAGGCGCGCCATCCAGGTCATTACTCTCTGGAATCGTGGACAGCAACAATATCGGCTACGAGATCACGCAGCCCAGACCCTCGGCGTCCTCTGAAATGGAAACTACACTCGATGACGTCAGTTCTTCCGGTAGGCCAATCCCGTCGATGAGCTCGCCGGCCAAATCTGCCTCCCTAGACGACCCCAATATGGCTGCATTAAGGATCCCGGCGCCAGCAGGTTGCTTGCCGGACACATCGCCGGCGAGCATCGTCCCCTTCGCACCGGTTGTACGCGTGGCCCCCATCTCAGATGACTCCCCCTCCTGGCAAGCCTGCTTCACCGGATGGCGAGAAAGAAGACGATACGGTGCCATTTTCGTGTAACCGGAGCACTGTGAGGCCTGGGCTGGCTCGAAGCTGGGCTTTGGATCCGGATTTGGTTTCTTGGATCCTGGTCGTTGAGGCAATTTATCGGGCTTGAGCCCTAATAAACCCTTGGGCTTGTGCCCCACTAAACCAAGCTGAAACTTGTTTTTTCTTTTAAAATTCTTTTTCTTGGGCTTGGACCAGCCCACCACTTCACGATCCATATTCTGCGTGGCCCGTGGACTCCTTTCCCCAAGGCCCATTTCGCCGGCCTTCTCTACACAGCCCCTGCACTTCTTCTGTTCCAGTAATTGAAATGCCAAATCTACCCTCTTAATACCCAAATCCAATTGACCCCTAATATCCAATAGACAATTCTTAATATCCTGCATGTCAACACACACATGCACGGACGATTGCCCATCCCCTTCTGACTCAAATCCCCCCTTCGGCGCTGCCACTCCCGATATCACGGGATTCTGCAGATGATTGGACAGAGCTCTTATCGTCGTGTCAAAGCTGCCCACCGCCCGAGTCTGAATCTTCGCCGGTGCACCACCGCTTTTCTCCGACGCCTGAGTCTGAATCTTCGCCAGCGCACCACCACCGCAACCCCCTTCCTCCACAAGCTCTTTTGACGACACTATCTGCGTGTCTACCTTCCTCGGATTGTATACCGGCCTCGTCTGAGTATGAAGCTGCACTCGACCACCATCAGTCTTGACCGGAATGGAACCTTCCACCATCTCCGGCAGAGCCACCTTCAGCACGTTCTCCATCGGCTTTGGCCAACCCACCACCTCCGCAAATGTCCTCCCTGCGACCACTCGTGTCGCCTTCCTTTCTCTGAATTCCCGACCCTTCCACAGTGTCAATCTCGCAATTCTTAGCTCCGAAGCCAATCTGGTCCAGCCTTGGCCATGTCTACCTTCAGGAATTAGAACACTGCCTCGCCGCTTATTGCCCTCATACTCCTCAATGAAAATGAACCTTCCATGCCTATTAGATCGTCTTTGTACTAACACTCGTGGAAAACCTGCACTCGAAGGATCCCAAAATACCTCCAATGTCTCCACATCCAGCGCCTCCTCTACAGCACCCACCAGCCATGCAACCTCATCCCTCTGAATAAAGATAGACCCCTGTTTTTTTTTTTACTCCTTTCAACGATCCTTAAACCATAGTTTCCCCCTTTGATCAGCATCTCAAACTCCTTCGATTCCACATACCAACTGCGTGCCTTCGCCATATTAAAATACCAGCCTTCAGAAACCTCCCCCCTCCCTCACGCGCCACCCACGCGCCTTCACACAGGGATAGTTTTAGAAAGAAGCGAGAGAAAAAACAGAGGCATTCTTTGCAAAGGCAACTTTTAATCAATACTTAAACACTCACCATCATGTGCGAGTTTAAACTCTCTTTAAATAGGTGAGGTCCAACATATGGAATGTTTAATTTAAATGGGGGTGAATTGAAGAAATCAAGGTTTGAACTCAGAACCTCTAGCTTTGATACCATGTTAAATATATTAAAGAATAAAATATAAAAGAGAGAAGAGAGAAAGCGAGTGGAAGCACATATTGGCTACACCTTGTATATTATGTTATTTTAGTATTACATAGGCCTCTATTTTATAGAGAGGTTTGACTTTAATACCATGTTAAATATATATTTAAGAATAATTTTTTTTTTTTTTGATAAATAAGTAAGGATATCATTAAAAAAATGCAGAGAGGCGCAACCCTAGTACACATGAAGTATACAAAGAAGCCCACCCCTTCAAAGAGAAAAAGAAGAACACACTTCTACAAATTGTTGCATATTAGAAACTTGAGGAATGTTCAAAACCCCTGCCCAAAAAAATAACAATTGAAGAAATCCATAGCTAAGCTCCGCCATTGTCATTTCTTTATCTTCAAAACACCCTTCTCCCTCCAAATAGTCCACATAAGGCACAAAGGGGCCATTCTCCACACCCCCAACACCATTTTATTACCTCTTTGACCTTTCCAACATGCCAAGAGATCAAGAACCCTCCCATTCATTACCCACTTCACACCAAAAAGAGAAAAAAGCACACTCCAAAGAGAGAAGAGAGAGAGAGGGAGCAGAAGCACATATGGGCTACATCTTGTGTATTGAGTATGTTATTGAAGTATTTTTGATAGGTAATCGAAGAGTTTTATATAAAAAGCGTAAGGCACCCCGAAGTACACCGGAAGTATACACAGAGACACCAAGCAAAAGCAAAAACAAGAAAAACAAAAGAAGACCCAAAACCCACAAAGCAGCCCAAAACAAACAAAACTTTAAACCCAGCAACCCAAACACCCAAAGAACTCACCAAGACCCACAAAACAAACCAAACACCCCACCAAAAAAGACCTACGCCCTCTTGCCTTTACCGCAATTGGAACCCTTATAACTGAAAGAACTCTCCAAGTTCTTCAATTCCCACCTTCCTTCTGATTTAGAAGCAAAGACCAACTTCAATGATTCTCCCACCTCCGAGAGAGGTGAGACCACCCTTGGCCTAAACAGGGGAGGGGGATCACCAAACAAACCCTCCAAAACCTGAGAAAATGACTAAAAACCCAATGAAAACAAAGAAGGAGCAACAGCTCCATCCACACCCCCCTTTTGGACAACCTTTGGGGGCAACTTGCACAATATCCGATCCAAGGACATTGCAAGGGGAAAATCACCCAAGGAGAAAGGATAATCATCTTCCTCCTCCTCCTCCTCCCCATCCCCATTCATCCCAACATTCCCCATTATCCTCTTCGACCAGCACCGACAACAAAACCAGCACTATCAGGCTGATAATCCCTCCCTTCCCCATTATTAACAAAGAAGGCTGAGCCTTAGCATAAGACTGGAGAAACCCCCTCTGGAGACTGATATCAAAAGAACTAGTAAGTGTA
The DNA here is from genome assembly GCA_006937295.1 of Carpinus fangiana. Taxonomy (NCBI): domain Eukaryota; kingdom Viridiplantae; phylum Streptophyta; class Magnoliopsida; order Fagales; family Betulaceae; genus Carpinus; species Carpinus fangiana. The sequence goes on along the minus strand of CM017328.1, from coordinate 7,556,495 downwards.
GAGCTACATGCCATCACTGCCTCGGCAATTAGGTTGTTGTCCATTTTCGCAAACTTACCATCTCTCCGCTTCCGGTTGTACATCTTCAGAGATAAAGGAACTAACAATGTCAAGGAGGCCAACACAGTCGGTACATTAGGATCATCAACATGACATGGACTCATAATCTCTGGCAAGCCAACATTGGACCCAAGACCTACCAACGAGAGCCATGAGACCAAACATACACTAAAACTCATTCAAAACATGAAGACCCCATGTGTTGCGAATCGGACACAAAAAAGGAATCTAATTATTTTTCATTTTCTTTTTCTTTTTTAAAGCAAAGAATAATTGTATTAGAAAAGAAATGACTCAAGTAGGCAGGACATATACAAGAGTTCCTAAAACATTACACCCTAAAGTTTAATAAATCAAGAAAATCAATCACTTTTCATTATTAAGTAAGCAAAAGAGCTTGGAGCATTAGGACTAAAGATGTGAAAAAAATCCCAATTTCTTGAGGATCATATGTTAGATAAAAATCTTATTTTGCTCATGTTAATAAATGAATTACATGTTATTTCTTTTGAAAATAAATAAAGAGAAGAATTCTTACATTTCTCCTTGCAATAGAAAACATCTCATTGATCCTTGCTGCACCACTCTTTTCACTATCTGTAAACTCTGCACCAGAAGCAAAAACAAAGGGCAACCCACTTTCCTTTGCAAGTGTCCTTGCAAAGAGTGTTTTTCCTGTTCCAGGAGGTCCAGAAAGAAGCACACCCTGTTGTGCACAACACCATCAAATAATGTGTTAATACTTCTCTATGTTAAAAGACAGGTCCAATAGAGATGCCTGCATCTTTCATTATACTTTAAAAAATTACCCGGACAAATTTCACGCCCTTTTCATAATACTTCATGGGGTTTCCCATGTAAATCATCAACTCATCGAGAAGATCCCAAACATCACCCCCTAATACTACTTCCTTATACATTGATTTTGTTTCACCAACATCTCCAACTGGCTGGATGAGTACAAATGTATTAGAATTTGCGAATTTTTATTTGAGAAGATAAGGAGGGAAACAACAATTTCAGGGTTAAAGATTTACCAGGATGAAATTTTCTGCATATGCCATATCAAACAGTTGATTATACTTTTTGTAAAGAAAACGCTTGGAAGTGATGTGCAGAAGCATCACAGACTCCCTTATAAGCCACAGTATCAAAATTCCAGGCACTAATGCCATCACGACTTTCATAAAGTAATGGATCTGACGCTTTTGTAGGAGATCAACTTCAACTCCAGAATTGGAGATTATCTCAAACAAGTGAGGGTCTAGAGGAATATCAACCTACCAAGTGTAACAATATGCAATTAGAAGCCAATGAATAATATGTTCCGGATCAGGTAGTAACATCAATTAGATTGTAGACAACATAAAAAATGAAAAAAATAAAAAATTATATATATACTTCCTGTGTACTAAAGTTGCGTCCCTCTGTGCTATTTAATATATACAACATTACTTATAAAAAAAAAATGAAATAAAAAATAATAATAATTAGATGGTAGACTTACAACATATTCTAATGGGAAACCTTCTTTCATTGTTACATACAATCTCTTCAAGTCTTCTGTAAAGACTACAGCAGCAACCTGCCCAAAAAGAATTCACAGCATCAGAAACAGCCTACCTCCTAATCCTTTTGGATGCATAATGAATATGAAACATTTCGACTGCACATAAGAATGAAGTAAGAAGTTTTCTAATAAAGCATTTGAAATGACTATTTTACACCATTAGCATCCGATGTGAAAAGGTTTCTCTAAAAGACTGTAAATCTATGGTTCAATTCCACTGTAGTTAGTATTTCATCAAATGAGTTTGGATTAATCATCTATATTAGCATTTTCTCTGACTACTAATTTTACTCTAAAGGTTGCACCTCAGGGGGGAAGGAGGACAAATTCATACATATGTACACATGTGCATGCACTATGTGCACTTACCTGATTAGATACTAGAGAAATCCAAATGTTACGTAAAATCAAACCAAAAACCAATTGAGGGATCGAAAGAATTGTATTTCATGCAATACCAGCAATAAGACACCAATCAACCCAAAAACTGAGAAAGAACAAAGCAAAGGTGACTAACACTTTTACCTCAGAGCAATCAAGTTTGTGAAGAAAATACGTGTAAGGAAGTTTAGGACGATAGCGCCACCATCTCTTGGATATCCAGAGTGCTCTACTTCCTTGTGTCTCTGTTACTTTTTCCACCACATCCTTGCGAAGACTCTTTTCAACCTCTTTCATGTCAAATTCAACTACATACTTGGCACTTATGGAATCTAATTGCCCATCTGACTTTTCCCTTCTGAGGATCTCCTTCCAAGTATGAAGCCTTTCACGCCATGTTTCTCTACTTTCTTGAGCTTTGCCTGCCAAGCAAGCATGATATAAATTGGCTGCTAGGAATCAAACAGTACTCATACACAAGGAACAGTCTTAGGAAAACTCCCAATCAGCTTCACATGATTTCACAATATGACATCCTTCATTAGCTTAGCATTATGTTTATCATGAGAGCAGACTACAAATAACATACAGAAATGCTGATAGATCTCCAATTTCGTGGACAAGTTTTTAAAGAATCATAGTCGCTTCCTTGTAGAGGGGTTTGAAAATGAAAAACTAGACTAAGAGGCCAAGCTAGACAACTAAAAACAAAAGGAAAAAAGATATAACTGGGTTGAATAATTGCCAACACAAAGATCTCCAAATCATTTTCACTAATGGAAACCAAGCCTTATTTTTCCCCTTTATATATTTCCTGTGCAGACAATTCAGATCACCAAGTTCAGTTGTAATATATTTATCTCTAGTACTAATTGATGAAAAGTTATACGGCCCTCTATCTACTTCGCAAATCATAATGCCAAAAAATGTGGACTTTATCCTCTTCCAGCATAAAATTATTTTTTTTTATAAGTAATGTTGTATGTATCAAAAAAGCGCAATGTGCCTCTAAGTACACAAGAAAGTATACAAAGGGACCCAACCAATCACCCTATCAAAAACCCAAGAAAAAAAAAAAAAATACCAGAAAGAATACAAAGAACCCAACCAAACACCCTAATGCACCTCTGGGAGAACCCTAGTGCACCTCAGAGGGAAAAGAAAAAGCATTTTTTGACCCCATAAAACCCCGCTGACACTGGCCCTTCACCGGAGAGATGGAGCAATCCAGATTTTTGAGCTCCCTCATCCCCTTCACCTTAGGAGCAGAAGCTTCAACCACAGGCTCCCTCTTATCAATGACGGAAAAAAAGTCCCGAAGTTTTTTGTCTCCACCTCCCCAAGACAACCCCACAACAGGAGCGAGGTTCATCGCATCAAGCACCCTCTTCCAGCATAAAATTATTATTCATATGATCTTTCCCAAGATATCTAAAAATTCATGTGTTACAGATTTGTTATGAAATCCTCAAAGATTCTTCTTAACAAGAATATTTGCAATTACAACAAACTAAAAAATGAATGCAAGAACCAAAAAAGCACGAGCAGAAAAAAAAAAAAAAAAAAAGAGAGAGAGAGAGAGAAGAGATAAGAACATATAATGGCAGCCTTATCCCAAAGTATACATGATGTTTATGCACACACATTCACTCTGATACATAACTAACCCGAAATGCCCAAGTCTTCCTTCAGTTCCTTCTTTTCTTCTGCATTCAATTTGACATCACTCTCAATAATTTGTTTCACATTGTCTAGAGGAGGCTCTCGATCGTCTTCCCATGCATCCTCTCCAACATAAGAACTATCATGAATAACTGTTCCATCAGGTCCTTCAATAAACTTCTTCATTTTCAGGCCTTTGGGCATTGTCTTCCTCCATATACTCTTCTTAAACCTGCAAAATTATAAGGACAATCAGAGGCTCAGAAATTTAACAAGTACAACAAAGCGGCAGACATCCTAATCTTCTATGTTCTTATTCGTATTCATCACATACTGCTATTTCTTCTTGGAGAACGGTCGAACTCTTTTTAAATGTTTGCAGTTGTTAATTTCAAATATGAGGGGAAACAAGAAGAAAAAGAAAGAAAGAAAGCTCTTTGATGGATTAGCTTTGTCCTCTTTTGTTGGACAAAGTTCCCCAGTGTAATCAGGTGTATTTAAGCTTTCCTGGGATCAGTAGTATTTGATTAGAAGCTCTATCATCATCTAGGCAGCGTAAGTCATAAATCCTATATTTGATTGAGACCATTATGATGTGAAAATTATTGAGGAAATGAAAACTTGAACCGTAATTCAATAAGATGACTTAGTGGATCTTTTTCTTCATCTCTACTCACAAAATAATAATAAATTTATCTAACAATTAACATCATGACATATCATAAGAATATAAAGTGATTGATTACATCTGTAGTTAAAGTAAGAAATCTACTTACTTTCTAACATTAGTAGGAGATGGCTCAGGAATCAATGCCTCCATATAAGCCTCCGTTAGCTCCTTTTTTTGGCGATTTAGGTAAGGAGCTCGAACAGCTATATATATTCTTTGGCAGGAAATTACCACAACAAATATATAGAGAATCAAGGCACCAATTCGTTGGGGCTCCCATGTTTTGATATCCTTGAGGAAAACAAAGGAGAATAACTATATCATTATCTAGCCCCTTGCATCAAAGCATGCATTGATTTTCAAAGAAGACGAAAAAAATAACTAAAGAAAAAAAAATGATAGCTGAAATGTGTGTTTAAAGATATCACCAAATTTCTTTGAAAATGGCCGATTTTCATGCTATGTGAGGTGAGTCGTTGCAAATGATTAATAATAACAAGTAATACTTAAGATGTTTCCATTTCCGCCAAGCTCATATCTCTTGTCCTTGTCTCTACCAGCTATCATTTGAATGTTTCCCAGTGCCCCCCTCTCCCTTCTCTAACAGTTCAGAAGAAAAATACTCAAAACTTGTCCCATTTTCTATCCTTTTTACTTCTATTTCTTAAGCTAGCAAACAAAGATTAAAACAAAACAGTCTCAAAGTGAATTCACAAATTACCTTCCAACGCTCCCACCGATTCCAACTCACAAACTCGGGCACCAACTCAGTCCTAAACCTTTCCAACTCAGCCCCACCCTTCCTCACTCCTTCGCTAACTTGCCCTACAAAATCGCCCACCTTCACATTGGCATCATCCAAATCAAGCCCAATTTCCTTCTTCACCGACTCGCCGAGTTTCGACCAGAAGCGCTCGGAGCCGCGGCGGACCGAGCGAGTCAGACTCAGCCATGAAAACCCATCAGACCCATTTGGGTTTGCGGAAGCTAGAACCCGGAAAATGGGCCTCTGGCGGGAAATTTTGAGGCTGTGTTTTGTGGGAAGCTTGAAAAGAATGGGACTCTGGGAGGTCTGTGTGAGTGGTGCTGAACAGAAGAGTAGTGGGTTTGGTTTGTATGGAACTATGAGCTCCATTTTTGGATGTAGAATTGATAGATTCAGAGTGCAAAACTCATATCTGCCTTTTGAGCTCCATTTCCGTCAACCTCATATCTGCTTAACTTTGAACTTTGAAGTAGTATTTGGACTGTCTTATCTGGGGTTTTGGTTCTTTCCTATGCCGGGGTTTTGCGGTTTTATTCGTAGGAGTAATAATTAGTTAACGTATATATATATATACTTTCACAAACTACTATTTTCTTAAACTAACAATTGTGTTAATAATCTTCTTAAATTATTTTTAAAAAAAAAATGTCAATGTCTCCCAATACAAAAGTGTCATTCATGTCCTCAAAGGATAACTCAATCGGCTGTGAACCACGCCTCATGAAGCAAAGGTCACTAGTTCAAATCAACATTCCTCTTCCCTTTTATAGACATGTAAAAAAAAAATGTCATTCATACTATTATTTTTAAAAAATATATATAAAAATTATTAAGAAAACTTAAAATTTTAATCTTTTTTTTAAAAAAAAAAAATTAAACCAATGCTCATTTTTAATTCTTTTTTCCTTTCTCCAGTTTATGTAATTTTTTTTTTAATTTATAAGATATTTTTGTTGTATTGAAAAAGTTTATAATAATTTGTCTTTTTCTAACTTTATAGGGATACTGACATTTGTTTAGTAATTTAGATTTGTGTGGAACAAGGACAATGAGGTTATAATTTGAAGAGAGTGTTAAAATTCATGAATAAGTTCTTTTCTTTTTTCTCTATTGTAGTTTTTGTCAGAAACCCACCCCAACATTCAAGAGCCAAAACGTATAGCCATTTAGTTTTTTTAATGTTATGTTTTTCTGTCCCTTCCCTTATACTTTGTCGCACAGCCAGGCCGAAAGAAAGTAAGAAACGGTGGAATGGTAAATCCTCTAGAAAATTGCAAGAGAAATTCAATTTTGTTAGTGATGCAAAACATTTTCTACTAGTTCTAGTGTTGAATGACGTTTCTTAATCAAATGATGATGCAATTTACTATTTTTTTTTTTTGTTATAACTTATAAGTTGGGTTATGAATTAATAATTTGCAATTAATATTGTTTTGAGAATAACTTAGATGAGGAAGTTGAACAAAAGGTGAATTTTGTGCAAACAATAAAAAGTTGACACCTAAGCTAAATTTAACAAACTTAAGTTTTAAAAAATAAACTCAACACACCAGGTTATATCACATATCAAATAAAAAATTAATTTATTTTTTTAAAAAAAAAAACTAGAATTGAAGGGAAATGAAGGGGTGGCCGCGCGGCCACCCCCAGCCTATGGGGTATGTAGCTCGTCGGCCACTCCCATGCCCACTTGGGGTTAGGCGACGGGTTGGGGGGGAAGGATGGGATGTGGCTGGATCTGGGCGGACGACGAAGGTTGGATCTAGGTGGACGGGATGTGGCTGGTGTAGGGCAACAGGCTGGGGGGGAAGGCGGGAGGCGAGGTGCAAGGTTGAACGGCAAAAACAGGGAGGGAGGAGGGGGGTGGCCGTGCAAGCTTCCCCCACCCAGGGGTGGCTGCGCAAGCCATCCCCCGCCAAGGGGTGGCCGGCGAGCCACCCCATAGGCCATGGGAGCGGCTACGCGGCCACCCCTAAGCCTAGTGGTGGCTGCCGGCCACCCCAAGTGGGGGAGGGGTGGCCAGCCAACCACCCCTTCATTCTCTTCAATTCTGATTTTTTTTTAAATAATAATAATAATAATTTTTTATTTGATATCAGGTATAATCCGGTGCAGCAAGATTTTTTTCTAAATTTAAGTCTGATAAAATTTGCTTAGATGTCATCTTCTGATTGGTTGCACAAAAGCTACCTTTTGTGCAACCTCCCTACCCAAGATGCTCTCTATTGGTTTAGGCGAAAAACCCCCTACTATCACCAATTCCCCCGATACCCACTCCTAACCCTAAGTGAAGAATTGTGGTTTGTCCTACCCAAAATGAGCTCTCAAATCCAACATCACTACCCAACCTCGCGTACCTATCGGTTCTATACCTTGGCCATCTCAATATATGGTAGGCCTACAAATGCCCGACGACTTGACCATTGTCTAGAGAACTAGGTAGGTAGGTAGCTTCAATGGTTAGCTCGGAAGCAATTTTTACTGAACTAGGAAATGACATCATGTGAAATGGGAACCTTGTATGATGCGCACTGTAATTCCAAATTTGTGTCTTGTGAACGTTCTCTTGCTATGTCACAATCATTTAGCTTCCTGAATCAAATTCTCTTGAAAAAATTGCCTCTTTCAGATATAATGGGTAAAAAAACCCCCATTTTTGGCTCACCCATTTTGTGGACTGCAAAAATTTAAACATACATTTAAAGTAGACATCTATTTAAAGTTACATATTTAAGGTAATATCTAATTGGGATGCACATATTACTATATTTTATGCACTTAACAAACTTCTTAGTCTTTTAAGTTTTGGTTTAGTCATGTCAAAAAAAAAAAAAAAAAGGTTTTGGTTTAGTCAATCCTTCAAATTCAGATTTGGGCAAGTAAGACGCCTGCAATATTACTAGCCAATTGTAAATTTGGTTTTTGTGACAAAAACAAAGAGAAAGAAGAAAACCAGTAAATTAGTCGGTTTCCTAAACATCACCTGCTTGAATGCTAGTATACACATATGAACAGAAAAATATTTGCACATGAACAAAAAAAGAAAAAAAAATATATATGAACAAATTGAAGAGGCAACAAACAAATACTGCTACAAGATTCAGAGCTCTGAGAGAATGGCAGGAATGTAGTGAGATAACTCTGCAGTGAGGGACTGAAATCCATTCACAAGCTGTGTGTGGAAATCCTGATCCTCCTCTCCAATCAGTCTAAAGTGTACCCGAATGGCACGCTTGCAAACGGCCATGAATTCAAGAAGCGCAGCAATGAGTTGCTGCAGTTCCTGAGAACGCAGTCTTGTAGCAGGTTCACCAGACAGGAAGGCTGTGCACACACTTAGGACTCCACTGTTCACCTGCACATATGGGGTTGACCATGAGCCTTGAGACATGAGAATGATAAGCAATGCCATAAGTAAGTTCGATTACAGCATCTCAAGAAAAAGGGAGGGGGGGGAGGGGGGGGAAGGGGGGGAAGGACAACTCATGGAAATATTAGTGACGGAGATCTGAAGTCATCAATATACATTGCAAAAACTGATAATATGGAAAGCAGATATTAGAAACAAAATCGGCACAACTCACTTGAACAGCAACACTGCCTTGAAGAATTCTCTGTAGACTCTGGAGACGTGGAAGTTGATCCCCATCGGAACTGCGAGGCTCTTCAAGCTCATTTCTTAGTGCAGCTGTCCGGGTTTCAATCATTCCAATCGCATTCTCTACTGGGGAGAACTCAAGAGATTCAGATTTAATTACTACGAGCCTATTCACGAGGGCAGGGAAGGAGCCCTCAGTCTGAAGCACAGTTCGCCTCTTCCATTGGTCTTCCAATCCGGCTTGGTTCTTGCCATTCTTCGTAAAGGGGGTATCAAATAAAAAGCGGTCAAAGACACGTGCACGGACGCTGCCGGTAGAAAGAGAAAGGATCCTCTCCTTCCTGCTTCCTAAGTCCTCATCTTCCATTACTGGATCAACAGCAGTTATCTGCAGGTAGCAGACTCCAGGCTGTAACTCATCTGCCTTCACTTGTCTAGAATCTGGAATAATGTGTAAAGTGTGATTGCCATCCATTCTAGACTCATATATATGACTAAGTTTCTCCATTATGTCACCTAGCCGTACATCGCGGGGCTCTCGGTATACATACTCCTTTCTGTCAAGCTTCCCAAATCTATCACCATAGAATCCTACGCGATAGTATGTGGCATCAGTGAAAGAAATTGGGCTTGATTCCTGCTCAAGGATTGATTCATAGATATTAGTGAGTAATGTGTGACATTTAGCCAGCTGTCCATACGCCCTCCTGCTTTTATAAACAGGAATTACAAGTTCCAGAATGCTGGCACAGAAATGATAGAGCTCAGCTTGAGAGAAAAGCTTATTAGCAAGCTGCAGGTACTTCACTGCAGAGTCAACTGTGAGTTTTGAAGCACCATATCCCTCTACCTCAGCTGCAGATGCCTCAGATGTGATCTCACTGCTCACCATTGGGCAAATTTTCCGAAGAGCAGTCACATGATCCTTGCTCCAAACACCATCATTTCTAGCTACAAGGGCCTACAGTAATTTTAATTAGGTACATCAGCAAAAAGCAGATAATAAGTCAGCACCACTCTTCAAATTATCCAGTCAAAACTCCAGTTCTGCACTCCACCAGGAGAAACAAAAAGAGCCAAAAGAAAACCGCACAAAACCACATCAGATTGCAAGTGCCTCGAAGAGGGCAGTGGCATAAATTTCAAAGATCCATACAAAGCGGATATTACTCACCATGGGCTCTTACCCAAGAAATTGCACCTCATAGCACAGAATGACCAATATTTGGAAATAAAGTATAAAATAACCGCCACAGGAGCCAGTAGCTTAGAGTTTGCATAATTAATTAAAAATTTGTCTGCAGGAAGTTTCAAGTTTCAACCCACCAAAAACCACTAAGATTATAAAATTAGCTTACTTGAAAACCAAGAATATCCTAACCAAATTGACCTAAATCGCCCAGGTGGCAGCCTATGCATATCAACTTAGGTAGGTCATTTAGTAGCTTGTTCAACTACACTGTTTAAAGCAAACAGCAGAGGCATGGGATATATTCCCTTCCATCTGGTTGCAAAGTACTGAACATGATAACTTCCCTCCATACATCAATCTACAAGAATGTGCTGGAATAGTGGAAGTTCTTGAATTCACAAACATTGCAATTTTAAATATTTTGCTACAAAAGGTTGAATACCAAGCACCAATAACAGTGTGTTACCTGCATTACAACACCAGCAACAGCCACGGCACACTGGGCAGCTTCAGCCCAAGACTGCATTTCCTGATGAGCATCACATAAATGCAGCAACCACATTATGTGAAGATCTGGGACAGGCGCAAATGCCATTGCAAGTTTGTAGAAACCTTCTGCAGCTGCATATCTATCCATAGTCATTACAGAGGCCTGTGAAAAATAATGCAGAAGGTATTACCTTGTCAGAACAACAGAACTTATTCATTTCAACAAAAGTAAGACAAGTGACGAACACATTTAGAGTTGGATGAATTTATTCAATCCCCTTTGGCAAAGAATATGCAAACTTGGTATGTACAAATCAGTGGCAATGCAAAGAGTAAATCCCCTACCAAAAGGAACTCGGAGAATCAGGTCACCTCTTAAAATAGAACCATGGCCATTCCTACATTCCCAGTATAGATGCACTTTGAAGTTGAATATGGAGGGGGAGCACCAGGGCACCCCACCAGTTTTCAGAAAGGCTAAATAAAGTTTGTTAAAGTAAATGTATATTTTTAAAGTTCCTAGTACTTTCTACGAAGTGCATGTCTCTTTGAGTGACCGACTTTTGATGTGTATAGGTAACTATGAACTTTGACGCAAATAGACATCACTCTTCCATACACAAATATATAATCTATTGATAAAATGACCACACTGCATAGAGTTATTTATGGAAAGCAGCTCGGTAATTTTTGGCTCCCACCATGAACTAGAAGCAATGCCATATCTCCACACAAGAAGTGTCAGCTACAAGAAAAGCAACATATAAAACGGAAATGAAAGAAAGATACACATCTTGGGAGGTGAGGTATCAACCCTTTGCCCAGTCTCCTGTACTGTGTTAACTGAATAATTAATCTCACTACTCTCAAACTCAAACTGCTGCAAATATTGCCGAAAACTTACTAACAGTGCATGCTCCAAGCTGGAATCAAGGGCCAGAAGAAGACCATCGGAGAGATATTTGACATTTGACCAAGACCACTTGTTCTCTGTCAATTTTTCTGGAATTGTCATCAGAGCACTCTCAGGAAGTCCACACTCCCTCAATAGGTTGGGGCTTTTAGATTCATTTGCCATTTCCTCCAAAGATTTTCTAAGACGCCGTGCTTCACCACTCTCTTCTAGCATTCCATCAGGCTTCATCTGAGTCACTTGCACATCAGACATCAGCTCTGATAATGTGATAATCAACATGACCCTTAACCTTGCTGTTTGCATGAAGTAATAGAAGGAACTCTGCAAAAAATAAAGAACATAATTTGAGTTACGAACAAGAGCAGAAATCTATGAACTTCACAGAGCATACCTTCATAAGTATCTGCAGCCCAATTACAGCCCTTCTCCTGATGCTTTCATTTCGGAAAACTGCAAGTCGAAGTAAATGGAAAGTTACTTGCTTTAAGAAACGATCATTCTCCCTTGCCATTAGAGTTATTCCATGAAGATCAAATACACCATTGAAGACAGGGAACAAAGCTTTCCAGAAAGCCAGAGGTTGATTTCGAGAGAAGAAGCTCATAAATATAGCCGTGATGCAATCAAGTTTTCCATAGTCAGTAGAGATGCTATGGGATGCTGCCATCATGGAAAATTTCTCTGTTATTTCCAAAACCTGAAGACTGACAGCAGCACTCAAGTTTTCTTCCCAAAGCTCCTGAAGAGAATGCGAAATTATCAGTCGTCTAAAATAACTACAATATATACAAAACAGAACATTAGTAATTTCTTGGAGCAGTTGGAGCAATCAAACAGAAGATTGATTTTTCTATGCAAAACTCTACCAATTTTTGTCTCAATATCGGGTGCAAAGATTCTCTAAGTGCTTGTGCAGAGGCTCCAATCCTAGAAGACTGTGCCTGAGCCAGAGCTTCTCTCAAGGAATATGGCTGGGTAGGGGAGCTTAATTGGGAGTTCACTCTCTGCCACAAATAACCATTGTCAGGTGTTCCCTGTGGCTGCATTAAAGAGGTTCAAGGTGCATTAAGGACACAGAGAAGATGTGGTACATCATAAATATCAGCAATTTCAACAAAGATGCGTCCGATGGATGAAGTTAACATTCAATGCACATAAAGCCAACATCACAATCAAGGAGTGAATAACACAAAGCAAATAGTAGACAAAACACTGAAAATATAGATTTTCAGAACTTAAAACAACAGAAATATCAACTAACTCTGACTTCTTGTCTTGATGCCTCAGATAGATAGTTGTTAACAGCAGGAGAAAGTCTTTCAGAGTACTTGGGGGAAGCAGGTCCATCCCCAACAGGGCTACGAGAACTAGAGCCCATAAGCATGCCATCAGCGGGTTTCCTATGCTGCAAAAGAACATAATAAAACATTAGTTTTACGGCTGATGTGAGAGCACTAGCAGCAGATGCCCTATATGCCATTCACTTCCCTATATTTAGGAAAAATTTCAAAAAAACCACAAAAACGTACTCATATCAGATTCCCTATATTTTTAATGCCTTACTAAACCCTAAACCCTAAACATAGCTGATGTTATGTATTTTTATGTTGTGTACATGGGTTGCGCCCCTTGCGCTTTTAATAAATTGATATTTACCGATAAAAAAAAAAAATGTTTTGTCATTATAGATGATGCTCTTATTAGAGGACTAGCAACAACTTCCCTTTGATTTTCCCTAAATTTGGGGGAAAAAACTATTTTTTGCTTCTCTATGAAAATATATTTCATAATAGTTTTCCTTACATTTTCCTATACCATTAAAATATTATTTATTTTAAACCCTAAAAAATAAACTTTAAACCCTAAGAATATCCTAAACCCTAAAAATACACAACATAAATACATAACCCATGTACACAACATCAGCTATATGTTTTATAATGACAAAACATAAAAATACATACAAAAGGAAAATTTATTAAGGCATTAAAAAAAAACATATATCAACTAACGGAAAGAAATCCTTAGAAATATCCTGTTCTGGTATCATGGAAGAGACAACAAAGTACGTAATTTCAGAAAGCTGACCACAGGGAGGAGACATTTACCAATAAGGAATGCAAAATACCTAGTCTTGAAAGGAAATGCTATGTGGGCTTACCTGACCCCCAAATGAACTAATGAAACACTAATACCCCCTAAATTCATTAAAAAAATTATTTACATTGGAAAAAAGATTTAAAGCTACCACACATTTTATTGGAACCAAACGTACCATCAACAGCTGAATTCTACACTTAATAAAACAACAAATAACATGAACGCACAACATTAAATAATTAATTATAGATTAGGAAAATGATAGCTTATGAACTTAACTGTGCCGTAGCCAGAACAAGTAAAATTAACTGACTAACAAAATAAAATTGCATGATCTGAAAGGAAGTGAATTTTTAAACAGAATAGCAACCTCAAAAAGAACTAAGCTTTCCTCCATAAGTTTGAAAAATAATCTAGTCCGAGCGATACTTTGCTGCCATGCTTTGACAAGTGATTCATCATCAAGATTGCGCACAATTTGCAAAATAACAATTAAAACTTCACGCTTTTCAACAGCATTTAGGTTGTAAAAGACGGGCATTTCATCTAGGATCTGCATAGACAAAAGAATCACAAATTATGAAAACTGAACAGGAAGAATCATGATCCAAAGTTGATAACACGAATGATAAAAAAGCAACAGAACCACCTCAATCACCCTATGAAATCTAACGATATAAATTATAAAAGAATTGGTTTCGAAAACTTGTATTTGACAGTCGCATAAAAAAATGATGCATTTCTACATTTGGATATTAGAATGGTCTATTTATTGGAAGAACAAGTTATATCCATACATAGCTAGAGATCCAGCAGACATGTTTAGCTAATCAAGAAATTTTGTACCCATTGCAAAGTTGCAGGGAGTTATACTGGTGCAATTCACAGAATTATAAACCTTTGCATGAATTTATCTCTATTGGCATTATAGCATAGAAATTTTACACTTTATTTTTATTTACAGAGTTTCATAAGCTTGGAGAATTATCTTTAACACTCTCCCTCACGTGTGGGCCCAAACTCCCTTTAGGTGAGACCCAAGCCCAAAACATGTGATCTTTAATTTAAATGAAATAAATTGACGGAGTCAAGGTTTGAACAAATAACCATTGTCTTTGATACCATGTAGTTTGCATGAAAAGTTTAGACACAAAAAGATGAATACACGTTACTATCTTCTTTTTCCATAGCCTACCACACATCTTATTATATAGGGTTCAAGAAATATCACAAAGACTAAAATACCCCCAAACCCTAATGACTCACAAACCCTAATAACTCTTCTAACAGAGATAATTGAACATTTGGTGTTGTGGAATTATCTATTACTAAGTTGAAATCATCATGCTTAAGATTGTTTTTTGAGTGAGCTCATGCATTTGGTATCAATTCTATGATTTCTTTCGTAAATTTTACTGCTTTACTTGGGGTTGTTCCATAAATGCAAATTTTGCAGTCTCACTTCCTTCTCTTTCTTCTCAACAAATTCTCCACTTGAGAGAGAGCATTGAGAACAAAAATTCATCTTTTCCCATCCTAATTCATTCAAATAATTAAATGTGGTTTTGTTGGACTGAAAAGCAAAATGGATGAAATATGAAAGCAGATTTCTGAATGCACCAAAGCTAAGTTCTTCCTCAGACTCAGGCATTCAGTCTTCACCCATCCACAGGACTTGAAACCCACGTCCATAACAAACACCCTTTTCTTATTGGGGGTGGAGGTGCCATTTAGGCCAACGGCCATTGGCTCCAATCTTCACTTATCAAAGTTATTTTTTTCTGTTCCTCAACCTTTATAGTTCCACCGTTAAAAATCAATTAGCTCAATCGACTCAGTTTACTGATCACCAGTAAACTATCTTATTCGGCAACACTTCTCGACAAACTATTATGATAAAACTGCAAAGCTCAATAAACTATCTCATTCAGCAACTCTTCTAGCTTTGATAAAGAGCTTTGCATGTTTTCAATTTCCGCGAAGGCAAAAGTATACAGAAAGGACGCTTAATATTCCGAGCTAGTGTACAACTACAGCTACAAAATTTACACACACAACTTAAGGTAATGCAAAACTTAAAGACTTTTGTCAGCAGAGGTTCAACAGAATTAAAAAATAAACTACTTCAGAAAATTAATTTAACAATATGCACCTGTCCAATAAGTGGAAGATATAGCTGTGCAATATATAACTTATCTTCAGGCTTTTGGTATCGAGCATCAAACTCATGCTTGCACAAAAGGACTACTAAGATTCTAGCCGCCTACACACATGGAAGAGCAAGTGTCAGATAACAGAATGAACATGATGTATTGCATATCTTTTACAATAGTATGCACTATGTAGCTGAATATAAATAACAGTCACATTACACAAGTAAAAATGGATAAAACGGACGTCCACCCCCTCAAAAGAATGAAAATAAAATATTAATTGAAATCAAGGTCAGTGTCAATAATCTGAACTAACGCTTACCTTTGCCCGCAGAGATAAATCTTCATGATCCCAAGTAAGGAAAAGCTCCTGTATCAAGACAGATGAAAGATAGTTCCTACAACATGAACATCCTCTTACGTCAAGTACACATCACATACCACTTTCACTTGAAGTAGCTGATCCAAACAGATTTGAAGTCTTGAAAGAAATAAATATTAGAAGATAAAAGATAAGGAAGAATAAAAAATATAAATAAAAAGTTAGTGATTACATCCATTTTTTTATGGATAAGTGTTACATATCCATTTCTTGCCCATTTTTTGCAAATCTATCGTTGAATCTGTGGGACCTACATGCGTTCTCATATATTCAATGGTGGATTTGCCTATCTCTTTTATAGAGATGGGTAAAAGATAGAAAACAAACATTTCTCTTTTTTATGAACAGTCAGCAACCACGTAATATCTAAAACACATTGTAAGCACAGATTAGCCCAAATTAGAATAATTACAATTCATCAAACAATAATCAGGATACTGCAAGGCAATACAATGCAAGATTCCTGTGTTTTTAACCTTCACTGAAAGGATAGTTGGAATATAAATATTTTTTACTAATTTTCAACATCTATGATAACCATAGCAAGAAATCTTGAAAATAATTAACATTACAATGTTTTAGTTCTTGTTTCAGTAACTACAAGAATGCTTTACACCCTCCAACATATTCTGCAAGTCCTTCGTACCCTTTTGGGATATCCCCAAATGAGTTCATTTTCTAAAAATAGTGTGCACCATTCTACAGATTTCCCCTATTGCCATTATTTTTTGAAATCAATACAATTATCGTCCATATGGAAATGAATAAAGAAAATGGTAATTTGGGGAAATAGTAACTTTAACTTGCATGTGTAAGAATCAAATGGATCGTCCTTGTCTACACAGATATGACAGTAAGCACATACATAATCCTAACTTGTGACTACATGAGTTTTTGCATTTGGCTTACCATAAAACAGAAAACACTTGAACAACATGGAGAAATATTCCCATGCTGATAATTTGATTGGAAGGAAAAAATAGATTAAACCACAAACTTAACTCAATACAGCAATGTCCATGTTGCAATACTAAAATATCAAGTTTGTTAAATATTGGAGCTTTTTTTAAAAAAAAAATAATAATAAGTATATTATCAAATGCGCAGGGGGACGCAACCCATGCATACAAGAAGTATATAGGGAAACCCCTACTGATTAGAAAAAGAATTATAGAGCTCTAAGAAATAAGAAAAGGTGGACTCATGCGAGTTCAACCAAATCCCGCTCCAAGAGAACAAAGTATGTAACGCCAACTTCCTCAACTCAATCATGCCACTCTTATTATCCTCAAAGCCGCGTGCATTTCATTCTCACCATAAACACCACATAACACATAATGGGACAAGCCTCCATATACGCAAAGCATGCCTATTACCCAATTGACCCCTCCAACTTTCCAAGACGTCACTCACCTTTCGCAGCATATCCCAATTCACTCCAAAGAGTTGAGAGACCACCACCAGGATATTATCCTTTAACACCGCCCAGCACTTTTGGAAGAACCCCACAGAAAAAACCATCAAGTTCTAGTGACTTGTCGCCTTTTAGATTTTTCACCACTTCCCATACTTCACCTTCCTCAAACTCTCTTTTCATTCATTGTTTCTCCTCTACATCAATAAAATTGAATGACTGATCATTCATCTTTGGTCGCCATTGATACACTTCGCAATATAGTTGCTTATAAAATTCACAACATGGTCTTTTAGGACTTCTGGCTCCTCAGTCATATTTCCATTTACCACTAAAGATGTAAGTGTATTGTTGCGCCGGTGTGAATTTGCCATTCGACAAAAAAACTTTGTATTATTGTCACCCTCTTTCAGCCACAACGACCTTGATTTCTACCTCCAACTCACTTCTTCAAGGTATAAGCATCTCTCCAATTGTCAAGAGTGTTCTTCTCGCAGCAGAAATTTCTCCTCCGTTAAAGATCTTGTTTCTATGATCCGATCCAGCTCACCAATACCCCCCCTCCAACTCCTTCCGCTTTCTAACATCCCCAAAAAATCCTCATTCCATTTTAACAAATCTGCTTTTAAAGCCTTCAATTTTTGAGCCAATACATAGCTCGGATTGCCCTCATACATATAAGAACCCCACCACATCTTGACCTGCTCCTCAAATCCCTTTACATGCAACCACATATTTTCAAATCTAAAAGGCTTGCTACCCTTCTCACCACTCCACAATCCAGCAGCAAAAGAAAGTGATCAGATAATTCTCAAGGCATCTTTCTCTGTGAGACATCAGGGAACAGTTCCTCCCAATATGAAGAAAGCAAGAATCTATCAATTCTTGACCAAGTCCGACGGTTGGATCATGTGAAACTTCCTCCTACCATCGGAATATCCATGAGACCCTGCCCAAAAACAAAATCAGAAAATTCTACCATTGCTTGAGAATGTCTGGTTTCGCCGATTCTTTCACCTGGATGCCATACAACATTAAAATCACCCCCCCCCCCCCCCCCCCACACCATGGCATCTCCCATGTGGACATCAAACCAGCCAACTCAGCCCACAAGTTTCTATGTTCTACATCATCTTTAGGCCCATAAACCCCCGCAAACGCCCACTCTACATTTGCTATAACACTTTTGAAGCTACAAGCTACCACATAGCTCCCCACACACTCCTCTATACAACCAATCAGCATGCCTACACCCCCAGACACTACCAACCACCTCCCTACTAATCACCTCTATTTTGTCTCTTGCAAACATAATATATCAGCTTTCCACTCCCGTAATCACCCCCCAATTTTCATTCTCTTTTCGACCTTATTCATCCCTCACACATTCAATGTGATTATTTTTGGGTTAAAAACGTTTACCATCCCTCCCTTTTCCTGACATCCAGGATGACTGTCCTCCTTTCCCATCATAAATGAACGAACACTCCAACCGCTTTAACTCGCGACTTCCTCTAATGCCAAACTTTTCACTTACATCAATCACCAGCTCCGCCCTTCTCCCATCTCTTTTAGCTTCAATATCAGAGCAGAGAGCCATCATTTCTTCCTCATGACCATCACAGGATAGTCCCAACACATAGCCAAGGTCTTTCACTCTCTCAATCACCCACTCTGTAGGCATTGATGAATTCCTTTCCTGTTCCCCCACAGTTGCCAGAGATTCAATTTCCAAGATTGCATGTAATGCCTTTCAACTCCAGTAAATACCACCACTGCCTTGTCCTTCTCACCCTCAACCTCACCCAGATTTTCTTCCTCTCCAGTGATTACTAGTTCCCGTCCTCCAACCACACTTCCTGTATTCATTATTAGACGCTCACTATCTAGCCCGTGGACCAGCCCTCTTCCTTCTACTAATGGCAGTGTTCCACTGCCCTTATTGGTCCATTTCGGGTCTCCGGCAACCAATTGTGAGTCGTCAGCGAGGTCTGTGAGGAATAGTGCCTGCGTTTCCCGATTCAAAGGCTGACCCATACCACCTACGTCAGCGCTGATGGGTTCTGTTAAAAGGTATACACCCTTTTCAACCATCTCTGCTTTGATTCCAGAAGCACTCGCAACATCGACTCCTCCTGTCACCGCCTCTACTGCTCTTAAAGTTCCATCGTTGGGACTCCTTGAGTGGCCGATGATTCTGTCAGCGTTTTTCTGTGGCAGGTGCACTTCTCATCAGCTCTGGTGGCCTACTCCAGCTATTCTCCAGCGGTTCCTCAGTCGCCGATTGTTCCATCGAGCTACATTCCTCCACAACAGGCTCCAGAATACCATCGCAGGTCCTACACTCTGCACAAATTGCCTGGGCGGATTGGTCTGGTCCCTTTAATCTGAGTTTCAATTCCAGCGGCCTGCTCCGGCTACTCTCCGGTGGCAGTTGAGTTTCCCGGCCAACTTGTTTCACACGCCAATGGAACAGTCGCCTAGGTACTCACCTACGGCGATAAGTTTTCTTGAACCTCTGTATGGGTTAGGCTCTATTCTCCACTGGGTCTATTTTGGGCTGAATATGATCTAGCCCATCCTCCTTATTTTTTTTTTGATAAGTCGGTAGAATATATCAAAAGCGCAGAGGGGCACAACCCATAGTACACATGGAGTAAACAAAAAGGGCTAGAGGGGGGGAGAAGAAAGAGTGAAAATCATCAAAACTAATCACCCGTGGGGCAAGCCAGCCCGCTGTCCAGGTGAAAAGGGTAAAAAGAAAAAAATGGAGGAGCTCCTCACTAGACCTCGAAGAGTCCTCAAAACATCTATCATTGCGCTCCCTCCAAATACACCACATAATACAAAGAGGAACCATTTTCCAAACAACAGCGCTCCTTGTTCGACCACCCGACCACCAACTAGCAAAAACCTCCTTGACCGAGCTAGGCATAACCCAACATAAACCAAACTGGGCAAAAAAGGCATTCCACAAGGAACTCGCCGCCCCACAATGGAGAAGAAGATGATCAACCGACTCCCCATCCGACTCACATAACCAGCATCTGTTTTTTTTTTTTTGATAAGTCAGAAAGGAATTTTATTAAAAAGCGAAGGCGCCCCAAAAGTACATAGGATATATACAAGAGGAACTCCTAGGTAGAAAAAGAAAAGCGGGAAAGAAAATCCGCATAACTAAGAGACAAAGGAGACAAGTAAGCCGCAGTCCACGAATACAAGGAATACAACAAAGAGGCTAGAATCTCTTCCACAGAGCTTTCCAAGTCCTCAAAACACCTATTGTTTCTCTCCCTCCAAATAGACCAAAAAATACAAATAGGCACCATCTTCCAAACCACGGCACTCCTAGTCCTGCCAGAAGAACACCAGCAAGCACAC
This sequence comes from Carpinus fangiana, assembly GCA_006937295.1. Classification (NCBI taxonomy): domain Eukaryota; kingdom Viridiplantae; phylum Streptophyta; class Magnoliopsida; order Fagales; family Betulaceae; genus Carpinus; species Carpinus fangiana. Next base: position 7,535,761 of record CM017328.1, on the reverse strand, counting down.
AAATCCAAAACATTACTAGGCATAACCCAAGAAAGACCAAGCCGGTTAAGAATATTGCACCACAAAGCGTGGGCCACCTCACAATGAAGGAGTAAATGATCGATCAACTCTCCATCCTTCTTGCACATGAAGCATCTATTGATGACCACCACTAGTCGCTTCCTTAGATTATCTAAAGTAAGAATTTTCCCGAGTGCCGCCGACCACACAAAGAACGCAGCCCTAGGTGGAGACTTGGTCCTCCACACACTCTTCCAAGGGAAACCTCTCCCTTCCGCCCTAGATAAAGCTCTAAAGAAATCTTTGACTTTAAAAGTTCTTCTTTTGGAAGGAATCCACCACAATTTATCTTGAATCCCCCTTTGAATAGAGACAGACTACAATTTCTGAAAAAGAGCAGTGACGACATCCAACTCCCAATCATGAACTTCCCTACTAAAGATAACATTCCATTGAGGAACCCGATAGAAAGACTTGACCGCAAAAAAACCCTTGCGAGAAGGTACCCACCACAACTTGTCTTCCCCAACTCCTCTCAACTTACTTGAATACAAACATCTATAGAACGAGGCCACAACCTCCACCTCCCAATCATGAACCAGCCGAGAAAATTGGATGTTCCATTGTAAAGTACCATTTGACCGCTCCACATTATCCGCAATGGACGCCCCTCCTTGTCACTAGCAATGATGAACAAACCAGGAAATGCCTCTTTAAGGCTCTATCCCCACATTACCCACCATCCTTCTTATTATTCACTGGTATCTCTGAGCCCACCTTTTAATTAGTAACGAAGCCCATCTGCATACTTTCCCTCCAAGTTCCCCAGCCCATAGTAGTATCTCATTCAACGGCTGAATATTTTTTTTCCCAAACATGAACCGACTACATCTCTATATTTGGTAAGGCACGATCCCCAGGAGCAAACAACGGCGTCTTGTCCTTCGCACTTATTATTATTACAAATATGCATATAAATGTCATTTCCTAAAGTTTCTGTCCTCTAGTTTGATAGCACCAAAAGCTCCAATAAATAGTCACATGATATGCTTTAGAGACTTTGAAGGATAGCAGCAAGTAAATTTTCACAGATCAACTACCGTGAGGAATATCAGCAATTGCAATATCACATTTTTGTTTAATATTATAAGACAGAAATTAGAGCAACTGGAACAGAAAACAGTATACCAAATAAAATTATATCAAATAAACAAGTTCACATATAGAAATTTGTGCTACTTGGAGACACTAAATTCATTCAAAGGTCCACAGTAATCTAAATAAAAGTGATTAAATACCAAAACAAGAGGTGTTACATAAATCACCTATCTGAAGGGTCTCTCCCAGGCATTTCCACAAAAAGGTCCTGATCACATATAATCTGCAAAAATGTAAGCTTGCAGTCATGGAGTACTGTTTGACACACCCCAGAAAACTTGTCCAGGTACAAGGACACCTGCAGCAGACGGAAAACAACGAAATGACGAGATATGATCACAGAAAAAGGGCAACAACGATGAACAGAAACAACAAAGTCCACTGCTTCTAGGCCATAATAGCCCATTGCTTGAGTAAGCCTGCACAAACCCATTCTGCATTACTAAGGTAGGTTTCTTTATAACTTTTTGTAAGTCAGTTTTTTTTTTCTTTTTTAATTAACTCAAATGCCTTCAATTTTTTCTTTTTTTTTTTCATATGCATAGGTGTTGGTCTTCAACACACCTTCGTAGCTTATAAGAAAATGAAATACAATAAAAAGAAGGGAAACATATAAAAAAGCCCCCAAACTAACAGCCGTTTGCAAAAGAACCCCATAATGTTCAAAAGGTACTCAAGTAGCCCATCAAACTACATAGGTGTGTCAAAACAGTCCCATCTTTTTTTATATTCCTATAATGCCCCTAATCTTTTAAAAACTAAAATATAAAATAAATAACTAAAAAATTAATTTGTCAAAATAAAAATAAATAAATAAATGATCAAAGGGGTGGTTGCCAACTGAGCCAACCACAAGGTTTGATTTTGCATTTATTCATATTTTTTATACCATACGAGCTATTTGTAATTTAAGCCAACAATAGTGACTAATTTTTTATTCATTCCAAAAAAAAAAAAAAATTGTATTTATTCACCCCATGGTTTTTTTTTTTCTTTTCTAATTTATTTGTTGTTTAAAAAATAGTTTAGTTTATTATTTATTTTATGAACTTTTTTTTAGTTTTTAAAAGATTAGGGGTATTATAGAAATATAAAAAAAGATGGGACATTTTTTACACACAATAGTAGTTTGTTTGATGGACTACTTTAGTATCTTTTGAACATTATAGGGCTCTATCGCAAGCGGCTGTTAGTTTGGGGGGTTTTTTTATATTTTTCCCATAAAAAAAAAATTTAAAAACTTGGTAAGGCAGATCTCGAACATTTCAATAAAAATCCCAAAAGCTAAGATTGAGGAAGATAAGTACCTTCATGACTACATTCCATTTCTTTCCTATTAAAACAAACGCCTTGTACAAAACCAATTTGGCAATTCGAACACAATTTTAATTCAGCAATCCAACTGAAACCACGGTGCTGTAAAAATGGAGGTGAAACAATCACCAGCAAAAGGCGTCTTTTTGCGGTGTAAGAAAAACCTACATTAGTGTTTCACAAATAATGTGGCACTGCAAGAGTAATACAGGGAACTTATCTCAGAACTTCAAACTTGCCAGCTTGTTGCTCTGTGCATAAGGTCTGGTGTAGGTGTAATTTGAAAGTTCTTCAGAAATTCACAACTGTCTTAATTCCATGAACTTTCAGAGGACATCTTATATTGTGGATCCAGTTACATTATTTGATAAGTTTGTGACTTCTTCTCCTCAAAATATTGGACTTGGTGGATGAGTTGGCATTACTTAAATTCCTTGGAAATATAAGCTTTTACTAGATTTTGAGTGATGAAAACTACTATTGAATGTTCTTTAATGTAACCCTAAGTCTATCAACAAAAAGGGTTCTCAGAAAATAACAGGGCCTATGTTAGATTCAGCCTGTCTGACTGTAGAATCCTTACAAATGCACATATGCAACAAGGCAACAGAATTCTTACAAATGCATATATGCAACAATAAACATTAAAATTAACCAGAATGCATACCTCTGACTGTAGAATCCTTACAAATGCATATATGCAACAAGCCAACAGAATTCTTACAAATGCATATATGCAACAATAAACATTAAAATTAACCAGAATGCATACCAATTCAAAAACTTGACGAGGTTCAACTATGGACAACAGATCATAACACAAGAAGGCCAAACTGCTATTCAAACGTTTTGCCAAGCTCAACCCCTTCTTACATCGCTCATGCACTTCAGTTAGAAGGCAATCATACAACTGCATTATACATCGAAAAATAGCTTCTTTCAATTGCATTGGCGGGATGTCTTCATCTGTAGCACAAGTAAAATTATAATTATGAAAAAATTTCTCATTCAAAATTTAATCCAGATTATAAAGCTGAATCAAAAATATGATATCATGATTTAATGGCACCAACATAAACATTTGACAGAAATGTACCTAAAACAATATGAACAATTACGTGGGTTTCTTTCCTTAACAGAATAGTAGCTCCATAAAGTGTCCATCGATTGTCAAACATTGAAATGCTTATTACAAGATTCATTGGCATGCATTACAACTTTCAGTGAATGTCTAAAATGTACCTAAAACAATATGAACAGTTATGTGGGTTTCTTTCCTTAACAGAATAGTAGCTCCATAAAGTGTCCATCGATTGTCAAACATTGAAATGTTTATTACAAGATTCATTGGCATGAATTACAACTTTCAGTGAATGTCTTTTTTTTCGATAAGTAATGCAAATTAAATTAAAATCAGCATAAGGCGTCCTAATGTACACACACAATATACAAGAAAGGCACAACAAAACACCAACCCAACCCAAACAAAAGCCCCATAGAACATAAAAACCCTAGACACTTAATACTCAAAACCCACAATCTTATCCTCCCGATAATGCTCCTAGTCAAGGGCATAAAGGAAGGCCATAGTCTTTTCCTCTTGCCCCTTGGTGCTGAACCCCTCCATAGAGCAAAGCAAAGACCACTCCAAAGGATAGAACGGAGGAACACTACCCAAATCCTCATACATCCCTTCCCCAGGAACACTGTCCAGCGCCGGACCAGAATCAGCATGAGCTGCCAGAGAAGAGCTCGGCTCCAGGAAACCCCACCTGAGATAACCCACATCAACACAAACCTTCAACTACCTCTTCTCCTTGTTTTTGCACTTATAAAACATCATGGGCTTAGACAGCTTTTGGGGGAGTCTACCTACGCCTTCTGCGAAGATTGAATAGGGCTACCCCAAGACCCAACACTAGAAGGCCCAAGGCCCGCTTCAAGACCCAACACCAACCCAAGGCCCGTGTCCGCATAATCCACAATAGAGGATGAACTTGGCTTGACCCCACGAGGAAGAGGACCCCTCACGCCGGGCATCAGGACTCACCAATATGAGTACAAACCCCAACGAGTTCAGGTCTATGACCAGAACAGACTGTGAGCGCTGGATTGCCACTGGCGTGCCTCCGGTGAGAAAGAAAGTACACTGACGTAAACCAGAAAATCAAATTGGTAGGCAGCATAAAAAATCAAACCTAAGTTACAAAAATTATTGCTACATGGCCTGCAATACCCAAACAAATAAATGGATTTGCAGTGTGCGATCTTGTTCCATCACTCCTAATTCCATTTGTTTAAATAAATCTTCAAGAATCCATGTGGTATTCTTCAAAAATGAAAAGACACTAGCTCACAAACAAAAAAAGCTCCCCTCTCTCTCTTCTCGTTTCTATCTCTCCACCCCAACGGAGGTGCGTGTAGGCGCTGCTTGCTACGGCTCGGTTCCCTTTTTTATCTTGAAGCTCAGCTAATTGCTTTGAACCTTTTTGTTTTGATTGTGAGGGGTGTGGGCTATGTCTCCAAGCTCTTGGAGGTTGGTCCAGTCAGGTTGTAATGGAACGACGCTTCTCCATTGAAGCGAAAGCCTTTTGCTTGTCGACAAAGGAAGGGTTCGTAGGGGCAATTCTAGTGGGTCATCTATGTTCTGCTTGGTTGGTGGCTATGGTGGAAGAGGCAATTCAGTTAACGGTGAACAAAGATATCGTCAAGTCTTACTATGAGGATGCGAAGGTGTTGATGGTTCATGAAGGTGGTAACAATGCATGAAGGGTTTTGGAGGTGGTTGTCTACGCTTAGGGTGGACGGAAAGGGATCATCTGGCTCCCTGACGGCCACAATGGGCGGGACTAGCATCGGTTTGCAAGTGAGTTGTGGCAGATGTAGGAAAGTCTGGGTCTATGGCTTTTGAGGTTCCCTCTTCACCGGGGAAACAGACTAAGGTCGTTTTGGGAGATTCTTCTTCTAGATATCCTTCTAAATGTTCCTTTGTGGAGGTGCTACGATCGGCGTCAAGCTCCAAGGTGAAATCCATTGGGTTGAAGTCAATATCTATGTGTCTGCTTGATTTGTTCTGAGTGTCGACCTGTTTTGAGCGAACGTATGCGGAGATGAGCCGCATTTAGCGGTGGATTGCTTTGAGTTGGACAAGTTGGCGATTTTGGTCCAGCATAGTTTGCCAAAGAAGATGACTGTTTCAAACCCATCTTTGGCGGCGGCTGATTCAACGAAGAAGACGAAGGGCATTTCTGTAACAACCCAGATTTTATTAATATGATTTATGATGTATTGATTTAATTAGTTAGATTCAGATTTTAAGTGAAAGTTAGGAGGTGAGAATGATATTTTGGAGATATTATGGATTATTATGATATTTTAGATGATATCTTATATTAAATATCTTTTATAATATATTATAATATAAGATATTATATTATAATATATTATATTAAATATCTTTTATAGATATTTTATACTTTATAGAAAATTCCGAACATATCCTCAAATATCGCTTATAAATAGGCCGAAGCTCACAAATGTTTTTTCTTCAAAAATTCTTATCTTTCTCACGTATTAGAGTTTGGGAGAGAGGGAAAGTCAGTAATTGGGAATTTATGGGTAATGATCAATTGCAGCAGAATGAGTGTCGACAAGTAATTACCTTTGATAATTCATTCTTGTAATCTACTGTAAGTATTCTTACTTACTGAGTATGATATTGATATCCAATAATACGAATTCTTATGGTTTTATAACTTGTATGGCATTTTGATATATATATGATTCAACAATTATTTATATTATCGAGAATCAATTGACTCACTACTTCACAGTTTTGGTAGTGCTTGCAGGAATGGAAAGTCAAGGTAATTCATATTGAGATGAACAGATATTCCATGTTGGTGAAGTTTGTCTAGAGTTTAAATAGTCGGTTAGATTTGTATAAATGCCTTGTACGACATAGCTTCAGGTGTTTTTGTATAAAGAAAAGTATTTATGATGGTATTATTTTGCATTGATAATTTCACTTTTTCCGCTGTGTGAGATTATTTCAGCATAACACTCGAATTTATTTACAAGATTAAAAGTGGGATGTTACAATTTCCATCAATCAGTGAGTAAAGAAGCATCTAGGGCTTTTTCATTCTAAGTTGGGTTGGGTTCTTTTCGGGCTAGTCGAAGGCCATTTAGTTGGGCTGGACTTGATGCCCATAGGGAAGCAGGACAAGGCTATTTCGAATTTTCAGGAAGGCTTGAAGGGCTTCGGCTTTAGGTCCTCTCTTAAGTCCAAGTATGTTGGGCGTCATAAGAGTGGTTGGCGCTAGGGTTTGAAGCGGTCCACACGTCCATAAACAAAGGTCCGGCAGGGTACTCAGGCGTCTATGCCTAATGATTTCTACCATTATGGGTGTTTTCAGGCACCTTCTGTCAAAGCCGCTGATTTCTTTCTATTTCCTCCCAGGCCCACGAATGATGTTGCTAGATTGGATGGGGTTGTTCTGGGTTCTTGTTCGTGGGTGTCTGAACAAGCCATTAATGGGTCCAGTACAATCGTCGATCAACAAGGTTGTGTTGGGGATGGGTTCTTCGTCGGAGTCTCAGAGATTGATAAGGGCCCCGGTGCCGAGTGCGTCTACTCAGATTTCAACGATGAACGTCCCTAGTAGATCATTGGCCCTCACCAAAGCCAGTGAAGTTTTACCACTGCAAGTTTAAGGATTGTGGGGTCGTTAGGGTCTTTTAGGTCGTGTGAGGCGGAGGGGTTACTTGGGCTGCATTCTTCATCTAGCGCCAGAGGTATCTCTCTACCTTCGCCTAGGCCGGTGTTCTCCTCGTTTATGTCGGGATTGTCCTCTTCCTTCAGCCTGCATCCTCTTTAGTTTTCGGGTGATTTCTGTTGGCCCCCATTCCGGCGGCTTGTACCATCCTAAAGGAAGGTGAATCCTCAAGGGGGGAGGGGGGTGTTTCGACTAAGACAGGGAATTGAGAGAATGGAAAGGTGGGGTTGAGGGCTATTCTAAGTTTGTGCTTAGCGCAATGGGAGCCGCTCCCATTTTGGGGTTGCCTTTTGGGGGTGATGAGAAATCTTTTTCTGCTATTAAAGAGGGTCGGTTAAGGGCAGTAGCTCTAGTCAGGGTAAAGGCAGAACTAGAGCTTGTTCTACGGGTTTAGGGCTTTATTATTATTTTTTTTTTAAAAACATTCTCTTGTATACTTCATGTGTACTAGGGTTGCGCCCCTTTGCGCTTTTGATATGCAACATTACTTATCAAAAAAAAAAAAACTTTTCATAAGCCTTGTGTAGCAGTATTTTTCATAGCAATAGCTCCAAAATTTGGATACGATTTTTATGACCAATAACTTTTACTTCAGATAAACAACGCAGAAACGTGTTCATTAGCAAGAGGAATCATAGGAGATAGCATGAATAAGTTTCCTGCAATTTAAATATACCCGTGGGAAGACTATGATAGAAAAGACGAGTTTTCTCCAATGCCATTGACTTGACAATAAGCTCAAGGAAAAACCAAGCCATTGCCAAAACATCATCATATACTGGTCCCACACGGTAGCCTTTAGCCTGCACAATAAAGTTGTATTGTTCAAAAAAAGAAAAATATAGCAGAAAACAAATATACAAGGCCGATGTAATAATTTTAGCTCTAAAGCATACCTTGCAATCACCACACAGCATCCAAAATACAAAACAATTATTTATTGACGCAAGCAAGGTTGTCATCGCTTTGTTTTTGTATTAAAATAATAACATTGACAACAATTATGCAATCCAAATAAAAAATACTGATTATATGAAAACACATACTAAATATACAAGTAGCATGGAAAAATAGTATTTCCATTTTATACAAACAAACAAAAAAAAAAGTGGGGGCGGTGGATCTTAAGGACTTTAGACCAATAAGTCTTGTGGGGGTGGTGTATAAGCTTATCGCTAAAGTCTTAGTGGAGAGATTGAAAATGGTGTTGGCCAATATCATCTCAAAGTCTCAAAATGCTTTTGTCAAGGGGAGGCAAATCCTGGATTCGGTCCTTATAGGGAACGAGTGTATTGACAGTCGTTTGTGTTCTGGGATTCCGGGTTTGTTATTCAAGTTGGACCTTGAGAAGGCTTATGATCATGTGAATTGGGACTTCTTACTGCACATTCTTCATAAGTGTCGTTTTGGGGAGAAATGGAGAGACTGGATTGGGTTTTGTATCTCTATCGTTCGATATTCAGTCTTGGTTAATGGAGAACCAGCAGGTTATTTTAGTAGTTCTTGGAGGATTCGTCAAGGTGATCCACTTTCTCCTTTGCTTTTTGTTATTATCATGGAGGCGTTGAGTAGTACGATGGTGGAAGCAGAAGCTAGGGGGCTCGTTGCAGGGTTTTCTATAGGTCCTGCGCATAATCCTGGTTTTCGCGTTTCGCATTTGTTGTTTGCGGATGATACTTTGATTTTCTGTGATGCGGAAGAAGAAGAACTGCGCAATTTAAGATGTCTTTTTCTATGTTTTGAAGCTGCATCAGGGTTAAAGATAAATCTGTCAAAGTCCAAAATTGTTCCTATTGGGGAGGTGCAGAATATTGATTTGTTGCGAGTATTTTCGATTGTCGGTTGGTAGGTTTACACATGAAGTATTTGGGGCAGCCTTTGGGTGCGCACTACAAGGATAACACAATCTGGAACGGTATGATTGAGACCACGGAGAGGAGGCTGGCTGGGTGGAAATTGGGCTTTTTATCGAAAGGGGGAAGACTCGCTCTGATTAAGAGCACTCTCTCTAATCTTTCAACCTATTTGTTATCTCTTTTCCCCATTCCCTTGAGTGTGGCAAATAGGTTAGAGAAGTTGCAAAGGAATTTTTTATGGGGCGGTACCAATGAGGCGACTAAATTTCATTTAGTTAAGTGGTCTTTAATCTGCTCTCCTGTTAAGGATGGTGGTTTGGGGATTAGAAATTTGCGTCGGTTCAATCAAGCTTTATTGGGGAAGTGGTTATAGCATTATGCTACATAGAGGGAAGCTTATTGGAGGAAGGTCGTAGAGATAAAGTATGGAAGTATGGAAGTATGGAAGGAGACTGGTGTACCAAACAGGTTGAGAGGCCATTTGGTGTACGAGTTTGGAAGCATAGAAGAAGAGGGTGGGAGTTTTTTTCCAAGTTTATCAAATTTGAAGTTGGTGATGGCACCCAAATCAGGTTTTTGGCACGATGTTTGGTGTAGTGATCAACCTTTGAAGGAGACTTTTCCTGTATTGTTTCGTTTGCAAGGAACAAAGAGGCTTGGGTGAGTGATCATATGCAGATTATGAATGAGGAAGCACATTGGAATGTTCCTTTTTGTCGAGTGGCTCAGGATTGGGAAGTGGAGGTGATGGTGACTTTCTATGTGAAATTGTATGAGACTCGACGTCATGCTGGGGGGGTGGACTGTATTTGGTGGATCCCATCAAAGAGGAAGCTCTTTGAGGTACGATCCTTCTTCGGGGTGCTTACATCTTCTGCGGAGAGGTACAAGGTGGGGATCTATTCGTTCCCCTAGAAGAGTATTTGGAAGGTTAAAGTTCCAGTCAAAGTTAGTTTCTTTGCGTGGACAGCTGCCCTTGGACGGATTCTCACGGTGGATAATCTTCGAAAGAGAGGTTTAATCGTGGTGGATTGGTGTAGTATGTGCAAGCGGAGTAGGGAGTCAACTGATCATCTCCTTCATTGTGATGTGGCTTGTGCTCTATGGAGTGTTCTTTTTTCTCTTTTTGATGTGAAGTGGGTCATGAATGGTAGGGTCATTGATCTCCTTGCTTGTTGGAAAGGCCAAAGAGGTAATAAAATGGTGTTGGAGGTGTGGAGAATGGCCCATTTGTGCCTTATGTGGACTATTTGGAGGGAGAGGAATGGTCGTTGTTTCGAAGATAAGGAATTGACAATGGCAGAGATTAGCCATAGGTTTCTCACATTGTTATTCCAATGGGCGGGTGTCTTGAACATTCCTCAAGTTTCTTCGATGTCTCGATTTGTAGATTTTTGCTCTTACTTTTCTCTTTAAAGGGGTGTCTTTGTACACTCCTTGTGTACTTGGGTTGTGCCCCTCTGCGCTTTTCAATGATATGATAAGCACCACCGAATCTTTGGCTCGAAGGTTGCAGCATGCTCTAGCCACTTGAGATACGAGAGAAAAGAGAAATAATAGATTTTTCTCTTTTATTAATGTTAATGTTATTTGGGATGTAGATTGAAAGATCCTCTCTCTCTAGATTGAAAGCCTCTCTCTCTAGAAAGCCCTCTCCCGTTTCTATTTTTCTGCCCTAGCGGTAGCGCGTTAGGCGCTGCACGCTAGGGTCCAATGTGTTTTCTCATGGAGCATAGCTTCTCTTTCGAAGCTAAAACCTTCTGCCTTTCGGCAAAGGATGGGTGTTCTCTCTTTCATCTGGAGGAAAGGAGAAAAGGTTTCGTTGGGTTTATTTTCGTGAGCAACCAATGTTCGTTGTGGCTGGTGGATACGGTGGAGGCGGTGATTTTGTCTCAGTCGAAGGAGGATTTCGCCAAATCTTACCGTGAGGGAGATAAGGCTACAATGGTCCACGGGGGTGGTAATATGGCGGGTAGATTCTTGGAGGTGTTGATTTTCGCTGAGGGTGGTCATAAGGGTATTATCTGGCTTCTAAAGGGTTGTTATGGGAGGGGTTGGCGACGATTCGCGGGTGAGCTTCGGCAACTAGAGGCTGGTCAGATTAAGAAGACGGAGTTGGCGGCGAGTCCTTTGGAGGCTCCTTCTCCGGGTGTTATTGCCGGGAGATAATTCGTGGAGGTCCTTCGATTTACCCATGGCGTCGAGGCGAAAGCTCCAGAATTGAAGGTTTCTTTGTCTAGGCTCCTCAATCTGTTTTCAGTGCAGTCTTGTTTTGAGACGGGGTCTGCCCATGAGCTGCGATATGCCGTGGATTGCTCTGCGTTGGAAAGATTGCCATTGCCTCAGGCGGCGGCTGCTGCTTTGTGTTCGAAGAAGAAAAAGGATAATCTCGGCATTTCTGGGTTATTGAGAAACCTAGGGCAAATTCATGCTAAGTTGGATCGGGTCCTTGTTGGATTTGGTCGAGATTCCATGAGGTTGGGTCGGTTCCCTTTGCAGATCCGGGTTTGGATCCGGATAGGAATAAGGGTTTGAATCCGGGTATGGATTTGGGTTTGGATCCGGGTATGTTGTTGGGTTCGGATCGAGATTTGAATCTAGACAAGATTCTAGATTTGGATCGGGATTCGGATCCGGGTTTGGGTTTGGGCCTCTCCTTTAATTCGACATCCTTGGTGCCTGATTCTGTTGGAGTGCCTACGAGGGGGAGTGTGGGGACGTTGGTGTCCGAGGATGAGGGGAAGGCTGATCTGGTGTCTTCAAAGTTCTCGCCCGTGGTGGTTCTGGCGTCTTTGCCCAGTGACGTTGTTACTTCTGCGATGGGGAGCGAGGGTGGGGGTTCTTGCTTCCCCCTCTATCCCTCCGATGGAGGCTTTTGACTCTCCGACGATCGCCCTCAATCTCTTTGGGTACTGTTGGGGAGGGTAAGAACAATGGGTCTGCTGGGGAGGGATCTTCTCCGGGGGATTTTCTGTTACCGAAGTTCGACCCTGCTAAGTTCCCTTTGGTTTCCGAGGGTGGTCTGGAGCTGGGTGCTAGGGCTTCTTTGGATTCCGGCCTTGGGCCTTCCGATGATGGGTCTACCCGTGATGCATTGTTGTTGGTTCCTGGTCCTTCTCCTGCCTCGTCTTCTGCTTTGGCCTCCAGTGGCACCTCCGAGGCGCTTGCTGCCCCTACGATGGTGAGCGTGGGTCCGACAGAGTCTGAGGATGGGCATTTGGATTTGGATCCGGGTCTCTCCTGAGAAGTGTGTTGTAGGGGTCTCTCCTTTGGATTTTTGCACTTTTGACACCACTTCTGTTGAGCTAACCGATACCCAATTTGGGTTGATTGAGTGCCTGAGGGAAGAATTAAAGGTCAATGATACAACTAAGGTGGTTTTGAAGCATATTGAAGAGATTTTTCTTAGGGTGAATAAAGGTGTGCGTGATGGGGTGCTGCCCGCTGAGGAGGGGGAATCTGTTTTGGCGTTTCACTTTGAATAGATTGAGAAATTTTTAGGTGAAAAATTGGTCAAGCAACCTAGGTTTTAGGGCAAGAGAGAGAGAGCTCACAGGCCATCCCGGACAAGGAGGGGCAAGATCATTGTGATGTAGTGATCTGTTTGGGTTTGTGGGGGTTTTTTTGGGTGCTTTTTAGGATTCTTGGGTGGGTTTGTGGGGTTCTTTTTGTGGGTTTGCCTTGGGTTCTTTCTTGTACGGTTCTTTTTTCTCTTTTTCCTTTTTCAATAAAACTCCTTATTACTTATCAAAAAAATGTATTTCCATTTTATATTGATATAAATACTATATATTGACTTTGAAAACAATTATGCAATCTATATACAAAAGATTTGATTTTATGAAAAACAGAAACACACTAAATTCATAACATGGAAAAATAGTATTTCCATTTTATATCATGTTAGAATATTAATTTAAATTATTAAATCCACAAGGCAACCCCCAACCTAACAAAATTTCACCCTGTCAAAAATCCAATATGAAGACATTTATTCCTGGAACCCAGTTCCTTCAATTACAGTAACTTCCATGCTAAACTGTTCCCATCAACACAACATTCTGAACATATCCTCAGTGGAGGTTGACAGAACATTTTAACTTAGAAATCCTTTTTGCTCAGAACCATACACTTCTCCTACACACCGTACTGTATGGTTACAAGTTCTAATACTATACTCTTCTAGCACCTGAATACTGCAGATATTGATTTTGACAGTCCAGCTCTCGAGGGGGCACTCCATAGTATGATAATGGAGCGACCGAACTCTCCCTTGGGTTTTGGATCACAAATTATTAATGTGAAGCTAGGAATTGAAAGCCCTTCTGAACCTTAATTGATGGACATATTATTTTAGGTATACTAGAGTCATAGCTAGTTACTTGATTCTCTTACCAATTTAAAGTCTTTTACTATGAGCAGGAGCATTTTGTGATCATTACCAAGTCATGACCAGGTTGTGAAGCAACATTTATCTTCTTTAAGCGCCACTTTCAATTTCCTAGTTGCAATATACAGGATATATAGGACACAAAATGCTGTGGAAAAGGAAAAACCAAGGATTTTTTTTTTTATAATTTCAAAGGAAGACACAATTTTAAATAAATAACAAAAGTTATAATGATAATGATGACCATGTGCTAACAATTCGTAAATGATAACAACCAGTGGGATAGACTTACCTTACTTCGAGCCAAGCTTCCCCATACAGTGGACAAACCAGGATATACTGGTGGTTGACGACCCCCAAAATCATCAAAAGCATAATCTACATAGTTAACTAGAAAATGGTTTCTTTCAGCATCATCAACTGACTCCTGTTGCACCCTGCCAAGAAAAGAACTTAAACATCAAACACTAAACTGGACATGCAATCATAGAGTTTGAGGGAAAAAACACACATACAAAAAATACTGGTCAGAGATGAAAATAATATCAACTGAACAAAAGTAAAGTCTGAGACTCTGTTTTACATATTCAGCAATTAAAAACACATGCAAAAACCATAAATGTATGCCAACTAGTCAAAATAAAAAGAATTACAGAAGGGTTTGCGTTCAGCAGCAGTTCAGAATCGGGAGGGGAGGGCGCTGGAGGTCACGCAAGGCTTGCGTCTGGAGTTAGTGCAAGACATGAGAGAATGTGAGGATTCAGACCAGCGCCGGGGGCAGAGATCGCCGGAGATGGCACAGACGGGGTCGACGGAGACTCTTAGCTCTGGGCACGGCTTGGTGGAAGTCCAGAACCGGGAAGGGAGGTCGCCGGAGCTTTTGCATTCCGTGCGAAATGAGCTCGTTATGAGCCATGTTTCGCCGGAGATAGAACAGAGTGGGCCGAGGGTTCATTTTCGAGCTGGGCATGGGAGACAGGCTACTGACGATGGCTCGGGTATGGTTTCTGCTGCGTCTCTGGTTGCTGGAGGGGGGTCTTTGCCTGAGATTTCCCAGTTGGGGGATCTACCAGTAATCCTAGGGTCCTATGTGAATATGGCGGAGGGGGAGAAGATTGGGGGGGTGACTCCTCTGGATGAGGTGGATACAGCGGTTATTTTGAGGGTGATGCAGGATTTGTTGTCGGGGAAGGAGGAGTCGCCAGCAGCCAGGGAGCTCCATCTGGCGCTTGAAGTTAGTGGGATAGCGGGTCTTTCTTGTGATGGGCAGATGAGGAAACTGGCTGGGGTCTTGGGTCAGATTATAGCCAAAAAATATGGGATAGAAGAGGAACAGCTGTGTGGGTTTTTTGAAGGGGACATCAACCAGGTGAGGGGCTCTATGTGTGTTAATGATGCTTAAAATTTTATCCTGGAATGTGAGAGGGCTTAATGAGGGGGAAAAGAGATGGAGGGTAAGAAACTTGTTGAGTCATTGGAAGGTGGATATTGTATGCTTGCAAGAGACTAAGATCTCTTGGTTTACTCCTAATCTAGTGCATAGTTTGTGGAGATGTCCCTATGTAGAGTGGTGTTCTGTGGCTGCGGAGGGGGCGTCAGGAGGCATTTTGCTGATGTGGGACCGTAGGGTGGTCTCTAAATTGGATGTTTGTGTAGGCTCTCATGTGGTTGCTTGCTGTTTCAGAAATGTGATAGACGGCTTGGTGTGGGCTTTTGCAGGGGTCTATGGGCCGTGCCGGAATAATTTGAGAAAGAGATTATGGGAGGAATTGGCAGGGCTTATGAGTTTTTGGGATATGCCTTGGTGCATTGGGGGAGATTTTAATGTTACCCTTTATCATTGTGAGAGGTCTGGGGGTGTTAGGAGGAGGCGGGCAGTGGCTGACTTTGCTGAGTTCTTAGCGGAGCAAGGTCTTATGAATCTCCCCATGGTGGGAGGGGTTTCCACTTGGTCTAACAGGTCTTCTTGGTCTAGACTGGACAGGTTTTTGGTTTCCACGGAGTGGGATCTTCTTTTCCCTGACATGATACAGAAGAAGCTCACTCGAGTGTGCTCGGACCACGCGCCTATTATGCTTGGTGGGGGTTCCCGTCAGGATGGTAAGCGCCCTTTTAAATTTGAGAATATGTGGCTCAAAGAAGTGGGGTTTGTGGATAAAGTTAAAAGCTGGTGGGGATCCTTCTCTTTTCGAGGCTCTCCAAGCTTTATTTTGGCGAAAAAACTTAGAGCTTTAAAGGGGGAAATCAAGAGGTGGAGCATTGAGGAGTTTGGTAGTGTGGAGGCTAGAATTAAAAATTGGGAGGAGGAACTAAAGGTGCTGGACAGATTTGAGGAAGATAGAGGTCTTTCGGAGGAGGAGGCGGAGAGAAGAAGGGTTGTGGCTACAAATTTGGAAGCTTCTCTTTTACAAGAGGAGATTAGCTGGAGACAGAAATCTAGGGTGAGATGGTTGAAGGAGGGAGATAAATGCACCAAGTACTTTCATCAGGTGGCCAATGCCAACCGTAGGAACAATGCCATTGAGTCATTGCTTGTGAATGGCTCTCCTACCGAGGATGTCACGATCATTCGAAATCACATAGTTGGGTATTATGAAGCCTTATTTACAGAGCCGTTGGATTGGAGGCCGCGGTTGGATAATCTTGAATTTGACAGTTTGAATGAGGATGAAGCTGCCAGTTTGGAAGCATCTTTTGAGGAAAAGGAGGTGTGGGAGGTGGTTAAAGGGATGGATAGAGATAAGGCCCCAGGTCCAGATGGGTTTACTCTGGCATTTTTCCAGGATTGTTGGGGAGTCGTGAAGGAGGATTTCATGGCGGTTTTTGCGGAGTTCCATGCCAGAGGTAAATTTGTGAAAAGCATTAATTCCACTTTTATTTCGCTTATTCCTAAGATTCATGGGGCCAAGGAAATCAAAGACTACCGTCCTATTAGTCTGGTGGGTGCCATTTACAAGATCATTGCCAAGGTCCTAGCTAATCGAATGAGAAAAGTTATGGATAGGATCATTTCTAAGTCTCAAAATGCGTTTGTTAAAGGAAGACAGATTTTAGACTCAGTTCTTGTTGCAAATGAATGCTTGGATAGTAGGCTTAAATCTGGAGATCCGGGCGTGTTGTGCAAGTTGGACATGGAAAAGGCATATGACCATGTTGATTGGAATTTTCTTCTTTACCTTTTGAGGAGGTGTGGGTTTGGGGAGAGGTGGTGTGGGTGGATCACTCATTGCATTTCGACTGTCCGTTTTTCAGTTTTGATCAATGGTGTGCCTTCTGGTTTCTTTGGGAGCTCTCGGGGGGTGCGGCAAGGAGATCCTCTCTCTCCCTTTCTCTTTGTCTTGCTGATGGAGGCATTTAGTAGGATGCTTGGTGCTTTTATTTCGAGAGGGCTGATTTCGGGGTTCACAGTGGGCGCAAGAGAGCCGAATCAGGTTAATGTGTCTCATCTTTTATTTGCAGATGACACCCTAGTTTTTTGTGGGGCCGATGAGAGCCAAATCAGGCACGTAGGAGCTCTCCTCGTTTGCTTTGAAGCGGCTGCAGGGCTCAAGGTAAATATGTCTAAGTCTGCTTTGATTCCGGTTGGCTCGCAGGGTGAGGTGGGCCAGCTAGCTGAAGTGTTGGGGTGTGGTGTTGGTGACTTGCCTTTGAAGTATTTGGGCCTTCCTCTAGGGGCTTCTTTCAAACTTAAAGAGATGTGGGCAGATTTGGAGGATTTGATGGCAAGACGGTTGGCTCCTTGGAAAAGGTTGTATCTTTCCAAGGGAGCTAGAGTTACATTGATTAAAAGCACACTATCAAATTTGCCTACTTATATGATGTCGTTATTCCCTATTCCGGCGCATGTAGCAAAGCGGATTGAGAAGATTCAAAGGGACTTCCTTTGGGGGGGTATGAATGATGAGGCCAAATTCCACTTGGTTGATTGGGCAAAAGTGTGCTCTCCCATTGATGAGGGTGGGCTTGGTATCCGGAGTTTGAGGAGATTCAATCAAGCTCTCTTGGGCAAGTGGATTTGGCGTTTTGCTCATGAAGAGGGGGCTTGGTGGAGGTCGGTTTTGGTTGCCAAGTATGGATTGGTGTGGGGTGGTTGGCATACCGGTGCCATTGCAGGGGCGCATGGAGTGGGGCTTTGGAAATATATTAGCATGGGGTGGCAAACTTTCAAGAGTCACATTAGGTTTGACCCGGGGGATGGCTCTCGGATTCGGTTTTGGGAGGATGTTTGGTGTAGGGATAGCCCTCTTAGAATGGCCTTCCCTGGGTTGTTCAATATTGCCAGGTTCAAGGAAGCGTCTATTGCAGATAATGTGGAGAGATCAAATGGTATTATTCATTGGAATGTTCAATTCACTCGTTTGATCCATGATTGGGAGGTGGAGGTTTTAGCTTCTTTTTATCGGTGCTTGTACTCTTGCAAGTTAAGAGAGGATGGAAGGGATAAGATGTGGTGGATGCCCTCTCGTAAGGGGAACTTCGAGGTGAGGACCTTTTATCTAGCCCTCTCGGCTAATGGGCATAGTGCTTTTCCTTGGAAGAGCATATGGAGAACAAAGGCTCCTCCAAGAGTTGTGTTTTTTGTTTGGACGGCTATGAGGGGCAAGACCCTCACTTTGGACAACCTTAGAAGGAGGGGGATGGTGGTGGTGAATAGATGTTGGCTTTGTGAGTCGGATGGGGAGTCGGTTGACCACCTCTTTCTTCATTGTGGGGCTGCAAGGACTCTTTGGAACTCCTTCCTCACCAGATTTGGGCTTTGCTGGGTTATGCCTAGCACAATAAAAGATCTTTATGCCAGCTGGTGGACGGGTGGTCGTGCGAGAAGTGCGGTTGTTTGGAAAATGGTTCCCCTGTGTATTATGTGGTGCATTTGGAGGGAGCGCAACGATAGGTGCTTTGAGGACAAGTCGAGGACTCAGGGGGAACTTATCCATTTGTTTTATTTTACTCTTTTCACTTGGACTATGGGGTGGTTGGCCCCTCGAGTGATTAGCTTTTCTGATTTTCTTTCTTTCTTTTCCCCTCCCCCCTAATCCTTTGTATACCTCCAGTGTACCAAGGGTTGCGCCCCTTAGCGCTTTCTTAATATATTGACTTTTTCAAAAAAAAAATAAAAAGAATTACAGAAGAAGACAAGCTTCATACAAGATTATGAAGATATTGAGTATGCTTCATACAAGATCATTGATTGAACATCAGCACTCAATGTTCCTCATAATTTTCTTAGCATATATCTATTTAGTGGTATGCATCATTGATTTCAATGATCTCAGATTTGCCTCTGACAAATGCCTGTACTTCTCTGAACCGTACATAATAGATTATAATTCTGGCCCATGTATTATTATTAACCATAATTAGAAAACATACCGAGTGACAATATTAACCATGGCTCTGAACGCCGCAACCTGAAAGCAATAATAAAAGCAAAAAATGAGATGGCAAAACACAGCAAAGAGCCAAGTGAGTAAAGAAGCTAAATTCTTGTCACTCAGGCAAATAACCAGCACAAGAAAATCAGGACCTTAAATTCATGAACAAGAAAGATAAATAATAAAAAGAACTAATATAAATTTGTTTGAGAACCTGGAGTGTTTCTCCACCATTGCCTATAAGATGGAGAAGCATATTCAAAATTGGGTGAAGAAACTGAAGCAAAGCTGTGGAATCAACATTCTTCAAACTATTAATAGCCTGCACAGAAAATCACTATGTATTGGAATCAAGCCTTTTGATAAAGCCTGTCAACTTCTATACACACACACACACACACGCATATATGGCATCTGTATCTGTTCGTTATAAAACTTGGCTGTCATGTAATGGCACAACTACTCTAGTCAGACCCAAGCCACTGATAGGTGACACAGACTTGGATCACGAGCAGTTAATCGCTTTGAAAGCATGTCCCTAGTCATTCACCAGATTCTAGTTCCTGTCTCCTTACAACTCAAAAAACACACAGGCATGGACATATAGAACAGATTCCATAAGCCTTTTGATGTATACAGTACTTGTGAAACATATTTTTTTTTTGATAAGTCAGTAGAATTTATATCAAAAAGCGCAAATTTAAAGGGGGCGCCACCCACTTATACAAAGAGTTTAACTAAGAACGCCAAAGTGCACCCAAAGAAGACCTAAGCTCACTAAGAGCACCCACAAGAACCAAAAGCAACAACCCAAAGCAACACCCTACAAACAACCCACAGAATCAAACCATACACCCCCTGCAAACCCAACAAAACCCCTACAATCCCCACATAATCAACCCCAACTCCTCGCAACCCTAACCCCAATCCTTGTCCCCAAAATAGACGGAACACTTGTGAAACATATTATGACTCAAGTAATTGGTTTTCGCACAACTAGAATATTCAAAAGTACATTCACCAACACCATATTTCTATTTGTCATATTAATTAAACAAAATCATTATCTTCCAAAAAATAACAGCATATTAGTTTTTTTTTTTTTTTTTTAAATCTTAATATTATTTACCAACATTTACAATACAATTTGACACAATTCAATTTCATGCCACATAATTCCTGAAGAATCAAAAGTTACAATATCTTAAGTGCACCGCCAACTCTCCACTTCATGGTTGACAACTTAAGAATCACATACCAGAGAGATTAAGCAGGGAGCGTCATACAGTGCCATGAGATTTTACAAGAACCTATGCTCAAAGTTCATTTCTAAAGCTGTCTGACTCCTTTAAAGGAAGGAGGGGATCAGAAGAACCACTATTTGTAGAGAATCACTTATTGATTTGTTTTCCATGAAAGGGAATGTCTTCCCAGGAACCATGGGATGCCCTCTCAATCAATTGTCCTAGCTTTGAGGAAACCCTCTATAATTGATGGAAATTATTGCTCCCTGTGTCCTTCTATACCACCCTTTTTCCCTAAAAGGTATGCACTTCTTAGTACACTGTCATTCCATAAGTGGATCTTTATTTGGTAGCCCAGAAAGGCACACCAAATGGGAGTATGCTTTTTTGGTCTTCACACCAAACGTTTTGGGAATCAAAACTCAAACAGGTCTCTGCAGGTCTCTGCAAGGCCTTCCAAAGGGCTAGAATCACATTTTTTATATTCTTTTTTTCTTTTTTGTGAGTAACTTTTTCAATATTCTTCAAACCTTCTTGGTAGGGAATTTAGGGGCCATCCAAGAAATAGGCAGTAGAACTGTGGGTCCCAAAAACGTATTTTAGGGCCTGTGTTGGAATCCAAGGGCTATTTAGTCTTTTTACGGCCTCTAAACGGCCCATTAGGTTTTGTGCAGACATTTTGGGACCTGATCAAGAACTAAAGAGCCCAAAATAGCCCACGCAGCTGCATTTTGAATCCCAACCCACTGAAACCTCAAACTAATTTGGAGTGTTCACCCAGACTTACAAAGATACTGATCTGGATTGTTTTCTACTCAATTAAAATGTTGAATTGGAGAAGCAGGGACAACAACCTTTTCAAGCCTGGCTTCTCTGTGTCGGTTCATGTACCTTTGTATTTAAGTTATTCACATAAGCGTTAATTAAGGAATTTCATTTTGGAACAATGTGGCGTAAGGAATACATTTTTAAAATTAAAAAGAAAATGGGGGGGGAGATTTTTAGAAAGACAATATTATGATGAAAACAAAAAGGCTAAACTACTAAAAAGTTAAAGCATACATTAGAACAATACCTCCAAAAGTTCAGAACCCCAAGGTGGGCTTGTTCGCAGAGTGTGCCTGTCGTATTCTAGAAAAAAGTCTCTAATGCGCTCATTGACAGGGTATAAAGACGAACAAAGTCTTAACCGCAGTTTAAAGACATTTTTCCCGTCTTCCAGATAATCCAGCCTCTCCTGAAACAAAAAAAGGAACATAAAATGGCAATGTCAGGTCAGAAAATATCTAAATGCTGAATCACAATGTAGTCATTAATTCCAGATAACTATTATAACAAATAATCTACTAACAGTTTTGCAGCAAGACGTTTGGAGGGAGAAGAGGAGGCTACTGAATTATTCAGCTTATTATTAACCTAATACAAACATCCTAATATATATGATTAGGAAAATATCACAATACCAAACTACCCTCAAACCATAATGACTTAGTAACCCTAATAACTCTTCTAACACTCCCCCTCAAGCTGGATCATGTAAATCATATAAATTTGCTTGGAAGAAACAAGCAAACGAAAAACACATAGAAAACATACTCTAACACTCTCCCTCAAGCTGGAACAGCTTCGAGCACACAATACAAAGACTGATAAAAAAGAATAAGAAAATTTACTAAAACTTCAACGACAGTCGAAAACTCGTCCGCAATTGCAACGAGTAGTCGAATCTCGCCATAAAACACCAAGGTCGACAAGATCGCACCGCAAAACACCAAGGCCGGTAGAATCTCACCATAAAACAACAACTGGTCAAAAACCACCACACAACACCAAGGCCAGTCGAATCTTGATAACTAACAACCAACAACCAAGATTTGATTGGATCTCACCACAAAACACCAAGGCTGGTCGGATGTCATCGCAAAACACCAAGGCCGATAGAATCTTGTCGGAAACAACTAACCAGTCGAAAACCACCGCAATTGCTGGAAACACCTTAGAACACCACAGAGGTCGACGGAGAACTCAAAAAACACCATTAAACGCTACAAATATACTGGAAACGTGCCACAAAGGATTGGACAGCACCGGAAAACACCACAAAAGGGTGCCGGAGACTTAGAAATTGCCAAGATTTTCCAGATTTCATTGGAAAACCACCTAGCGCCATTGCACAAGGCACAACGACAACCAATCACCGTGAAAACGCACGGTAAACGAATTTTTTCCCTTTTTCTTCCACCGGAGATTTTTTTCCCGGTAACTATAGACTATATTCAGCTCTTTTAGAGCTTTATGAAGGTACTGCCCATGTGGGCCCACACGGGTGGTGCTGCCACCAATGAGAGAACCAAACAAAGGATTAACCAAGAATCGAAACACGCTCTAATACCAAGAGGTTTGCAGCAAGAAGTTTAGAGGGAGAAGATGAGGTTGCTGTATTATTCAGCTTATTATTAACCTAATACAAACATCATAATATATAGGATTATGGAAATATCACAATGACCAAACTACCCTCAAATCTTGGTTGTTGGTTATTAGTTATCAAGATCCAGCCGGCCTTGGTGGTGTGCGGTGATTTCCAACCGGTTGTTGTTTTCTGACAAGATTCTACCAGCCTTGGTGTTTTTCCGCGAGATCTGACTTCGAGTATTGTAGTTTCCGGCAAGTGTTCTATAGGATTATGGAAATATCACAATGACCAAACTACCCTCAAATCTTGGTTGTTGGTTATTAGTTATCGAGATCCAGCCGGCCGTGGTGGTGTGCGGTGATTTCCAACCGGTTGTTGTTTTCCGACAAGATTCTACCAGCCTTGGTGTTTTTCCGCGAGATCTGACTTCAAGTATTGCAGTTTCCGGCAAGTGTTCGACCGGCATTGAAGTTTTAGCAAATTTTCTTGTTATTTTTATGGGTCTATGTATTGTGTGCTGCAAGCTGTTCCATCTTGAGGGAGAGTGTTAGAGTATGTTTTTCTATGTGTTTTTCATTTGCTTGTTTCTTCCAAGCTGGATTTATATGATTTATATGATCCAGCTTGAGGGGGAGTGTTACAAGAGTTATTAGGATTAGTGAGTCAATAGGGTTTGAGGGTAGTTTGGTCATTTTGATATTTCCCTAATCCTATATATTAGGATGTTTGTATTAGGTTAAGAACAAGTTGAATAATACAACAGCCGCCTCTTCTCCCTCTAAACTTCTTGCTACAAACCTATTAACACTCCTAAAATATTATTGAAAAAAGAAAGAAAACTAATTAAGGAAACAAAAAAAAATGCACAATAGAAAAGGTTCTGTGAAGCATACGCTTCCTGTGTCCTGGAGATAATGTGGAACCAACTCTCTCATAATTGGCAAAGAAATCAAACAAGAATGAAACCCGAATAAATTTTGAGAGAGAGTGAGGGAGAGAGAGATTCAACAATCAAGTGTCTACTTACAAATAATCAACTAGTGCTCAGTTACATTTGCACCCAAAATATTATTGAAATAATAAAGAAAATTAATTAAGGCAAAAATATATATATTGCACATTAGAAAAGGTTTTGTGAAGCATACCCTTCCTGTGTCCTGGACATAATGTGGAACCAACTCCCTCATAATTGGCAAAGAAATTTCAGATCGCAACCTGAATTGAACCATGACCATTTCAGAATAGCCTTTGATCAGAAATGATACTTGAACTAAAACTAAAATTTTGAACCTAAGAAAATAAAATGGTTGCCAGATCAAAACAAGATCACATTATGCAGAGCCCTTTTCCACAATTTTCAAGGAATAAACTAAAAAAGAGTGCATCCAAAGCATAAATATGTTTACGATGATGTACTGAACAAAGTTTAACACCAAATATAATTTAAAGAGGGAAATCAATTCCACTAGAGAGAATCCACTTGTGAAAATTCACATTTTATCAGTTCCATTCCAAGCATGCCAGCAGCACCTTATCAATTGGCCCCATGGCTTACATTTTTGCTTCTCATGGAAGGTTGAGATTACTTTATCAGGGAGCAACCTTCATTGTAGAATAATGTCACACGTACTCCATTGAAGATGTTATGAGATGAATATCAATTCAGCTCTAACTTGAACTCTAATTCCCTCTCTTTCTTTTACCCAACTCAAATAAAAGAAAAATATAAAAATCTGATTCATTCCTACCATAATAGAATCCTTTTTGCGCAACGAAAGCAAAAAAGAAAGGTATATCCAAAGGTCTAGAAGAATCAAAGAAGACATGAGATAGAGAATCACAAATCAGTGTGTTTTCTACATAAATAAGTTGGGGGAGAGAGAAAGAGAGAAAAGGGGGGAGGAGGGGACAAAACCACATCCAGACCATTGTCTTGAATTGGCAGCAGCTGCTCCTTATCTCCCTCCAATTGACTTGATAAAATCTTGTTTTTTTTAGTCCAAAGCATAATAATATGAACATAGAAAATAGTCAATTTCTAACCAGCAGACAAAACCTCCTAACTTGTTTCTGAATACAACCCCCTATGTGAGTCCCCGGTCATTAACTTTTTACGAATGTTTCTTTTAAGTAATCGAAATAGCATTAAAAGCAAAAAAACACAAACCAAGTATACAAGAAGTATACATGAGAAACATCTTACTAGAAGAAAGCTTACGTTCCACTGATGGGAGCCACTAGAAAGCTTCAAATGAACCGCTACAGAAACATGTTTAACGCAAGCAATACTATATAAATCAAAAAAAGCTTCCTTAAGGGCATGACCCCCACACCATAGGTCAAGCCAAAATTTAATATTAGAACCATCTCCCACCTCAAATCTAGTATGACTAAAAAACACCCCCCAACACGTCCTAATACAACCCAAGAATCTCATTAGACACCACCCACTGACAAGCTCCCATATTTAGAATTCACCACAACTCTCCACCAAGCCTCTCTCATGCTTATAGCGACATAAGCATTTTCCTAAAAGAGCACAATTGAACACGTACAAGTTTTGAACCCCCAACCCTCCCTCAATGATCGGATAATAAACCTTACACCAACTTACCAAGTGAAATTTGAAATCTATAACCCACCCCATAAGAAATCTTGTTGTACCTTCTTTATGTGGTTTGCAACACTTGCAGAGAGAGGGAAAAGAGACATGAAATACATAGGCAAATTATAAAGGAAGCTATTAATTAAGGTAACCCTACCAAATAAAGCTCTCTCTTCCTCCCAACCATCAAGGACACGCAACTCATTCAATAGAGTTTTTTATGGGTCTCCACATTACCAAACACCTACTCATTCCAGAATCTTAAATCAGCTTTCAAGGCCTTAAATTTACAAGCCAAAATAAAGCTTGGGGAGCCTTGAATGCGATAAGAATAGCACCACTGCCTCACCCTGTCCACAAAGACTTCGGCCTTTAACCTAACATTCTCAAAATTAAAAGATCTTTTGCCACCCTAAATATCACCACAATCAAGGACAATGTGGAAATGGTCTGAGCACACAATCTAGGCAACCTTTCTAATATAAAAACGGAAACTTCACTTCTCACTCTGGAGAGATAAGAAACCTACCAATTATTGACCAAAGAAGGAGAATCATGATTGTTTGACCACATACATGTCTCTCTCTCTCTCTCTCTCTCTCTCTCTCTCTCTCTCTCTCTCTCTCCCAATTATTGACCAAAGAAGGGGAATCATGATTGTTTGACCACATGCATGTCCCCCCCCCACCCCTCTCTCTCTCCCCCAACACCTCTATGGAAGGGGAAGAGGAAAGAAAAAAATCAAGCGATGGAACCATCTTACCCCTCTTAGCAACAAAAGCCCACTCTGAGTTTGCCAAAAAAGTGCCTAAACTAGGGGAAAACACTGCATCAGAAGATATAGGAACTAACTTGGCCCTCAAAGCCACATTTCTCAAGCAAACAGAATCAGACTTCATACCAAGCATGAGGTACAAAGGCAACAGTCCTAACGTGGCCTGATGTACGAGGAGGAGCTCACTCCACCATCACACCCGGCACCGAAGGTCAAACCTGCAACTGCACCACCCTACCTACCACCTCCATGAAGGTACTTCCAGTGGGCTAGCATAAGGGAAAACTTCTGCTACCTTTGCCAATAGGGAGACCAAAGAAAGACATCACCTTTCTCATCTCAGCAATAAATCTACTCCATCCCCTCCCTTCTCGCCCCTCTAGGATTACGATAAGGCCTCTCAGACAGCCACTACCAAACTACACCACCACCGGAAACCAGCCAGACCTATTAGAGCATCTCTAAGCAATGAACACCGTGTTTCCATCCCTTGACGATTTGAAAAACTCAGCCACCTCTATCCTTCGAACCAACTCCTCAGTCAAGTTCAACAGCCAAACAACACCCAGCTTACACAACAATATTGCCCAGGTAACCCCACAGCTCCTTTCAACCAAACAAGGAACTGAACACCCCTCTACTACTAAGAGCTCAAAGGCTTTAGCCGATACATAAAACCAGCTCAAGAAACCCATCCCTCTACTACTGAGAGCTCAAAGGCTTTAGCCGATACATAAAACCAGCTCAAGAAACCCATAGTAGACAAGCAAAACCAAAGGCTCCAACCAAGCCAACATCAAAGAGCAAACACAAACAAAAGAAGATGTCGACACATGCCTACACGCGCCAACAAGAGGGAGAAAAGAGAAAAAGAGAGAGAGATAACACACAAGGAAGACGATGGGGATTCCAAATTACCAAATGCAAAAGCAATCTGCCTGTGGGAAATTAGAACCAAATAATTTTTTTGATAAGTAGAAATTAGCACCAAATATTTAAGACACCTTGAACATTTTTTTTGATAAATAAGTAATTCATTGAAAAGCGCAAGACATCTCGAACATTAAAGAAAGAAGAAGAAGAAGAAGAAGAAGAAAAGCAGCCAAAGACCATCCAGTCAGAAAGCGAATACAAGAAAAACAAATCAATTCATTGAGAAAAGACGCTTAAATATTCGAAATTTTACAAATGTTTCTAATTCCAGCGTAAATACAGTTAATTCAAAGAGTTAATAGCTCTACAGGTATAGCTAATCATTTGGTATCAATTCGGATCTAGTTCACTATGACATGGTAATGCATCAAACTTAGACAAACAAGATATGGTCAAAGGTATCACTTTTGGCCAACACAAAGGCAAGGTCTATCATTCCATGTGGCTACCCAGTAACTTGAAGGAAGAGCCCTCAATAGCAGACAACAATAAGCAGCCACCATTGTCATGAAGATTAACATCCCACCACAGGCATGAGACACTTAATGTAAGCAAAACTTCTGGTCACAGAATTACTAAAACTACAGCAGCCAAATAGAACAAATAAACGACAAGTTGAATTCTACTAGCTACAAGGACAAAGAAGGAAGAAAGATCAGTTTATACATACTGGGCATGTGTAGATAATGGAAGTGACGCATATCCAACTACAACCTGGAAAAGTAATGGTCAAAATGATTAATTCAAAGGAGTGGATATGGTAATACTGAAGCAAACCCACAAGACATGCTATTACAATACAAAAACAAGCAAAGAAGATACAATAAAATCAAGCATTATTCTGAGAGAAAAAGACACAAGCAAACATACAGGCTTTGGAGCTTCTAGTTTTGTCTGAAGATCAATATGGAAGAATGTGAATAAAAGGTGATGTGTTGGCGTCCAGATAGCAGGGAGGGAAAGTTTGATCTCATCATGGTAACAGGCCACCCTAGTCCCAATAGCGACTTGTGTGTTAGCCCACCTCTGAAGGGAAGCACCTGGCTCCCTCGGATACATGGCCTAGTCAAAATAGTTGCACATGTGAAACAAGATGAAGTTCAGAAAGAACACTGCTTTGAAAATATAAATCAAGGCATTTACCTCTAAAGGCTGTCTACGAACATCAGCATCATCCTCTCTTAATTCAACCCGTATGAACAAATTTCTCTTCCGACTTAAACTAACTGTCAAGGGATATACATATAGACAATGAAAAAGCTGCAGGAAAGGCTCGTTTCTCGTTGTTGTGCGGAAGTCAAAAGCTTGGAACTGCAAGTTAATCGACAAATCATTTAGGATAAATATACCAAAAAAAAAAAACAAAAGAAAGCGACATGTATCAAAATGTTAATTGTGACTTCTTCATGATAGAATTTTCAGAAAACACTGCCTACAAAGGATAAGTAGAGTTCATATAAAGCTCATTGAGCCAAATGAAGCACATTGTTTAAGAGAGGTCCACTGAATAAGGGCGCATCCATTTCTCATACAGTTCCAACATATGGACCCCCTCACCTTTCTTCTTAAATGTTATCCTAGATAAGAACTAATGACATGGATGAAGGAGTATCCCTACCCAAAACTAAAGAATGAAACTCCATGGGACCCCAAATCTAATCAGCTTCTTCTTAATACATGTGTCCATGTCAGACCAACCAAGTTTAAAAGTGTGCATTTCAGGGAAAAAAATCCAGTTGCATAGGACAACAATCAAAGATCATATCAACAACCAGTTCAGAATAAATAAATACTAATAAGTAATGGAAAATATATTACTCTAAATGAAGTGGCAAATGATATAGCATCAGAATTCAAGCCCCGGAAGGTGTGAAATGTAGACTTTATTATTGTAAACATCCAACGATATACGAAAGATGTGAGATGTGGACATATTTTTCAGAAAAATAGTTGTATCATTACAGTGAATTAACAACCACCTTTCCTTTAATACTATGACAATGCTATTCCTTCAATAGAAAGCTTGTTCTTTGATCATTTACTCTGTCATCTTTGAGGTTATTTTCTTTTCCTAGTTATGGACTTTAAATCTCCCAAACCCCCCCCCCCCCCCC